>OW026298.1:39556143-40806143 GCA_932273695.1 Apotomis betuletana
GTTTGGCATTATTTGATACAATTAATGGAATTGGAAACCAATCAACACGGTGGAATTTTGATAAAAATGGGTCTTAATATAAATATATTATTTCGTAATATAATTATATACCTATATACTATTATATAATTATTATAATCTCAAAATCATATTTCATGCCGTCGATGATAAAAATGACTAATAGCGTTAGTAGGAATAGAGCTAAGAATCCATGAAAGGCAAAAATATGGTTGTAACAGTATCAGCTTTTGAGGATTGCCGTTAACTTTTTCTGTGTCAACTGTCAACAATTACGCTATTACGGTAATAATACCTAAGTACGTACGGACCAGCACTTACTCCTAATGCCAAACTCATGACAGCATTAATTAAAGTTGTTAGTAGGTACTTTTATTTAAAACTTTATCATTTATTAGGAGTCTGTTCAGTTGTTATACAATAACAAATACTTACGTACCTATCATAGGGTTACCAAATTATTTCATGTAGACTATGAAGAACTTTGGCAAACTCCTATGAATATCTCGCTGCATTTCGCTACAATTATCACTTTGCATTACTTTTCAGTTGTCCGTTTTAGGCCCAGCCGGCCAACCACATATTTTGACTAAGGTGTAGGTACAGTTTATGAAGTATGAAAATGTTTTTGGTAGGATACATTTCGATCAATTCCTAGCCAGTCGTTACCATAGTTAAGTAGTTTGATTTAAGCCTTGTCAAGTAGACAGAAAGTTAAATATTAATTGAAGTTTATGTAATGTGTAGGACATTGGAACTTAAGAGGTTATACAAGGACGACAGCCAGTGCAGAAAGGTTACATAGTTATCAGCGATGTAGAACCAATCCGAGCGGTCACAACCCCCAGGGATTCACGAGAGCTGCTAATGTTGAAGTTCCTTACCCCATCGACGTCTTCGTCGTACTCCACGTCTTCGATGGACTTCAAGGTGTCGATGTCGTCTCGTTTGGTCTTGCGGCGCGCGTCCACGCTCGCAGCCAGGAAGAGGCCCGCCAACACAGCCAACCACCACTTTCCGCACATTGCGATATTTTATTTTACCTGAAGAGGAAATCATTTTTTTTTCATGACTTTCCTTTAGCGAATTAGTCAAGAATCTTTCAATTCTGAGAATGACACATAAAGAGTCCTACATTTATCACAACAGATATATATCACATAAGAGTACAGTAGACGCATATGTAAACAACAGGAATTCGTAAGACAATTGATTTAAATAAGGGCACTTAAATCAGTTAATCCCTAGGTAAGGGAGCTACGATGCCCGTCACACAAGTACACAGGTTTATCGTATAAGATCTCTGCTTTTTCTTCAGGGAATTAATATTTCGCCAGGCCCAGGTACTTAATTGACTAATGATATCCACATACCTGGCTTACGGAGCACTTATTTCAAATCACTTGTCACAAACACCAGATTTAAATGTTACATTACTGAGCACTGGGCCGTTTGGAAATACTCTTCACCCCACAGGTATTCTGGGAGTATATAAGCGTGCGTCGGAAGACATAGCTGCCGGGCAGATGCGATAAAAAACTGCTGCCTCAGCTCCGCGGTGAGCGCGAAACGTGCGTGCACGAGACGCGCAGTTCACGTAAATACGTGATCCGTTCATAATCGGTTTATAACTATAGATTGATATGGAAAAGAACAGTCAGCTAATTTCTATCACGTGTTGTTTCATTATTTGGTAAAGACCCTTTCGTATGTTGGTATAAAACACCTATGAATTAATACCCAGGTGACTGAATTTTGCTGGCTAGCTGTTTTTTGTTTCAGTGAGGTAAAATCTTAGAATTTATTCATACATCAAGTGTGTCCCGACCTTCAGTAATTTCTGGCACATAAGCATCGCTAAAGTGGAGCGTCTAAATATGATGGTGCTATTTTATGAACTGTAAGCTTCGAAATTAAATACTATGATTTTGATTAGTCCAGTCAAACTGAGGCTTTGCCGCAGTCGAGTTTCTAAAACCATCCTCCTGTCGCCTTAAACATAAAACCAACACTAACCAAATCAAATATCTCTCTATAGAATTATTATATAAGTACCTACTGCTCAAAAGAAAATAGTTAATTTTTTCATTAATCTTAAAAGACTAATCATATAGATTAGGATCATTTTGATTTAAGACAATCCAATATTTTACGGTTTCAGAGAAAAATGCTTTCGATGAGATAATACATCTATGAAATGAGACATTACAGAAACGTTCGACTTTAATAGAAGGGTAACCAAAAAACACTCCGGCAACGTCGTGGCAGCGACACTCGCGAGCATTATATCAATCAAAAGTATTCAGAATGGTGCTTTACCTATTATCATTCCTCGCCTAGGCCCAGACCGGACTTCATGGTACACCCCGGAAACCAAGTTGGATGGAGCACGATGCGCGCCCGCATAGCGTATAACCCCTCGTTTTTCATCGGGGTTAAAAACACTGGAAAGCGTCGGCACAACAGTGTTTGCGGAGGGTAATACTGGCAGTTCTCTTTTTTCCCCCAACATAGTAAAAAGTATGTTTAAATGGAATGTGGTTGCGGTTAAATGTTGACTGCCGACTGTAAAAATGTTAACATCAAATGCCATTGTGTTAGCCCATGTGTAAACTATTGTTAAACTATATACTTACTAGGGATATTGATAAAAATGATTTCGTTTATCCGCTTGTCCAGATTGCCCGTTATCCAAATTTCCGGGTATTCCTGCCAACAGGCCAGTGAAATTTTGTGAACAGGTTCAGTAATTATATAGGTTTTGTATTGACTTACTTAGTTTATAGAATTAGTTCAAAAAGGCGATTCTTATATTATATTTCATCTATTCGAAACAGATTCGCGAAGTATACAGCTCTAGGTGGCGCTACTAACTTAAACAGGTTTTAATAGATAATTACATATATTTATAATATATACATACATATATAAATAAATGGTTCACTATCATTTCACAAAAACACGTTAGTGAAATAATTATTTCATAAATAAAGTTTTATGAAGAGACAATTTCACAAACTGTACATAAATTACCAACGGCCATTTACAACTTAATCGTTTTACAAACTATTATTTTTACAAATAGGTATATAGTTAAGTAAATATATTAATTAACAAAACACTTGTTGAATTTTTCAAGGTTTAATTCGAAAATATAATGACCGTGCTAAGTAGCAAAATTCATGATTCGGTGGTATTTTCGTGTCCCGCCACAAACCAGCCGAAGCTACGGCCTAGCCGAAAATAAGAACTTCGTGAAATGGGATAATATATTTATTATTCAATATGTCAATCGATCCTATTTTTTTATGGGATTAAATGTCTACTTTAACATTAGTCATAATCCCTATTATCGCGCGTCTTTCAGCCTACTATTGCCTATTTTTAGGGTTCCGTACCTCAGTCAACAGAAACGAAAACTTTATAGGATCAGTTTGTTGTCCGGCTGATGCCTGTCCGTCTGTCAAGACCTTTTCCTCAAGAACGCATGAAGGTATCTCCCTGAAATTAATTTCGAACACTCAGGTCTAACCCCTTGGAGCCGTGAAAAATAAAACTTCTTCAACGCAATTAAAAAATATGAGCGTTTATGCTGCCTTCGTTGACGCTGGCAAGGGAATCAAAACCTATAGGGTACTTCCCGTTGATCTAAAATCATGAAATTTAGCAAGAAGCAACATTATGTAGCACATTAAATAAAAAGGTCCGAATACCGTAAATTTGTAATTACATTACAATAACTATATCTTTATGTTATTACAAACTTATTTGCAGTTGGTAAACTAACCCTCACCTGCGTCCATGTATGAGGCAATGGTTTTCCAACGGTAGGGTACCTACGGTTGTCGCTCAGTTCAGTTTATCTTTTTGTTAGTGTATTATGCGGAGCCTGCAGTGCGCGAGACAGACTCGACCTTGACCGACTTTGTATAATGCAAAAACATTTTCGTTTTCTGTCGAAAATGAGACGAAACCCAAGCTTCTGCTGAAAATCCGTTTTCGGCCGGACTCTAGTACAATATACAATCCTAACCTGAACTTCCTATTTACATTTTTCAAAGCAGAGGTATAGCAAAGCAACCGGCAAAGTTCAAGTCTGAAGGCTGATTTAGACGATGCCAATTTTGAGACGCCTAAATTACGGCGCCAGTGATTACCGCACAGCACACCTCCGACCGTTTAGACAATGACTATGTTCAGCCGCCTAAATCTCGCCGCCAGTCGTGTTTACACAGTGCTTTTTTTCAGTACCAGTCATTAGTGGCAGCGAGAGACGCGGAGGGGGGGTCACTGGCGCCAAAAAATAGGCTCGTGTTCTATTCCGCGCCAGCGCTGGCATGCGGCGAAAAAATGGCGCGGAAAGTGTTTATACGGTGCCTTTTCGAGGCGCCGTAATTTAGGCGTCTCAAAATTGGCATCGTCTAAATCAGCCTTGATTCACGCATCGCGGGTTTCACATATTGCATACCTTATATCCTACCTTAACTGACCGGGTTAAGTTTGCATCTGGTATGTATGGCTCCGGATACATATGAGGTGCAAAGTTAACGTAACCGGATTCTCCAAATATGATTTTGGAAAAATACTAAGTATATTTTTTATGATTTAATTACAAATGTATTGTTTTCAGATTTTTCCCTAGTATAAAACAATATTAGGTACTTGCCAAATGTCATAGTTCTAGGTCAACGGAAAATACCCTATACATTTTGATTCCTTAAGAGTGTCGAAATATACGTTTTTTGCGGCATAAATGGCCGTATTTTTTTTTACGTTAACCTAGATGTTTGATTTTTTCACAGCTTCAAGGGACTGTACACCTGAGTGTATGGTTTTTAATTTCAACTCGATGCCTTTACGCGTTCCCGAGATAAGTCTTGACAGACGGACGGACGCCTGTGATCTTAGTAATTGTTCCGTTTTTAGGGTTCCGTAGTCAACTAGGAACCCTTATAGTTTCGCCATGTCCGTCTGTCTGTCCGTCCGCGGCTTAGCTCCGTTATCTTTTGTACTACAAAGCTGAAATTTGGTTTGAGTATATGTGTCGCTGAAATTTGGTTTGAGTATATGCACGCCGACAAAACGGTAAAATAAAAAACTAAAAAAAAAATATTTTCGGGTACCTCCCGTACACCTAAGGGCCTTATCACACTTGCGATTTGCGAGCGTATTTTCTATACAAATAAGCGACGCGGCGAAAACGCTGCGCGATCGCCTTCATACAAAATACGCTCGCAAATCGCAAGTGTGATAAGGCTCTAAAGTGGGGTTGATATTTCTTTTCGTTCCAACACTAGTGTGTGGGTTGTCGTCGAATGGTTCTTTTAAAAATAATAGGGGTCTTCAAACATCATTTTTTGATAATGTCAGCAGTTTTGTAAATATTCGCTCCAGAAATCCAAAAAATAGTGTCCCCCCATCTAATTTTTTAACCACGTGTCAAAAAATTATGGAAAATTTCATAAAAATGAAGCCTTATAAGCACTTTCAATGAAAACTATATTGCATAAAATCGGTCCAGCCGTTTTTGAGTTATCGCCAAATTCGTAATTTTCTTTAAAATGTCGTAAGAGCCGCTCGTCCTTATACTTCGAACGTTACACATATTAGTTAAGTTGTCATACTGTATTAAAACGTTTCGCTCAATCTGGCGCGTATAATCGATAACTTCCAGAAGGTAATAAGTAATTACAGTTACTTTGGCGTTTACGGTCTTTTATAGAGCTTGAAATCTTTCTCGTAATTTAAACCTCGGAACTAACGGAACCCTACTCTGAGCGTGGCCCGACATGCTCTTGGCCGGTTTTTCCTTTGAGGTACGGAACCCTAAAAAATACGTAAACAATGGACGGCTCATTAAGACAATAATATATCTATTAGCACTAAGCTAATATTTGTGTAACCTATGAATTTGTGAAACAATATTTATTGAGACAACTAATTTGTTAATAGTGAAGTTGGCAAACGTTATTGAAACGAATGTCTGTCAAATTATTGGATACCATAAAAAGTTAAAGACTTGAAAAGAACATCAGATAATCATATCTGACGAACTTTTCAAGTCTGATAAGATAAGAGTCCTTCATTCTGCTAGTGGGATTATTTGAAGTGTACTTGGTCGGTAGAGATGTGCCGTTCTCGAGAAAGATCCCCGATTTTTATGGGAACAAACATCAATCAAACATCTCTAGGTCGGAACTTGCTTGAACTTGAGGGGAGGGTGATTCCAGAAATTCCAGCTTAAATTCAGCAAAAACAAAGCATTTAACAAGAAAAATGTTTAATGAAAGTCAACTGAAACTATTAACGAGGTACAGAGAAAAGTTTTTAAAATAACAAACGAGTTTGTAAAAAATAATAATTAACATATCAATACAAAAACAGCTTCACACTAACTTCGCGTGCAGAAAACAAACTAGGTATGCCCTGATGCGGGATGCGGCGCTCTTAATAGGATATCAAATACAGTACATATTTACTATTTTAATCTTTGTCCATAGTCACTTCGAAGTTTATTTATTTATTATATCATTCTTTCAAAAACTCTATATTTTCTCTCGAATTTATGGATATTATAAAATTATTGGAAAAAAATCACAAATACAAACAAGAATATTATGCACAAAAATAATAAAAATAGCATGTATGTGTCAATTCAGCAGGAATCCGATCGCTTTTTTTCTAATGCTAACTATAAAGTTCCGTTGTGCGACAAAATTTAACGACACAATAATGAACCTCAAAACGATTCGATGGTTAATTTGTCGTCGTACAATGGAAAAATTGATACACATTTTAATTAAATGAGTTAAGGCTACAAACTTTTTGATGTTATTTTAAAAGACCGGAATCACTAAAAACATAAGAGTGCTTTGACTATTACTTTACACAGGGTTATTCATTTCCCCCAGATGCACCTTCTGACAGTTTAACATCTCGTCTTAGACAAGTAATTAGAAATAATAGGTATAGATCTATCCAAATATGGAATTTTAGGTTCAGTGGGTGGATCAGCTTTTTCTTGTTGTTATTCTGTCCCGTCACCCAGGAGACAATGGTGATTAAACATCTTAGAAAAGTGTTGAAAATTTGTAATTAAAATATTCGTATTTTCAAGAGATATTCTAAATAAAAATGTGCTTTTAACTGCTGCAATTACAACATTTTTGTTGAATATTGCCGCCGAAAAACGTAGCTTTGAAAAAGTAACCCAGGGGACATCAGCATGGCAACAAGCAACAGAAAAAAGTTGATTGACCCCAGTACTATGTTGATCATAATTGAGAAGGCAGCTTTTTTGGAGCCCGCTAATTAGACAAACAATTTTAAGTCAAAATTTCTATATCTCACAAGAAACTTCGTCCGCGGAAAAGAGAAAATGATACCTTCTTTATAGTGACGTGGCGCCAACAAAAATCTCAGGACAAGCCGGGGCGGATTTAGCTTACTTATTGACTTTTTTCTTCAGTAGCAATAGAATACTCGTCGTTGATCGGGTCGCAACCTTCCCTATGATATGGTTGAGGGAGGCGATGGCTGAGATATGCGTCATGCTCGTGAACGGGTGCCGTTTGTGGGGTCCGGTCTGTTCATACTAGCAAGGGCCAAATTAGTTGTGTAGTAACTGCTTTCCAGTGTTTAATGAACTGACGTGAGAGACTTCATCCTGTACTCGATTGAAGTTATTTTTTACTTAGAGACTGTATACATCTCTAATAAACTTAGTGTACTGTACAATGACGCTCAGAGACCTTATACATCTCTGAGGAATTTAACTATTGTCATATATTTATTATTTTGTAAACTGTGACGCCTAGAGACCATATACATCTCTAAGAAATTTAGCTTAATTATTTATTTATTTATTATTTTTTCTTTTGTATAGTTAGTTTCTTATTCAGTCCTTAACTTTTCTAAGGATTTAAATTAATTTATTTTGTTTTGCATGTTGTGACGCCTAGAGACCATGTACATCTCTAAGAAATTTAAATTAAGTACTTAATTATTTTGTTGCATCAGTTATTGATTTTGACCCCTTGAGACCTTATACATCTCAACGGAATTGAATTATTTCATTAATTAATTACCTATACCAATCTATATTGCGTGTCGTGACGCCTAGAGACCTTCTACATCTCTGAAAAAATCACTTTATTTTATATAATTTTTAGTGTAAACATTGATTTGGAGAAACTTGTACATCTCTAACATATATGTTTCAATTACCTAGTTATAATATAATTGTATTCGTTTTTAAGTATAATTTACGAAAAAATGACTTACTGTTGAGTTTCTTTCGGCTTTCTTCTCAACAGCGGTCTCCTCTTGCGAAATGCCGGTAGACTCACAATCTGACTTGTAAAAGTGCCCTTGTGGCCTACTTACTGAATAAATTATTTCATTTCATAGAGAAGCCGGTGGAAATCAGCTTCCATGGACGCCACGCCACTGATAAACAAAGACATACAAATATTCCAAACAATCTATCAACGTTAATATTTTTTAGTGAAATATAAGTTATACATATGTAGAGATCTCTAAGTTCTACAACTCCATATGAATTACAGTTCCTTCTTGGTATTATTTATTATTATTGCATTGTAACCGAATCTACATTTACATACCAATCAGATCGAGGCAATTAAAATGGGAATAATTATGATCACATCACTGTGAAACGTGAGATTAACTAGAAGTTGCAAGATCTTCCGAGGTCTTATCAAAACAGTAGTAGTTTACCTAATAGTGAATTGAAATTATACATACATCATGAGTGTTAAATTAATTAAATTGTATTAGAAATGCATTGAACACTTTTATTTCGGCTACAACTCCTCGACTCTGATAATTATTCATTTACACATGTTCCAAATCCTACCATAAATCTACGTAGTAATATGAGTAGGTACATCAGTTTCTTGAAATAGATATCTTGTAATTTCTTGTTATAATTAATATCGTTAAATAGCAAAATACCTTTATTGCAAATTCTGAATATAGGCAGGTAAATCTCCCGGCGTTCTAACCGCGCGGTTCTGGCGTCATTCCTTTTTCACGATTAATACCACAACGGAAGAGCTAGTTGTTTTAATTATGATCTAACTAGGATCGCATACGGGAGTGGCCCCGAAGCCACAAAAATCATCTTTCAACAATCATCTATGTTAATAATATTTGCAGAAATGGAAATGACGAAAAAAACGCCTTACAAAAGCTTCACCATCAGGTACAGTCGGATTTTTAATTAGCCGAAGTGATTTGACAGTTATCTTATCGTAATAAATAATTCGTTACTTAGATATTATTTGAAGGGGTTAGGGGAACACCATATTTTTATTTAATATTTTGTTTTTAGTTTACGGCCACATAATGTCTTTAGTTTGTATACTCCATTTCAAATACTACGCTCAAGTGCAATCGGGCCTTCGTATTTAATTTGAAGTATATGTATGTACCTAATGTACCTAAACACTGTTGTACACAAACACAGTGTAATATTACATGTACAAAGGCGAACCTATCTCTATTTATTTATAGGGATCTCTTCCAGTTAACCTTTGAGCAGTTGAGTGGGAAAATTACCACTGTGTACAAACGAGATGTAATTAAACTATAAATATACTAAATAAATAATAATAACATACTTATATTGTAACCTATCATGGCATTTTCAGTTATGGGGTAAACTTGCTTACCGATTTTTTATTACTATATTTATAACCCCCGACGAAAAGAGGGGTGTCATAAGTTTACATGAGTAGGTAATCTGTGCAATAGCTCCCATAAGGATGGACCAATTTGAGTGCAGTTTTTTAGGGTTCCGTACCCAAAGGGTAAAAACGGGACCCTATTACTGAGACTTCGCTGTCCGTCCGTCCGTCTGTCACCAGGCTGTATCTCAACAACGGTGATAGCTAGACAGTTGAAATTTTCACAGATGATGTATTTCTATTGCCGCTATAACAACAAATACTAAAAATAAAATAAAATAAATATTTAAGGGGGGCTCCCATACAACAAACTTGTTATAGATTATATATATGTATAGGTACGGAACCCTTCATGCGCGAGTCGGGCTCGCACTTGCCCAATTTTTTTTAAATCGAAAGCCTTGTCCTTCGAGATGATTCCTAGCTATGTTAGGACCAGTAGTTTCCAAGATATTCAACTTTAATTGGAACAATATTTAAGTTAAGAATTCCAAATTTTGGTTATAGTATTTACTTAAGCTATTCAACAACAAAAGAATATGACTTCAATCTTCTGAACCAATAAACATAAATCTTAATTACATTGTGCTCGTAACTATCAGTTTACTCTGGCTAATTAAAAATCCCACTTTAGAGTATAGATCATGTAGCTAATCAAGCCCGTGCAAAGGGACCAGCCAGGACTGGACCAGCGACCGGCGGCAGCGGCGAGCGGTAGAGCAAAAGGTCCGAGCGCGGCAGCCACACGAATGAGCGGGACATTCGTATTGCTGCCGCTGGCCGCGGAAGTCGTGGCATGTCAGTATGTCTGCATTGACAAAATAAGCAGTTGCGGATAATAGATCGGTTTATAGAGACGAAAGTACTAGGGTTGATCTTACAAACGGTCCGGTAGTTTTGAATTTTTGATATGTTGTCTAAGACGGTTAGAGAGTGTTTAAAATGCAAAATGCTCAACCCCCCTCCGTGACCCCCACCATATTGAAAACCGGCACTTTCTTCAGATTTTTGCTTATATCTTCGTTTAGAAGCCTTTTAGCTAAAAAAAGCTTAGACAATGTTGTATCGTTAAATTTACTATATTTTACATTTTAAATTTTAGATAGTTATGGATATATTATATATATTATTATATATATTACGGAGATATGCACATAAAAAAATGGAAATCATCGCAATTTTCTGAAATATATCAAACTTCTGGCTTATACCTTCATTTGGGAGGATTTTAGCTAGAAAAGAGCTTGAGCAATGTTGTAGAGAATTGAATTTACTTTTACATTTTAAATTTTGTTTCACGGACGGTTAGTTACGGAGATATGCACATTAAAAAAAACTGTAAAAGTCGCATTTTCCGGAAATTTGACAAAGTTCTGGCTTTAGATCGCTGTAATTCAGTTATTAACTAGTCTAGGAAGCCGAGTATCAAAAAAAAACTTGTAGGAAATTTAATTGCTTATAAAACGCATGTATAATTTTTTTACATACATTTCCGGAAAATGTGACTTTATTTTTTACACATCTCCGTAATTATCTGTCCTAGAAACAAAATTTGAAATGTAAATTATAGTAAATTTAATTTGCTACGACATTGCCTCAGCCTTTTTCTAGCTAAAATGCTCCTAAACAAAGATATAAGCCAGAAGTTTGATACATTTCTGGAAATTGCGATTTTTTTTAAATTGCATATATCCGTAACTATCTGTCCTTGAAACAAAATTGAAAAAATAAATTATAGTAAATTTAATTGTGTACAACATTGTCTAAGCACAACGGAACTTTTAGTTAGCCTTAGAAAAAAAGCGATCGGAAAAAGTTTAAATAAATACCTACCTCCTGACGACCAGCATTCATAATTTGTCAATTTAATTTTAACCTTAAAACAAATAGATGACAGTTAACTATTAATTGATGTTTATGTACTATGTGTAGGACACGGGAAGTCAGGAGGGGTACATTATTCGATGGTTAATTTGTCGCCCTACAATTGAATAATTGATACAAATTTTAATTAAATGAGTTAAGGTAGCAAACATTTTGGTATTCACCCGTTACGCAAAGCATTACAGTAAAGACCTTCAAAATCCTAATTTGGGTATGTCACATATACATGCCCTTAACTTCAATGGATGTAGTAGTATATTATGCCTATCTGCACAACTCAATTTGACTCTAAATATAATTATGTTTTTTTATTCAGGTTTCTCACATTTGAGCTACTTCAATGTTAAACATGAATATTTGAATAATATACAAATTCCGAGTTAAATAATTATCAAAACGTAGCGGTTCATTCTCATAAGCATAACCACATAAAAGTTTGTAAAAAAATGATAAATTAGACTATCAGTCTTAACAAGTTATTGACTATAATAATCAATTTTAATGGACAATTTCAAATGAACTTCTTTTAGGAGTATATTTTAACCAGTGACTTAACTTTTAATTATAATAAAATAAATCGTAAATTGTACTTCACATGAGTTCATAATTTAAATAACCTAAAAAGTTTTATGCTACTTAATTGGCACATTATATTACTATAGTAAAATCACATTTCATAATATAGACTTTCACTTACATGTAGTAGTAATAAATACCGAAATAGTAATTAAGGGCCTATTTACATAAACTTTATTAAATATTTAATAAATATGCGAATGCGAAAAGATGACTGTCACACATCAGTTTCCATCAAAATTTGGAATCAGTTTCATTTTCATACTGACAATTTCCATACAATCTTTTTTGGGTTACCTAATAATTTACGCCCAGTATCGTTTTTTCTACCTTTATTACTTTTCCGGGCCAACACGGGCGTCCTACGCACTGGACCACCGAACCTGATGCCAGAGCCATTGAATTTTTCAACCAGTTGCTTCTACATGCCTCAGGGTGGCATTAAATAATATTGTCCTCAATCAGAACTCCGCTGCACGTGAAGTTGAATTTTTCATTTCATGAGGCCCTCAATGTTTAATGCATACATTATAGCAACACATTTATCACATGTGATAGTAAGACCAAAAATGTTTGCATGGAGTATTAAACACGGCTTTCACTTTACCTTATCAAACCACAATTTTCTTAAAAAATAAATTAACAGTCTTTGGCTAGCATAAGTTTAGCCTCGCCCTCAAACACAACCTTCTTTTCCTCTTCTACGATGCAGAAGAACTTCACCTTGAGGATCTTCCTAACATCAACCAGTTCCACACTTATAGTGAGTTTCTCTCCGACAAAACATTTGTTTGGGAACTTCATGGTTTGAGACACTACGACAGTGCCCGGGCCGGGTAGGTGCGTGCCGATGAGGCCGGCGACCAAACCGTTCAGCAGTGCGCCATGGACTATGGGCCTCTTGTTCCCATTGTTTTTGTGTAGGGGATTGTGATCACTCGTAAGATTGGAGAATGCATCCAGATCTTTTTGTGTTAACGTTTTTTGAATCCGAATCTTATCTCCCGCCTTAAAGGCTGTACTGCTAAAGGAAGTAGTGTGTAGTTTGCATATTTTCTGATAATTTTTGTTACTGGCAACTATAAATGGAAATCTGTTTGACAGCATTTTGTTGATTATTCGTTAACTTGTCCTGTCTAAAATCATTTAAATAGTATAATTTTTCAGGAACAAAGAAGCTAGATTTATAAGCCTTCTGTCCTTTGAGTTTAAGATGTCATGCATGTGCTGTATTATTTCTGTACTTTTTATATCAGCTTCTGTCTCCTTATTGCATAAACAGATTAATATAGTGATTGCGTCAGCAACTACTTCACTGTTTTCATTTTTCAGCTGCGCGATGATAGGTCCCAATGCAGCATTTGATAAAATATATTCAGCATTCATGGGATCTGAAATGAAACAACATTAAGTTTTATTCCTACATTTTACAGTCATGTGTTTGATGTGCATTTCTAAAAATAACATTCATGTCATTCCTGCTGTGCATTCTTGGCTTGGCTTGGACTATACTTGGGTCGCACTTTTTTTAGTTACCCATTAAATTCATAATATATCAAACTAGGTAAAAAATAGTAGCTTGCACCAAAGAAATTTTGCTGTAAGCAGTGACCGGAAAATATATAGACATCGCTCTCAGTACAAAAACCGCTTAAAAATCAGTCCTAATATTTGACTGACAACTATCCCCTCCCCTAATCCCTAAGACTTTTAATATAATCTATCGGGCAGTAGTAGTAGTAGATGGGGTATTTACCCGGTATTTATCGGGTATTTACCCATGAGCGCCCATCTCTCGTGCGTACGCATTTGAGCGGCTCGGCCCGAGGCATGCTCGCCCCGAGCGGCAAGCTGCTCGCGAGCAAACCTTTTGCACATTTTATACTCGGGTGAGGCAACGCGTTCGCGACGAGCAGACTTCGTGTGTCGCACAAAATGGCGAGCGTTTATTGTAATTTCATCGAATAAGAAACAAAAAGAAGAAAAGATGTCCTCGATGGTGGATGAAACAGTCATATAAAAATCGCGATGACCAGCAAACGTAGTCAAGTTAGTATGTAATATGCGCCGTACGCAATGACAAGACACTAGACAGAACGTGTTCGCGCGCGCCCCTCGCGGGCAAGCTCGGATATACGTCCAAATTACTCGAGGCACGCACACCGAGGCGCCTTTGAGCACGGTCAAAAGACCGAATCCGGCCGGCTCGCCGCGAGCTGATCGCGCACGGTGCGTGAGGCGCGTACGAATTTGAGCAAATGGGCGAGCCGTGCGTGCGTCGACTAGAGATGGGTGCTCATGGGTAAATACCCGCTAAATATCGGGTAAATACCCAATCTACTACTACCCGGTAGTCTCTAGTCGAGGGTAGTCTCTAGTCGAGCTCGACCTGAGGCTGCCTCAAATCCGCACGCACCTTTAAGTGTCAAAATTCTATGCACTGCGCAAGGCAATCAGTAGTTGTCTGGATGGATGAATCTAATATGGATGTTGTAACTAAAAGGTAACCAGTAAAAAATATAATAATGAAATACTTAAATTTTCTACTTAAAATTTAATAATAAATTAAAAGGTAGAGTGCTAGTGTCCTATACCTATTTTGTATAAGCGAATTATATGATTTCAAACAAATAAAAAAAACAGTTAATATAGGAAAATACTTTTTAAATAGTTCGAGATAATACTTTGCGCATGCGATGATGGTGTGTGGTACTTATGTAAAAATTTATCATAAACTCGATACTATGTTCGTCGTCATTTTCATCATAACATAAATGATATGGATACCGTTAGAAAACAATGAGGTTCTTGCCATTCCAGAGAAACATGTCTTAGTAATTTAATAATAATTAAACAATAGGAATAATAATATCAAGCTTGCAATGCGAAAAATATGAAAGTTATATAAGTATTCATTATTTCATCATGTAATAGAACAGTTGCAAAGCAGTTAGTCTCTCCGATTTTAGTTTAACTAGAGTTGCCCAAAAAGTATCATAATTATCTCAAATCAACCACACAAAAACTGATACATTAAACTAAATAATAGATTTTGTAATTCAGTTCATCTGCCAATAGCCAAGCCTTAAGATAAATTATACTTATTTTTTGTAATATGTATATCTTCCAAATAGACATTTTAATCGCACAATTCTATTATACTTATCAACATACCCAGAAGCTGATGAAGTTCGCGGGACTTCGTCAGCTTGGAAGAAAAAGTCATATATTTTTTTTCTCCAGTCAGGTAAAAAGTATCTTATAACCATTTAGAGATGCGCATCTACCCAAAAAGCGTTGAAATTGATCCAGCCGTTTAGGCTTGATGAATGGACAGAGATTACATTTTTACAGTTTTATAATATTCCTAGCACTAGCAGGTGCCTGCGACCTTGACCATGAAACACTTTTTTTATCATATAACCATCTATGGATATCCAACTATCACTGTACCAAAATTAGCTCAAGTTCAGCCAGTTTTTATCATTTATTTATTGCATGATAAATGCAACCATCATAGGCCAGCATTAAGGCTGATTTAGACGATGCCAATTTTGAGACGCCTAAATTACGGCGCCTCGAAAAGGCACCGTATAAACACTTTCCGCGCCATTTTTTCGCCGCATGCCAGCGCTGGCGCGGAATAGAACACGAGCCTATTTTTTGGCGCCAGTGACCCCCCCTCCGCGTCTCTCGCTGCCACTAATGACTGGTACTGAAAAAAAGCACCGTGTAAACACGACTGGCGGCGAGATTTAGGCGGCTGAACATAGTCATTGTCTAAACGGTCGGAGGTGTGCTGTGCGGTAATCACTGGCGCCGTAATTTAGACGTCTCAAAATTGGCATCGTCTAAATCAGCCTTTATGTCAAAGATAAATTGTAACTTATCTCAGGCTAGAAGATATTCTACTTCTGCAAATTGTTGCCAATTATTTACCAACCCAAGGTATTACACAAACTAACAAATAGACATTCGCATTTCCAATTTAATATAAACATGGAATTACACAACAGCAGAGCTTTTAAGTTCGCAATAAATCCACTGGCGCAGCAGGTTAAAAAGGGCCAAATATGCTTAAATAACTTCTTATAATTTCTTAATTACGTTTTAAGTTTTAATAATATTAATAAACAACAAGTAATATTTGCAATGGATTTGTTAAGTTTCAATTACCAACAAATAACAATATGCCTATGCAGTTTCTGTTAATTAAAATCGCTAAGTGCATTAATATTACCTTTTAATATGCATTAAATTATTAACAGAGCTATAGCCATATAAAAAAAAATATGAGTGAAGAAATAGAATGACCCTGACAACGACCAAAGGCATCACTTTGAAATAGTCGAGTAACGCTCAAGGTTGCATACTATATTCTTTTTACGTAATCAAACCAACCTATGCACACGTTGCAAATCCCTGCGCAGGCGAAACGAAGCAGTGTGGTGTCCGATTCATTCTTCAAAACATACAGGAAAATGTCCAAGACACCAACTCGTCGAATGTAATCATAGTTGACAGGATCGTACCCAAAATTAGCCAAATTTGCTAACACTTGACACTTTGCACCTAAAATAAGAATAAGTTAAGGTTAACCATGTGTTAAAGATGTATTCATATCCGGTATATTATATTTACAGTCTCAATTACCGTAAGAATTGGAATTCAAATACTCGTCCACTAACAATGACAAAAACTCTTCACGATCTGTTCCATTTTCGGGAGTACGTTTCCGGAGATGCTGTTTGCTAGAGAACATTGAGATGGGAAACGGTTTGCATCTGATTTTGTCAGTAAATAAAACAGAAAATTACAGCTCAGTAGCAAAGAATTCCATTACTAAAATACAGATCGGGATCGGGCGCTATCTAACGCCATTTTGTTTAGACTTCATGTATCGATTTGATTGATTGTTTTGTTAATGTTACTATGTGAAAAAATGTTATAAAAACCACAGTCATAGAATTATAAAATTGCGGCCCACACTACTCGCAGAGTTGGCCGAAGTATGGGTTTCCGCAGCGATGTATCTCTCCACTCCACACCATCATATTCGCCCAACCTCGGCAAATTTCGCGAGTAGTGTGCAGCTAGGGTAACGGTTTCTGTATGGATTTCTGGCCCGATCATCAAAGGCGCTATTTGAGTCATCGATCATCGATCCACGCTGCGGTCATTGGTTTTTAATCCTTAATTTTTACGATAATTAAAATATACCATACCACTGGATGGACTGTCTACTTTGTTAGGCCTTTCCATGCGGCGTCTTCCGGCACGCGGTTTCCACTCGAGAACCTTTCTGCCGCATGCCATAAAACAATCACAGTCATACGAAGGCCATGTCTCCGTGAGCGGGTGTACGGATAGCGTCCAAACTACTGCACGCCGAAATGATCGGTGCGGTGATACGCGACGAGGATACGATACGGCAAGTGTGGACGCGTTTCTTCGCGCGACGGCGCAAATGATACGGAGTGCCCGCAGTGAGCGTCCAAACAGGACGATATGCGACGGGGATCGGATCGGAGAAATGATACAAGTGTGGACGCTGACACAGCCTTAGGCTGCGTCCACACTTGTATCATTTCGTCGATCCGATCCCTGTCGCGTATCATGAACGGTAGTGTGGACGTCACGCCGTCGCGATCATGCAACGCTTTCCTGATCGCGAGTGTGCTGATAGGCGACGAGGATACGCTACGGGGAACGGATCGGCGAAATTATACAAGTGTGGATGCAGCCCAACTTCGCCTCGGCCAGTGTGCCTCGGCCTTCGCGAGTAGTGTGGAGCCGCAATAACATTAAACTGACAGCAGAGAAGAAAGAAAATGAAATAACATTTCTACTACTGTCAAATCCTTGCAAAAAGCTGCAACGAAACGAAACTGAAATAGAAATATGTTACGGCGACATAACCTTTTAAAATTCCGTTAATTATTTTTAAGTTATGTTCGTATAATTTGCTAGATAAAGTAGTATTTATCAGAAATGGGGACCTTACCTAATATTGCAGGTACATATAATATACGTTCTTTATTAATGAATCATTTATAATAGAGTGACAATTTTATGTCCGGTTTGATATTACAACACGATAGTTTTGGTGAGAAACATTTTCTTACCATTTATAATAAACGTAAATAAAGCTGCTAAATAATATGCTTATTCACTTTTCAGGTTTGACAAACAAAAGTATTTTCCTAGTAGAGTGTAAAGAACCATATGGCGAGAGAGTTATCCGCGATGAAACTACGACCAATATTCGCAGTCTCATCTTTAGCACGAAAGGAGGCTACCTCGCTTACCGCAATGATAAAAGGTTAGTTTTATGTTTGGTATTTTCATTGAGAATTAACCTTTTCACTGAATGGAAAACAAAATTCTTAAAAAGATGAACACTACTAAAAGATGAATAGTAGAAAATACTGGAGATAATGATAAACACAGAATCAATAACAGAGATTGTCCTTGAAATGCAAAAGGTACAATCACCTATTATTCTATTGTATAGTAATTTATTGTTGACAGTTCTGTGTTTATCAACATCACCACCGACAAGGGTGCTGGTTGCTACGAGTTGATTATAAAATTGTAATTGTATAATATTGGTCACAGAGCTGAAATACTGAAATCTGCCGATTGGAGTGTTGCTGGTGCTATAGAGGGAAACATCAAGGATATGTTATTTTCCCCTCTGGATAACTACTTCATGGCTTGGGAAATGTTTGTCATGAATAAGGAAAATCCTCAAGTAAGTATATACCAGCCATTACTTATAGGCATTTTAAAGGAACTTATTATTGTACAACACTCATAATCATCGTAGCATAGACTATTCCTTTGGGCAAATTTGGAAAAGTTTGTCAGTATTTCCATATACTTTTTCCTTAATTCTTGTTTTGCAATGATTAAACCGAGCTATGATGTTATTCTTGAAGAGACACTCTAAGACTGTAAAGATACTCCTCAAATCTCATAATGCATATCTTTTTGCAAGTTACAAGTGTTACCCTTTTAAATAAAAGCAACAATTTTACATTACAAGCAACAAGCAAATTCAAGACTAGAAATTTGTTATACTCTTTTATTTACAATAATATTTTGTTTCTAGGGGAAGCCAAATTTACATGTCTATAGCCTTGCAAAGAAAGAAATAGTGGCTTCATTTACACAGAAACATCAAACGGGCTGGTAAGTTAACAAATGCAAAACGCATGACATAAGAAACACAATCAACATCAGCTGTAATTTTAAAGATAACGAAAGATGATGCATATTGAGTTCATGGACCCCATATAATAGGTTTGCTAGTGGCCGCACGGCGGCGACGCAGTGCTCGCGTGACGTCAACGCATCTTGTCACCACCCACATGGCGGTACCGCATCGCGCCTCTCTTAAGGCAGAGACGCTGTGGCTGCCAAGGCGCTAGCTGCACGCCAACGTTCGAAAAGACACTAGCGTGGACTGTTTTTTTGCCTGAGTTCTTGGGCACACTTGAAAGTTGAATTTGGAGAAAAATTGTATTAAAACTAGGACTTTTTATTAAAACATTTATTTTTGGTTTAGTGCGAGTTGTCTGTTAGAAAATTGGTGAAACTTTTTTACGGACAACTAGCTTTCTATTATTTACTTTTGACCTTGTTCCCACTATACACTATTTATTATTCTATGCAAAAATTGCTTCTTCAGATTTATTTATTAATATTTATATTTTTTGTTTACCCTAGGGAGCCAAAATGGTCAGCAGATGAAAAACTGTTTGCTATTCAAGCTGGAAACCGCGTGCTAATTTATGAAGATGCCGATTTTGAGAAGTACACTCACACTATAAATGCAGAGAAGCTAACCTCTTTCAGTATTGCTCCAAGTGCTGCTCCATCATATTATTTTTCTATTTTCACACTAGGTAAAACACATTAAAGTCACATTGAATATTTTAATTAATCCATACTATACTTTATAAGTTTGATCTACTCACTCGCCTGGAATTCGTATGGATTGTGCACTGCAGACACTGCAGTCATCGCTAATATTTGTGGTCCAGTACTGGGAAATCACCGTACGGCATACCCTCATAATACGAATACCAAGTGGCTGAGGCAGGAGGGTGATCACCAAAAAGTTTGCTGCCCCGACTGACCGTTGTGCGACAATAATTAACGACAGAATAATGAACCTCAAAACAGTACCTTAAGGTACATTATTCGATGGTTAATTTGTCGTCGTATTATGGAAAAATTTATACAAATTTTAATTAAATGAGTTAAGGCAGCAAACTTTTTGGTCTTCACCCAGATAGTACTGTTAGTATACCTACATACATCGTACATTAAAGAGTATGACTAGAATGAGATTTAATCCTAAATTGCAGGTAAATCAGGACAGCCCTCTGTGTGGAAAATTCTTCAGTACCCCAACTTTCAACTGGAGAAGGCAGTGGCCAGTCGAACCTGCTTCCAGGCGGACAAGGCCACTTTCTACTGGAACCGCCGGGGCACCAACATTTTTACGCTCACACAGACTGACGTGAGTGGGTTAACTCCCAGATTGGCGAAACAAAACAATACATGTAATCACAAAAAGGTTGGCCAGGGACGTCAGTATGGCGTTGGTGGGCATAGTAGGAACTGCAACTAATGAGACCAATTCATCGGCTACAAAACATTGAGAACAATATGAGACATCGTTTCAGAACCAAATCGCTAACAACGATTTTATCGAATAAGAACAAAATAATAAAATGAACAATGGCAGAAATATATCCTTAATTATATTATTTATTAATATGTTTTTAGGTGGACAAAACTGGTGGATCTTACTACGGGAAGCAGTCCCTTTCCTTTGGTGATGTGAAAGGCAATGCAGGCAACATGGTCTTCAGTAAGTAGAATACTTGATTTCAGTCTGTGTTGCGGGTAACTGATATGTGTCTCAACTGGAATAATATACAAGATATGGGTTTTAAAAAGTTTTATGAAATTAAGGCGTAGATAGCCATTCAAAACGAGAAAATAAAAGCGATTCGAATAAGTTCCGTTGTGCGACAAAAATTAACGATACAATAAGAAACCTTAAAATAGAACCTTAAGGTACGGTATTGGAAGGTTAACTGTCGTCTTTGATACAAATATTAATTGAGTGTGTTAAGGTGGTAAACTTTTTGGTCTTCACCCATATAAAGGATGAAAAATTGTAACCATTGCCACCATGCGATGCTTACCTTCGTAGACCTCAGTCCAAATACTATATAAATTGTATGTATTAAATTAAAGGTAAATAAAAAACCTTCATGCGTTGGTGGTCAAATCAAATCTAAAAACGAATATTATGTTGTATCTATAGTTTAAAACAGTACTGATAATCCACCTCCTGATTTATTTATTTACCTATCGTTAAATCCGTAAACAATCGGACAACGATATAGTACAAAACAATATATACATACTCTTTATTACACGCCTCGCAAAACGAACAGGAGAGATACAATGCAAGAACTTACAAATAGAGGTATACAACAGGCGGTTTATCGCTAAAATCTCTTCCAGACAGGCAGTAAAGTGAGCACCAGAGCCTAATTGCATAGATATTGTATGTATGTATGTATGTAAACACTTTATTGTACATAAAAACAAGAAAAACACATTACAAAAGAATAAGTATGTACAAAGGCGAACTTATCCCTTTAAGGGATCTCTTCCAGTTAACCTTTGAGCAAATGAGTGCTAAACAAATGTAAATGGTAGGCAAACCAAGCAACATGTACAATACAAAGGAGTAACTATAACTATACAATAATACACATGAAAAAGCAAAAACCAACAGAGAGAAAGATAGGTAACAGTCAATATAATACATATTACATAATATCTATATAAATACATCGCCCCTTGCCTGCTATACGGCCACATCTCAAAAAAAATTTTTTTTTGGATTATTGCTGATTCGTATTCAAAATTGTCTAATTTACGACCTTATTTCGAGAGATATAAGAAAAAGTGTCCTTAAAAGCCTTTTTTCCACAAGTGGCCTTATGGATCTGACCAAAAATTGTCAGTTGACTCCCTGCAAGACAGCCACTTTGGAGTTATGGCTGTATAACATTAATTTATAATCATTTTTTGAGTTGCGTCCTAAAGGCATAAAGATTATTCGAGTGTTATTCCGATGAATCCCTTTAAATATAAGCGAATTAAAGGGCATTTGACTGTGTCACAACAGTAACTACCTATAGTACTTATTATTTATTTAAATTTATTCGTATAGCATAACACTTTCTAATAGTTTTAGCCGTCTTTTTGTATTAAGTTTATTTGTTTTTTTTTTATGTTTTCTTGTAATAAATTTTTTCCCATTATGGTAGTCATTTATATACAATTATAAGTTAAATTCAAGATCTTTTATCTAATGAATTGCGTCGTTAATGAGGACAAACAAGTCTGCAGGGTCGCCGTTATACTGTGAGTCTCTCCAACCACATCTGTAGAGGAAGTCTCGGGATCGCCCACTCCCAGTTCTGAGCCTGTTGATCTGGCACCATTGTTTTCGAGGCAGAATGAAGCCAGGAGGTTTTGCCGTGGGCTTTATACTTGCATCTCTGAGTAAGTCGGGTGATTATGAGTTGCAAGTAGGTTAGAATTTGATTGCAGCAGGTCTCGAGCAGTATGGTACGGTGGGTGCCTCGACTTCAACCGATGAGGCGGGTTTGCGAACTCTGCATGAATGGGCAAATCGGGACGATCCACGACTTTTTGTGCTTCGTGGACCAGTGCCTGATGTCTTCTTAGTTCGGCGCGAGCTATATGACTCAACACAGCTAAACCAGAGGATTACATTTTGATGGTTCCCGATATACATCGCATGGTTTGGTTTAGCTATACGTCTACCCGATGCACATGTGCGCTGTTGAGCCAAACTGGCGCGCAATACTCTGCCGTGGAGTAAACTTGGCTAAAACTGGAAGTGCGTAGCACATCAGCTGTTGCTGATGGGAACTACTTGGGGGTTCCCGCTAGTCTGTGGTGTATGTTATTCCGCGTCTGTAGCCTTTCCCTAACTAATATGTGGCGCATAGGTGAGACTGCGGTCTAGAGTTACACCCAAGTACTTTGGTGTAGGATTTAATTTCATCGCCGTCTCTCTGAAGCCGATTTTTGGCCCATAATTTGCTTCTTAGTTGCAGAGATGGAATGTCGCAACTTCTGTTTTTCTAGCAACGGACTGCAGTTGCCATTTTTTAAAGTATTTCCCAAGATATTCCAGATCGCGAGTTGTAGGTTGAACAGACTGCTTGCAGGGCCAGGACCGATTCCTGCGGTAGTCTATTGTTCAGCTTCCTGACTTTGCTTGGAGTGCTTCAAGTTAGATGATAAATTCCCTTATTGCTGAGCATAGAGTTAATTAGTCTCACAATCTTTCTACAGGGCACCACGGTCGTGAGCTTATAGAAAAGTCATTGTCTCCATACGGTATCGAATGCAGCTGAGAGGTCGATAAGGACTGCCACGGTTTTCTCTTTCCTCTTAAACCCAGCATTTATGTGTGTTGTGAGCTGCATTATCTGATCCACGCAGTTCCGACTACTAAGGAATCCAGCCTGTTCCACAGGAATTATTTTTTCGGCAAAAGAATCGATTCGATGTAGATATTAGCCTCTCCAAACGTTTGTAGACGTAACTAAGTAGAACCCCCATTGGGGGCAATTAGAAGATGCAATTGGTCGGTAACTCTTTGGGTCGTCGCCTGGCTTACCTGGTTTCAGCATGGCTATTATTTTGGACGGGTTGAACTTAGGTGGAATTCTATTATTCAAGACTATGCCAGAATAGAACTGTGAGTAAATACTGACTCACATGAATTGCTACTCTGAATCGAACCAGTCTTCGTTCAGTATTCCTGAACCTAAAAGTAGAAATTAAGCTGGATGCACTGATTATCGCTTACAGTGATGTTCTTACTGTAACAAAAGTTGATTAATAATTGTATTTTAACTATTTTGGTGGGTGTATTTATATTTTCATGAAACCATTTTCCCATAATTTTCTTGTCCGGTTTTGGACGCATCTCAAAATTTCAACAAAACGTGTCTGCAATACGGCCACAACTCTAAGTACCTGACTTAAAGGCCTTGTATCTTAAAAAATATACATGTTTTATACAAAAAAATGTATTCATTAGAAGCATTATATCATCTTGAGTAAAAAGAGCTAAATCAAAAATGAATTGACCCAAAACTCAGGGAGTAATCCCCGTTTTACTACTACGCACTACGCTGCCAAAACTTTAACAAGCGATTTCTCGAAAAAATGGTTTTTTGAGATGTAGCCGTATAGCAGGCAGGGGGCGACATATACATAATATTCAACATAAATAAAATTATAATTATAACAAAAACAGCAACCTAATCATTCGTTCGACAGCCACAATTCCTTTAACTTCCCCTTGAGCGATGCTACGGACTGCGTCTGCCTTAGATATTACTATGTCAGAGCACTTTACAGAGTTTAAATACTAGTGTTGTATGTGTTTAGACAAGGAGGGACCGATCCACGCGTTAGCCTGGAACCCGGGCAACTGGAACGAGTGGCTGGCGGTGTACGGGCACGCCCCGGCCAAGGCCACACTCTTCAACGCCAAGTGCGACCCGCTCTACGAGTTCGGAACTGGGTCTTGGAACTCCATCTACTATCCCCCTGAGGGTAATCATATCCTTTTAAAATAAATTTAATTGATGTTTTTACCGATTTGGGATCACTTCAACAGCTTCTATTAAATAATAAAATAACTGTTTATGAACTTGGCTTCATTGCTTTAAAAAGTCTAGCCATTGTGTAGCCATGCGATATGGAGTGTGAGGCCGGAGTGGAGCTTGTAGTTTATGCGCTATTCCATTTTCTTAATTACTTAGGTACGCATTGTTTTGTATATCATGTTTAATCAATATTAAATGCACGGTTTTCGTCTTCTTCCCACAAGCGTTACCTGAGACGCCAAAGCGCAGCTCTTCCTCCTCCATCGATAAGCGCAGCGTTTTTTTGTCAACTAGCGACCCGCCCCGGCTTCGCACGGGTGCAATTAGAAACCTCTAAAATTATCAGGGGTTCGCAACTTTATTATGCATGTATTTTATAAACCTTCCTCTTCAATCACTCTATTTATTAATAAAACCGCATCAAAATCTGTTGCGTAGTTTTAAAGATCTAAGCATACATATAGACAAAGAGACAGCAGGAAGCGACTTTTTTTATACTATGTAGTGATTATGCGGCCGTGACTGTCGCTCTCGTATCGGTTACAAGCTATCTTCATAAGTGGGCCATTCTCAGATTTAGGTTCGAGTCTTTCCGGTGGACATTTGCGAAATTAAGGATTTCAGGGCCTAATTTTCTGATAAAATGCCTGTGAGAATAAAGAACGTTCCCTCTTCTATAATCCGATGTAATAGCAACATAACCTAGATTCAAACGAGCTCTTAACTTTTAACCACCAAAGTGACTAATTTTGTTTTTTGAACTGACTATGACCCAGTGCACCTTAATAGACGCTGCTTAAATCATATTTTATTTGTAAATGCAAAAGGCAAACGATGATAAATGTACATTATTGTAAAATTGCCAGACGCAAGGAGATTTCAACTTAAATTTTGCTTGTTTTCAAATAATCTGAAAACCTGTTGAATTATAGACAGTGTTCAATGAATAACATTATGAACAATTGCACAATGTTTGGAAATTGCGATCAATTTCATGACAAACGACATGAGATAGCAAAGGTCATATTGGACAAGCATTAACCGGGCTGATAAGTAACTATGTTTGAATAAATAAACGAAATATAATATCATCGCTGTGCAATCAGTGGAATGTCATATCATTTTACATTTTGTTTATCTGGAATGAGATATTTTCCATTCTGGTCGAAACCTGTTTAGTATCCGCAATACCTCATGCAGATTTAAATTTCAGTCACTCTTGATGAATTTTATTGTACAATAATTGCAATTGATTCGGTTCTAAAGTATTAGATACATTACAAACTGCACTGCATATTATACTTACGAGTACTTAATATTTACGTACGTTTAGGATATCCGAGGAAAGATTAGATTAACAAAATTAGTTTCTTAACACTTTGAACACCGGGAACCCTCTCCGTGGGAACTGTGCTCGTAGCGAGTTTTCGCTACATACGCATTTCCCCATGTTATTGGCTACACGCGTATCGCTACGAAATCTTTGGTCGCCAAAGTGTTAAGATCCGTTCTGACCGTTATACATAATTACACTTTCGGATTCGATCAACTTTTCATCAGATCATTGCTTTCATATGTATTTGTTTTTTACCCTACTTGTGCTTTACGAAACTTCTTATAAGGTCAGTTGAAACGATCCGTCACCTGGACACGTCTGTGCGCGTTAAAATGGCGAGGTATGGGATATTGTACGTTTTATAGTGTGATGATGGCGGTTAACGCCCTTTTTATTGTAATCTAGCTGTGCCCCGCGGTGTTACCCGCACATCCCACGGGAACACTAAATTTATTCGGGATGAAAAGTATCCTATGTCCTTTCCTGGGTCTCAAACTATCTCCATACCAAATTTCATCAAAGTCCGTTCAGCGGTTTAAGCGTGAAGAGGTAACAGACAGACAGACAGACACACTTTCGCATTTATAATATTAGTATGGATCTGTTGTTTCAGTTTACCGATGCCACTCGCCTTTACCTTTTACGTTTTCACCTTACTCGTAATCATATCGATAGTCTGAATCGCAGAACAGTTTTCTACATATTGATATAAGTATCGTTTATTTACCATACGAGGAAAGTATTACGCCGTGCAATTTCTATCATACACTACTTTATAGACCTAAGCAAAACACACATCAGTTAGAAATATATTTACTATTTATTTATAAATATATTTACTTGTAATAGTAAATTACATACCAAGGGCGGTGAATTCGTCAATGTCACAGATCGCAAGTGTTTGTGGCTCGAGCCGAAGGTGAGGGCCATTAATACGCGATCTGAAGCTGTCTAAAGTTTTTCGTCTTGCCTTGGCCAGGTGAGATTTTCTACCCGCGTATTGGGCAGAAAATTCCACTGACGGCCTAGGGTGACGTAAAATAATTATTGGGACACTCAATATACTGGTATCCTTAACTCGAGCACACATGTGCTTCTGGGAGGCTTCGGCAACATCGGCACCGGCCACATCGAAGTATGGGATATCCGCGGCTACCGCCAACTGGGCAAGTGCGCCGCGCCAGACACCACCAGCCTGCAGTGGGACCCGCGCGGCGAGACCTTCATCACCGCCACCACATACCCGCGGCTAACTGTCGGCAACGGGTACGTACCTACAGCCACCATCTAGGTACATGTGATGCCACCGCGGCTGGGCAAGTGCGCCGCGCCAGACACCACCAGCCTGCAGTGGGACCCGCGCGGCGAGACCTTCATCACCGCCACCACATACCCGCGGCTAACTGTCGGCAACGGGTACGTACCTACAGCCACCATCTAGGTACATGTGATGCCACCGCGGCTGGGCAAGTGCGCCGCGCCAGACACCACCAGCCTGCAGTGGGACCCGCGCGGCGAGAGCTTCATCACCGCCACCACATACCCGCGGCTAACTGTCGGCAACGGGTACGTACCTACAGCCACCATCTAGGTACATGTGATGCCACCGCGGCTGGGCAAGTGCGCCGCGCCAGACACCACCAGCCTGCAGTGGGACCCGCGCGGCGAGACCTTCATCACCGCCACCACATACCCGCGGCTAACTGTCGGCAACGGGTACGTACCTACAGCCACCATCTAGGTACATGTGATGCCACCGCGGCTGGGCAAGTGCGCCGCGCCAGACACCACCAGCCTGCAGTGGGACCCGCGCGGCGAGACCTTCATCACCGCCACCACATACCCGCGGCTAACTGTCGGCAACGGGTACGTACCTACAGCCACCATCTAGGTGCATGTGATGCCACCGCGGCTGGGCAAGTGCGCCGCGCCAGACACCACCAGCCTGCAGTGGGACCCGCGCGGCGAGAGCTTCATCACCGCCACCACATACCCGCGTTACCATCAGGAACCTCCCTTATTGCAGATTTATAGTATGATTACGTTTTCTGACATTATTATATTACACGAATATAACATATTCCTTATGCCGTGAAAATGGTCCATATTATGCGGAAATCGCGTATCTCGAATGACGAATAACGACTAAGAATAACCAAAATAATTCGCGAGTGACGAATAAAAAACGCGAATTCGTTGAATAAGTTATCGCGAATAATTAATTCGTCGAATGAATTGTGACGAATAATTGTATGGCCGAATCGAATGAAATCATCCGCAATAAATTTATTCGAATAATGCCCATCCCTGAGTAGAACTAGTTAAGTTTCTTGTCAGTTACTGACAAGAAATTGAACTACATATCTTACTACTTATAACTTCTGAACTGTTTTTGGTAGCATCGTTCTTTTATGTTTTCCAAGTATTTTTTTTATTTTTAACAACCCACAAAGTTCAAATCTGTATTTGGGCATTTTACGTCTTTTTTGTAATAACAATAATAATATAATTTATGTTTTTTTTTTCATCCTCTAAATAATGTTGAATTACGCTCTTTTGCCCACCGATCTCTTGTGTAAATGACATCAAGTATTTGGGCAAAGTCAATATGAAATCAAACCTTTGGAAGATGAATCACTATCATAGCAGTAGTAGGGCTTGGTTGAATTAGGAAGTCAAATATTGAAAGATTTTCCGTAACTCTCATTTCATTTGCAGCTACAAAATCTGGCACTACACCGGCGTGTTGATGCACAAGCGCGCCTGCGTCGAGAAAGAGAACCTGCTGTCGATCAACTGGCAGCCGGGCTCGTATCCCAAGAGCGAGCTGTCGCGGAGCGCGCCGCGGGGCATCGAGGACGCTACGCCGAAGCCGTCAGCGGCGTACCGGCCTCCTGGAGCCCGCAACAAGCCGTCGACCTTCACGTTGCACGAGCACGAGAAGCCGCACCGCCCCGGAGAGACGGCTGCTGGTAATACATAACGCTTTTTGTTCTCAATAGCTGCTTTGATCTATTCTGAACAGCTGGCGTCATCGCGCATGGCACGTTGAAGCCGGCGGCGGCGTACCGGCCTCCTGGAGCCCGCAACAAGCCGTCGACCTTCACGTTGCACGAGCACGAGAAGCCGCACCGCCCCGGAGAGACGGCTGCTGGTAATACACAACGCTTTTTGTTCTCAATAGCTGCTTTGATCTATTCTGAACAGCTGGCGTCATCGCGCATGGCACGTTGAAGCCGGCGGCGGCGTACCGGCCTCCTGGAGCCCGCAACAAGCCGTCGACCTTCACGTTGCACGAGCACGAGAAGCCGCACCGCCCCGGAGAGACGGCTGCTGGTAATACATAACGCTTTTTGTTCTCAATAGCTGCTTTCATCTATTCTGAACAGCTGGCGTCATCGCGCATGGCACGTTGAAGCCGGCGGCGGCGTACCGGCCTCCTGGAGCCCGCAACAAGCCGTCGACCTTCACGTTGCACGAGCACGAGAAGCCGCACCGCCCCGGAGAGACGGCTGCTGGTAATACATAACGCTTTTTGTTCTCAATAGCTGCTTTGATCTATTCTGAACAGCTGGCGTCATCGCGCATGGCACGTTGAAGCCGGCGGCGGCGTACCGGCCTCCTGGAGCCCGCAACAAGCCGTCGACCTTCACGTTGCACGAGCACGAGAAGCCGCACCGCCCCGGAGAGACGGCTGCTGGTAATACATAACGCTTTTTGTTCTCAATAGCTGCTTTCATCTATTCTGAACAGCTGGCGTCATCGCGCATGGCACATTGAAGCCGGCGGCGGCGTGTCGACCCATACGCTGCACGAGCATGAGAAGCCACTTCGCCCCGGCGAGACTGCTGCAGGTAATATCTAAGGAACCAACGACGAGCTAACGCTTATTGCTCTAAATGGCAACCGGTGCCGATACTGAACTGCAAGTAGCCCTGTCTATGAGGCCTCACGCTTTACGAGAGGCCACATCGCCCTGGAGAGACGGCTGATGGAAACATCTCCTTGTCAACTGGATATTTAGTAATTTGATCGTGCTAATCTCACCTATAAATAACCAATGTCCAGCAGCTTTTATCTATGTGTATTGGAGGATTGGTATAATCATAACGATTACTCGCATCTAATTGAACATTTCCTTGTCGATGTTGACATTATTGTTATCACTTTCACAGCCGCACCGTCGAAACAAGCAATAAAACAGAAGGAGAAACGCGACGCGCGCAAGGCACGAAAGGCCGAAGAGAAGGCGCACGGCGACGCCGACCAGGCGGCCGACGCGCCGCGCCCGGCCTTCGTCTCCACCGGAGACCCGGAAAAAGACAAGAAGATCAAAACCATCAACAAGGTCAGATTTTATATTGTATTCCAGCCTAACTACTCTATTAGCAGGTCTATTTTTAGGTTAGGGAACCAGGCCTGGCCACTGATTTGGGTTGGGTATATCGCATATCGCGCGTGGTTGGTAAATGGACAAATTCGACAACATATTAGGTTTGATTTTACTAAAAAAACTTTTAGAATTCTACTACATATATCATTGCCCATCGGTTTTGTTTCAAATTATTGAGGAAATAAAAATACCTATAGGACTAATATTTATGTGGGATTACGCTTCCAAACACCTGTACGATATTATCACGTTCGTTCTTCAATAGGATTTAAATTTAAAGTTAGTTGTTGGTTTAACAGTTTGTTCATTTTTCTTTCTTAGTGAAATATTCATTCGTTGAAAAAGCAACTTTACTTAGAGCCTTTGCACACGGCGTATTTGAAACGCGCCGACGACGCGCGTATTACATTACACGAAGCAGTTTGATTGCGGTTGTCACAAACAAACTGCTCCGTGGAAGGTAAAACGCGCGTCGTCGGCGCGTTTCAAATACGCCGTGTGCAAAGGCTCTTAATGTTAATACAAATCCTAATAAGTAAATATAATTTTCCAGAAACTGAGCGACATAGATAAGTTGAAGCAGCAGAAAGCGGCGGGCAAGCCGCTCGAGGTCAACCAGAAAGCCAAGATCGAGACCGAAGCGGCCTTGCTCAAGGAGCTCGAGCAGCTGCGGTTATGATCGGCTACGGTCGCTGCCGGTCGGCCGCTGAACTGAGGCATTCAGGCCCTGGCAGGCGGGCGGCGGCAAAATGTGATTGCGACATACATTTACCATACATGATATGCTGAAACTCAATCGTCAAAATAAACATCAGTTGGTATCAACCCATTACAATTACGAAATTGTTGTTGTAATGGAGTACTATAAAACCCTTACTTTTATGTCATTTGAAAGTACTTAAATATATGTACTATAGCGAAATAACACTCATGTATGTCAAACAGCACGTCTCCCGCCTGTCTTTCCTAACATGATGTCCTAGTTAAGTAGCAGATCACTATTCGCTGTCCTACCTACAGTTAGCATTGGTACTTGTGTTCTCCTTATGCTTCCATATCTTAAGTCAAACTGTTACACAAACTACATGTTAAATCTTTTCCTCAAAACGGCCATGACATCTAGTAGACAATTATTTCATTTACAACTACCTGGCTATTGTGTTTTGTAGAATCAAGTTATTAATACAATGTAATCAACACGTGCAAGTGAGATGTAATAAAGTGGGCTGTACTCTTCTATTCACACTCTTAGAACCTGTCTACAGATAATGAACGATGAACGTGACAAGCCTAATGAAACTTGACGGTACCGTGATAGCCCCCCTATTTTTTCGCAAATATCGATAACACGTAACAATTCTATAGGGTTGCTAGTAGATTCTGTAGAGGTGCATACTGTTAAACAGTGTTTTATTCTTTATAATATTAATATATATTTATACTTCTGTGCTGAGCCTGATGTGATAAATTAGAGATAAACTTTGACGTCTATATATGATATATATATATATATATATATATAGGTACAACCGTCATTTCTAATCGCAGAATGCAACGCCTGTGGTGGTGGTTTTAGCGTGTACTCGTAGTAATCATAGGTACATCAGCAAGTCAACATCCATTATAATCGGCTAATAGACAACAGTATAACAAACGCAAAATAATCGCCATCTCTCTTTACCTTACGTGAAAATTATTTTAACGCAATAGTTTTCTGTCTACATAATTGAATGTACAGTAGAAGAAAAAATCTATCATATTGGTGTATTTTGTATGCAGGTTGCCTAAATTTTACTTTTGCAAACGGTCTTATAACAATGAACTGACCTGAGACCACCAATAAAACATCAATTTTTCCATCCAAATTGTTATAATATAATAATAATTTCTTTATTTCGGACAAGCAAGGTACCCATAGAGTGTTAGTAAAAAGAGTGTTATTCTTAGTAAAAAGTCTTAATTAAAAGCTCACTAATATTTATTCAGACCCTATACTTGTTTGTATCCTATTCAGCTTAAAGTTAAAATATTTCAATATGATAGATTTTTTCTGCTTCTATATAATATTTAATAAATATTTGTGGGACTGTCAGAAGCTGACGATTATAAGCCTATACATATTTTACTGTCTATATCTGCATCGCGATGTTACTATATAATAGGTAATATACATGTATATACATAATAGTAATAAATATAAAATGTATGTCGAATATTTACATTAAAACAAGGTGGCATTGAAGATATATAATATATTCTATAGGTATTTACAACGTAATTTAAAGCCAGATATTTATGGGAGCTTGGAAATTACGTTTGTTATACAGGTTATTTGTTGGTGTCCATAGGTAGTTTTATAGCCAAAGTATGGCTGGCCTATGCTAATTAGACAACGTGCGTACCTATCTCATATCCTAAAGACGAAACGTAATATTAACTGTATTCATACACAGTGCATTTTTTTCTTTCTGATACGAGTTAAGTAGTGTTTTAGTAGCGGCGTCAAGCAAATTGTCAGGTGAAACGATCGGGTGTTTCCCATAAGTAAAAAAAATAGGTACATGCCATTCACGTCTTATAGAACACCAATGGAAAGGAAGCCACCAAGATCTGTGGTCCAAATATACTAGCAGTGAATACTCAAATGCCAGTTGCCATAATAACATCACTTCTGATAGTAAGACTTCTATTTCCTCCCCATAATCTTTACATATCCATAGATTTACTAATTAAGTTGTAATATTCTACTGTGACTAAGTATGCATTCAAGCCTATAATATTCAAGTTATCTAGCGAATACTTAGTTCTTTTTTTAGGATTTTAAGGATATGTTGTTTTTATTTGCATTTATATTTCATAGTTAAGTTTAAAAGTGCATCTATTATAGACGAAATGTGTGAACTATGCGGTATTTATTTTTTCATAAAACAATTTATGCTTCCCCGTTATGGATTGAATATTACACAGTTACTGAATCTGCACAAACGTACGTACAGTTTTCTTTCGACAAGTGTGAAAACGCATAGATAGTATGACGATTAGAAAAAAATTACGGCACTAAATAACATGGTAAATTTTTCGTCCGTTTAGTATCGTGGATGTCATAACATAAATTGACGAATGGAGTCATCATCCTCCTAGCCTTTGTCCCATTTTTTGAGAATGAATTCTCAATCTCATGGAGTGCCTAAATAAAATATGTGACTAGCTTGATTACTTACGACTACTTTTGATTGCATGATAATATTGATAATGGTTAATGTTGATTGATTTATATTTACAAGCACTTAATTGTGAGTACATCCGTTAACTTCGGGCCAACTGAATCGGTTACAGAGATTGTCAACAACCGTGGTGTGGGCCACGGGCCTCTACTTTTTATAACTGTTGGTAGTTTCATTATGTAATACTAACTTTTAATCGAGTTATGAATAAATGTTTTTGTTTCTAATAGAATTTTATTACATTTTACAATTGCTCCAGCCCCCAACCCTGGACACCATAAGTCGGAATGGTGAATGTTGGCACATATTTATTTTCTCCAACTTAGAAATGTTCCCATTAATGTAGTAAAAAATAGACCGTGAAATCCTTCGTTATAGCCATACCTAATACATTAATAAAATTAATATATGTATATATCGTCAGGGATAGTGCAATACCGCGTAAATAACAGCTGTCGATAAAGTTCTCATTTCAATAAAATAATTAGCATTTGTTTGAATTTTGATTCGTATCTACACTTGTTACTTACGCTGTATTGCACTATCCCCACTACTATTACACTACTATCGCACTATCAGGGATAATGCGATATATATATTACTACCAGTGCCCCGCGGTGTTACCCGCTCATCCCACGGGAACACTAAATTTATTCGGGATGAATAGTATCCTATGTCCTTTCCCGGGTCTCAAACTATCTCCATACTAAATTTCATCTAAGTCGGTTCAGCGGTTTAAGCGTGAAGAGGTAACAGACAGACGGACACACTTTCGCATTTATAATATTAGTATGGATTAGGTAGTATGGATTGGCCGTGGCCGAGAAATAATACTAAACAGAGATGGGCAAAATTTATTCGAATGACGAATAACGAATAAGAATAACCAAATTATTCGCGAATGACGAATGAAAACCACGAATGATTATTCGTCATTCGAATAAATTGTTCGTCGAATAATTTATCGCGAATAATTTATTCGTCGAATGAATTGTCACGAATAATTCTGTGGCCCTAGTAAAAAGAAGTATGTCAGATTTACCCTAGCTTAAGGAGCCTTTCGCTAATCCCTCGTTTATTATGGTGATGATGGTGATGATGATGATGATGATGATGGAGATGATGATGGTGATGATGATGACGATGATGATGATGATGATGGAGATGATGATGGTGATGATGATGACGATGATGGTGATGATGATGATGAAGGTGATCATCATCATCATCACTGACATTCGAAACTCAGTTTTTAGAAGGCAGCTAGGGTAAATCTGACTTATACTTCTTTTTACTAGGGCCACAGAATTATTCGTGACAATTCATTCGACGAATACATTATTCGCGATAAATTATTCGTCGAATAAATCATTCGCGAATAAAATCATCCGCGAATAAATTATTCGCGAATGAAAAAATCGCGAATAATTTTTTATTCGAATGATTATTCGAATAATGCCCATCTCTGATACTAAACGATTGAGTAAAGAATAGGTACACCCTGCGTATATGACGTCTCATACAAATGAGAGTACAGATGTAATGAATAAAGCTTATGTTTAAAATCCAACGTGGTGGACGTGAATTACCATCTCCCCTGTTGGGGTGAAATGGGGTTGAAATGTCTAAATATAAATATGCGTTTTTTTTAACGCATAGCCCAAACCGCTGGTTCTAGAGTCCAAATTTAGCACGTAGGTTCCTTAGGTCTAGAGGTGCACTAAGGATTTTTCAAAATTCACCCGTAAAGGGGTTGAAAAAAAATTGTTTGGGGAAACAAGATTACTTGGAAGAGGAATCCCTCGATGAGAGAAGAGGGAAGGGCATAACCTGAAAATCAACAGGGGATGGTTTCTATGGATTATCGGGTCGCTGATTACAAAAAAAATAACGATTTTAATATTCATGTAGTGGCGGACGCATGGCGGACGTGTAATACCATCTCTCATGTTAGGGTGCGATGGGGTAGAAATCCGTTAGTCCGTACACTTGGATGTAAAAGAACTTTCTAAAAATTGTGTAGGTACCCGAATACGGTACAATTGCAGAATTCGTCATGGCAATCAAGTAAAGTAAGTAAGTTAAGTATAAATTACCCCTTTATTTCGGTCGCGCAGTCGGGTAAAAATTGTATTAAAGAAAAATACAATTTTTATAAAAACATCTTTTCTGGATGTATTTATATACGTTTTTCCTTACTGTGAGTGTAAAATACGAGTCAGGTGGTCGCTTTGCTGCATCGCTCTTCTCTGTCTATCAGCCACAAACATCTACTGCTGAACCTAGGCCTCCCCTATAGATTGCCATCCTTCCACGATTAGGTGGGTGGAAGCATCTAATCGGAGGCCGTGCTGCGCTTTGCTTTCCTATATTTATGTGGTCGCCATTCCAGCCCTGTAATGAAATTTTTCAAAAAAAATTATTCTTTGTTTACCTACCTATAGGTAGGAATATCCGCCCCCTCTTTCATAGAAAAACCGGCCAAAGTTAGATTACGAGAAAGATTTCCAGCTCTATAAAAAGGTCGTAAACGCCAAAGTAACTGTAATTACTTATATATATTATACGCACCAGATTGAGCGAAATTTTTTAATACAGTATGGCACTTAACTAATACTTATGTGTAGCGTTCGAAGTATAAGGACACCGCGCGGCACTGACGTCATTTTAAAGAGTGGGGAACACGAGTGGGGGTGAATTTTTTTTTCGTTCCAACCCTAGTGTGTGGGTTGTCGTTAAATAGGTCTGTTAAAAATAATAGGGGTCTCCAAACATTACTTTTTGATAAAGTCAGTACTTTTGTAAATATTCGCTCCGAAAATAAAAAAAATAGTGTCCCCCCCCCTCTAACTTTTCAACCACTGGTCAAAAAAATATGGAAAAATTCTTGAAAATGAGGCCTTATAAGTACTTTCAATGAAAACTATATTGAACAAAATCGGTCTATCTGTTTTTGAGTTATCGCAAAATTTCATAATTTTCTTTAAAAGGACGTAAGTTGACTTCCAGAAGGTAATAAGTAATTACAGTTACTTTGGCGTTTACTACCTTTTTCCGTCTTTGACCGACTCTTGTGAAGGATGAGCAACTACGGAACCCTACACTGAGCGTGGCCCGACATGCTCTTGGCCGGTTTTTGTTACGAGTGCTGATTTTGAGTCCCGCGCAAGCGAAGGATTCTATGTTAGAATCCTGAGTGTAGCGAGGGACTCAAGAGCACGAGATGCTAAAAACTTTGCTCTCGTGTAGCACACACAACTTTTCACCTCATCAGCGAGAATATATTCGACTTTTTGTACTTTTTCTTCCAACATTCAGGTGTCGGTATGTTTATAGTCTTTGTTGCTGATTTCAATAATATTATTAATTAGAAAATAGATAAGTGCTGCTTAAAAAGGAATAAGAATATAATTTAATTGAAATTATACGTATCAGCCAACCAACACGGTTATTGTCATTATTTGATCAAATCATAGGTACATGACGTGTTTATTTATAAATACATATTATATTACTTACCAGATTTTGTTTATAAATTGATTAATATTTTTATTAGGGTTCCGTAGTCAACTAGGAACCCTTATAGTTTCGCCATGTCCGTCTGTCCGTCTGTCCGTCCGTCCGCGGCTTAGCTCCGCGACCATTAGTACTAGAAAGCTGAAATTTGGTATGAGTATGTGTATGTATGACGCCAACAAAACGGTAAAATAAAAACTAAAAAAAAACTTTGTTTTGGGTACCTCTCCAACACCTAAAGTGGGGGTGAATTTTTTTTTCGTTTTAACACTAGAGTGTGGGATGTCGTTGAATAGGTCTTTTAAAAATAATAGGGGTCTTCTAACATATGTTTTTGATAAAGTCAGGCGTTTTGTAAATATTCACTCCGAAAATTAAAAAAAAAAAAGTGCCCCCCCACCCCCCCTCTAACTTTTAAACCACGTGTCAAAAAATTATGGGAAAATTCATGAAAATGAGGCCTTATAAGTACTTTCAATGGAAACTATATTGAATAAAATCGGTCGAGCCGTTTTTGAGTTACCGCAAAATTTCACAATTTTCTTCAAAATGACGTAAGTGCCGCGCGGTGTCCTTATACTTCGAACGTTACACATATTAGTTAACTGCCATACTGCATTAAAAGATTCCGCTAACCGATAACTTCCAGAAGGTAATAAGTAATTACAGTTACTTTGGCGTTTACGACCTTTTTTATTGAGCTTGAAATCTTTCTCGTACCTAATTTAAGCCCATCTATTGTGAAGGATAGGCAACTACGGAGCCTTACACTGAGCGTGGCCCGACCCTGACATGCCATTGGACGGTTTTTTTTTTACAATTTGAACTCGATTTTTTTTAAGGTACGTTTCGAATATGCAGCTATGATAAATTGGTGAAATTATAAATTATTATTATTATATTTACAGTAAGTAATAAGTTGAAAAATCTTATCTTATTTGAGCAATAATCTATTGTTTTTTATTAATTATGTGGATGCTCTTCCCTGTCACGTAGTCATACCATCAAGTACCTAGGTGTACTTGTTGACAGTAACCTTCGTTGGAAATTACATATTGAAGCTCTAACTACCAAAATCCGAAAATTATTATTCGTCTTTAAAAGCCTTAGGCCAGTAGTTGAACAACAAACATCGAAAATTGTATATTTTGCATTAGTCCACTTTTATCTTACTGTATTGGTGTGTGGGGAGGAGCCAGTAAGACTAACGCTCCTGCAGTTAGAAAGGGCTCAGCGCGCAGTATTAAAAGTAATCCACAAGAGACCCTTCAGATATCCTACTGTTGACCTTTATGTGGAGAGTAAAGTTTTAACAGTACGTAGTCTGTTTATTCGACAAATTATAGTTAAAAAACACAAAACTCTAACTTTTGACATGGATTATGGGAAGAATAGGCGTCGTATGGACAATGTCTGTGTTGGTAACAATTTTCGTCTTGCGCTTTCTGGGCGTCATTTCGACTTTCTTAGCCCTAAGTTGTACAACAGAATAAATAGAATAACCAATATATACACACTCACACAAAGAGAATGCAAGCACAAAATTACAACTTGGTTACTCACGCTTACCTATAATGAGATAGAAGATCTATTAGATTTCTACTAAAAGTAGTGACACAATTACTCACTTGACACAATACACGAGCTCGAGCATTCGCAAATATTAGGTTCATCTATCATTTCTGTACCTATGTAAATACTAATCAGCATACTAATTCCATTGCATGTCAAACTTTTAGCTTATTTCCTTTTCTCTTTTCTTTTTGTTGTATTAGAAGGATATGTTGATATATGTGCCCGACCAAAGTATGTAATTGTATACTCCCATGTTTTCCCGGGTTGAGAGCCTGGTGATCTGTAATACAGGCTCACGCCTAGTTCAGACACCAGTCTCTCACAAAGGAATACACAATCATTCAACTGTGTAACTACTGTGTAATTGTGAAATTGTATACCCTTTGTGAGCAGATAAATAACACATTTTTATTATTATTATTATTATAAAGGGCACAATTATTTTAATATTCGGTCGCTTAAAACAATACGTTGAAATTAAAACTTTTTCGGGTGTTTTTAATGATTTTTTTGGTATAACGCGTATCCGAACTGTTCTCATTCGAGGTCGGATTCGAAAATCTAATTTCAAATTGATATGTTTCTATCCCTCTCTCTTTTATATACATATGAAAGAAACAGAGTGCATCGAGATTCTAATGACTCGAATTTTATTATTAACCTGTGTCTAATTAATGACAATCCAAGGCCAAAAATTAAAAAAAAATTAATAGTTACCTATTTGTTATGCAAGGCTGCAAAGTTGTTATTTGGCGCGACTGTTGAAATTGAAAGCTGAGCGTAGCGAGGCTTTCAAGACACGAGAAGCTAAATGGTTTTGCAGCCATGCGGAACACACAACTTTTCACCTCACTACAGCGAGGAAAATGCAAGATTCAAGAAAAACAATTAAAACATAAAAATAATCATATTTAATTTTGCCTTCTATTTAACACATCAAATTTAAAACATAACACACTCAGATCCAAACCAAATAAATGCGAGAGAAGCACACATATTAAAAATTAAAAGTAATATGGCCGTAATTTGTATTATCGTCGTGTATATTTTATCGTTGAGTTTTTCTTAAGCACTGTTATATTATATTTGTATTTGAAACTACTTGACACATTCGTTGCAAAATGTGGGAGAATGGCATTCTGGGAAGGATTAGTTGGCCACTCGGAATTATTTTCCATAACACTTGCTTTGGAAGTTATTGGACGATGGGATCCGAACAAGATTATTTCGGCTTTATCTTCTTTAAAAACGCCATTAGTTTCGGTAAATTACTTATATATATTTATATATAAATTTATAACAAATTTATAACAAATATTTATAACAAATCCTTTTTCGTTTTAATGCAGGCTTTTAGCATTGAATAAAAACTCCAAATTGGGCTTAACTTTCTTGTTTTAGATGATTCTACACAGTAAGACAACAGTATGTATTCTCCACAGAACAAATTTACGTTGTTTACGTGAATTGTGGAAACTTCCAACTTTTTAATTATTATTTTTTTCTCGGGTGCGTTCAGAAATTACACTCTTATGTTCCAACTTTTATAACAAATAAATATAAAAAAAATGTGTTGTATTTAATATAATTTACTACTCAAAATATGTAAATGAAACTGAAATACTTACTTTGAATATATATAAACATATTCAATATAAAATAAAGTGTAGAAAAATAAAAGCTTATAAATCTGTAACCACAAACCAGGTTTCTGGACGTGATATTATAGATGTATTTAAAAAAAAGAAGTATTCAAACGTACATATGATTTTAGCCGGCCTGACCATCGCCCTTTATTAGCGTGCGTTGATTAGTTATTCGAAGATTTATCGACTGATGAAATCAGTCACGCGTTGAAAAAGTTCCATGAACCACAGAGAATCAAAATCGTCGTGTTCGAAATTCAAATGACTTTTGCACGCTAGCGGATAAAATAGACTTTTGCACGCAGATTTCGCCCTATAAACGGAGGTTTTCCGAGCGAGTGAGGTTAAAACATTTACTTTTTATTGACGCTCGAAACAAAATCGCATTTTGTTCACTGTTATCTCACAGCAAAATCGCCATGTTTGAGCTGGTGAGGTGAAAAAGTTTTTTTTTTTTTAGTTTTTTAGTTTAACGTTTGGTCGGCGTGATCCATACACATACTCATACCAAATTTCAGCTTTCTAAGTACTAATGATCACGGAGCTAAGCCGCGGACGGACATACAGACAGACGGACATGGCGAAACTATAAGGGTTCCTAGTTGACTACGAAACCCTAAAAATCAAGATTTTTCTGTAGCATGAAAAAATTAAATAGATGGTCATATTTTTTACCCGCCTTGTACGGGCGTCGTACGGAAAACTAGCCCAAGAGATATTTTTTTCGACTTGGTGGGGATGCTGCCGTGCCGTCGGGATCTACCCCGAAATCCTAAAATCGTCATCGCCTTTTGTGATGCATATACCTATTTTCATACATCACTAAGCTACTAAACATAACGAATGAATTCGTCTCCCATAATTGGACGTATAATACTCGTACGTGCTATGCAAAGCATGCAGGTTGCATGTGAACGTGAAACAAATCTCACATTCAAATCTACTCTCGGCGTGTAATGTTATGGTAATGTACTTTGATGTAATAAATATCGATTTCTATTTGACTTTCGTGTAAAAATTACATGATTACCAATTAACGTCACATGCATAGCGAAATATCCCCTCAGTTTTAGCCAACCGTTCTGTCAGCGACACTAAGAAGACTGAATGATTTATTCACATAAAATATTGAATCTACCCCACAAAGCCGATGTAGGTAGATGGTGCATCAAGTGAATTTTGTGCCTCCACAGCCCTAGAACTTAAGTAACAAGTGTTCTATTTCTTTCGGAAACGTCTACGGCTTCTATTTACTTGCGATAAGATATCGATACAAATTGATATGCGGAGCGAGCAAGGCTCCGCGTGCAGCCCTACTCGGTGTATTGACATTGATAACGTGATTTGTTTACGATTGGGTTGCTGTTACATTTGCTCTGTGAATTCGCTTTTTGGTATTTTGTGGTCTTTCTCGAAACGGGTCGAACGTATCCAAAATGGATAATCAAGTTAACGAGAGATCGCCGTTAATAGAGAGAAATGGAAGTGATTCTGATAAAAACAATGGTGCTACGTCTAGTGTTAAAGGATCGTCGTCAGACACGTTGGGCTCTACTGCTGTTTCGATGAAGACCCCTTCAGATGTGGTGGTGGGTATGTGGGAGCGCCGTCGGGGCTCTCTGCCGAGCGCGGGCCGCCGGCGCCGGACCCAGTCATGGTCGGCCTGCCCGCCGGACGACGTCAGTTCCGACATTCGAATATTACGAGAAAGGTAAATAAATATACCTAACCCTTTCGAACATCAGTGGTCCAAACAACACGAATAATTTGACACGGCCGACAGTAGGCGTCGAATAATTCGTGCACCGAAAACCACGGTAATAAGTGCAGTACAATTGTTCACTTAGTATCTACTGTACTTATTTATTATTTGTGCCCTCAGAACTCGACAGCTTCTAAGTCAAGCAGTTTGCAGTTGCCAAGATTATTTAATTCTTACGAATTACGATCTTATTTTCTAAGTTTAAAAACGAACCATGAACTAACCCAGCATTTTTTTTTATACTTTGGGGATCCATGTATATAGGTACGGATATCTGATATCAATTAAATATTTTTCCTATTGTTCATATCTATACTTTATAGTTATTAGTTAGTTAGCTAGCTTTAATTCAATGCTACTCTCATTATCACACGTGTCTAGTGCAGACTGCTGATATCTCAGATAACAGATAAACAAGAAATTAATAGAAGGTCCTTGTACCTGGAATAACAGCAAGTAAATTTACATAAGAATGACGTGACTCATCATTTCGAACAAGTAGGTACTTAAACCCCATTTTTGTCTAAGTTAAATGTACGGCGCGTTCATTATGTTTCTTATTGCGTTGGCATAGTAGTTTGCCATGGCGAATAACCCTAACGCAGATGCCACGACATTGCGCGACAACGGCCGCGCCAGCGGTCTAGGCACGTGTGTCTCGCTCACTCATTATGCCGCCGCGCTCAACTGACAAAATATGCAATATTCGCTTTTTTATCGCTTTGCCGTAGTTAGTTTGAAAATTGATTGTGTTTTTATGCTACTTTAACAAAAAAAAATATCCTAAAATGTGCAATTGTCATCCGACAATAGCTATACCTAGGTACAATTGAAACTTTCCGTAGTAATCGGCTACTCCATATTTTAAGACCTATAATATGGCCGCCGTTAGAGTTGCGCCGATGGGGTGTCTGCCTAATAGGGCGCTTTCGTCACTTAATTTGTATACATATAAAGCAATGTAGCACTTACATATGAATATGATGAACCGAAACGAATTGCTATTAGCGATCACATTAACATGTATAACGAAAGGTTTTAAAACAAGAGTGTGTAGTTTCAGGTCGTTTCATAATGTATGATAATACGAGTGTTTTTAAAACCTAATTATGTAGTGACTAGCACAGAAAGACTACTTTATCTACACACATATACATCATCAATCATCATTAGCATAGATTTTCTTTAATGAAGTACTCAAATGTCTCAAATACTCCCGAGTCTCCGCCGGCGGCCGGCGTGGTCGTCATAAGAGTACCTACTTATCATATTATTTTATGATCATCTTAAGAAGAAATACTGCTAATTTTTCCATACAAATCGAGGTGTTCTTCTCGCCTGATTCGCCACGCAAATAAGCGCAATAATCGAAACGGTCCGACACAGAATATACCAATAGTATTAATTTTCCAAAATTTTGATACTATTGGTTAAGTTCTGGAAGAGGTCTAACCCGGTTAAGTTTGGACCTCATTTGTATCCGATGCCATAGTTACCAGGTGCAAACTTAACGTAAACTGTTAGTATGGGAAATGGAGCAGTGGCATGTCCTCTTAAGTCGACCTCGCCGAAGATATGGTAATGTTATGAAATAACATTTTGTTTTGGTTGATGTCCAGTAATGTAGGTCTTTACCAATAGTAACTGAACTTATTATAGTAATATAACAATATGGGTGTAGATTAAATAATATTAAAAGTTAGCATTGCCTTATGTTTATTAAAAAGTGAAGTATACCTATTTTTTACCTAGAACTAGGAAGCGCGCGCCCTCTCACAACGCGAGCCGAGCATTACTGCGAAAATAGTAAGTACTTATTGCAAAACCACAATTCCATTTCTGAGTTGGATTTTGATGCAGCGCACTAGTTAGGTCGGAAATCAAAAGGAGTAAAACGAGAAACAAAACTATTTCGCATGATGAAAGTGTTGAACGATGTTTCCCGTAGCGTAGGTAACTACGGAAAGTTAATTAATTTACGGTAAAGCAATAGTTTATTATGATACAAGAGTGCTCACTTGCACGGTTATAACTGTGGATGCGAAATTGCAAAAGTACCGTGTGGAACCGAGAGTGTAGGTAACAAGTAACAACCAATGAATACCTACGCGTTTCATACGAAGTTTTTCACCACACTTGTGAGTAAATAAATTGTTACTAAAATATAAATATTTGATACCTATCTAAAACGTAATGTGATACGCCAGTCTTTGAATGCATTTGCACTGTAGGTATATGTGTTACTATTGATTACAATTCCACTTTCCGTTTCTACGTATTATTTATTAATTTACAAAAAAAAAACATAAAAACATTGATGAATAAAAAAAAATTGCAGTGCACTACGATCGACGATCACTATCGACCACTATCGACGACGCGTTTGGCTCGGTTGGTAGACACCTGCCATAGAGTATATTGAATGTGACACCTGCCTACTGAGTCGGCGGTCCCGGGTTCGAATCCCGGCCGGGGCAAATATTTGTTCTTGGGTCATGGATGGTATTTATATATTATGTATATCGTCGTCTAGTACCCATAGTACAAGCTTTGCTTAGTTTGGGACTAGGTCGATTTGTGTAAGATTGTCCCTTAATATTTATTTATTGTTTATTTTACTAGTGCGATTCGGTAATGTAAAAAAGCTCTAGTTTGTAATTTAAAGAATTGCGGCCATAACTACATTAAGACCACTTTTTGTACGATCAAGTGTGTTGGAAAGTACAATTTCAAAAGATTGAGAACGAAAACTATGCGATGCGCCATGCAAACGATGCTAACACATTTACCTTAGGTATATATTTGCTCCTTTGTGAAACGCTGTTTAAAAACGGGAACATGATTCGATTTTGTTAAAAAATAAAATGTGACATAAACATGAAAAATAATGTCGTGGTATGTTTAGGTACAGATTTAACTGTTTTGATTCGCTTAAGTTACAGTTCACAAAAAAAGAACTGTCGATTGTTTTACAACGATTGTGTTACAATGAGGTGAAAATAAATAAAAATATTGCTTCCGATTATACCGGTTTCTTATCTACAACTGCTGGAGCAAGCAAAATCTGAAGCAAGCGATTGCACGTGTACGAGTTATTATTATTAGCTAAGTGCTGCCTACGATGGCAGCGGTCCCGAGCTCGAATCCTGGATATTAGGAAATATTTGTATTATGGTGAGGATTTATTTTCATTCATATAAGCATATATTTGTTGATATATACTTATACCTAGGTATATAAAAAATATGTACCGTATATGTATAGGAGTATCTATATAATTGTTTGTCATAGTTTAGAAGTAGGTCGACGTGTCTCTTTCCTGATATTTATTAACTGCTGAGTAAAAACCAGAAAGCGTTACAACTACATCTACTTTAGTGTGTCTTAACTCACAAAGAAGCGTTTATTTAGAGCTCAGAAATGAGATACAAACGACTTCAAAAATAATATAGCACATCCGTCTAAATTTGTAACGAAAGAGTAAGTGAGGTTGAAACGCTTCTGGTTTATACTCATATATATTTCGTCTAAGTTTACTATGAATTAAGTATAAGTATTTGTTATTATTATTAAATCTTGTTAGTCACTATTTCACGCTATAGTCGAAATGGGTCACCTTCTACCCGCAACATGGATATACAATGACCCTACTTTCAGATGAAATGAAAACTCATTTTGCACGTGGCCAATGGCCATAATCCAACACATTTACTAACACTCAACACACGCTGATATCCTTTGATGTCACTATATGGGGTGTTTGGCCTGTCGACTTTTCCATCGTTGTCATAATATCATGACTTCGGCGCTGATAATGCTGTTTAAAATTCTTGCTTGTTCTCAGATTAGTCCGTACTCAAACCCGCCCACGACCTGGAGCCATGCGACGGCTTACAAGGCGGCAACGGTTGACGCTGGCTTCTCTGGCCCTCGTGGATTTCATGAGCTTCTGTTCGATAAGTGTCATGGCGCCCTTCTTCCCCGGAGAGGCGACTTCCAAGGGTCTCTCGGACACCGTCTGTGGACTTGTGTTCAGTTTTTATGCTATAGTTATGTTTGTAACTTCACCGTTCATGGGTAAATGTGTAAGTGTTATTAATTTTTTTAATATCGATAAATATGTATATATAACCTATACTTAAATTATTAGGTATTAGGTCAGGATCGGCAAGCGACTATACAAAAGTCAAGGTACAGGATACAAGAAATACTCTCCGGCTCAGTGGAATACTATTCATTCTTCCAATTCAAGTAAATTTATAAGACGAAAGCAGTTTAATATGATGGAAGTTCTTCTACCTACTATTTCACCTCCATTTTTGAACAACACTCAGATCGCAGAATTATGAACTAATGTTCTGCTCTAATCTATCATTGACACATCACATCCTTTGCAACCACTATTAAACGACTCACATTTTTAGGCGTCCCATCTTCTCCGAAGGATTTAGCCCCGCAGTACTAAACAAGACATTAAAGCTAGCTGCATCCCTGCCACACCTCCAGCAACTATCAGCTCACGTTTCTCTAATGTTGTTAAGGAATTGCTTTGCCACGCCCCGTCTAACATACACCCTTAGAACATTTCCCAACTGGAAGTCGTATGGCACCATTGTGCGCCGAGGCTAAGGAGTTTGTAGGTTAAGAGACCGAGGCGTGGACCCCCGTTCCGGCGAGTACTTGGCTCAAAGGATCTCCTCTATCTATCGCCAGCGACACAGCGCGGCAACTCCGCTAGTATTTTCAGGGACCTTTGAGCCAGGTACCTTCCGGAAGTTTTACTTATTATTCATTTTAGTTTTATAGATAGTTTTAGTTTATTATAGAAGTGTAACTATTAAAAACATTTAAATAAAATTATCAAGGATCTGAATCAGTGCTTAATGACTTAATGAGTATAATATTAATTAATGTTGCGTTTATTTCCAGCTTCCGATAGTGGGTGCAAAGTTTATGTTTACTGCGGGGATGTTCGTGGCAGGCTTTTGTAACGTTTTGTTTGGGTAAGTTAACGGATTTACTTGCTTGTGTTACTTATTTAGCACGCTGTGAATTGCGTACGAAAATATTTACTGTATAGTGATTACGCCGTGAATAACTCATATTAAGTCCCACGTATTTTACAGAGACCACGTATTTTTTAGTGCAACAGAGATTTCTTAATTTGGTTGTGTAACTTGTTTAATATAATGTGAATTGATAATAAGTACTACATAATTAAAATTATGATTGCCTCCGTAGAGAAAAAAACATGAAAATCTCATGTACCTACTTTGGATAATGTTACACAGATGGTAACTATATTTGGAATAGTTATTGCGTGGTTTATGTAGTGTAGTTATTCGTGATGTGCCGCTAAACATCTTATATTCTAATCCCGGGGAAGATTAGGTATATGCTGTATTTATCTCAAGAGTAGTAGAATAAGATATTCAGAACCCATATTAACACACCAAAAACAAAATTGCCACAAGCACAATTGTTCAGCGAGATATAATACGCGCAGTACATCGGCGAACTTAAAACCTGATAAATACCTATAGCAAAACAGTTGAAACTTGAGGCAGTAATACTCGTGTGTATGTAATTGTAATATGTGCTGTATGGCAGCGAAGCAAAGTTGCGGCTACCGCTTTTGTGAGTTGTATTACTTTTGGAAAAGTAGGTTTTCAGGTACGTACGCTGTAAATAATAGGTACATTAGGTACATGCCTAGGGCGGTGATACCGTGAATGTCCCAGATCGCAGGTATTTGTGGGCCGAACCGAAGGTGTGGGCCACAAATATGCGATCTGGGGCTTAACGAATTAACGACCGTTGTTTGTCTAAACTTTTACGTCTCGCCTTGGGCAGGAAGTGAGATTTTCTCCCCGCGTAGCGAACAGAAAATCCCGCTTAATATGACCTGTGACGGCCGGCCGGTGACGGTGGCTTCCAAATACAAGTTTGTCTATTTGCTGCAGTGTAATATTTTTTATAACAGCGCTGTAACGTAAAGTTTCGTTACAAATAAGTCCCTGTTGTCTATTTAGACTGACTGTGTTGTTTGCGGATCCAGGTTTCTAATGGTTTTAGTCCCAAATAGGATCGGTCAATATCTTCAATAAAAATTAGGTATATATAACCTTAAAAGGTTCGCCTTTGTACACGCTTATTCTTTTCAAATGTATTTCTTGTTTTTGTGTACAATAAAGTGTTTACTTTACATATTTAAAACTACATGAGGTTCATTATTCATTAAATATACGATAATTACATCTTTGAGACTTTATCAGTTATTTATTTTAATCCGCTATATCTGTTTAGTTTTAAACGCTAATGAGTATCTCCGGGCATAAAACCATGTATGCATTCATATTTCAGGAGTTTAGTGCTAGTAGAAGACTCAGTGACGTTCACCGTTCTCTGCTTCGCGGTGCGAGGCGCGGCCGCGCTGGGCGCCAGCGCGTACTCCACGGCCAGCTATGTCTTCGTGGTCAACGTGTTCCCGGACTCCATAGGCTCCGTGCTGGGCATCTTGGAGACCTTCGTCGGCATCGGCATGTCCGTGGGGCCGGCCATCGGGAGCCTGCTGTATTCGGTAGGACATGCGTATGCCGCACAATGCGGTCTGTTTATTTAGTAGCGGCATTCAATTTATTGTATATGGAGTTAGGAAATTAACAGGACTAACTTTATCGTAACACGGTTACCATCGAGTCCACTTACGGTGCCGAAACAATGTGCTTATTACCTGTTTGTAATTTATATTCTTCTGCATTTAATGTAAAGTGTACCAGCTACAGTCTGACCAAAATTAGTAGAAATGAAAAAGTGGCAATACTGTAGTGTCGTCCCCGTTCTCTTGGGTTGATTAGAAAGGGACAACACTACAGTATTGCCACTTTTTAAATTCTAATTTTGGTCAGACTGTATACTGAACATTGCGTTTGTGTCTAAAAAATGTAATAAATTGTTCCAGTTAGATCGGAGGCTTCGGTCTGCCATTCTACAGCATTGGAGTTATCATGGTTTTAATTGTGCCTGTAAATTGCCTTTTACTTACGGATTGCCAAGGTATGTACATACTTACATTAATGATATGTAAGTACATACTTATTAGGTATTGCACTAAAATAGAAGTATCGGTAGCGTATTACTTTGTCGAAAACTGTTATTAAAATCTTTTTCATTTTCAGAAATCGTGACTAGTTCAAAATCAGCTTCGGTAATGGGATTGTTCAAAATCCCTTCGATAATAATCACGGGGCTGGTGATCGTGGTGGCGTCCAACACCTGGGCCTTCCTCGACCCGACGCTGGAACCCCACATGCGACAGCTGGGACTCACCACCAATCAAATTGGGCTCGTGTTTCTCCTATTCTCTAGTCTCTACGGCATATTTAGCCCCATTTGGGGATGGGTGGCAGATCGGTTAGTAGTCATTTTATAATATAATATTATTTAGTTATAATTCGAAAATTCATAAATCGTTTTATACGAGTATTTTATCTCCATTACTATGAGTTAAAGGTTAAATATGTCCACTAGTGAAAACTGTATGGTTAGTTGGGCATTTTCATAATCAAGAAATATTCATAAATTATGTTCCATTTTATAACCAACATTTACATGTTAATATAAGTACCTACTTAGTAACAAAGTGAAATGTTGTTAGGTAATAATAATATGGCTTAATTTATGTCAAATGTTTCATACTTGATTTTGTTACCAACTTTTTCATATTTTGTGTCTTAGAAATAGTAACAAAGTGGAATGTTACTAACATTTCTTAATGTATGCCAATTATGTCACAGTTAAGTGAATCCCTTCTCATAAAAAGGCCTAGTTAGGATTCTTTATACTATTTTTCAACTCACTTGCTCATAAAGTTTAATTCGACCAGTAATTGGTAACAGCGCACACCAAACAGTCGGGCTATTACGAAGGCGGACTTAGTGTGGCAACTGTATCACTGTTCTTTATGTGTGTTCTGACTGTAAAATTTTCCACAAGAGCCGAGAGTACCCTTAGCACACTTGTATTTGTATCATAAATATCACAATGTAGTAAAGTACTTTAAACCGTATTCGTATTTGTTATTCGAGTAATATGTGTTATACGTATTTTTATGTAAATATATTTTACTTCCAGAGTGCATAACCACTGGTGTATGATGATCTGGGGGTTGTTCTTCATCACCGTGGGCCTCCTGCTACTGGGTCCGTGCCCCTACATCCCTGGACTGCCAACGTAAGCAAACAGTCCGACTACTTAACATCCAACGCTGGATTTAACCAAACTTTTATCCCAAGAATGCCGCTTAAGTACATCATAATTGCGCGGAGCGTAATGTCAAACCCATATTAGTTTGACACATCGCACCCTTGGTAAAACAAAGCCACATCTGCAAAATGTGTACTTTACAGGAGAGCAGTTTAAAAATTCTGCAAGTGATTTTTGCTGATAACATTTTTGCGTTTCGTCGAATTGTCATGTACTTTTGCATATAGGTTTATATTAATGTAATCAATTAAATGTGTTATGTCCCATTTAATTAAACGCATTATTTTTCAAAATAATGTAACGGATGTGCACATACGGCTATTTATTACCAAGCATCAGCCGACGTATCAGCAGATCCGTCATTATTTTACAAAAATCTACGTAACGCATGTGCACATACGTCTTTGTTTTATGAATAACCCTTGAAATTATGAGGTCGTATTATATGTGTAAAATATTATATTTCTATAGAATCTGAAAGATTTAGGTATCTGTAAATGAATATTATTTCAAGTGAACTTATTTTACCGAACTATTTATTTAAATAACTAGGCAGCAATGAGTAAAAATACTGTGGTTTGCTACTAGAACACATTAAGTGCAAGAAGATAAAACAATGTTATTAATTTTAATACATATTAACTTTTTATCGGCATGATAAGGTATCATCACTTACATAATATTTTCCATATAATATGTACTCCAAAAAAAAATAAGCGTTAAAAACTGAAACTAGTAAGTAACAACTCGTTCATACTAAACACTATATAAATTTTATTTATAAAATACCCGTACTTGTATTATAAAACTTAATAAACGAATAGATAAGAATATTAAACTTTTTGATAGTAATATATACAACTGTTACTTAATGATAAGCCTTTAAACATGAGCATTGACCTGAGCTTAGTTTTAGGAAACACACAAGTGTTTTAAGACCTAATAATTGTATAAGTCATAAACTGTTTTCATCACAGGCCTTAAAATTTGTATCAGATGATTATTTTACTATGCAGCGTTTTATGGCAGTGTTAAGATTAAGAATGACTATAAAGTCCGATGCGGGAGTGACAGTGATGAAGATTGACATTTCAATAAAGGGTCGTTAGATGATCGAGCTGGTGAAACAACCCTCCTCTCATTATGGCGTCTCCTCTCGCGTTTTGCGGCTTAAACCTGAAACAAGCTTTGATTTCTCAGTCTTACAGTCTTCGGCTAAAGACTTTCTCCACTTGCTATGCTCGTCGGCTAGAGTTTCCTAGTCTGCTGGGCTGATGCCAAATGCCGGCATTGCTCGCTTAGTGCAGTCCTTGAAACGCAACATGGGTCTCCCCACATTTCAGGTTACACAGTAAGCGAATGGCATCCATACGGTGCACATGCTTCCCCAGCCACCACAATCTACGCTGTTTAAGCATTGCAGAAATCCTGGAAAACTGCGCGACTTACAACACTCATTCGTGACCCTGTGTCGCCAAGTTATGTTTAGACTGCTACGAAGGCACCGCAAATGGAAAATATTCAGCCTTTCTTCTTGCTTGGATTACGACGTACTGGTTTCAGTTCCACACAAAACTATACTCAGAACACAAGTTTGATACACAAACACTTTGTTCTTGATTGTCAGATAGTAGACTAGTCTAGACTCCTGCACTGAGCTTCCCAAACATTGTAACCGCTTTACCAAGCCGGTTCCCGATATCCACATTCAGTGACAGATTGCTTGACAAGTGGGATTGCTAGATAAGGGAACTGATCAACAACATCAAGGGACACGACACTATCCAACAACAAAGTTGGCTGGTGAAAACCTTGCGCCAGAACAACTGTCTTCTTAGCATTAATGGACATGGAAAAGAGAGAACAAGGGTGTGCGAACTTATCGAAAAGAATCTGTAACTCTTGGGAAATTTTTGGCAACGAATGCGGCATCATCGGAAAATAACAGTGAATCTATGTATAGTACGTTTACGACGAAAAAATCAAAAAGTTTCCCTTCTGCTCTTGTGTGTAAAGTGTATCCCCTAAACTAAAGTTCCCAAATGCAACCTTCAGACGCAGGGAAAAAGATGTCGAAAAGTATCGGTGGCAATACTCGGCCGCAGTCCCTCCGCATGTCGAACAAAGCAGAAGTCCGGCTGTCATGAACAACAGCATCGTGCGTGGAAAGATTTAACTAGGTTTAAAAGTTTTGGTGGACATCTGTCGAGAGCAGGGCATCCTTCTTATCTTTTTTTGCTTTTACTGTTACAAGCACATTATATGCTAGCATGATGAATGCAGTAGTAAGTAGTAACAGGTTATTTTTTCACTGATAGGGTCGGGTAGAGCAGATTCTTCCAAGTTCGCTTTGTCGAAGATTTCCTCGTGTCCCAACATTTCGAGATTCCTTTAGAAACTTCAAATAACGAAAAGAGTAATCACTTCTCTAAAAACGGCATCATAGAAATAAATACAATATGATAAATATGTTAAGATCTACAAATAAGTAGATTTTATTAGTAGGTAAAGTTCGTACAGTTCATATAGGTAATAAAAATAAAAATACGATAAATTTAATGGTTTAAAATGGTTGGAATTACAGGTAAGGCATTTAGTTATTACATATTAATAAAACGTTAGATTTTTTTTACAATAACATGCTTTTTTATACCTTCAAACTTTTTGATAACGTCGCATCTTAAACTACGTCCTAAAATAATGCAACATGTTACAATGCGACTATGAATAGTTTGTACAACAACAACGCAAATGAATATACGACCATAATTTAAAAAAACAATTAAATTACCTAAAACTCTTCTTATAACATTATGGCAATATTGCCTAACATGTTTGTTAAAAAAATATTAATTAGTTAAAAATCGATAAATAACGTCGAATGTGATCATGCGACTGGCTATTTAATCTAAAGAATTATAACTCAAACAGTCGTATGTGCACATATGATTGTTTATTACAAGATAATTTTCTTGACCTGTAAAAAGTACTTATCATTACCGGTTTCGTTTTCCGCATCCATTCTCGCCGATTTAGATCCAAAACGCAACGTATGATCACAGTCCGGTAACACCGACGCATCTGACTTTACGACAACGCGCGCGCCGATATGCGCTCACAGGAACGACGTCAAAAAAGGACGCATACGCATTTGTAGCATTATTTTACGTCGCCTCTTCACTTGCGTCGTTTTCCGCTAAATATCTCAGAAACGACAAAAGTTAAAATTATAAAAAAAATCTACCGTGTAGAACGCATAATTCTAAGGATATTTTCGTAATAAAACCACTTTTGACGCAAAGTCACATGTTGCATTATTTTACCAAGGGTGCGACATGTTTGACATTACTATACGAGAATAAGTAAGCGTTCCTCTTGGAGTAACGCTTACTTATTCTCTGAAAGGGAGGAGCGGAATCTTTTATAATAGGAAAATATTTGTGGTAAGCAATCAGTAAATAACAGCAAGAAAGTATGAACAAATTCCAAGCTTTTGACGGAGTGAACTGTGTCGAATTGATAATTTTAATGTGACCAGAGTAATTCCTACTTCTAGAGTTCCTTTAAGTACCTTTAAGTTGCTAAGTAACGGAACTACTTTCAGCCCCAGTAGCGCCACCAATTTAACACCTTTTAGCGGAAACTTTTGGATATATGAAGATTTCGATACTCTCTTTTGCACTCCATAGCTCTGAGTAATTTTTAACTGTTAAGTCATACGTCGAACAATATTATTTTTTTATTACAAAATGTTCGCGTCAGTCAATGAGCTGCTGTAAATAGTATTGCATATTAATAAATAAATTATGTAATATTAAGGGATAATCTTACACAAAGCGACTTAGCCCCAAACTAAGCAATGCTTGTACTATAGGTACTAGATGACGACATACAATTAATATATAAATACATAAAGATGACATCCATGAGCCAGGAACAAAATATTTGAGTTAATCTAATATTTCATTGCAAGAGCTGCCGGGATTCAAACTCAGAACCGCCAGCTCTGTAGGCAGGTGCACTACAAACGGCGCCAACCGCGTCGTCACACATTAAATGCATCATTAAAAAAAAGCGAGAATAATATAAAATATGGTATCTGCATATATTAATAGCAGTAATTATATTAACGACCGAATTTATTTTATCATTATCAGGACCGTGTTGTGGTTGGATCTGGTAGCTTTGGCGGTATTAAGCATATCAGTGGCCTTGACGCTTTTACCCACGTTCCAAGGAGTACTAACAAGTTCCATGTAAGTATCTACATCCACGTGTAATATATACTTAATTTGTGATGCGTGCATAGCCTAGATAAAAATTATTGACTTTAGGATATACCTACTACATAGCTGGAATACTATTTTGTCGGCATAAAAAGTAGCCTATGTCAGCTACCTCTATACCTATACCAAAATGAAGAAGTAATAAACATATACATAAACACACTCACATAAACTTACGCCTTTATTGGAGCGGAGCGAGCGAAGCTCCCATGGATCGACTCGAATGGACTTTGTGACAATGCGCAGATCACAGCGAGTTCTCAACCGATTTTAGAAATTTTTGTTTTAAAATGCACAAATTAAATTTCGCTAGGTCGTGACGAAGAGAAAATTTCGAAAAAAAAAAAAAAACTCCGCTCCAATCTATGGTGCAAGCTTAGCCGGTGGCTGACTCTGCATCGACCTAGTAATATTAGTGTGGTAGGTATTCGTATTTTTAATTGTAGTAGGTATTCGTATTGACATGTACATGAATTTTGCAGTACATATTTAAATAATAACGTTCTGCCCGAAGAAAAAAACAATGCCTCATTCTCCTAATTAACACGTCGCGTCCCATTACGAAAAATCCATTATAAATTATAATTATACTAATCCATTTTCCCCGATGATCTTACATGACGACCGTAAAGTATGTACTTAAAAATATCTATTTATATCCTATTAATTATCACTAAAATAAAGCGTGTAAAAGTCTACGCCTGAATTGAAATTTCAACACGAATCTGGAGAAAGACCAATAATGCTTTGTTCAACGCAGCAGCGCATCGAGATACCCACATTTAATTTCACAGTTTACTTACGTCATTCAAAATTAATTTTTCATTGTCCCGTACAAATCTAGAATTACTTTTATGCTGCGATTAAAAATACGATATAATATTTCCATAACATTTACGTTTATGCACGCTCGGACTGGTTGCTGTTGCTATTAATTTTCTCCGCGCTTGTACACAGAAAACTATCGAATCTAAGAACTAAGTTCTTCGGAAATTATACCTAAGCCTTTTTAGGGTTCCGTAGCCAACTAGCCACTCAATTGCTTTTGGTAGCTACGGCTACCTGTCACCGCTCTTATTTTTAACCGACTTCAAAAAAGGAGGAGGTTCTCAATTCGCACTAATTTTTTTTTTTCTATGTATGTTACTCGATATCTCCGAAAATCGTGAACCGATTTTCAATTTTTTTTTTAATCGAAAGGGTATAACTCCGAGTTGGTCCCGTTGGCACTAAGTCGGGATATGATGATGGAATCTTGGAGAAATCGAGGGAACTCTTCAAATGTTATAGGGACATGTACGGCGCTTTCGGTAATTTATTGATAAAGTCAAGAATTTACATTCAGTAAATAGGATTTGTGTAAGGAAACTGATGATGAACACACATACGAATCACTACAAAGCATAAAAAAAAAAAAATTAACAAATAAAAGAACCGACTTCAGTAACAGAACTGAAGTCGGTTCTTTTTTTTGTTAAAATTTTTTATTATATAAATAAAGTCCAACTCAAAATTCGAAGCAATTGAGTGGCTAGGAACCCTTATAGTTTCGCCATGTCCGTCTGTCTGTCTGTTTCTCTGTCTGTCTGTCTGTCTGTCTGTCTGTCCGTCTGTCCGTCCGTCCGTCCGTCCGTCCGTCCGTCCGTCCGTCCGTCCGTCCGTCCGTCTGTCTGTCTGTCTGTCTGTCTGTCTTGTTTTGTAAATATTCGCTCAGAAAATAAAAAAAATTGCGTCCCCCCCCCCTCTAACTTTTCAACCATGGGTCAAAAGTACTTTCAACATTTCGATCAATCTGGCGCGTATAGGTAATAATAACTTCCAGAAGGTAATAAGTAATTACTTTTCCTTTGGCGTTTACGACCTTTTTATATAGCTTGAAATCTTTCTCGTAATTTTCGTCTATTGTGAAGGATGGGGAACTACGGAACCCTGCACTGAGCGTGTCCCGACATGCTCTTGGCCGGTTTTTTTAAAGCAAACTCACTGTCGATAAATATGGTACCAGTAAATTGACACAGTTGATACATATTTATTTTCGCGCAAAATGAAAGATTTGGCGAAATAAAAAGGAGTATAACTTTCAGTTACGAGGGCGGTTGTCCGGAGGCGCTAGCTACGTACAGCGCCGTGGCGGGGGTGTGGTCGTGCTGCTACTCGCTGGGGGAGGTCACCGGGCCGGCGCTGGGCGGCGCGCTCACTCAACGCTATGGCTTTGCTCTGAGCGCCACCATATGCGCCGCCGCTTGCTTCACCGTGGTAACTAGTCAATATGGCGTATACCTATGCAGCTACGGTACGGAGGCGCTGGCCACGTACAGCGCCGTGACGGGGGTGTGGTCGTGCTGCTACTCGCTGGGGGAGGTCACCGGGCCGGCGCTGGGCGGCGCGCTTACTCAACGCTATGGCTTTGCTCTGAGCGCCACCATATGCGCCGCCGCTTGCTTCACCGTGGTAACTAGTCAATATGGCGTATACCTATGCAGCTACGGTACGGAGGCGCTGGCCACGTACAGCGCCGTGGCGGGGGTGTGGTCGTGCTGCTACTCGCTGGGGGAGGTCACCGGGCCGGCGCTGGGCGGCGCGCTCACTCAACGCTATGGCTTTGCTCTGAGCGCCACCATATGCGCCGCCGCTTGCTTCACCGTGGTAACTAGTCAATATGGCGTATACCTATGCAGCTACGGTACGGAGGCGCTGGCCACGTACAGTCAGCCAAAAATGTGGTCTACCACCCTACATTCGATGTTCATTTGCACGTCATGTAACAACAAGATCGATTTTCCATTAATGACAGTGACTTGTGTCAGCAAAGTCAACCTTAGCGGTAATTAGATCACACAGAAACTTTTGTCAAAACTGGTAGACCACTTTCTTGGCCGACCGTACAGCGCCGTGGCGGAGGTGTGGTCGTGCTGCCACTCGCTTTATGAGTGTACACCGGGCGCGCTCACTCAGCACACACGCTGAGCGCAAGTCGTGGAAGTTTATTTTGTTAAGTAACAGTCCAATGCGTCAATATGTAATGTATAATTTCATAGAACAATTAAATTAAACAACCCCCATTGATGTAACACTTGTAACCATGGCTTTCTTTTCCACGTCATGTAAAATAGCTGTTGCAACAATCTTTATTAGTGTATACCTATATTTTAGAGCGTATCTTTTGCGTAGATCAAGGTAATCATTTTTAAGTTCGGGTATTATCTCACTTACACTCGAACTTTCTTTAGGCAGAGGACCGATTTCAGTTATACTAAAATATTCGCAACTCAAGTAAATTACTACTTTATGTAGTCAGGCGGAAGCAGCCTTAAGAGGATATATCACTGCAAACTTAACGTAACCGGCATATACAAATCGAAGTTTCGTTCTCGGCTGTATCCCCCTCCAAAACTTAACCAATCTTCACGATATTTTGGGAACTAAATGGGAAGGAAATTTTCTATGTCAAACCTTTTCATGGGCGACCGTTTGCGGCATAATGTCGGCCTAAAACAGACGCCTAGTACACAAATTTCATAATAAGAAGCGCAAAAATATAAATGACGAAACAGACCAGAACGAAACCTCGATTTGTACGAAAAACCGTGGAGTGATATTTCTTCTTAAGTAATTTAGTCAAAATATAGAGAGTATGTTAAATAACTGAAATGACACTGGCTAAAAACTTTAGTACCGGTGCAGACTACTTTACTTAAGCACATATTATACAGTCCGTGAGCTCTCAGAATGCGATTCGGTTTCAGGTGACAACTGAGATCTGGATATTATTCTGAATCGCGTAAGGGCGAGCCGGACTGGGATATGAAGCGAATCGCATTCTGACAGCTGACGCACTGTACTGGTCTTTATTGCCCTAAGGCACAATGCAGGAACACTGGTATTTTTTCGCTACTAATACCACCGCTTTAAATAACAAGTAATATGTAAAAAGAAGGATGATAATTATTACATAACCCTGTTTTTACTGATCATTGTACTTACACGTATAATATAGGTGACTACTAAATCATCGGTTTAATTTTAAAAAACCGAGAACTGAGAAATAATTAGGCATATTACACACGGCGCATCAGGTAACGCAAGATATTTTTGCAGGCAGTAATAGCGCTACTCTTCTTCTCGCTGCGGGAGTCAGCGAAGTGGGTGTCGGGGGCGTCGTGCTCAGAATCGCTCCCGTGCTCGGATTCGACGTGGACCAGCGGACATTTCTGCCCGCGCAGCGCACCCGACAGCCGGCTCGACACCTCGCCGCTGCTCACGCCCTGCTCTCGCTCCGACAAGGGCTGTAAGTCACCTCGCACTATACCCACCCCGTGCCTTACCCCATGACGGCCAGCGGGCACTTCTGCCCGTGCAACTTACTCCACAAAAACACCTCGTAACTACACCCGTCAGCGCCGTGCCCGACTCGACGTCTTTCCTAATGCGACATCCCAATTTAGGGACATTTTTTTTATAGATTTCAGTCCTAATTTATATTGGGTTTAAATGTCTACATGGGACTGAGTAGGTATTAAGAGGTCTCTATTGGTCAAATAAAGCGCTGGAAAGGAAACGTTCCATACAAATGGCGAGCCTGTCGTGAAGTCATCACCCACCCCCGAAGGCCTTAAAACACTCGTGTGATCCTGTTATGAAACTCGCTTTGATCTCGTTTCGTAAAACCACACTCGTGTTTTAATGCCTCTCATTATGTAACCGTTGCATAAACTACTATAATAGTAATCTATGCGTACCTTTAGATGACTGTTTAACTGGATGGAATAATCGTTTGTTTAATTGTTTGTGTTTCAGGTTCTCATTACCCATATGAGACGTCAACGCCTAAACGGCTCTGTATCAAGCACAAGAAAACAAATAAAAGCGGTTCAGCTAGTGTGGCAGAAAATATAGTAAACTTTCTTAAATTTCAGTTTGTAACCAATACTTTAGTTGAAATACGGAAGAGAAATAATCAGTCGTACTCGAATAGTACCTGTGCTGACCTATATCAAAACTATCTGGATCGAGCGGAAGATGATCACCAGAATACCAATGAATATCCGAAGAATATTAATAATAACAAGATTACGAAGAACGAGATACCAAATGTCGATACTTACTGCTCGTATCTAGAGAACGCCATTTTCGGCAGCGCGGCTGTACTGGAAAACGTACATTTGGACAATCTGCTAGTCAAAAGAAACAATAAGGGACTGGTCTCCACGATGTCAAATTGTGAAGTGGATAGAAAACCTACGGAAGATATTCTCAGGCATAACCTCGAGAAGGTACATTTCTACGATAACATTCAGCCATGTTCAAAAATGGATAACATTTTTGTAAGTGTTTTATCCAGTTACTAATAAAATTATAAAAAGTAGTACCCTTTGGGATACCTATGTCTATAAATATGCAATAATATTTTATTTTGTTTACAGAATGCTTGCGAATGCAAAGAAGGAGTCACGTTTTTCAGAGGAACTGTAGCAGTATCTTCAACAGGTGCATGTGAAGTTTAGTAATATTTTTGGTTATACTTAAACATTTTTTTTAATAAATTAATTTTATACCAAGCATTGGTATTTTAAATTCACTCTGTATTTTGTTGTAACCGAACCGGGACGAATACCCCAATTAAGTTTCGGAATAGCAAAAATCCGTCACAAAAGCTTTAAGTAGACTAGGACAGCATAAGAGCAAAGATGCTGAGCGCGCGTATCTTCTGCCCTGACTGAACTAGTTGCCCCAGCGACGGCAACGACCGCGGAAACCCTCTTTCTGTAGAGTATGCTTTCCTAGTAACATCGACCTCAGATGACGGTGTCACGGCGACCCCTCTAATTTTCTTGACCACTGTCCAGTTGAATGTCGAAAACAGAGTCAGAATTTACAAATTCTGACTGAAATAACAACGTTAGGCATTGCACAAATTATACGTGTAGGTAAAGTTACATACACAGTTATAGAAAAAATAACTTTGGAAATATGAGAACTTCAATTCCATCCTCTTAAATTCAATTTCAATTTGGCAGCGATGGAGAAACGCTAATTAGTTAAATCCAATATACATTTGAACATTCCGTCTAATATCAAAGCTGCGATATCTGTTGACACACCGTTGATGCCATATGCCGTGACGTTAGAGTTAGACGCTACTAAGGTACTTAGGTTGATATCGCGCACTCAGACGAATTGATCCGTTACTTGGCGACTGAAGTCATTTTACAGGAGCTTTAAATACGATATTTTAATTAGGGCGTTTGGCATTACACTAGCCTCACCAGAAGAATGTCGACTATTGCATTTCACATCCAGTGATCACGCCAATATTAACAATTACATAGCCGCGGGGGCACAGTTTGGTAGATTTTAGTTCTTTAGTTCTACCTTTGTTACTTAGTAATTTTTTTCTTCACTGTGTAGGTATTTTAAGTGTAATTTATTTGTTTTCTTTTATAATTTTAAATATACTTAATAATATTGTGACTAAGTACTTTAAGTATGTACGTTATGTTGATGCTGCCATAGATATGTATAAGTAATATGTGGAAAGAGAACGATAACAACTTGCCGCTTACGGAGGGAACTCGCGTGTCGAGGGGGTTGCGTGGGTGGTAAAATTCAAATAGCGGAATCAACCCCTCGTCTAGTTAAGAGCGAGATGGTCGAGGTGTTTCGTTCTGGTTTACGTCCACTTTTTCACGGCTATGCGCTCCGGGTACTTCAGTTTTGTGACTCAGTATCAACGTTCACCAACTGCTGCCCAATATTGTTGTGCCATCATACTAAATAACTAAAACTAAAAGTAGGTACTCTCACGAATGGCATGATTGAATACATTATATTGTACAAATAAGTATTAGGTATTTACATAAATATTAATATGTTTTATCAGGTTATAAAGTGTCATTACATGGCATTTCATTATCAGTGTTTAATAACTTTCTATTTTATTAAATTATTGTATTAAAATTATACACAATAAGTATACGCCCCGTTAAACATAACAGATGTCCATGTGTAACACCACCTGCACCTTATCTAGTAACCCGAGTCGCCGCTGAGCCCCGCGGCCCTGCCGCCGTCGCCGCCGTCGCCGCCCTCGCCGCCCTCGCCAGTGCATCAGTGGACACCCCGAGTCCATCCACGCTTTCACTATGAAATTATTTCTTCTTACTGTTTTTGTGGCCATTGTAATCGCGGAGGATCAAAAACCGGAATGCCAGACTCTCTCGGTGCGGGGCAAGATTCACAAAAAAGATATTCTGGCCGATGGACTTAATCGTCCCTATCAATTATCTATATATAGACATGAACATAAAATCTTCTTCAGCTACAATGTCGGAAAACATGAAGAAGATACTTTTGAAATAGGATACATCGAAAAGGGTGAGAAAAATGTGTCTATTATAAAAGATGTGGTCAACGGGTTCGCCTCGGCTGTGGACCAGGAGAATCATCACGTATACTTGGGAGGCAGCAAAGGCGTTTACAGATACGACATGAAGAAAAAAAAAGAGGTCGTAAAGAAAATTATTAGCGGACATAACATTTGGTACATGTTTTTTCACCAACATCTCTACTTCATCGATTTTCCCTCACAAAAACTATATAAATACGAGACTAAAAATGAAACCGTTGTGCATCAAGATCATATAACTGAGAAGATTTATCAATTTGTTATCGACAAAGATGGTGACCGGTTCATTACGACCGACAGCGGTCTGTACCGGATCGAACACGGCTCCGACGATCGCCTGCGTTACTCCAAAATTAAACTCTTCCGCGGAGTGGCTTTGGATAATAAGGGAGAAGCTTACTTTTGTGGAAATCATTCCATTTATGCAATAAAGAAAGATACCCACAGCTTAGAGGAAATAGTTCACGTACATAACGTATTTGGTATAACATTTGATGGTGATGACAATATTATTTATTCAGACCCCAAGAAAATAGTTAAATTGCTGCCTGGCGATTGCAAGTAAAATAGTTTGACTTTGCGATGCTAATTTTTGAGACGATTTGTATTTACATTTAATGAATTGTATACTTATCTACTTAAATAATAGTTAAAGCGTGTTTTTTAATAAACCTTAAAATCTTTAAAATAACGAGTGTATTTTACGAAATTATGGCGAAAAAAAATACACGTGAGGTTGTGAAACTTGTGAGTTGGCTAACAAAGAACCTCACCAAATATCACCATAGGGGGGAGTTACAAAAAGTAGCCGAAAATACCTCGCGTGATTTGTGCACAAGCCCTGTGTAATTTGCCGTAACAGTAAAAAATATTGATGGGTCAGCCGGGTAGTACCTACCTAGAGTTGTTAGTCCGCTGTTTTCTAACATAATTGTGCGCATCGGGTTACAAGCATGAAATTTTTACCACAGATAAAGTGTTCCTTGGTGATTATTTTCAGATGTAGAGGGAAGTCAGATTCGTTCCCTGTGAGGCGGGAGAGCGGAGTGAATACGGCCAAGTATCCCTCTTTTCTTTCTTTATTGCTGGTCAGTTAAGTCTACCAGGAAGTGTTTGGTATCGTTTCCGTGTAAAACAAATATCAGAAATTATTTTTTTATGTTAGTTTTGTATAGTTCTATACAAAAATATGGGTGTAATGGCCGAAAAGGTAAAAATCACAACAAGTTTTTTTATTCAGTGAGGTAAATTAGTTTAATTTCGTGAACATTTTCAACTTATTATTATTATTTCAAAAAGCTCGTTTAATCTGGTTTTTAAAAATATATGCATGTTGGGCACTTCCCATACAAACAGTAGCTTAAAATAAATCTTTACGTCGGCGTAACCAACGTAAATCTCCGAACGCATCCTATTTCGCTTCATTAAATACATTAAATAATTATTTTTAACATGCTTTTACATATAATTTTTACTATATACGTCCTAGAAAAACAAATTAATGTAATTAAAACAAAATATTTTTTTGCTAATGTATCACGAGCACACGGGCTAATCTCAACATCAACAATTTATTTAAGTTACTTTTTGTATAAAGAGTGCCCAATATGTATATATTTTTAGAAACTAGATTAAATTTGCTATTTTGCAATATTTTTCTTAGTTGTAAATATTCAGGAAATATAACTAATTTATCTCCCTGAATAAAAAAAACTTGTTGTGATTTTTACAATTTCGGAAATTCAACCATATTTTTATATGGTACTATAAATAAATAACATGAAAAATTAATTGCTGATATCTGTTTTACACGAAAACGACACCACACAAGTCCTAGTAGCGTTATCTGATCAGTAATATAAAAAGAAAAAGACGACTCCTTTGTCCTATTCACCCCGCTTTCCCGCCGCACAGGGGATGAATCTGACTTCCCTCCACATCTGAAAATAATCACCGCAGAATACTCTATCTGTGGTAGAAATTTCGTGGTTGTATCCCGATGTACACAATTTCGCGACTTAGCAAAATGTACTAGAACACGCAGGCTAAGCTTAACATCAACATTTTTTTCAAGGTACTTTTTGTATCAGATGTGCCCAATATGTATACATTTTTAAAAACAAGATTAAATTTGCTGTTTAGTAATATTTTTTTAAATTGTAAATATTCAGGATAGATAACTAATTTATCGTTCTGAATAAAAAAAACTTGTTGTGATTTTTCCCTTTTCGGCAATAAACCCAAATTTTTATATGAAACTATTCTTAAATAACATGACAAATTAATAGCTGATATCTATTTTACACGAAAACAATGTCGCACAAGCCCTAATAACAAGCCTTAACTGATCAGTAATAAAAAAAAGAAAAAGAGCAGTACTTGGTCCTCTTCACCCCGCTCTCCCACCACACAGGGGACGAATCTGACTTCCCTCCACATCTGAAAATGATCACCGTGGAACGCTCTATGTGTGGTAGAAATTTCATGCTTGTAACCCGATGCGCACAATTTCGCGGCTTAGCAACTCTACTAGGGGCAGAATTGGCTCACTTGATTTTTAAGCGCTATAGAACAGGGTCCCTTTAAATAAGCAAACCGGTAGAAGTTGAGGTCCATGGATGCCTAGTGCAACCATTTTATATTATTCTATGATATTTTAATAAGCAAGTCATCTTATTTATTATATTTATTTCTGATAAATACTTTGGTAATAAAAAGAGATTCTCTACAACTCAACCCTCACCCCGACTGCCTATAGTGTTCGTGCGTCCCCCAGGGGGCAATGACGTCATCTATCGGGCGCCCGCCGAACTGACATTTGTCTTCGTAGGTACTAAGAGTGATATACCTATTACCTATTCCGTGTAGGTTCGTGGGTAACCGACTTGGAATAGGTAATAAGTACATCACAATCAAGCAACAACAGACTATTATTACACTAAGAACTCTGAACTGTTTAAAAAGGCGAGTTGTCGATCTTATTAGCCCAGGGGCCCTATGATGGTTGCGTTTATCACGCGATAAATAAGTGATAAAGCATCCGTCACGCTTTGACATAATGCGAGTGTGAGTGACATATGCTTTGTCACTTATTTATCACGCGATAAACGCAACCATCATAGGCCCCCAGGCATCCGAACTTTTCTTGATTTATGCAAACTGTTTAGATTGAGTGGTAACTTGAAACCTGTGTTGTGTTATAGTTATTTACGATACAAGTGTGGAAGGTAGGTGATTTCAGACGAGTGTGATTTTGTGTTACGAGCGAGGTACGAGCGAGTGATTAAACAAACACGAGTCGGAAATCATCTTACACACGAGTTCCGTACAAAACTTTACTATGCATGTACGAGAAAATAGAAAATACTTTAATACTCACAAAGACTGTTTACATTGGAAAAAAAGTGTTTTCATTTGATTTATTCAACAAGAAGCCGTCGTTCACATTTTTTACTTCTTCAATAACATTTTACGGGTTTAAATTCATGATTCGTCCCTTTATCTCGCCATTATTTCAGCAGATTTGCACAAAACAACTTCAAAATAAACTAGACATCAATAAAAAATGGCGGAGTTATTTGAAAACCGCGCTCGACATATCTACTGCGCATGTGCAAAAGTATTTTTTTAATATTCGTCTTATGTCAAAATGGCACAAGCGCGTGTACATTCAGCCAAATTTATTTAATGAATAACGATTCAAAGTTCGTTTATTAATAAAATTTTATATCTAATGTAATTAATTACGTGTTAAATGAAGTAATTAATGAAATATTGGTTTTATTGTACTTTTATACGTGATAATAATCGGTATTTCACTTATTTATCAAACTTTTTGTAAATAATAAAACCTCTTTGTGTCAGGCTGTCAGATACGGCTAGAAATAAAATAAAAATTGAAAAGTAAAAGGACTAGTGTGGAAAAGTAGTACTTTCCGCACAGTTTAAATGCCTAGAATACGCTCTTTTCGAGCACATGCATTGTAAAGTACTTTACATACATACTGCTTAATAAACATCCATCAATTGCTTACAGAAACGATTCTAAAGAGCCTAAACTCGATGTGATTGCTTTATTTATTACGGAGTTCCTATGGCCACCTTCCAGCTCCATCATCAGATCAGCTCCCCGTCATTATAATATTGCATTGTCACACGATTTACATTATCGTGCAAAATTTCAGCTCAATCGAAAACCGGAAAGTGGGTCAAATATGAGCTTGCAAAATTCCATTACAAAGTAAATAAAAGCTTGTAATTAATAGTAACGAAAAACAAAAGACCTCCATTGGCTCCATCTAATGACTGACACAGGTATCTGATAAAGTAAGCGTTGTAAAGTCTAGGAACTTTATAAAATGTGTATTTTCGGAAAGAGTAAAGTCCATGGAAATTACAGTCACACATTTAGTAGGTACACACAAATTGTATGATTCGTCTCTCTAGTTTTTGAATACTATCAATGCCGCGATTTTATAAGCAGTCTACTACTTTGAAATGAAAGATGCCTACCGCCTGCGTCCCATTGTACCTATGCTAGAACAAAACGAAGTGAATTCGGTCTCAAAAAAGGATCCTTACTATACCATGATACGTACACTAGTGCGGGAAGTAGTGTCACCCAATGTATGGAACTTGCAAATTTTGGTATCGGATGAATTCACTTGGCACAGATGTAGTATACGTAAAACTAAGCTAATTTAGCCCGGTAGCCATCCACCACCCCCTGGCGGGTAGGAAGGGGGGGCAGTCAAAATTACACGCCAGCATATAAGCTTCTATTTATCCAATACCACCAGTGTGGTGTCATTTTCTGATAAATCGGGCATCAGGAATTCATTTTAGAGACATTTAATGTACAGTTTAATAGAAAAAAGGAAAATATTGACGAACATATCAAAATCGGTTTCCTATTTTTTTTAATCAACTATCAGTATCTTTGAAAATCCTGGATTTCAAGCAAAAACCAAAAAATCACATTATAGATTATTTGTCTAGCTTTTAAAAAATATATACTTTATTATATATAGTTATCATACATCTATCTAAAAAACGGATATGGTACGCGGCAGTGCCTGGCAACTTTTCTAATCGTCTATTGTCACTTAATTTGTTGCAAGTATTAAGTTGTTTTTTTAACTAGCTTTTAAAAATATATATACTTTATTAGATGACACAGAGGGCGCTCCAGTAGCGTAAAGGATTAAGGGATGAAAGATTTGGTGTGACTGACGTAGCGGTCGAATAGCTCAGTTGGGAGAGCAATGCGCCGGAAACGCAGAGGTCGCGGGTTCAAACCCCGCTTCGATTGTAGTAGATCGCATTCAATTTTTCTTTCTTAATTTACCTTTGTGTCATTATTTATAAAAATGAAAATGTGGTATTACCACATAAAAATATGAATCGATAAAAAGATTCTATACAAATATTTAGAACAGCGCCATCTCTCTCGCAGTCTTCACACTTGCTGTAAAGCAATGGGGATTGGGGATCGTGCGTGTAAAACGCACATCCTAGGGTATGGCTAATGCGCAATAAGCATTTCAAAAAACATAGATGACACAGAGGGCGCTCCAGTAGAGTAAAGGATTAAGGGATGAAAGATTTGGTGTGACTGACGTAGCGGTCGAATAGCTCAGTTGGGAGAGCAATGCGCCGGAAACGCAGAGGTCGCGGGTTCAAACCCCGCTTCGATTGTAGTAGATCGCATTCAATTTTTCTTTCTTAATTTACCTTTGTGTCATTATTTATAAAAATGAAAATGTGGTATTACCACATAAAAATATGAATCGATAAAAAGATTCTATACAAATATTTATTATATATATTTATCTGAAGAATAGAACTCTTCCAAACGTCTAACTCACTTAATTTTTCACCAGTATGTTGTTTTCTAATGCAAAATATATATAATACATACTTATTTTAGTTATTGACTGTCGCTTAATGGTTTAATGCATCAATAATAGTATTTTTATATTTGTATCCGTTTCCCTTAAGGTTGTATTTTTTTTAACTTAAAATTCAGGATTTTCAAAGAGACTGATAGTGAAGTAAAAAAAATTGCAAACCAATTTTGATATGTGTCAATATTTTCCTTTTTTTTTCTATTAAACTGTACATTAAATGTCTCTATAAATGAATTCCTGATGCCCGATTTATCAGAAAATGACACCACACTTGTGGTATTGGGTAAATAGAAGCTTATATGCTGGCGTGTAACTTTGACTGCCCCCCCTTCCTACCCGCCAGGGGGTGGTGGATGGCTACCGGGCTAAATTAGCTTAGTTTTACGTATACTACATCTGTGCCAAGTGAATTCATCCGATACCAAAATTTGCACGTTGTGACACTATTTCCCGCACCACACCATATTGACGCAAATACATGTCAATACTCCTTGGTTTTGGTGGCACGAATGTTGGACATAAGCTAAAGAGTAGGTAGATTTTTACTTGAAAAACAGTGAATTGAGTAGGTACTACTATTGAGAGCAGATTTTTGAAGTAGGTCCCAATTTCTACCCATTATTAATCCATCATCATAATTTAGTACTCACCTATTAGGACCATATTATCAGGCCTGGTAGCATGATCTCGCGTACTCGCGAATCACCGATATAAAACATTAATCCCTCTCAAACTCGCTATTTGGGATCTTGAGACTTAACTATCCATAATAAATAGTTCTATCTTAATATTCATAAATATTTGTATTTCTTCACTTGGACAAAAAGTATTCGCGTCGCGCTCCCAAAACCCCGGCGGGGTATGTAGGTGAAACTAGGCGTGACTAGGCAATGCTTTGTACTATGAATACTAGACGACGATATCGGTAGGTATAATAAAAATAAATATATCGATATAAATATATATAAAATATTTGCCCTTGCCGGGATTCGATTCGAGCCCAGGATCGCCAGCTCAGTAGGCAACAGCACTACAAACTGCGCCAACCGCGTCCTCGAAATATGGTTTCCATTTAAACCATACGGGCTAAAAGTACTATTGCTAGCCCCGTTTCAAGAAATTAAAGTAAACATACTTTTTGAGCAGGAAAAGAGAAAAAATCATTTCACATCACCATCAGAGTAGACGAGTTAAATATTGAAAAAAAAACCAACATTTACTTAAAATACATATTTTAATATCCTGCAGTTTCCGTATTAATTTAAACTATATATTTAGATATTATAAAGACAAATATTAAATGGACCTCTAAGAACTAAAGTCAATTATTAGAAAGGATATAGAAAACAATACATACAAGTAATATTTAGAATTCAATAACTCTTAATTCTACCTTAGCCGTCTGTATAATGATGAATATCTGTAGATACGAGTACGTCACAATAACGATGATCATTCTTAAGAGATTGTTTTAAATATTTATGCATTAAGGGTAGGGCCTATGTCCAGCAGTGGACGACTCCGGGCTGATGATGATGATGATGATGATGATGAAGGGTAGTTGTAGGCATAGGTTGTATTCAGTACACCATCTTCCTAATATACATCAAGTTTGACCTCGCTAATTCTTAGTTACTCAATAATTATAGTTGTAGCGAGTTTCTAAGTACCTACTCATATTTTTTTCTTATGTGAAGGAGCAGGTGTCAAGCATAGATTGACCTATTAAGTCGGCGACTGCATGATTCGTATAAAAAAAAATAGTTTCGTATAAGGAATTTCGCCGTGACGCGGAATGGTGTTATGGAGTTATTGTTATCATATTACACGTAGAAATATAAAAAATAAAAATACGTTCGGGATAAAATACTACCAGCTTAAGTATGCGACGTTATAGAAATCGGTTGCAAACTTAACCCAGCAGTATTGCGGAACCGCTTACGAGGAACAAACAAAGTATGCAAATAAGCAGGTCAAGAATGAGACCAACATGCTGGTAGACGGTGCGTACGCGCCGTTGCCGCACACCATTCTTCTGGAGGCCACAGATAGGTTCTTGTTCTGGAGGAGGCTGTGGACCGACTCCACTTCCCAGCGCGTCATGCTGCGCGGCTCCCGGGAGAACAGCACAGAGTACAGCTCAGCGGATTTCCCATTGGTGGCTTCCTGGCAAAAGTTCAGCACCAGATGGTCGTTGACCGCTTTCAGCACTTGAACGGTCCCGGTAAACTGCCGGTATGTGGAGCGGTGGCTCATCGTGCCTGCGAGAGACGAGACATAAAATATTTAGTTTAGCTACATAAATTAACATATTCAAAGTGTGTGGTGGCATGAAAATATATAGGTATATAAATCATTTTAATTTTAAACACGTGAACCAGAAATATTTGTAATAACGCAGTAAATCAAAGTATTTTTACAAAACCGTCCGGCATTGTGGCCTTCTCACATGAGTTGCAAAGTAAACCAACTGATAAATACTGATACTGATTAAATAGTCGCAAAGCTACCGATAAGATCGTTTCCCATCTCACCTTGGTCACCGAAGTTGACGGAGAAAGCAAGCAAGCTAAAGCGATTTTGTGCGCCTGGATCGTTACCGGTATTAATTAAAATTTAAATATTTTTCTAATATCACGTTTTTATTAAAATGATATGAAATAGAATTTAGGTATTGATACAATCCAATCCTTATTACCTTACCTTTTCCTTAATACCTTTGAAATAAGCCGGGTAAAATTTGTATGTAAATGTGTAATAATAAGCGAAATACCGAAATTGAATACCGGTATTATGTAATATAGAACTCAATACCGGTATCCGATCCCTGCTTGTGCAGCAAACAACGATGTAATAACATTATGCACTATATATAATCGTATCGGTAACAGTTTAATATGCGTCCTAACGGATTTATACGAAGATGCGTTAGCGTTACGTACCTAAATAATAATCATTATAACCAGTTCGGAAGTTCGCATTGCATCAGTGAACGTTGTTAGCGAATTAAGTATTTTAAATAATTAGTATTAAAAAAAAAATACAAAAAAATAACCGTCTTCAAAAAACTGAAAAGCCAAAAAGAAACCGTTCTTGTACCTACCTCTAGAGGTAGGGCAGACAAGTAGGTACCACGTGGGTTCGGGGTCTAGCGAAATCGGTGTTCCAATAATCGGGGTTGAAAACTTGTGTGAACTTTGGCTCATCCGTTTTATATAGATACCGTGTTTTATATAGTACCTACACGATGCGTGTGATGAAATTACCCCTTATAAAATAAAAATAAAGTTTAGTTTACTTTTGACAGTTAATTTTTTTCTGAGATGACTGTTAACAGTGTCGCCACTCGCGCATTCTAAGTGAAACACACTCTTATCTTAGAAATTTTGAAATATTTAACTTACAGCACATCTTCAACTCCCTTCCTACCTAAGTTAAAAATTTATTCACACTTTGTGGTTTTAAACTATCTGCATTAAGTCCTTTTCCAGCTCAGTTTTTTTATTGACTGCATGTAATCAATACCACTTAACTAGACTTAGCATGGTGGAATAGAATAGAACAATCTTGAGGCCAGCGGACTGCACCACCTTAATTATTCAGCCAGATCGATGACATAAAATGCTCTGTTGATTTTCCCGTGCGCCAAGTACCTAATAGAGCATTTTATAGCATTCTATCATTATATATTTACGAGTATTACCTGCGTCATGATAATCGATGGGTAATTTATGAAATGTTTGCTTTACTGCAGAAGTGCAAAAAACGTATACTTTTGCAATGTTAATTATATGTACTTAAAAATTGTTATGAAAGAAATGTTGCAGATAAAGGTACACTTATATAACATATTTTGTTCTAAATAAGAAATTTTATAAGTAATTAGGCTCGATACGTATACATTATAAAAGTAGGTATCTGACGAATTTCACTAACGGTACAAGTTGCATACTAAAAATTGTCCTCCTTCGTACCTACTTTTGACATATTTTAAAGTTAAAGGTCTCGCATTGCAATAACTGTGTTAATTTTGGTTGTATTATTTTGTCACTCTCGCTGTGCTTCATCAATAAAGAGATAAATATGAAATCATAAAAGTCAGAAAACCTTCGGTTTCGGGTGAAATCAGAGATGTTCAAATAACAAACGCGAGTAGAGCAGGGGTTCTTAAACTTTTTAAGTTTTCGGCGCACAGGTTTGGTATATTGTATCGGTGGCCTAACTAGTCGAGACAGTGTAGTTTACTTTCCAGAGAGTAGGCTAAATAAAATGCCTTACGACGCCGCTTTTTATGCTCTACGGTGCACCAGGGCACGGCGGTGCAGAGACTGGGAACCCTTAGAGAAGAATTTTAGGTGCTCACAGACTATCGTATAGTTACCATTCTGGCCGTCGAAGGCCTGCCAGTAGCCGGCGGAGTTGTTGGTGAAGTAAAGAGAGTACTCCACAGTCTGCCCCTCCTCGTCCCACAGCAGCCGCAGATAGCGGTACAACTGCCGGAACTGCGCGTTCAGCGCCTCCACGTGGTGAAGCTGCTTGTTCGAAGGGAGCTGGAAACAGAGCACATTCACTTTAACTGCATGTAGTAGCTATACGACCGATCTGATGGGATCTGAAGGCTAACTACCAGCTACTTTATCTAAAGACAGGCCAGTACTAGTATTTTCGATTGACTTCCAAAAAGAGGAAGCTCTCAATTCTGTCGTATAGTTGTTTATCTTTATTACCTCACACTCCATCGTTTAGAAACATTTGAAAATTATTTCTTATTCGAGAGTAGGCATCTCCATATTGGTCTCATAAAATATTTGGTGGATATTTGAACATATCATCGAGGGTTAGAAGGTTTGTCCATTAAATACAGGACAGCTTGTATCCCATCCCAACACCCACATTAATGACGCCCATCCTGATTATGATCATTGAAAATCCAGTAGGTATACAGTCAAATTTCGAGACAGAACCGAAACGTTCGGGTATGTAACGTATTAAAAAAGCCGGTCAAGTGCGAGTTGGACTCGCGCACCGAGGGTTCCGTACAAACACTTTCTATCCTTAAGTGGTTAAGTTAAGTTGGCACCTAGTATGTATAGCGCCCCATACAAATGAGGTGCAAAGTTAACGCAACCAATCCCGTTTGTTGTATGGGAGCCCCCCTTAAATATTTATTTTATTTTATTTTTAGTATTTGTTGTTATAGCGGCAATAGAAATACCTACATCATCTGTGTAAATTTCAAGTGTCTCGCTATCACCGTTCTTGAGATACAGCCTGGTGACAGACGGACGGACGGACACCGAAGTCTCAGTAATAGGGTCCCGTTTTTACCCTTTGGGTACGGAACCCTAAAAAGCACACACAACATAACTGTATTACCATAGTGAATATTTCCTGGTAAATACGATAATTCGACTATCAGTATTGCGGTCTCATGACTCGTGACTCACGGTCGTCGATCATTAGCCGTCACTTTGCCATCACGAACAGAAACACAAATGTAAGACTAATCGACCTATCAGTCTCCACATCTACGAGTACCTACAACATGCCAGTGACAGTAATCTTAATGATAGATTTAACCATAATAGGTACCTGTGCCTCCGAGTACGTAGCCGTCGTACCCAAAAAAACGTCCGCTTGTGTATAAAATATCCAAAGAGACCGAAACAGAAAACTGCGCGCTTCGTAATTCTAAAGTGCATTTCCTGGTTTCGTTAAAGTTAGTCCTTCCCCCTCCGACCCCCAGAGCACTTATTGTGCAATCAATGTAGTTAAGCGCGTGAGCTCTAACATTAACAACCAGGGAGCACTCGAGATAAAGTGGGTTAGTCAGTTTAACCTTTTCAATGCCACTCGCTGACTCAAATCGTAATTCGCGTAGGAGTTAAGGTCCCGATCTGACCCCGATCTGTTGTCAAAAACTGATTGTCCTCGAAATCTAAAAAGGACTAAACTGTGTATACAACATTCCTCTATAAAAGTACAAATACAAGCGCCACACTCGACGTCAATTAAAATGAATGCATCAAATTTTAACAAGTACGTATAAGTCGCAAGAGTGTCGAGAGCTGTAGGTATCAATTAAATTATCGAGGCGTATTGTGTTACCTACTGGCAGAAGAGAAAACAACATGATTCATTCAAATATTTTATCTCGGTGTTTTCTAGTAAATACTTTCAGCAATACAAGTTTAAGTAATTACAAGTATATGTATCCTATTGACTTACATTGTGCGCTACTATTTACATCGAACGTGAGAAAGCCCTGGCAGGGACAAGTGCGCATCGGGTCGGAAGCAGGGAGTTGATTAGCCAAATCAACCGGATGACGCATTCGGGCTCACCCGTCACGTTCACGTAGCGCCGATCCGCTTGCAGTAATTACGGAGTCGCCCACAACGAGCACCATTCCGAATAACTGTTATTTTGCAGTATCTCACAAATCTTCTCGTGTATGGTCCAAGACACATTAAGTCGCATCAGGCCAGGCGTCGTACAACTATGTAACTCCCAAGTCCCGGTGCCGCTAGGATTTTTCGTGCGTAATCTACGAACGTTCACGTTTTGCGCGTGGCAATGGTTACTAAAAACTGCTAACGTGCGATTTGCTCTTTCGCTCGCACGTAATCATGGCTTTCGAAACGCAATAATAAGAGCCTTTTGTAGTCGTCCTTATATAGTAATCTATTCTGGGATTCCGTCAGTTACCGGCAACCGCTTAGAGAAGTGAGCTATGAAGCCAACCTTTTCGTACTATTGTTCTATATAGGATAATGGTATAGGTACAAATTATTATATTACAGACATATTTACATGCATAGAAAATCGTCAAAGCCCCTTAAACAAAACATGTGTAGGTAGTGTATGATCCAAACCTGGAATAGTATTTTATGCAACAGTTGTAAACGAGGGGTCAAGAAATGCGAATGGCATGGGTGCAAGTGTAGATACCACGAGCATTTATTGACTTACTCGTACAGCGTTGCATAATTGTTTTTTTACTTACATTACAATACTTTTTGAGCAAGAGAAGTGAAAAAACAATTTAAACCCATTAGGACCATGATCGTTCCGTGTGTGTGTGAACGTTGCATTTGAGCACATTTGCACATTAACTTTTCATCAGAACGCGTTAGTAATACCGCGTGCAAATACGATAAAAATAATCGTAATTGTACACCTCAAATACTTACACCCAGGAAACAAACACTTATGTGATACAATAAATTATAAGCAAAGGTAAACAACAGGCAGTCTTGTCGCTAAATCTCTTCCAGATAACCCTTAGGAAGCAGAATAATTAATATAAATGTTTGAATGGAGTAGATGGTACAAGACAATTATAAATGCGACGATATGACAAGAGGAAACATACTTAAATATGAATAAGCAGATATACATACCTAACATACAAATTAGTAGAATAAGTTAATCTAATAATGCAGTGTAATATTTACATTACAGTATTTTTTTATACTTAATACGTGTCAAAGTTAATTAGGAAACCGGTAATTAATAAACAGATTGTATTCGGTCACTGACTACATTACTACCATAAGAAATATAAATTTGCTTTATAAACACATACCTACTTAATCATGAGCAGAAACAAAACATATAAATAATAAGTAAAATAGTCGTTATAAAAAAAAAACGGTCGAAATAGATCTTCAAACTGCCAAACTAAGTTTGAGAATAAGACCTTGCGAAGAACTCTCCTCATCAAGAAATTTTTAAACAAAATACAGTTTACTATCATCCGTTTAAGAGCTAGGATTAGATTACATATGTATATCGACACATTAAACGTAAGTACAGAGTTTATTTTTAGTTTATTAAAAGACAATGTATATCAATGGGCTGAAATTTCCGATGGTAATAACTGGCGACTAATAATATAAAATTTGTTTAATTTCTGTATTATTAACTACACGAAACTGATAAGTGAGTTTTAGTTTCTGCGCTAATTACTGAAATAAATAATACTCGTTTATAATAACAACCCATTACCTACCCATATAGTGACTGCTGGACATCTATGAACAAGAATAACTCCTTCTCTCGATATATGCATATATATTTCCATCACATTCCACCTGCCTAGTATTTCAATGATATCCAAATTGTCATACAAGTGTTCGTTACGACAAGAAACTGAAACATCGTTTGTTTTGTTACCTAACGTTAACACAATATGTAAACATAAGAAGATCAACCGAATGTCACCATTGCAATTCATGTTTATTTTCACTGTCACTGTAAATCATTTACTTTTTTCGGAAGACTGAAATATATTGACAGGTTTAAAATGTTCGGCGTACGCGAATATATCTGTTTGAACTGATCAACTGGCCGACGAAGCGCGCGCGGCGCTGCGGCTCTCAATTCGATGTTATCATTTGACGCTAAGCTTTAATAGATCTAGAAGTACCATTTGCCTTTTTAATGCGTAGTGTAATCACCGATGAGATCACCCTAATCTCATAAATATCATACGTAAGTTTAGATATTCCAGGAGAATGTTAAAATGTAGATTACGAGAAATTGCTACTTTAAGAGTAGGTTAGCAGGCGTTATCACAAATTGTTATTCAGCTTGATTTTTGCATTTGGAGAATATTTTGGTAATTCCGACTTAATTCTAGAAGAAAAAAAAAAACTCAAATCTTCCGATTCCATTTATTTGTGTTGAAGTAACGTAATGAAACATAAAATAATGTGTGAACATATTATTAGGACACTTTTGTCTCCTACTAGAATAATAGTGCTCAGGAAATTTTCTTCAGAAGCCAAACACTAGAAAATTAATTATGGTTTCTAAAAACGCCTAAATGCAGGTATCCGGGAAAACCCAATGTAATATACATAACATATCAATAATTCATAGAGTGGATGCGTATGTATATCACGTCACAGGTCTTTCAATCACAACTATGACATAGCCACGTATTCCGTAAAAAGCGATATTTAAATCAATTAGATTGTGACATGTATAAAGCGACTTTCTCAAGTCTACAGTACAAGCAATAAAGTGGCTCGCATGATCAAGATGTGAATGAATTCTAATTGTCATTGTTAGCCTATTTCGCCGCAACTCGAGTAATGTTTGCAGCGACCATTGCGCTTTATTTCTTCTCTATTCAATTACTTTTATTGTCAGCTCACGAACTTGACTATATCTAACTTGTGATCTTTATTTTTTTTAATTTAGGTTCCTAGTGTGTCTTACAGCAATTGAGACCCAAAATATCGATAGTAATTTTAAAAATATTGACAAAATGAATAATAATAGGCAATAGATAAATAAATAAATGTTTGTAAAAAGTTTTTTTACTGAATGAGCAATAAAAGCACATGGTGCATTTTGTTAATCGCATTCAATAGTTTTAACGACTATAAGAATATATAAGTAAATCGTAGAAAATTTATCAAATATTTTGTTTAAACCACCAATTACGAGTATTTCATCTAAATCCTAAAATTTCATCAAAATAAATACGATACAACAATCCGCCTAAAACAAATACTTACCATTTATATAGTAAAGGCCTTCCGGTGGCTATGTGAGATTTTCGATATTCCCCGATTTTTTTTTTATACACCATCAAATGCCGAAAATGCACGCTACTCTGGATAACAATACGAATATAGGCTATAACTACCTAAATAAAACAAGAAAATTCTAATCTAATGGTTCCAGATGTGATGTGGGTATGGGTAAATATGCAGGGCTAAGATTCCTTAATGTGAGGTAATACTATAAGCGTCCGTTATTGCACTGAATCTCTCACTTTTGAACCCGTAACACAACAATGCATTGTGGTACTTATTTGCAAATGTTACTTCACTTTGCACTGTCACGTAGGTATGTTATTTCAAGGGAACAATTGTAAATGCAAGCGTTAAATTATTTGCAATCCCTATTGCAAATAAAAATCTATCTCAGTTCTAAATTTCATAACAATCCGTCCAGTCGTTTCGACGTGTAAAAGTAACAAACACACGAACTTTCGCTATTATAATATTAGTGAGATTCGATTCTTTAGTCAATAGTGGTTTTTGTGTACAGTCAGAATCAAATGTACCTGACTTTTTTTAGTATGCAATTAGTATTGTCAGTTGATTTTGATGCTAACCGTACATACAATTTAATTAGTAAAAAATATTAATTCTCTAACCATTAAAATGGTTGAATAGCGGCGTCCATCGCTTGTGCAGCATAGTTACTCGGTATTTAAAAAGTGTCAAGTTTGTAATTAAATATAGGTACTAGGTAGCTAAGCACACAAATCATCTCAATAACCACTTACCCTATCTTTAGGCTCCGAAATATGAATGACGATGCACGTCCTCTCGTAGTCAACCCTGGAGTCCCCGGCCAAGTGCTGCACCAGCTCCACGCCGTACCACATGCCCATCAGGCGGTCCACCCAGATGCCGTTCTGGGGCACTCTATTAATGCAATAGTCTCTGTTGTTCCTCACGAACGGAAATTCATAGGAGCTAAATCCTTGTCCGTAGCCCTGCCCGTAGCTTTGCCCGTAGCCTTGCCCATAGTTTTGCCCGTAGCCGTAGCCCTGTCCATAATTTTGCTCATAGCCTGCGGCGTAGCGTGGAGTGCTATAGCCGGGATACAAATTATTGTTCAATCCCTGTCCCGCTATTCCTTCGTAGCTGGAGGAGGAAGACTCTACATTATAATTAGGGTACCTGGTACCTCCCGGCATTCCCGCTAAATCGTCTCCATAATTTACATTTTTTTGCCCATATTCATTGTACAGACTGGAAGCTGTCGAGTATGTTGGAAAGAGACTGCTACTCTCATCGCGCTGGTAACTCGCGCACTTTACTGCGCTTAATAGCGTTGCAAGTATTATTATTGAATACATTTTTTATCTCAAAAGGATCGTATATATTCGACGCGTGACCCGCGTCGCGTGATACTTAGCGGGCAATGTGTGACTGCTTGAGAGCGCTCAGTAGGATGTAAATTAAGTAAGCTTGATAATAGCCGTGGGTGGAATGATAACGAACTCGAGAACCCGCGGTAATGTACATATTATGTAGATGAGTCCTGTTGAAACCGAAAGAAGAGGATAAACGTTATGCTATCCCTTTTGCTCTCAGTACAAATGTTAAGAATGTTATTTATCCTCAAAGTATAGTTAATTGACGCTTATAAAATTAAATTGCATCCCAAAGATACTTCGCTAGTATGGAAAATAAATATTTGTCGGGCATTACAGAACAAAAAATAAAAGTAGACCGAAAAGAGTTGATAACTCTACCAGCGCGTATCGAGTGGTCACTGTCAGTCACCTGCGTGATGATAGTGATGCTAATTGAAAACTTGTCAAGCTCAAGTTGCGTTACGAGGACGAGTAGCTACGATGCACGAAAATACGTTGGGTGAAATCCAACAGTCCATTGATTTTTTAGGGTACCTCTAACGGAAAAAACCGAACCCTTATAGGACCACTTTGTTGTCCGTCCGTCTATCTGTCTGTCAAGACCCTTTATCTCGAGAACGCGTGGAGGCATCGAGTTGAATAAACACCATATACAGGTCTACTATCTTTTATTATTTATTATTATATACTAAAAACCGGCCAAGAGCATGTCGGGCCACGCTCAGTGTAGGGTCCCGTATATAGTTGCCCATCCTTCACAATAGACGAAAATTACGGGAAAGATAAAAGCTCTAAAAAAAATGTCGTAAACGCCAAAGTAACAGTAATTACTTATTACCTTCTAGAAGTTATCGATTATACGCACGAAATTGAGTGAAATGTTTTAATACAGTATTTCACTCAACTAATATGTGTAACGTTCGAAGTATAAGGACACCGCGCGGCACTTACATCATTTTAAAGAAAGTTATGATTTTTTGCGATAACTCAAAAACGGCTAGACCGATTTTATTCAATATAGTTTTCATTGAAGGTACTTATAATTTTTCCATAATTTTTTTACCCGTGGTTGAAAATTTAGAGGGGGGGGAACACAATTTTTTTTATTTTCGGAGCGAATATTTACAAAAATAATGTTCGAAGACCCCTATTATTTTTAAAAGACCTATTCAACGTCGACCCACACACTAGTGTTAGAAGGAAAAAAAAATCACCCCCACTTTAGGTGTACCTACGGGAGGTACCCGAAAAAAAGTTTTTTTTTTAGTTTTTATTTTACCGTTTTGTCGGCGTGATACATACACATACTCATACCAAATTTCAGCTTTCTAGTACTAATGATCACGGAGCTAAGCCGCGGACGGACAGACAAACAGACAGACAGACAGACAGACAGACAGACAGACAGACAGACAGACAGACAGACAGACAGACAGACAGACAGACAGGCAGACAGACAGACGGACAGACGGACATAGCGAAACTATAAGGGTTCCTAGTTGACTACGGAACCCTAAAAAGGAATGAATTAAATATTGTCAAACATTGTCCCATATTGTCACATACTACTTATACAAATCTGAAAACTATACATTTGTAATAAAATCATAAAAAATATAGTCCTTTTCAAACATTATAATTGGAGAACTCGGTTGCGTTAAGTTACCTCGTTTGTATGCGGTGCCATACATTTCAGGTGCAAACTTAACTCAACCAGGCCAATTAAGATGGGATAAGTGAAAGTTTGTACGGAACCGTCGGTGCGTAAGTTAGATTCGCACCTGGCCGGTTTTTTATCGTTTTGACGCTTTTATTATAGCATACTTACTACATGAAGTCTTAATCGGTTAAACGCTCGTTAGACACTAAGAGGTACTATATAATGTCATCATTATCCTGCTCATCATAATTATTATACCTATACTACACGATAGTGTAAAGGTGCAAAACAGTGGAGCGGGCCACGGGTTTATGTTCTTATTACGTCACTACATAGTATAAAACAGAGTCGCTTTCTCTGTCCCTATGTCCCTTTGTATGCTTAAATCTTTAAAACTACGCAACGGATTTTGATGCGGTTTTTTTTTAATAGATAGAGTGATTCAAGAGGAAGGTTTATTATGTATAATACATGCATAATTTGTTAGCATTTCACCCGTGCGAAGCCGGGGCGGGTCGCTAGTTTCATAATAAATAAAAGTCAAATAAGTTATTAGAAGGGCCCAGGGCCGAAGTATTTTTTTTCTAGTTTTGGAACGATCGTCTGTGTGTGACATGTTAAAATGTATCATTCATCATTTCAAGTTAAAACTTATATTTAGCTACTGGCGATTTTTAGGGTTCCGTACCCAAAGTGTAATAACGGGACCCTATTACTGAGACTTCGCTGTCCGTCCGTCCGTCCGTCCGTCCGTCCGTCCGTCCGTCTGTCACCAGGTTGTATCTCAAGAACGGTGATAGTTAGACAGTTGAAATTTTCCCAGATGATGTTATAACAACAAATACTTATATATAGTTATTGCCGCTATAACAACAAATACTAAAAATAAAATAAAATAAATATTTAGGGGGGGCTCCCATACAACAAACTTCTTATAGACTATGGTACGGAACCCTTCATGAGCGAGTCCGTCTCGCACTTGCCCAATTTTTATAATAAAGGCTGATCACGCCCAGCATTTCGAATAAGTCTGTTTAGCTTAGCTAAAACTGAAGATATGTTAACATGTACAGGGCGTCCCAAGACTATGGGACATCAAGGAAAGGTACTTAGGTACCTTAAATATCGTATAGATAGGAAATTTTGCTGAAAGAAGACTTTATGTTATTTTCAAAAGTTAGTAATTCTGCATTTAGAGATTTTCTAAGAATTACTTGCTGCGTCTGGGAATCGAACCGACTTAAATGTGAAAAAAAATCAACCCTATTTTTATGAAGCCAACCGAAAAAATGGACAAAAAATTATAATTCTTCCTAAGTAACATATTATCTTAAAAGAAAGGAACAACGTAAAATGTTTGAGTCAAATTTCAAGAAAATTATTTAATGCGACGAATAATTAAGCAAGTAATTCTATATGGTATATGTGAGCTTAATCCTAATAAACTACCTAAGCTATGTGTCTGTTATAATTATTTTTATATGGGTACCTATAATTGTCTGTTTTATCGATCGTTGCGAGTGGAAAACTTCATTGACGCGAACTCGTCTTGCACAGAAAAATATCAAAATAACCTAAATTCAATATTTAAAAACCCCCGACCTGACTAAACATGGTTAAGGACCATCTCGACAGACAAGGCTTTCCAAGATAAAACCGCATTCCATCCGGGCCATCCCTTTGGGAGCTACGATGCCACAGACTGACACACAGATATAAATGTGAAACGTATAACACTAACACCCCTCTCTCTTGTCGAAGGCTAATCACTGCTCCGTTAAACAACCTGACAAAAAGCTAAAATGTCCTTAAACCATGAATAAGGTGGTTAATTTTTTGTAACTTACAAAAAGGAGACGAGGACCTGACTACTTGTTCGATATTTATATATCATAGTTAACGTGAAGTTTGGCGACTTCAAAAGGTGATTCAAATGTAATCTGTACATGAACGGGTTATTTTTGGCTTTACAGTTTTCATTTTAAATCGAATCTATTTTTTTATTTGTATTGTGTATAGTTTTGAATTTGGGATATTTTATTTCCCAGTGTTTATTTATTTATTAGGATAAAATATTCTTATTTTTTATAGTTATTTAGAAGTCGTTATAATGTCTTCAGTTCTAAGATGGGACCTGCAGTGTTCTGTAGTTAGTAGGAACTTCTTATTTTTTAAATTATCTTCCTTTTAATTGTGTCTTTTTAATTTTCATAGAAAATATTATATGCTTTTAATTTAAACCATTTGAATACACTTAAAAATTTAAACGATCGGGAAGCCGAAACGGAAGCGAAGCTTTTTAAGCAATAGCTGTCACATTTCGAGCAGGGAATTGGTATGAAGTGTTTATTGAAAAATGCTGATCGCTTTTTTCTAAGGCGAACTTAAAACTTCCGTTGTGCGACAAAAAATAACGACACAATAATGAACCTCAAAACAGTACCTTAAGGGTACATTATTCGATGGTTAATTTGTCGTCGTACAATGGAAAAATTGATACAAATTTTAATTAAATGAGTTAAGGCAGCAAACTTTTTGGTCTTCACCCTCATGCAGATTGCATACTTATGGCCCTCACCTTCGGTTCGGACCACAAACACCCGTGATCTGGAATATTCACGAATTCACCGCCCTAACTATGTAATTTAACGTAAATGCAATTACCTCAGCATGGTTTTACCAAAATATTTTTTTATTTTTGTAAGTGAGAGGTAATACCATTTTATGGCAGAAGGGCTCTCAGCCTTCCAACTCCAATTAAAAAATACTGACCGATGGCTAACGTTAGCTATTAGGCAGGTGGTCCGTTTTCCCTATACATATATGATTCATTAGGAGTATCTAAGAGTTGCAGGTCTGATTGATTCTCCCTCATATTTGAGTGGCCTACGGTACGTCACTTCGATGCATACCTACGGAACCACATGTTGAGAACCAGGTCGAAGTTCACGCCGGTCACGCAGGATGTAGGTAGCAATTTTACTCACTACGACCTCCTCATTATTACTAAGACTGTTAAATGGTATAATTGAATATGATTAGTTGGCTAGCTATGATCCTGTGTAGCCGATGTCGCGACCCCGTGTCCGGCCGCTGCAGGTCAGGGGCCGCATGTTCGTCTTCGTAAACACTGTCGTTAACGCTTATTAGGACACCGTTGAATATTTACCTCGAGCGAGTCACTAGACCTGACTCATAATGAGCTGTATAGTGCAGCTATAGAGTTCGCCAAGTAATTACAAGTCCGTTAGCAAGCTCATCTTCGATATATAACGTTAATGGCATTTAGGCTAGTGCTTTACTATAAACATTAAACACACGGATTAAAACATACAAATCTTGAAAGTGCATGGCTTACACTTATATATACAAAGCACATAGAACATTTTTTTTTAAGTAAAGTAAAAATTCGTTATTATTACGTAAAAAGGAAAATAAGCTCCAAGACTGAAGCGAACCATAAAGTCTCAGCCAAGTGACAGCTACAGCTGGAATACCTACTACCTTCCCAACGACACCACCCAAGGATCTTCAGCTTCACGGCTTCTACAAACGGTTTTGCACTGTCCACGAACAACAATCATATCCCTTGGCTGTGAAGATGGAGTAGGAATTTTCTCTGGGGCAGGAATACCGCTCTAAAATCCAGTCGTCTGCTGAAAGAAGTTGATAAGACGATGATTTCCATCCCTCTCCCTTTGTATTTTGTAAAGTCTGTTTCCCAATCATTTTTAGGGTTCCGTAGTCAACTACGCCAACAACAACGCCACTATGTCAGTCCGAGTACAAGACCAGTGTACGGAGGCGATTCCATTGCAGAGAGGTGTGAGACAAGGAGATGTAATATCTCCGAAGCTCTTCACCAACACAATGGAAGACGCCTTCAAGCTCTTGGTATGGCAAGGACTTGGCATCAACATAAATGGCGAGTACATCACGCACCTTCGGTTTGCTGACGATATCGTGGTCATGGCGGAGACGCTGGAGGATCTCGGTATAATGCTGGATGATCTCAACCGAATATCCCAACAGGTAGGCCTTAAGATGAACATGGACAAGACGAAGATCATGTCGAATGTCCATGTAGCACCCACCCCAGTATTGGTTGGGAACTCGGTCCTCGATGTTGTCGACGAATACGTCTATCTAGGTCAGACGATCCAATTAGGCAGGGCCAACTTCGAGAAAGAGATCAATCGACGGATTCAACTCGGATGGGCAGCGTTCGGGAAACTGCGAAGTGTCTTCTCGTCCAAGATACCTCAGTGCTTGAAGACAAAAGTCTTCAACCAGTGCGTATTACCGGTGATGACCTACGGAGCCGAGACGTGGTCTCTAACTATGGGCCTCTTAAGGAAGCTCAGAGTCACTCAGCGAGCTATGGAAAGGGCTATGCTCGGGATCTCTCTACGTGATCGAATCAGAAATGATGAGATTCGTAGACGAACTAATGTCACCGACATAGCAAACAGGGTTAGCAAACTGAAGTGGCAATGGGCAGGGCACATAGCTCGAAGAACCGATGGCCGTTGGGGCAGAAAGGTTCTCGAGTGGAGACCACGTACCGGCAAGCGCAGCGTAGGACGGCCACCCGCAAGGTGGTCGGACGACCTGGTCAGGGTTGCGGGGACTCGCTGGATGCGGGTCGCTTCTATCCGGCCCATGTGGAAGTCAATTGAGGAGGCCTGTGTCCAGCAGTGGACGTCCTATGGCTGAAATGATGTAGTCAACTACGAACCCTTATAGTTTCGCCATGTCCGTCTGTCCGTCTGTCCGTCTGTCCGTCTGTCCGTCTGTCCGTCTGTCCGTCCGTCCGCGGCTTAGCTCCGTGATCATTGGTACTAGAAAGCTGAAATTTGGTATGAGTATGTGTATGTATTACGCCAACAAAACAGTAAAATAAAAACTAAAAAAAAAATTTTTTTTCGGGTACCTCTCGAACACCTAAAGTGGGGGTGATTTTTTTTTTTCATTTCAACCCTAGTGTGTGGGGTGTCGTTGAATAGGTCTCTTGAAAATAATAGGGGTTTTCAAACATTACTTTTTGATAAAGTCGATAGTTTAGTAAATATTCGCTCCGAAAATAAAAATTGTGTCCCCCCCCCTCTAACTTTTCAACCACGGGTCAAAAAAATATGGAAAAATTCATGTTAATGCGGCCTTATAAGTACTTTCAATGAAAACTATATTGAACAAAATCGGTCGAGCCGTTTTTGAGTTATCGCCAAATTTCATATTTTTTCTTTAAAAGGTCGTAAGTTGACTTCCAGAAGGTAATAAGTGATTACAGTTTCTAGGGCGTTTACAACCTTTTTATAGAGCTTAAAATCTTTCTTACCTTAAACTTCGGGCTTAAAACAGCAGTTTATTGTGAAGGATGAGCAACTACGGAACCCTACACTGAGCGTGGCCCGACATGCTCTTGGCCGGTTTTTTAATTTGTACATCATGTCATAGATTATATAAACTAGTGCTCGTAGACCTCAGGAGTTTGTTTAAAAAATGGCAGAAAATATTTTTTTTCGTTTCCAACCCTCAAATCTCCGCCATTTTAAAAATATCGAAAAACTGAATCGTTGACATAATTCTGTACTTACTTACGAACCTTCCGTCAAAAATCATGAAAATCAGTTAAGAAATGTGGCGCGTAGGCGAGAACAGCTGGATATCCGAACATCCAAACATCTGGACATACGAAATAAATTTTGTCGACGCTTCGCTCACTCGGTCGATAAACTAGTGGTTCTGTAAACACAGACCTCGTGAAATTGTTTCGAAATGACATTTACTTTTAATTTTTTACCGTTTGCCCCAATGTCTACGCCATTTTGAAAAAAAAAACGAAATACTGACTCGACAAAAAAAAACTATATTATTATTATACTTATGGAACCTGGTCATAAAATTTCACGAGAAATGGGTGAAAAATGTGGCCTGTCATATCGTTGTCATCCCCTCCGAAATTTGGCAAGTTCACTCCTAATAGGCTAGTTGACCCAGTTTTGAAACATATTGGAAATGGTTAATAATGATCTTACTAGCTCTAAAAAAATGACTTGTATTTTTCTGAAAGCTAGAAAGCTAAATTTTATCAATTGAAAATTAGAAATTTCATAAACAGCCAAAAACGCCGCCCGCCATTTTTCCCTTTCGCTAATCTGTGGCGTGTCGTAGAATTACCTGTAAATATTCGAAATTCGACCGTCGTATAATGCCATTCCGCTCACTCCAATATACTTTGACAGGAGATCGAGAGGGACGGCACTATTCGAAATCGTCAAAGTAGACTTTCAGTTTTGTTTACATGACCAATGACGTCACTACCATAAGCAAAAATGGCGGACAGCGTTTTAAGCATTTCAAAATACAGATTAAAAACCATATTTTCAAACTCAATTTTTTCAGCCATCTTTCACTTTTATGAATTGAAAAATATATATTTAGGTTTCCTTTGCTAAATACCTGGCAAAAAGCCGGACGAATCGAAAAAAGTCCGGACTTTTTAGTCACCAAAATAGGTAGTAGTCACCAAAATAGGTAGGCATGGTAGTAGGTAGACGCTCGCATTGCGAGATTTGCGAGGGGGTAGGTGCGGGGTGCGGGCGGGGTTTGCTCGAGTAGTTGTAGTTTTATTACTCATTAATATTCCAACTTATTTGAAAAAAGCCGGACAAATTAAAGGGCCGGACAAAGTCCGGATACGAGTCGAAAAGTCCAGACATGTCCGGACAAATCCGGACGTATGGTAACCCTACTCACGCACCCGAAGATGACTTATGTAGCCGATCTTAGACACCGTCCATACTATGTACTTTATGTACGGCACGTTGATTTTTGGTAAATAATATAGAATCTAGTTCCAGTACTTCATATTATTATTTAAAAGTATATAGCTGCAACATCACGCGGTTGCTATATCTATTGTTGTATTTCACACCGTGTATAAGTATCGTACTTAGTGGGTATTATCGATATTTAGAATAGACATGTTGACTGATGTTGAATTCTACAGCGTACTGTAGTTATAAGAATAAAATTAGCTAAATATATCACGAAACAAAGAAAAAAATTCAGGAAAATAAATAGTTTTTGGAAATATGTGACTTCAAAGGTACGCAAATTTTATGATATTTTTTTTAATCCAAAAGAAATTTGGAAAATGTTTTCAGAATCCTCATAATTTTACAAAACAATAATTGTAAGACAACCATGAACTTAAACGCACTTTTTCACGGTGAAAACGGCAAATTTCTTAATTTCTCCATACAATTATTGGTTCCTATACCGACCTGTGACGTCACTAGCCTGGACGCCTTTTGTATGGAGCGTTTTTAGCGCTACGTAGGAATGTTGAACTTTGACGGCCATTTCTGACTTTTAGAGCAGTTTCAGTGTAGTCAGTCCTATATTTGATCACAATAAAAAAATAGAATCGATTGACATCCTCAAAAAAAAATTGTCAACATGTCTATTATGATATGACAATCCCTTAAGGAGATATTCTTATTGTAACCACCATTTAACTGACTTATGATTAATATGATTATGACATGTAAATATCTTTTGTTGCAATCAAATGTTGTTTTTTACTATTATTATATTATCTCATTTTTATTTTTATGTCGATTGTCGATCATAGTATAAATGCATGTAAATTGTCTTAGCGTAATATATACTGACATTTTATATTATGAAAAAAATAAATCTAAATCTAAGCCTATCCTTAAACTTCGAAGATGACGACAGAGCCAAGACCCATACAGACACAATGTAGACAACGAAGACAGTGGTTTCGCCCAAAACAGCTATTTGGACAAAAATCCCTTCTTGATCTTGCTGTTTTTGGGCATTTTCATATCATCACTGAACTAAACCGAAATATTTCGAAGACTACGTCGATCGTAAATATAATCGCAAAAGATATATTTGGTGGTCTATATTTGGTAAATAGACGCCATTATTAGGAATCGGTTAAGCTTAGTTATAACAAAAAATTAGCGTAGCCCGGATCACGTGGATCATGATAGAGTAAGAGCTGAGGGGGTAGCAGGGATCTTCAGCAATATTATGAGACGTCCTATTCGGACTCCGGCCCTTCACGACTGATTAGGTGGCAGCAGGAAAATAAAATTTCCGGTAGCTTATACTAACACGTTATATTGTATCACTTTTTTTATATAAAATACAATTTAACTTTAGAACGCTTACAAACTAATAATATTAAACAACATTATACTTATAATAGCATAGTTAACACAGTTCCCTTCAACGTTTATGACATAATATTTATTCTTATGTTCGTATTATAATGTCGTCTGTATTGTCATTTTCATATCAAACACAGCCTCAAAAAACGCTGCATAAAATCTTCTGATAAAAATGTTAAGGAATATGGTGATGATGAATATTGCCTATATAAAATCCAATATTCAGTGCCCTTTTGGGCCCTAACGGAGATGCCACGACTTTGCGCAACAGCGCAGCGGCAGCGCTGTAGATACGTGTGTCTCGCTCACTCGTTATGCCACTGCGCTCGGATATCTCGCTCAACCGCTTGCCGCGCCGCTGGTCGCGCAAGTTTGCATCTCGTTTGCTGTATGTGACGAAATTTATTTAAACACACGGGGACAGCCCTGGAACGTTTATTATTTCTACAATAGCGAAGCACGCGACTCGCGAGCTTTCTTTAGAAAAAGTAATTTCCACACATTCGACGGTACTTGTTTACAACCGTAAGTACAGACATAAACACCAATCACAGCAGTTTCAATACAACTATATTTGCAAATAGACATGCTATAGAAGTAACACTTGTGCAAGCAGCGCACACAGTTATACACCGATACGGGTTATTGAGTCCGACGCTCAGCAGAAGCTTTTGCCACTCCAGCCGTTCCCATCGATCCACCTTCTTCGGTTCCCTACTCAGGATCAAGGAGAAGACCCCGCCGTCTCCTAGCTCTGTGCAGTGATTGATTATCATCATGTCAGAAGTCAACTTTAAGACTCGAATCACTTCGGGATGTCTTGGAGGGTCGTCAGGGTACCACACGTCTGGAAATTAGTATACGCTTTATATTATCAGTCATAATTGCTTAGGTACTATAAAGAGGATGCAGAGTCACATATTGATTCAGAATGGGATGGATTTGTGTGATTAACGAGACACGCAGAAATAAATATTTAACACTGAAAAACATGTTTACAATATTGATTGTGTAAGGGTAGCCGCCCAAATTAATCCGAAAACGTATTACTACGTAGTACCTACTTAAAAGAAATGACAGTTACAACAGTATAGATATTTTGACTTCTTGTATTGGGCACTTAAACACATTTGCGCCACGTAACTTAAGCCCGGTTTAGATTATCTTAGTGTTTAGTAGAGTGCTTTAGGAGAGTGCTTTAGTAGAAACGTGTAAACGCTACTCGCTTTATTTTTTTCTAAAGCGAGTAGCGTTTACATGTTTCTACTAAAGCATTCTCCTAAAGCACTATACTAAACAATAAGATAATCTAAACCGGGCTTTAGTGTCTGTATGAATAACATTTCTCGAAAACCGCGCTTAGAAACATTGACCTCTGCATTTCGGAGCAGTAGGTACTCGTACAATATACAATATCCAATGTACTAACCTACACCCTTAGCCCGCATCTCTCTCTCGCCTGGCCTCCACTGCTCCGTGGTCCACAGGCCGGGGTCCTCGGGCGAGTAGTCGTAGGTCTGCTCCATGGTCTGGCCGTCCTCGTCCCACAACACTCGTATGCGCCGCTCGTGGACCAAGTCGCGCTTCTTCCTGAAGCGCACGTCGAGCCACGAGCCCGACAACGCGTCACCGGACCAGGGATTGCTCCGGAGTGACCGCCAGTTGGTGTCATTGTATCTTTGTCTCATCTGGAAAATTCATTGAAATTATTTTAACTGATAGACCAGAAACATGTAATGATATAGGTAAGGTCACCAGGGTAATAATTATGCGTCTATAGGGTCAAATGCCTCTTTTGAAGCTAACATGCATAGTAACGCAACACTTTATACCTACACCGCTCTTTTTTCATATTTAAATAAATAATAAATAAATATCAGACAACCTCACACAAATCGATCTAGTCCCAAATTAACCTCAAGAAGGCAAATATCGGAAATATTTAATACTATATGGTCTTGGTATAAAAAGATCCGCTTCTATGACATAATATCAGAAAAGGAACATTAAACCCCAAAGGTCTAAGTAAAATAGGGAATAAAAATTCGCATACATGTCTCTTCAGAAACACTCCTACGAATTTAAAATGATACAAACTCACTCATCAATAAATAGGTAACAAGTTTCCTTATGTGGTCCGCTTGGAAGTAAGTCATACACAAGGTATTTATTATATTTGTGTTGATTTGCTCTATAAAGCTACGATTTGATTCAATAGCCAAATAAGCATTCAATTAAAAAGCATAATAAATGCGCCATTTCACCCACAGCGATTGTATCAAGAATATGAATAGGCAACATTTCTCGAAATCGTATCAAGAACGCCAACTTTACCTCTCGAATGAGCAAATCGAGAAACGATATTGATTGCAAAGTTACTTACAGACCAATCCAGCCAATCGTATTGGTAATCGCCGGTAGCATCGCTGATATAAAGGGTGACGCACCCTACTTCGATGGGCTTGTTGGTCATGTCCGGGGTGTGTTGTGCGTAGCCCACACCGTACCACACTCCGTAAGCATGTTCTATTGTTAAATGGTGCGACCACCTCACGCTATCGCCGCAGAAGGATTCTGCTTGAGCAAGCGCTACGATGGTAAAACAAACCAACGAACCGAACATGATCGCTCGGGATACGGGAGACGTGTGGGGCAAAGCTTGAACCACGCTCGCATTCGGGCAATTGCTAATTATTAGCACAGGTAGGTGTTCGTCTACTTAGTGACGTTGCGCAATTTATGCAGTGGCTCGCGCAGGACGGAAACCACCAAGCGACGTGAGCTAATTGCTAATAGGTACTACAATTACATGACAGACGTGAGATCAGCACATTATCATTTATCACACAATGTAAACACCGAGATTCATCAATGCCATCCATTGCATGTTTGGCATTTAAATTGCCATTTAATAAATATGGTAAAATATACACCCATAGGAGGAATATTGATCTGCTACGAAATATATCTCAAAAAACATTAGAACAAAAATGTTCATAGCATAACAAGAAATAATTTAAAATATAAAACAATATTTAAATTCAAATTAGATGGCAATTCAATAAAAAGCTGGTCTGGGTAACATATTTCCATTTATTACAAATACATACCTAAACAGAACGATAGCAACATGACGCTCGATCTATTTTTAGTACCTCGGGATCGGCGGTACCCCGGGCCAGGGCCAGGAGGGTAGTGACTGTCGGGGGGCCTGCTCGAGTCCCGGAACCTGGCAAACTCATCGTATGTCTCAATACGACTCACTGGCTTTTCTTCATGCTGAGAACTCGCCGCCGGCTCTTGTGGCTCTTCAGGTTTAAGCTCATCGGGCTTATTTTCTTCGGGCTCCCTCTGTTCAGAGTTACGTTCATCGTCCCTTTCATTATTTGATAAGCTTAGGTAGCTTGGGAACATAATATTAATTCTGTGATGTTGAAAGGTTATCAGGTTTAACTCCGAAAAAATCGTATTAACCAAGGAATTAGAACCATTATACTGATTTGTTCCGAATTGTCTCATCATGGTCGGGCGAATGAAATAAATTGAGTTCCGATGGAAAATAATGAATAGTAAAATATTGACAGAAAAAATATGTTCGTAATGTACACTTACTAGATTTGCTTTTAAAAAGATTTCTACAATAAGTTTTGTACATATTTTTATTTTATTGTATCCAAAATTTTATAGAGAACGGTAGCACGGCAGCGTTGCAGATAAAATTATTCTTATCATAATCATTTTGTACTAACGGAAACATCTATATAATAATAACGATAAAATCGTTTAAATAGTGCCGTGTCCATCAGCCATTGGAAAAGGTGCATGATATAAAAAAAAAAAAAAATTATATCCGTCTGTCTGTCCGTCCGCGGCTTAGCTCCGTGATCATTAGTACTAGAAAGCTGAAATTTGGTATGAGTATGTGTATGTATCACGCCGACAAAACGGTAAAAAAAAAACCTTTTTTCGGGTACAGTGCGACACAAAAGAGTAGAAAACGGATGATAAAGGAACTACAATTTTTCATACAAAATTGTTACCATATTCAAGCACTTTACGTCAAAAATGTGGCAGTTGCGAAGGAAGTGGCGCCCTCATTTATTTTCTACTCTTTTATGTTGCACTGTACTTCACTACACCTAAAGCGGGGGATGGGGGGGGGGGGGCGTGATTTTATTTTCGTTCCCACACTAGTGTGTGGGGTGTCGTTGTTGAAGGCCTTTTTTAAAAAAATAGTAAAAACTACGGATTGCCGGATCAAGCTGGATTGGACATTGTACCATTGGAATCGCTAATTGCTATAATAATTTTAGATACTTACATTCTTTACCAAGTTATTAACATTTAATATTCCTGATCATATATTCTTTAAATAGAATATTTTAAAAGTAGCAAGATCCAATCAAAAAGAAGGCATTTGATGAAATTTAACGGTGGCGGCATATTGCGTTTCCCATATACTTTTCATAATACCAGCGTTACGATATTATTACATTAAAACATACTTATCATCATCCAATCCTAGCCGATTCCGGCCACTACTACCTAGTCAGAGCTTCGTTCGTGTGCTCTCAGGTGACTGACATGGGAAATGTCTGCTGCAAATGTACGGCCACAAATGCTAATGCAAAAGTCAGCACCGCTCCGACGAAATTATAATTGATGGCCACAGGTGGTCGGGTCTTCAACTCGTCTCGCTTAGCGTCGAGATCTTTTCGTCTTTTTTCTACGAAGGCTTGCTTCAATAAAGTAAAGAAATAATGGCCGTTACATATATACAGGGTTAGCAATATAAATGGGTCAGTAGAAAACGAAAATTGTTAGAGATAGTGATATCTGTTCTTAGGAACCATGGCGTCGATTTTAGATATAATAGAAACTGCATTCAATTTTTTTTATAAATCTCATACAAAACCGAGAAAAGACCAGGTTCAAATTCTGTAATTAATCGCATGTCGTATTGTACATTCTTTAGAGCGGTTTTGAACGGGTTATGTATGAGATTGGTAAAAAATAATAATACAGTTTTTATTAAATATGAAATCGACGCCATGGTTCCTAAGAACAGATTTCCCTATCTCTTATAGTTTCTGAGTTCTCTCTACTGACCCATTTGGATTGATCACCCGGTATATACATAATTACAAAATATATAGGTATATATCGTTATAAAAAAAAACTACTCATTTCATTACTTTTGATTTCACTCTAATTTGGCGAGACTATCAACGCGCCGCCTTTGAAAGTCAATTTCGAATCAGCTTAAGGAATTATACAGTAGCCATCAGATATATCGCAGCATGTAAGGTATTCATAAATATCTGAACACGACTCTTATTGACTGGGCGTTACAGTACATGTTCACATATTTATGAACGCCTTATATGCTACGATATATCTGATGGCGACTGTACATTTATAAATAGTATCTCTCGAAGTTTGTTGGTTCATTTTGCATCTCGCCAAGACAGCTACTCAGAATGTCTCCAACTGGGCGCATGCAAACTAGAAACTTTAACAACTCCTAGTTCCTTGTGAAAAATATGTTTCAGTTCCCTTACTGACTACAAATTTACGTAGCCAATCATTATACACAATTTCTTGTTCATTAGTTGTCTCTAATAACTTGTCCAAAACTATTGTGGCCGCTTTTGACGTGAACAAGTTTTGTAAGGTAAACTACAGTGAACAAATTGTATATAGTGATTTAATAAATATTAAAGGTGTTTTGCTAGCTCCTAGAATTCAGCTATTTCTAAAAAAATATCAGATTATGAAGCTATAAGAAAAAAAACGAAAGTGGCGCTAGTTTCGCATTACCCGTACTGTACAACATGATTAATGCAATAAAGAATTATGAATAATGAATTACTTAAATATTTCTCCATTTTCAGGATGAATCTTGAACCGAATACCAACTTTAGGAGGTTTCTTGACATGATTACAAATATATAGCACCACCATGTGTGAACAATTAAAATAAACTTAATAAAATTTCGACTCACCATACAAAAAAATGACGATGACATCACCACCGTCACCCCCTCTTTACTAAACACCTCGGAACAACTTATCACAAGATTATAATATATTTTGGTTATCTAACCGTAACCGTAGGTACAATAAAACTAACACTGGCCTCTAAAAAGGTTTAAGTAGCAGATTATTTGACATAGGGAACCTAAATATATATTTTTCATTTCATAAAAGTAGAAGATGTCTAAAAAAATAATTTAAATATATGATTTTTATTCTGTATTTTGAAATGCTGAAAACGCTGTCCCCCTTTTTCGCTTATGATTATGACAGTGACCTCACCGGTCAAGAAAACTGAAGGACTACTCCGACGACTCCGAATAATGCCATCCCTCTGGATCTCCTGTCAAGGTATATTTGAGTGAGTGGGACAGTACTATACGGACGGTCGAATTTCGAACATCGGAGTAGTCATTTTGTCTCAGTTTTTGTTTATTTACTCGGTATTCTACGTCACGCCATAGATAAACAAAAATGGTGGCCGGCGTTTTAGTCTGTTCGTGAAATATCTATCCCATCAAAAACATAAAAGTTAAATGAAAGCCAAGTTCAATATCGTACTGCAACGCTGTCGACTTCGCCGACAAAAGAATTTAGATCTATATTTGGGTGCCAAGTTCATTGCTCAAAAATTTGTAGTTACTAGAACATGCAACATACTAATATAAATGTATGTAACAATTTCTTGTTCCTCAATACTACTACAATGTTTTCTACTTAATATTTGATAAAAAATCTTAAATTATAATAATTTACTCAATGCATTTATACCTATTACGTGGGGTGTAATTCAATATCAAGACTTGACTTGGCTAGTTTTCACTTTTTCACTTCTCCAACTTCTTCCTGGACGAATACTAATTGGCATGAGCATAACTAAAGATAGATCGACAGATGGACAAATACTTAATGATCGTCGAACACCGGGATGGAGATGACAGTGTTGCAACTCTGCGATAATATCATGACATTTTAGATCCTACGACACGACAATTCAGCGGTTGAGGGTGTAGTTTTAAAGGTTAAAGCTTTTAGAAATGTATCTAGATAATTATATCGAACTAGCGAAGTGGTTCGTAGCGGAGTCAAGATCCTGCAACCCCTTGTGTACTTTTATGCGTACTGTGACCCCTGTGTCATAAAAATCTAAACCATTTTTTTTTCTATTTTCACTATATCTGAAAAAAATCTCAAGAGCACTATGCACAGTTTATTGTTGTCCATATATTTATATGACTTCTATTTTGTCAAAATTTGTTTTTGATAAGAGATGATTTCAAGTAACAAAAATTTTACCAACCTACGACTCCTACGAGTATGGTAAAGAAAAGGAAGGGGATGGGGGGTTACGCTAAAGAAGTTGCGGACAACTTCAACTAATTAATAAGACATTAACAAACAGTCATCGCTGTGATATAAATTTAATCGAAAAATATATATGAATCTTGTAAAAAACATTTATTATATTATAGCTGTAGCTTCCATATAATCTAATACTTGTACTATTATCTATTCTGTGCTAATACGCATCTCAAAACCATGTACCTACCTAGTTGGAAACTAGTAGACTTTTTTATTTAAATAGATCCAATATAGATAAATTAAACACTATTCGTATGAAACTTATTATAAAAATACATATGAATAAAAATGAAAAATAGTTCACTTATGAGGCTTTTATCAAAACCAAATTCAGCTCTGCATGCTTGGGTTGGGTTAAATATGAGATCGCAGATAAAAATACAAAGCTTTTTGGACTTAGTAGTCTACATTCTTTTTTTTACATAGAACGCAGGGTACAGGAAAGGAATCTAAAACGCCTACTTTTTTTAATTGTTTTTCACTGCTAATACCACGTAATCGTCTCATGGGTTGACATGACAAAAAACACCGAATGTGAAATATTTCTTCTGCTTTCAAAAATAAACGCCCTTCAAGGGGTACTGGCGGGAGAGTGGTCATATTACTCATAATAAAATACATTGTTGCATGTAAATGTAATTTGTATACAACAGTTGTATAGGAGGGGTAAGAAAATCGAGTAGCATGGGTTAATATCAGCGCACATCGTAAATAAAGATGCCAGAAGTTGTTTGACTTACATATTAATAAAAAAAAAACCCGCCAATCTTCATTGAATATAGACTACTGAACTGAAGTTTTATGATCAGTGACTCGAAGCTTTTTTGGCGACATTATAAGATCGTTTATAATTTTTTTTAGGTAATTGAATACACAGTTTTACGACTTTTAAATAAAGTATGTGTTTATATTGGAGTTAGTAACTGTATAACTGTCAGAAAAAAGTTATACTAACACTCACGTCGTATTCTACGCTAACTGATAAGGAAAGTATTATACTATAATGTTAACGTAATTATAGTTGTATAGAGGGAGCGCACATAACTATTGAAACACCTTAAAAACTCTCTGAGCGTGGTACTTATTATATACATTTGATTAAGGTTAATTTTATAAATGGTTTGATCTCCGATTCAGGAGTACAATCTAAGAGCAGTAGCATTTTCTCGTATCTATGCATCAGACTTCCAAATTAAGACACATGTTACTAGCAGCATGATGGCAGAGAACTGAAGCATCGTCCCAGAATTATCGCAGACTCGTTTCAGAGCCGAGGTGGAGAGATGCTTGCTGGTGAAGATGCTGTGGATGCTGGAGAGGTCCTCGGGTGTCAGCTGGTTCTCGTTCCTGGAGAACACGACGCTGTAGAACTGTGGGTGCGGCATCCTGGCGCAGAAGTTCAGCACCAGGTGATTATTGGCGACCTTTAGCACCTGAATTACACCGCCGAAATTGCGGTACATGTTTTCCACGGCTAAAACAAAAATACACGCAGCACTCCTTAAAACAGTTCTAATAATTATTATCATTTACGTGGCTTAACCTAATCACGTGACAAAGATTTCTTGACACGTCTTATTTCGCAGAAGTATCTTTTATAGAAAGCATTTTTCTCGGAATCCGAAGAAAGAGTTATTTGACAAAATAAGTTATTTGAGCATTTCTTAAAAAGTTTGTACACAATTAAGACAGAAAATTAAAGTCCAATATAATTTTCCTACTTTGTTACCAATTTTCTTTGTGATTTCCAATACATTAGTATCAGATTATGTATCATTAAAAAAGTATAAGCATAACAGAACCTTGATAATCGAACATAGCTATAACATTGATATAAAATTACTAAAATTATTGGTGACAAAATAGGAAAATTATATTGACTTTAATTTTCTGTCTTAATTGTGTACAAACTTTTTGAGAAATGCTCATTTACGATTCCGAAATTCCACGAAACGTAACGTTTCATGTGCCATTGTATCGTTTACGTAGGTGTCAATGATCCTGATACACAATGGATATCATTACTCTATTTGCAAGAAAATAACAAAGAATCCTATGTACTATGAGTGGAGAGTAGACTACAAGTTTAACTAACATAAATAATCATTTCACACCGCTCAAATGAGGAGGTGCAGAAACATCTGTGCGTCCTCAAATTACCCAATTAGCGGGATGTAGGACAAAACGGATAAGAATAATATCTTTTTCTCCAACTTGCTTGGAAATGTTGCCATTAATGTAGTAAAACTGGACCGCGAAATCGTTCGTTATTTTTAGAAGGCGTTAATACAAATTAAAAAATATATATATGTATTATTGGCCACGGCCGGGAAATCAATATTATTTAAATAAGACGATTAAGTGAAAAACACACCTTCCGTTTATGACGTCTCATATACTAATGAGAGTACTCTTAATTTGGCCAGTTACTGCATTTTTACTTTTAATTTTTTCAAAGACTGCTAATTCACCATACAGCCAATTGTCCACTAAATTTAAAAAATAAAACCTATTATAAACTTTTTTATTGTTCCCTGCGTTTAGTTCTTGCACTTTTCTGCTCTGCTACTGTCAATATATTTTAAATGTCGACAAATTTCGAATAACAGACAAACAATTTAAATAATAATCTTAATATGCGGTTAATTTATTTTCATGATTCTTATTTATTTATTAGAGATTTCTCACGAAAGTTTTAATTTTAATAATATGATGGTAATTAATGAGTGAGTTGAAAATTTATAAGTATACCAAACGTAAACAAATAAAAAATAAAACAGAAATGATTGTGTCGAAATCAATATAAAAGTTATTTTGAACTTATGATCTTCTCCGAATGATAAATATGGTATGGTTTCAAAAAAAAACAGTGTGTTTAGAAGTTGTTAATTAAACTAAAATTAATAATTACGTGCATATTTATTGTTATTGTGTTTTCATATACATTTAATTCTAACTAATATATTTTGTTTTAAATCAAACATATGATTCGGACCCGAATTTTTATTCCTAAACCTAAAAAAAATAAGTACCTACCAAATGAACTAAATTAAAATGTAGATTGGTGATTATTTCCAAGCATATTTGGAGAAAAGCACTATACAAGCCTCGGCGGGAATGTCAGTTCGCAGATTTGTATTATTGAATCGTACTCATCCACGAACTGACTTTTCCCTGCCTCGGCAGTAATGTACTATTGCGTTGGAGGCCAATAACATCTTGAGGCCACTGAGCCAGTGCAGTGTAGTAGGGCGATTCTCCGGGCCGAGGTATTTTGCTTGACTTCGGTGGTCAATTTTATTTTTTATATTTTTGATTCGTGACTTTAATATATAAAAACCGCCTAATTTTAAAAAATATTGGTAGCAAAGGCCCTCTTCTGAACTTAGTGGTTCATAAGATATTTAAGATTTTACAATCACCGAAATCAAAGGCTCAATACTTCAGAGTTTTCGATGTGTAGCTCGCTGAAATGACGACCCTTAGGAATATTTGTAGTGTCAGGCTGTTGAGGCATTATACCCTGATGCACCAGTTCAACGAGATGGGTAAACCATGTGCTAAAATGCCAATGAGATGCCGGTGAAAGCAGCCTAACGAACAGCAACCCACCGAAATTAGTAAACAAAAGAAGCACAGTCAGAACTATGCTGCATTAACAAAATCACGATTATAAGCATTGAAGAACCGATTGAGGGGCATGGCAATATAGAAATAATGTAAAATCAGTTGGTTTTATCGTAAAAATTGATAGCGGTGGCAATTTTTATTGACTTCAGTGGTCAAAAATTACACCGAATCAATGGAAATCAATTCCACCGATTTCAAAATTTAATGTTTTTTATCGATTTAAGGAATACTAAAAGTAATATAGACACGAACAAATTATTATGGGCTTACATTCTCCCGGAGATAGTTTATTCACTTATAAAATTGCAGACACACAATCACTGAACAACACAAATTGTTCCACCGAATTCAACAAAACACGTAACCAAATCCACCGAATGACGAACGAACCCACACGAACTCTACCTACAAGCCATTGAGCCGACGTCTACTCTCGGCGGCGGTGAGAACACAACTGAAGCTAGTTGCTTGCGAGCTGCGGGTTTCTAGTATACTTCTTTAAGGCAGTGCTGACGTGTTTTAAAGTTTACACTGAAATCACTAGTTACCCTCGGACGCTCCGAAAAATAGTTTTTATTTAGAATGTTTAGCAGATAAATTATATCTATAGGAACAAAATGATTAATAAACTAATGCTGAATACGGGAACACATTTGAAATCATAGTATCCAGACCCAATATCCAGTTATGATTTTTTATTTCAACAAATCTGGCAAGCGGACGCTCCCAGTGAACGTCAATTTTTGTAATAACTTTTTTTTATTGTCATGTTAATGAATTATCATGAAATGTTTACATAGCTCGCCAGACGAAACAAACCGTTAGGTACTAGCTTGATTTTATTCAGAAATATTCGATGGTAAATTTAACCATTTTCAAGCCCGGACACTTAAAAATGCCACTCCTGAGAAATGCCCAGTAAGTGTAGCAAGTAAGTAGTGTTCGGAATGGACATGGCGTGGAAATGGCATTAGAATCAGAGTTGCATAAGGTATTATGTATGTAACGTTCTACACTAAATTTTTAAATAAAACGGATGCTGTGAACCCTTAGTACTAGGAGTAGTACAGATGCCAATGTGGTCCTATTGTTTCTCAGGGCAAGTACCCGGGGGAAATCGACGGTTTACAGTGGGCGTTGATGTAACCTACTACGAGCAACTTGCAATTGCTTATTTTTAAATAAACATCTGTTTCTTCTTGAAGATTATTCCCTTTCGGAAAGGAAACAAAACAATATACTAAAAAAATCGAGCATCAATTTACATATAAGCAACCTATTAAAATGTAAGTTAAACAAGTAAAAAAAAGGAAAATAACGAAACAAACATCGATAAATATTTCTAGTAGGCAAACTACAGTTACCGATCATAGACTACAACGTAGTAAGTATTATTATTTATTAATTCAACAATATTTTATGGCACAATAATAATACATTATGTTAGTCATTAATTCATTATGTACACATGAGGCTTTTTTTGCTGCCCGGGAAAAGAACTAAATAATAACTTGCAGTGTGGCATATTTTTTATACATATTAGATCCGAACATATAAATACTTCTTAAAAGTGAGAATATCATGATTTAAAATTGTTTTTAATTAAGCCCGACATTTTATTACACAAAATCACACAATAAAGTCCATGATTCTGATTCGGGGTGCAGGAACAATGTCAAGCACTATCATTATTATATTCATCCTATTGTTCACGGAAGAACCACAAATGAAGCATTGATAGCACTTTAAGAGTATCAATCTTTTTATTTTCAATTAGAGTATTCGAAACTAATAGTAAAATTTATTACGGATGAAAATGAAAATTTGAAAATTTCATGTGAAAATTTACAAATACCACTCGAAATGTTTCAGACTCGTAGACAGTCCTTGCTCGTAAACCAAACGTGTGGTAATCCGACGCATATTCAGGGATAGGAATTAATTTTAAGTTGGGCCCGGTGTGTTTAATAAGTATTAATAACAATACAAGTTGTATTGTTGCACATACAACTAATGGAAAGTCCAAGTAAAAAAATCTCCAAGAAGCACAAAAGTTGCAAGTGTTAGACACCAAATTTTTCTTTCGCAACCTATATCGAATGATATCCATGTGATAAATAAAACAATAACGCTCCTTCCCGAAAATGTACGTCACTTCAATAAAACGACTTCTAAAATAAAAACATCCAATTACATTTATAGATGTAAAAAGTTGCATAAACAAATTGTACTAATGTAAAGCGTCGACGAGGCATTATCACGGTCACATTTAACAGACATTTATCATTTTAAAGGAGATTTATTGCTCAATTATATCGAAATTAAATAAATTCCTTGTTACTGTCATTTGCACTTTCGCATATGACTCGCCGATTCTTTTTAAGTTTTATCCCTACCAAAATATATACATAATGATCTCAACTCAACGAAGAAAATAAACGCCACAACATAACAGTGACTTCGCATAGAGCATACGAGTACATATCTTTAAAGTAGAAATAGTATATAATGGCGAGATTTTCTACATACAAGTACGTATTTTTCAATAAAAGATTAGAAGTTTCTTAGTGCATTATTACGTACATTATAAAATCTGTCAGTTTAAAACGTCGCAAATTTCGCTCATATTTTAAGATCACGAACACTCAACGGGGATTGCCTACTTTCCGCACTTGTATCATAACATAAACTTTTACCCACCTGTGCTCGGTACATCCGTCTGCCAGAATCCCTTATGGGAAGTGTTGACCTTGAAATGGTAGTCGTCTCGCCACAGCCCCTCGTGCCACTCGAGCACGAAGTACCGGATGCGGTAGTGCTCGGGCTGCCCGAAGCCGTAGCTCGAGCTCAGGTACGGGTAGGCCAGCGGCGGGTACGTCGGCGGAGTGGGCTGACCAACAAAACCAAAATTAACTAAACATTACTTCTAATATTTGGTAACGATACCTATGTAAGTGGCGTTTTGTATGGAATGTATGGAAACTGTGTCAAAGTCAGTAATATTGGATTATTATTCAAGGTAATTATTAAATGTTTTTTTATATATATATATAAATAAAGGAACCGTTTCGACGTTACTATTGAAAGAAATGAATTAGGAACAAACTAATATCAAGGAAATACGCCAACTTCATACCTAAGCCTATTATCATATCCCCAAATACCAAATAAATAAGGTTGGAGATATTAGCTAGTTTTCAACCTTTATCGCAAAGTTTCAAGGAAAATATGACGAAGACGTCATATATTTTTTTAATTCAAACATCTAATACGCATTTAACTTAAAAAAAAAAAGTGATGAAGCTATTCCAGAAACCATTCTGTCAAAAAAGGGGTAGGTACCTATTTTTAAATGTTTTTTATATTAGCTGAAATGCAGCGCTTACTAAATTTCGATTAATTAATCCACCATGCACGTAGTTCTCCAAAGTCCTAATTTGCACGATTGGACAATACGGGTTGTACTCCGTCTGCACCAACTGCGATTCGTGATAAATATATTCGCGGATATACCACACGCCTAGAATTGCGTCCAAGTCGAAATCATGCGTGAGGGCTAAGTCCCGGCAATAATTGACATTCGCAGCGCAAGCGTTAAACAAAATTATAAATTTCATAATTAAGATAATCATGGTAACTCAACCGGCGAATTATATTTCGGATACAATTAGAAGATCGTTAATTTAGTGGATGATGGTCGAGTAATTAATGCTAGAGCAGCGGCGCCGCCCACGGCTCATGCATGACAGCACTGTAATCGCCAAGAGCTCGTCTTGTGACCCGGCTAATTGGCTGGACCTGAAAGTTTAAGAGGAGCTCATATCCTTATTAACGAGTTACACGGGAGTACACTCATGCAATAATGCCTTTGACATTTTACTAATCAATCAATTAGGAGCCCGGATTCCGGATGTGCGCTCGCTGAAGTAAAATTTATACGGTTCGATGATCACTGTTTATTTTTTAATTTGTTTACAAGGCAGAAAGAAAGAGAACCTCTATATATTATTTTAGAAATGATTAGCAGCTTAATGTTTAATCTATTTAATTCCAAACTGCACTAACACGTGCAGCCAAGGAGATTGATTCCCGTAAGCACGCAGAACCATATGTCAATGACGTCAGGTGTCACTCGAGTTTGACTGACGGTGACTGACTGAATTGTCATTGCTATAGGGTCCTATTACGGTGGTGACGAGTTAATTACCCTCCCTATCCGTGTACAAGCAATCTAAACCCTTACAATAGCCATGGCAAATTATTTCACGCATTTTTTACATACATATTGTATTTATACGTTTCGACACGTATATAGTTGTGTATCAATGGACTGGCTGGATCTGGATCCTGGAGTTGGATGGAGGATGGCTCTGGCGCCAATCAATAGAAAATAAAGTTTTATCTCATAGATACGGCCAAGTTCTGTGCACACATCCTGTATATTAATCTGATTCCTGATGTCTAATTAAAGTCAGACTTTATCGGAATACCTTCGCTTAGGCACGCATATAATATGTATGGTGTACCTAACAGAGATGGTGTCATTGTATATAAAGTGCTAACAAATTAGATGCCACTACTTTCCCAGCTGATAAGTAGGTACTAGCCTTTGGGAGTACACTTATGTGTAAATCGTTTGAAAGGTCATGTTCATTTTTAGAGCAAACTAGGGTAATAACTTTGGTATGTAAAGACACCCTGTTTTTTGAATTGTTCAATAAATAGTCTGTAATTAAGGCCACTTTGATTGTAAACCTCAACCTCTGACGGTCACGTAACTGGCCAATTCCCCTAAATAAAAAGACGGATATAATTTTTGTTAATTCTTGAAAATAAGCGTTTAGGATTAATAACAGTTACCTATTTCTGTTACTAATGTGTTAAGTTTTTAACTTGCTGATACTTATTGATAATTAACAAACGATAGTTGTTGATTTACACCTACTAACAGTTTTCCCGCTTGATTAATTGATTATGTTTGGGCAGAATTTTCATTTAATTATTTTGTTCGGAAAATGAAAACAAAAAAATTATATAAAAAGTTATCTAAACCTATTTTTAAAGTAAATCATTTTGATGTCAATTGACATCTCTTAAAGTATAGAAATGAATATTTGATAAAAATATATTTCCAAATTAATCTGGGGGCACGGTAGTTAAGGATGTAGAGTTAGGGCGTGTAGACTCAGAAGCTTGGCTCTACATGAGATCATAATGGTCTCGTCTTGGCATCATTTTACATGAAAATGTTATTGGTGGGTTTTTTTACACTATATTATATCGAGTAGGTGTCACTACAAATTAACAATTTTTTTTTTTTTTTTAAATGAACCAGTCCTTAAAACGATTAAATCCCACATGTCTACCTATAGAACAGCTAGTGGTATATAAACAGCTAAACTGAAGCTTTGATCAAATCAGATCAACCAGATTTCCAAGTAAGAAAGTATAATACATTTAGCTTGCACCCACACCTCTCTTTTCGGGGGTTAAAGAACGGGCTCTTCGCTTTGCATATCACTTACGTAACGCGAATAAGAACAAAAGCATCATCGTACATTTAATCAGTATCATAATATTGATAAAGTTATTAAAACTTCTATCGTAATTACAATCAAACCCGTTTATTTTACAACTGTATTTCCAAAAAAAGGTAGTTGAAGTTGAATGTTTGTTACCTCAGAACTTCCCCATGTATAAACCGATTCGAAAGATTCTCTGTTTTTATTCGAGAGCAGGAGTAGACAACTCCAAGTTGGTTCCATACTATTTTGGGAAAGATCTGATGACGAGATCCAGGAGGCATTGAAGGAACTCCTCGTTTAGTTGTTCTCGGAGATACCATTATTTTTCTTTGAAGTCGGTTGTTTTGGTTATTATAAAAGCCTCTTGAAATACGTACAATTATTTCTAATGTTATTGCAATAACAGCGTTAAAAACCTACCCTCCGCTTTCATAAAGCACATACAAATAACATAAAATCAATGGCGTATAGTTTTCCTACTACAGTTAAATAAACAGTTATCATTTATCATGCATGTAATTTATTATTTCGTAATTAAATGCAACTAAAATTTAATACTGACCTGCACATATTCCTCCTTTATATCAATGTAGAAACACTCTTTCGTATAGTCAATTTTGTATTCGCCTTTCATGTGCGGTATTTTTTCGACCCCATACCATACTCCCGAAATTTGGTCCAAACTTATATTTCCGTGATAGGGCGACAGATCATCGCAGTACTGGTGATTTTGAATATTAGTATTATAACTATTCAGATTATAGTTATAATTGTTATAACATAGGACGTAAGCTAAACCTAGGGTAAACACGAATGTTATTTTTTGATATTCCATTTGGATAAGGGGCGTGCCGTCCCGGGTAATATGGGATCAAGTTAACTGGCTCTACCAGGCGACCAAACTCGGCGGCTGGTGTCGTACAGATTAACTTAAAAATAACAAACGGACAACCCGGCTCAGTCTGTCTGTAGGCGGGCGTTCGAATACACTGAGCTCAATTGACATGACACACGGGAAGGTGCAATAAATTAAGAAGACGTCAAACACGTGGGAAAAATCGATAGGATTTTAACAAAACGCATGGAACATTAACTAAAGTAGCGGAAAAAATCTATCACATTTGTGTATTAAGTACGAAAGTAGCCTATTTTTTTACAATAGCAAACGGTGATATAACAAAATACTGACCTGAGATTTCTTTTTGAACCAATAAAACATCTTTTTTTCTATACAAATTGTTATTTTAAAAACGTTGTCGACATTCTGTGTCTTATTAAAAAAAACTCGTTTTTACACTAATTTGCCGTTCAGTTAATATTTGCAACTACGCTAATAAAATACATAATAATATGTTTTTATTAGTTACACGACGCCTTTTGACTTACTACTTATACCTACTACAAGTTACTTATTACGCTATTGGCAATATTCATTCGGATCTTATCCTTGGATCCAATTCGACTTAAAGTTAAAATATTTCAATATGATAGATTTTTTCCGCTACTGTACATATTTACCTCTATCACCGTGAACGTGATGTAATGGCAAATGTTTAATATCCCAACTGTTTAATGACGCAATTTTTTGGATTTCCGGTGCGAATATTTACAAAATTGCTGACTTTATCAAAAAATAATGATTGGACACCCCTATTATCTTAAAAAGAGCTTTTCAACGACACCCCACACACTAATGTTGCAACGAAAATTCACCCCCACTTTAGGTGTACGAGAGGTACCCGAAAAAACGTCTTTTTTTATCTTACCGTTTTGTTAGCGAAATACATACACATACTCATACCAAATTTCAGCTTTCTAGTACTAATGATCACGTAGCTAAGCCGCGGACGGAAGAACAGACGGACATGGCAAAACTATAAGGGTTCCTAGTTGACTTCGGAACCCTAAAATTGCATATAGTACCGATATACCTATAAGTATTCACACTGTCATATAATACATACATGATGATTCTTTACCGGTGATCATGAGTAGAAAAATATTAATATCCAGAATCCATACTAATATTATAAATGCGAAAGTGTGTATGTCTGTCTGTCTGTCTGTCTGTCTGTTACCTCTTCACGCTTAAACCGCTGAATCGATTTTGATGAAATTTGGCATAGAGATAGTTTAAGATCCGAGGAAGGACATAGGATAGTTTTCATCCTGGAAATTATACCTAAAAAGATTGAAAAGTGAGTGAACATTTCTGTTGGGGTGCGGTTACCTTGTAGGAAAAGTCATTATTAGACCAAAAGCACAATTGCTCTTACATTTGCTTAGGCGCTTATAATAATCCCTTTTATTAATTAAGGTGATTAGGTGGATATCTATCGTGTTGTACGAGGTTGCTTCCATACTTCCAAGTTCCACGCGGACGTAGTCGCGGGCAAAAGCTAGTATTTAATATAATAAAATTAAACTTAATCGGCGAAGTCTCACGCAATTACCTCACTGTTTAAATAATTAAAACTAATAAAATTTATGTTTATACTTTTAATTTATTGAAGTACGATTGGTACGATGCCTACGTCAAGTGCCATCGCTTTGGCGGGAAATTTGGCAAAATCTTCTATGTAATGACAAGTTATTATTTGTTTATGTAATGACAAGTTATTACTCATAAATTTTCATTGCCATTAAATTATTAAAGAGGTTGTAAGCTCACAGATACAGATTAGTAGGGTGACAAGGAATTTTAGACATAATTGGTTTCAAAATAAAAATTATCATTGAAAAATAAAAGTTTGTTTTTATGTCATTATGACTTCAACGTGACCGTCATCAATTACTTAGTTAGAAAAGTTGGTACCTGATCACCCATTAAAAATCATCGTGTATTCCATAGTCCTCTCATCGATTTCGATGACGGCGACCCAATGCAAGAACTATGGACCTCGTCTATTGTGGGCTCTGATATGGCTAGCTAAGCTAATTAAGTTTTAAACTCTCTCTTGCAAGTGTCTCAGTAGTTGGCCAGTGGAACTACACGTGTAGGTACGCGTAGGAGCTCCTACGCCCGCCCTAGGGCTTAGGTCTTTCTTTGCGTAACTGTCGATTTACGGCTAAAGTTGTGAGGCGATTTTCCTCAAACGTTTTGATAAGCTCAAAGATGGTAGATAGCAAAGATGACTTATTAGCTGCAAGCTCCTCCCAACATGTAGGATTAATAGCGCAAGCGTTGCTGTCGTTTGAGCACGTCCTTAAAGCGCAGGTGCTGGCCGCCTCCCGCTAACTCAGAGTAAAGCACGGATAAGGTAAGTGGCTATCATCCATTCGCCGGACGTGCCCACTCCATTTCAGCTGCCGTTGCATAAAGAGAGCTTCCATACCCAACATTCCGTAGCGACGTAGAACCTCGGAATTCGGAACTAGGTGTACAATTCCTTCACTTCTGTTTTGTAGAGGCACCATATCTCTGCTCCATATAAAAGGAAGATGATCAGCGCCTTGTAGACACTGATCTTTGTGTCTAGCTTGAGATCATGGGACTTCCAGACGCGGTCTGTGAGTCGTCCGAAGTTGGCAGCGGTGTTAGCGATGCGCGAAGGTGTCTCCGAAGCTAAGGTGTTGTCGTGCCGTAAAGTGCTTCCACGATATTTAAAGCATAGATTAAGGAGATTCCATTTAGATTAAGCGCTGCTGGATCAGCCTCACCTCCTCATGGTGGTTGGTTGAGGAGCTTGCGGTGTCATACTATAATTATTAAATCTTTTTTCAATAATCAATTCTTTATTTTACGCTCTTACGCTCATACAAATTAATTTTGCATTAATATTTATCATGACAAATGGGTACAAGTGACTAACGATCATAATGTTGACATAATTATCTCTTAACTTTTCGAACCTATTACAGGGTTGGGCAGATTAAGAGTCCTAGTTTTTTTTTGTCGTTGTATTTTAATTTTACCGGAAGGTATTTTAGAGTTATACATTTTTTAATAGAGATTTATATTAGGTGCCACGTATAAAAAAATATTGCTTGAATCTTTCGTTTTGTATAAGTATTATCAACAAAAATGAAACGCGCGCTCATTAGGAAATCGAGTGTGAAAAAAATCAGAAAGTTCAAGTTATTGAGTAAATTAAGTAAACGGTAGACAACCAAAGCAACACGTACCTACAATACGAAGCAGGATAACTTTACAATAATACTTACACATGCTAATGCTAAAATCAAAAGAGAGAGAGATAGGCAAACAGTCAATATAATACATATTAAGTACTTAATATCTATATAAATACACACATAGGGTAAATCGCCAATAATTGGCCACCGTTCAATAACTGGCCACCTCAAACTAAAAATGAACTCTGTTCACCTATAAATATAATTCCTTTTAGTATAAGCTGTTAATTACTGGCCGCCCTTCAATAACTGGCCACGATATAATAAAATGAATTCAGTTTGTAGGTGAACAGAGTTCATTTTTAGTTTGAGGTGGCCAGTTATTGAACGGTGGCCAATTATTGGCGATTTACCCTATATCTACATTCAACAGATATAAAATCATAATTATAACAAAAACAGCAACCTATCATTCGTTTGACAGCAAGAATTTTTTCAACTTCCCCTTGAGCGATGCTAGTCCTACGGACTGCGTCTGCCTTAGGGCGGGAGATTATTTATTCCATAATGTCACGGCGCGCACAGCAAAAGACATATCGTAAACATGAGATCTATGAGGTGGGATAGATAGAGCTAGATTTGCACTTGACCGCAAGCGATGGCCACTACCATCCGCCATGTAAGAGAACTTCTCTGCAAGGTAAGTCGTAAGACGAATGTCGTTGGTGATCTTAACCAAAGCAGCGGCTGCGCTATGCACAGGACGGAAACCGGATTGAAAAGTATTGAACAAGTTATGTCTATTTAAATGTGATGAGAGACGTCGATTTACAAAGGATTCAATGATTTTGATAATATGATAAATTTCATAAAGATAATCTTACCTATAAAATACACTAAGTACAATTAGATTGTTAAAATAGGTAATTAAGGCAAACTTTTCATTTATGAACTTTTCGCTCTTTCATGCGGCGTCGGGTTTTCTGCGGGAAAACGCTTTCCCCACCCAAAGGCACGCACCAGGACCGCAGAAACGCATAATGGTGAGGCCGGAAAATCAATATGAGTGCCAGATACGAACGCGAGCTAAATTTATTAAACCCAACCATCACGGGCACAATGCGTAGCTTCCCCGTCGCGTCATAGGTCATTTCCAAATTACGTTTACAAAAATTATTATAGTTACCAGTAATTTAGTAACTATTTATTTAACAAAATAAGCTAATATTTGGAGTGTAAACCAGGAGAAGAAGGAGTACATGAGATCAAGTTTAGTGCTTATCGGGTTGTTTTCGTTCACGGAGGAAATGAACGCTTACAATGCTAGGTAGGAAGTTGCCGGAAAATGAGGACCGCCTCGTTGTCGCGCGTTCACGATGGTTACGACCACGTCGGGGCCGGCGCGATGCATACGACAATAACGAGATAACAAGTCTAATAGGGATATGCATGAAGTTCGTAGTTACAGTACTTAGCAGCAATAAATCTATCATATTATAACATTTTTATATATACGATAAAACAATATAGGATCCTCAGGAAAATAGTAAATATAGGTATGTATAACAAATATAAAAATATATATTTATTAAACACAATTACTTTAAAATTAATTATTCTTGGTACTTCTAAATAGTCCTGAGTGTGAAATGATACGCGTATTTTCTTAAAAGGCGCAATGTTGACTACGTTTATTTAAAGGACTACTTGGATACAAAAATAATAGTACATTGTTGTAGAGGCTGTACCTAAAGTAAGCAATAGATTAACGAGTAAATTTCGAAGGCCGACCCGCAGGGGGGGCCTTCGATAGTACGAGTTAATCTATTGCACTTTCAGCCGAGACTTAACATAGTGCTTTTCACGACACGAGGAAATATTATTATAATACGAGTTTTTCATAATGGTCATTAAACTCGGCGCGTTGTTGCAGCCTCATTGTTGTAAAAATCAGGGCTATTATAAACATAAAGCTGATCGTGCCCGATTTTCAACCCAGTTATGAAGAAATAACAAACATAATTCAAACTTACCTCAAGCTTTCAACTTAATTTAGACATTTAAATATTTAGTCTAGGTTACACTCCGGTAAACAACCCTACGACCATACATTATACACTGAAGGGTCATTGTAACGGTACGCAATATTAACATACGTTCCTAATATCTATATATATATTGCGCGAGGCCGATTTTTGTACATCCCATCAGATCTACAGTTATGGTCCGATTTTGATAAATGATATGTCATTAGATTCGTCTCATGCTGGAGAGGTGCATAAAACTCTTGGAATCTTAATTTTTTCCTGAAAAGGTACTGAAAAATGGATTTGAAAAAACTACTGTGCGCTAACCACGTGACTTTGACCACGTGACCTGTGATCCCTATTTTGACATAAGATGACCAAATAATAATAAGCATGATTACTTAACACACCTGTAGTAAGTTGTTCAGCATGATGAAATATTATTTTTGAGTCGGCAACATAATATCCGCAACACTTAAAACATGTACGAATATGCAAAAATAATTTTACAGTTTGTTGACAATGAATGACAGTAACCATATTCTTCAACTTTTAATGTCTTTTTTATTGGGGGCTATTATGTCAATGCTCTAAATTGCCATGTAGTTTATCTTTTTAAAATGTTGATATGGAAACTTTTTTCGCATACCTGTAAAAATGTGGAGAAAAAAGCCGGTTAAGTGCGAGTTGGACTGGTGCTCAAAAGACTTGAAAAACTGACCGTCATTCAAGAATAGATTATTTCTATAGGCGAGTTTTACTAAATCTAAATCAAAGCAGAAAAAAATTAGTAAAACTAATTTAAACGTCATTCAAATAAGTAAATTTATAGTAGATTATTATAAATATGATTATATAAGTCCATCAAAAAAATAATTCGAAGGAAAATGGCATGAGTTATGGTAAATTAAATGGTATTTTACAAGAAGAAACTTAGTCCTTCCGCTTGCATGTCGACGGGATGGGAAATGTGGTCGAGTTGAGAATATGGATGACTTATTGACAATGTAGCTAAGTTGGGAATGTATCTACATTGGTAATATGGATGAGTTGGTAAAATGGACGAGTAAATGTGGACGAGTTGGGAATATGGACGAGTTGGGAATGTGGATGAGTTGGCAACATAAACAAGTTGGGAACATGGACGAGTGGGCAATGTGGACGAGTTGAGAATATGGACGAGTTGAGAATGTGGATGAGTTGGCAAAATGAACAAGTTGGGAACACGGACGAGTGGGCAATGTGGACGAGTTGAGAATATGGGCGAGTTGGTAATGAAGACGACTTGGTAATAGGGACGAGTTGGTGATATGGAAGATTTGGCAATAAAGACGAGCCGATAATAAGGACAAGTTGGTATTGTAGACGAGTTGGGTGTATCGTCGAGTTAGGAATATGGACGAGTTGGAAATGTGGATGAGTTGGCAATGTGGATGAGTTGGTAAAATTGACAAGTTGGGAAAATGGACAAGTGGGCACTATGAACGAGTTCGCATTATGGACGAGTTGGCAGTGAAGACGAGTTGGTAATACGGACAAGTTGGCAATGAAGATGACTAGGTAATACGGACGAGTTGGTGATATGGAAGATTTGGCAATAAAGACGAGCCTATAATAAGGACAAGTTGGTATTGTAGACGAGTTGGGTGTATCGTCGAGTTGGGAATATGGACGAGTTGGAAATGTGGATGAGTTGGCAATGTGAATGAGTTGGTAAAATTTACAAGTTGAGAACATGGACAAGGGGGCAATGTGGACGAGTTCGTATTATGGACGAGTTGGCAATGAAGACGAGTTGGTAATACGGACAAGTTGGTATTATGGACGAGTTGTCAATTTGGACGAGTTGGGAATATGGACGAGTTGGGAATGTGGATGAGTTGGCAAAATGAACAAGTTGGGAACGCGGACGAGTGGGCAATGAAGACGACTTGGTAATACGGACGAGTTGTCAACGTGGACAAGTTGAGAATATGGACGAGTTGGAAACGTGGATGAGTTGGTAAAATGAACAATTTGGGAATATGGACGAGTTGGCAATAGAGACGAGCTGATAATAAGGACGAGTTTGTATTGTAGACGAGTTGGGTGTATCGTCGAGTTGGGAATATGGACGAGTTAGAAATGTCGATGAGTTGGCAATGTAAACGACTTGGAATTGTGGACGAGTTGGGCATATGGACAAGTTGGAGATGTGGATGAGTTGTATTTGTGGACGAGTTAGCAATATGGACGAGTTGGCATTGTTGATGAGTTGGAAATGAAGACGAGTTGGCAATGTAGATGAGTTTGGTGTATGGACGAGTTGGTAATGTGGACGACTTGGCATTGTGGACGAGGTGGGAATATGGACGAGTTGGAAATGTGGACGAGTCGTATTTGTGGACGAGTTAACATTGTGGACGAGCAAGTAATATGGACGCGTTGGCATTGTGGATGAGTTGGGAATATAAACGAGTTGGCAATGAAGACGAGTTGGTAATACGGACGAGTTGATAATATGGACGAGTTGATAATATGGACGAGATTGGCAATAAAGACGAGTTAATAATAAGGACGAGTTGGTATTGTAGACGAGTTGGGTGTATGGACGAGTTGGAAATGTGGACGAGTTAGCAATATGGATGAGTTGGCATTGTGGACGAGTTGGGAATATGGATGAGTTGGCAATAAAGACAAGTTGGTAATATGAACGAGTTGGCAATGTAGATAAGTTGGGTGTATGGACGAGTGGGCAATGTGAACGATTTGGCATTGTGTACGAGTTGGGAATGTGGACGAGTTGGGAATATGGGCGAGTTGGAAATGTGGACGAGTTGTATTTGTGGACGAGTTGGCATTGTGGACGAGTGAGCAATATGGACGCGTTGGAATTGTGGACGAGTTGGTAATATGGACGAGGTGGCATTGTGGACGAATTGGGAATATGGACGAGTTGCCAATGGAGACGAATTGATATATATAAACGTTTTTTACTCTATATTTCATACAATTGAGTTTTTGTAACATTTTTTATTATCAATATTGTGAAATATTTACGATTATAGGTAAATGAATACATAAACAGTTACGCACTCCATGATTTCCTTTTTAAAACCTGCGTAGTGAGAGACCAAATCTGTCGTTTCGATTCATGTGCTATTTCTGGAAATTGATAGAAATCGATCAAATCGATAAATTGATGTCCTGAAGAAACAACAATAAATTAAAATTCACCAATCGTATGTTCGGTCCTATGAAAATATGTCAATTATTTTTTTAAGATATGGGACTATTGTAATGAATTATATTTTTCCATCAATCGAATAATATGCATTTTATTTGTGAAACAGATCAGCAGATCACATGTCATTAATGCACAAGTTATTTTTACAAAAGAGTTGAAAAAATTGTCACGATGAAGCTGGCAGTTGGCTATCAGGCCTGCCTCTAGCCTGGCATGTTTTAACGTTTTTAGGGCTCCGTACCCAAAGGGTAAAACGGGACGGGACCGGGACTTCGCTGTCCGTCCGTCCGTCCGTCTGTCACCAGGCTGTATCTCAAGAACGGTGATAGCTAGACGGTTGAAATTTTCACAGACGATGTATTTCTATTGCCGCTATAACAAAAAATACTAAAAATAAAATAAAATAAATATTTAATGGGGGCTCCCATACAACAAACAGGATTGGTTGCGTTAACTTTGCACCTCATTTGTATGGGGCGATGTACATACCAGGTGCAAACTTAACCACTTAAGGATGGAAAGAGTTTGTACGGAACCCTCGGTGCGCGAGTCTGACTCGCACTTGACCGGTTTTTTAAAACATCATTTTAATGTGTTTTTTTACAGTATTAATTTATTCTTCGTTCCCCAAAAACTTCTTATCGATAAAGTAGTTATTTTCTGTAACACTACCGGATTTCCATATTCTAGCGGCGGCGGTTCGACGCCGCAACGGGTCTCTAGTTATATAATAATTCGTGAGTCAATGTGAACATTATTAAACTAATCACATTATCACAATACAAAACCAATTTTAATAATTATTTAAGTTAAACAATACATTTTTTTTTTTTTATATGGCCGGCTGTCCCGTAGCGCATGCGCGCTTCGCATCTCATCGCAATGGAGTCATAGCTTTTCAGCCGAATAAAAAAAAATATGAACTCAATATTTATTTAGGTAATTAAAAGTGTTTACTTGTTGAAAACTGTTTATTTGTTGAGAAATTGGTAATTGTAGAAATTAGGAAATTGTTTTACGCCCCATAACTAATTTAAAATATAAATGCACAGTATGATTTTCAGAGTAAAACCTTTTTTAACAAAAATGTATTAAAAAGTAAACCCTGAGGAGTATTATCTTACTTAAGAAAACAAAATCATTTGTGGGGATTTATAAGATTAAGAAAAAAATACACCTCATAAATGATGCATTCTCATTGGTCAATTTAATTTGACACGCAGCAGACGATTAAGCTTTGATTGGTTAAATTGCCGTTTAAGCCGGCCGAGAAAACTAGTCTGAAATATTTTCTAAAAAGTCGTATCTTACTATGAAATTCAACTGTAGATACAAACTGTTACCGTAAGGTCCAACATTGTTGTCGTGTTGGGAGCTAACATAGATATACAGTTTACAAATGAACATATATAAGCAGTTTTGTGTACTGGATTCAGGTAATCTTTAACCACATTTTCGAGCAGTGTCGTGAATTTATTTCTGAGTGAAATGGCTGATTAGTATTTTATTGTTAAACCTTTTGCGATGGTAAAAAGTGTGGCTTCTGTTATACATCCGAAAAAAAATCGCTCTTCAAGTTGTTGAGGCTGCTCCTTGAAACGGCTAATCTATTTTTCCCATGAAGCTAGAAATAGTTACTGTAAATAATCTACATATAAACGAAAAACTAGATGTATAACTGAATATATTTTTTAATGAAGTTGCATCCTTGTGTTCTAGCACAGGAAAAACGGCATATTTTGGGGTCTTACCCCCATTGGGGGAGGTAGGTAAGTGCAGGGGGCATATTTTAAAAGATGAACATTATAGAAACTTAGGCTAGTGAAGCGTCATCTTGTATGTAGTTTCTCGCGCTAAATTGAATGAGACTATGCCATGACATACTTATAGGATCAATATTTTACGAGATATTATGTACACGTGACGCATGCCATGGCATAGTAAAGTCATTATTAGCTACGGTCCTTCTGGTAGAAGCCGCGCATAGTAGACATATCCATTCCAGACACATTTACGGGGGTAGGCAATGGGAACGAAGTATTTAAATTAAAGTGCCTTTTTTAGTCTTGATTTTTTAGGGTTCTGTAGCCAATGAGGAACCCTTATAGTTTCGCCATGTCCGTCTGTCCGTCTGTCCGTCCGTCCGCGTCTTAGCTCCGTGATCATTAGTAACTACTAGAAAGCTAAAATTTGTTATGAGAATGTGTATGTAGGTATCACGCCGACAAAACGGTACAATAAAACTAAAAGAAATTTTGTTTTTCGGGTACCTCTCGTACCTACACCTAAAGTAGGGGTAGTAATTTTTTTTAGTTCCAACACTAGTGTGTGATATTAATATATATCGTTGAATAGGTCTTTTAAAAATAGTAGGGGGCTCTAAACATCACTTTTTGATAAAGTCAGCAGTTTTGTAAATATTCGTTCTGGAAATCCAAAAAATAGCGTCACCCTCCTCTAATTTTTCAACCACGAGTCAAAAAATTATGGAAAAATTCATGAAAATGAGGCCTTATAAGTACTTTCAATGAAAACTATTATATAAAATCGGTCGAGCCGTTTTTGAGTTATCACAACATTTCATAATTTTCTTTAAAAGGACGTACCTAAGTTAACTTCCAAAAGGTAATAAGTAATTACAGTTACTTTGGCGTTTGCGACCTTTTTATAGAGCTTGAAATGTTTCTCTTAATTTAAAGCTCGGGCTTAAAACGACAGTTTTAAGCCGTCTATTGTGAGGGATGAGCAACTACGGAACCCTACATTGAGCGTGGCCCGACATGCTCTTGGCCAGTTTTTATGCTTAATTTTCCCTTCAGACCCACCGTACCCCTGGCCATACCCCTGGGGGTACGGTGGGTCTTTTAAAGTTAAACGATACCACTGGCTACTAGTGATGTGATGTCGATGTCGATGTCATCTATAGCTGAAAGTAATAAAAACAATCAAGGTTACAGGTAGCTACTATATTTTTTGTTCTCAATTTGTTGAACATATATTTTAGCGTATGAGGGGTATCTCAGGGGTTTGACCATGAAACACAAGATAGGTTGATAAAAAGTCTAATTCGTTAAGTTACACAGTTTACACGGAAAGTCATTAAATGTAGAAAACACAGGTGGGACGTAGGCCCTAATCTTAGAAAGATCTGGTAACAATTTAGGTATAGTGCGATAGCGCGCGTGTATACAGTGGCCGCTCGGTACGAGGCTCCCAAAGCAACTGGCTATAGGCCGTTCGGGCGCGAGCGAGACAGCAAGCGCTGAAAGCGCTACGTTGTGTATCGTGTTGGTACACGGCCGCGAGTCACCCGCACAGGCAAAACGGATGTGTTCATAGGACGGTTTGCTATATGCTCCCCCTCTAGTCCTGGATGACGCCCTCGCTCCTGGGCTAGCTCTTTACAAACCTTAGCTGGACGTCCGCGTTTCCTTTTTGGAACAACAGGCTTGGGAGGCGTGTCATCACTACCTTGGTAGCGGGTGAGATCTTGAGAATGATACCTTCCCAACACTACATCAGGTTGGTCGGTATTTGAGATAGTATATGTTGTGGGGCTAACCTTTTCAGAAATACGGTATGGTCCGTCGCGTCGCGGGAAGAACTTGGCAGTAACATCTTTTGATGCATTGCTGAGCAAATGTGATTTAAGGAGAACTAAATCACCTACCTTAAACTCATCGGAAGGTCGGCGAGAAGCATCTGCATATTGCTTAGCTTTGTCCTGTTTGATCTCCACACGTTCACGAACCCCAGTTAACGAGTTCAGAAAAGCTTTAAGGTATGGAGTGATCTGTGGGATAAAATTATCCTTACCTAAAATGGCACGAAGGTCATGAGTGACCTCTGTGGGTGACCGCATCTCTCTGCCAAAAGTCAAGTAAGCGGGTGACTTGCCTGTAGTGCGACACCTGGCACTGTTCAAGGCGAAACGAATCACCGGCAACTTCTTGGGCCATGAGGTATGGTCTTCTTCCACGAGTTGCGCCAGCATCGCTTTCATGTCGCGATTTTTGCGTTCCGCAGGATTTGCTTCCGGGTGATACAAGGGAACCAGATTATGTTTGATCCCCAGAGTAGACATGCATTGACGCATGACTGCGGATATGAATTGGACTCCATTGTCTGAAATTATCCTGCGTGGCAAACCGAAGCGCATAAAATATTCCTCAATGAGTACAACAGCACAGGCCTCAGCGGTGGCTTCCTTAAGGGCATACAACTCTACCCACCGAGTTGCCGTGTCCTCGATGAGAAAAATCCACCTCTCCCCCTGGTCTCCTGCTGGCAATGGACCGAATAAGTCCATCGCTAACACTTCATTGCGCTGGTTCATAAGAGGTGTTTGTAACAGACCTGCTGGTTTTGCGTTGGCGGCTTTGTAACGCTGACAGTGTATGCAGGCTTTGACATAATCAGTGATTATTCTCCGCATACCTGTAAAATAATACAATTGAGCTACCTTCTGATAAGTTCTGTCAACACCTGGGTGGCCAGCTGTTTGCGAGTCATGCATCTCCTTCTTGGAGGAATTGACACGATCAGGTGGAACAGCTATAGGCGGGTGCTCATGCTCACCTGTTTCGATGCGGTGCTCTGCATAAGGTGTTGGAGCTCCCCCTGCTTTGAAGACGTGCGCGTGTCGAGTGAGCACTTCAGCGAGCGCCTGCCGCTCAGCTGGTTTAAGATGAGTGCCCTCATCATTCCTGAGGACATCTGCAGCAGCACAGGACACGCCACGAGAGGTAGGCTCGAAACACAATTTATATTTAGTTGTATTATTACTACTAACATACCAAACTTCTTTGTGAAAATCAATCACAACTCCAGCAGCGGTAATAAAATCAATGCCTAATAACGTTTCGTTATTCGTCGCCTTTGGAAAAATTAAAAACGGTACCCTAATCACCTGTTGCTCTAGACGTACCTCCAGCGTGGTAGTCAGCACTTCCATCGTACGCACTATCCCGTCAGCAAGCTTCACGTTCTGCGTTGAAGGCCGGAGCGGATGGTTGTGACGAAGAAGGAGAGCATACAGCGTGTGACCCGCAATACATTGCTTAGCCGCCGTATCAATTAACGCGGTGCCGTTTACGCCTAAAATACCAATTTTAAAAATTGGGCGGGAATTTCGACCCGATCGTACCACGCGATCGGTATCATTTGCCAGAAGGGCGACATTGACATTGTGATCATCATTATACACCGCCGAACATTTTTGTGCGACGGAATTCAAAGCGACACCAACACTATCACTTGAACCCGTCGAAACTATAACCGAACTAGGTACTTCGCTTAATGTGCGAGAACAAAAACAAAAATGTTCGTTACACGAATTGGTGTCAGTCAAAACATGGTTCGTATTACAAGTAACGTTGTTATCACCATGAACCGATGGTCCATAAAAACACAAACATGTCGTGCTCATAGTTCTGCATGCAGTAACATTATTATTACAAACATGATTTGAAATTCCACTGCGATGATAACAAGTTAAATTATTCGCAAAATTATTATTTTGTTGAGAAACGCGCGAATTATTGCATGCATCACTATTTTCATTAGAAGGCACGTAGGTATTTTGCATAATATTTTCAGAACAAGTACTATTCCCGACATTTACTTTCGAAATAATATTCGAAGACCGAGTTGTACGTCGATAATCGTTATCGATATTACGCACTTCACTTAAACACGACCGAGATTCGACACTATAAAAGCTTTGTTCACTTTTATCATTAACTGGCACATTTGCAAAGTTATTATTATTTGACTCACCCGAGTTCAAAAGTTTACGGCACTCTTCTTTAGAATGTCCAAACCTTTTGCAATACGCGCAGACAAGACGATGCTTCTTCACGCCGCCCTCCGCGGCAGGCCGATGCGCGGGAAATGTCATCGTCGGCGGCGGCGGCGGCGTCGGCGAGCGTTCCGGCAGCGCGGCGGCGCGAGGCGCCGTAGGGCTCTGCGGTGGCGCTGGCGGCGTCGCGGTGGCGCGCGGCGCGTCGTTCGCGGCAACCGCGCGGCTCACGGCCGCGAGAGTGGGAGGCGCTCGTTGGTTCGAGGGCGCCGCGCAGCTCGTTGTCTGCGAAGTCGTCTTCCTCTCCCCCTCGTCGAAAGAATCCTCAACACTCCTAGCACGACGAAGTAGCTCCTTGAAATTTGTGAAGTCTTCTCGGCGAACACGTTTTCTTATTCTGTTGCTCAGGAGGCCGTATAGCATGTCTAACTGAGCCCTCTCTGAGATATCGCCCTCCGGGAGTCGGGCGAACAGGGACCGGATGCGCGCGACGAACACGTCGGTATTTTCATTTGTTTGCGGCACGGAATAGAAAAAACAGTGGAAGTGGCATACGCCTCGATTTCTAAGAGATCGGCTGTAGCCAAGAAACGCACATTGAAGATGTTAACTACAAAGAAATCTTGAACGTGATTCGCTATAGCATTCCATTAAGAATGAGATTATAAACCACTGTCCGCAAATGTATTTTGAACCTCACGTCTCAGAAATACGGCATGAATTACATGGCGTATGTTTGTAGCTTACGACGTATATATACAAATTCAAAAGTTACAAAGGTAGTTCTGCCACCTAGTGGCGAGTAGCCGACCCATGAAGCATCAACAAACGATAAGAATTTGGCTACTTGTCTCTAGGTGGCAGCACTTTTATTAAACTAACTAGTGATGTACGTAGTGCGTGTGCGTAGCTCGGGATATCGATAAAACTTACAATGTCAAGGTATATAATGTTATGTTTTATTATTTTATTATATAATTAATTATAATAAAATGAAATTGAAAATATTTATAACGTTATTTATTTCATTGTATGGCCTAATAATACCTGTAATTGACTTGACCATCTAGTTTCTGAGTTAGCATAACTTCTTATTTCCTAGCTTCTCATATGATTCTATTTATAAAATTTTATTTTTTTACTAGTGAGTCAATTTAGCCGATAGGTAGGAGGAATTGATCGACATAAATGACCGAAGGGCAACTAAAGAAACATGCAAGAGCGGAAAAATCTTAATTATAACCAATCGTTTTTCATTTTTTTTCCTGTGGGCTATATCATTAGTTGCTGTTGACAAAGGTTTTTAAATAAAAACATCCCATAATCATTAATATTTTTATTACAGCAGTAAACATTGAATAATCAATACAGTTCAATCCTCTTCCGATACTGAACTGATGATGTAAGGTATAACTGCTTAGCGGTTAGCAGTTAGGGGATAATTAAAACAAGACCTCCCTGATCACCCTCTACGTATTTTATTTAAATCGCGGAATCACGAAAAAGCAAAAAAAACTTTTTTAACAAAAAAAGGACGACTTCAAAACAAACAGATTACATTTGAATCACCTTTTGAAGTCGGTCCCAAACTTCAAAAGATGATTCAAATGTAATCTGTACATGATAAATACAATATAGAAAAATAATAATTGTCATGGTAATGTTACAGAGTCAGATCACGCTAACTCTTCCAACCAAATTAACTATCAAACCACCATACAAACTGAATCAATTTGAAGAGTTAGCGTGGTTTGACTCTACCTTCGGAATGTGATCAAATGTCATATCGAGATAAATGATAATTATAAAAACTATACGACGTAAAAATAAACTAATCATAGATTCTGAATCTAAATAAGTGTAAGTTATTTGAATTTCGTTATACAGAAAGAATATAGTATGATACTCCTAAAAAAATCCTTTTACTGTCCCTGAAATAATACGTATTTGTTCAACAGTTGTCTTTTAGACATCTTCAATTTTAATTTAAGCAAATGATGTATGCGAACATTAAGATAGCGCTCGATCACAGCTTTAATTAAGTCTGTTACGTGGTTAGAAGCTGGGAATTCCCCTAACTGATGATTCGAGATATCATCAAATATGTTAGATCCCACGAATTGTCGTAGAATTTTAACTGTTATTACATCTTTCTTTATATTAATGCCATTTAAATTTTTTATGAATTTTTCAGACATTTGACATATCCGAATTACATCTTTCGAAGGATACTGCAGCCCGCCTTTATCTTTAGCAATGATTAATTTATGTAGATTCGGATCCTTTGCTGTTATAAGCGCATTTGCGCATACGTTGCAATTTATTGATTTTATCATTTTTTTCACAATATATCCCGCTATATGCACAATGGCATGATGGCTGAAGTCTGAAAATTCATACCCATCGTAATCGAAGTCATCAGAAGCTTCATTTTGTCTGAAGTTACTTTCGTCGTCTTCCGTATTTAGTCCAGATGTCTTGTTAATCCGTTCTTCCGCAGACGAACAGTTCAAAATGGACAACTGTTCTAACGCCGTGCAGTTTCCTCTCCCGGAGTCTTTTAACTCTACATGGACTAAAAATTTTTTATAGGCAGATACAAATTGCCTCGCTGTCGGATTATTATTGGACCCACCATGGGACCTTATGTTACAGAACTAGTATTTTCTCGGTGCGCGGGGTGCAAGCACCCCGCGAGGGGGTTACGTAGCTGTCCTTGTGTCATCCGAGAGGGGGTTGGCAGTGGATAGTGCTGGAAAAACGGGATTCGAGTTTAAAAATTTCCATTGGGAAGGGCCACGGGAGTTGTAAAATTGGTGGCGTTGTCGCAACTAAAGTGAGGTTGCTTGGTGCGCGGGGTGCAAGCACCCCGCGAGGGGGTCTGTCCTGGGGTTCTGTCAACCGAGAGGGGGTTGGTAGTGAAAAATGCAGAAGAAAAAGTAGCTCGATTTGTAAATTGCTTACGAAAGGGGAGCGACGTAGAAGATGGATGCGAATTTGCACGCAGGTATGTTTGCTTGGGAAGGTGTGGAGAGTGACAGTGTCTAGGTGGGCTCGCCCTGCGGGCCCTTCGGGCCCTTGGGCTCGCGCGCTACAGGCGACTTGACTGGGACGCTCCGCACCTTCGGTGCTACGCGGAGCTCGGCCTTCGGCCTCGCGGCGTTGACACTCGCCGTCGGGCCTTCGGCCCTCCGTCGAGTTAAAATTACTTAGAATTATAGTTATTTGTGGTTGGGCTCCTTGACTATGACGCTCCGCACCTTCGGTGCTACGCGGAGCTCGGCCTTCGGCCTCGCAGGGTTGACGCTTCGCACCTTCGGTGCTACGCGGAGCTCGGCCTGCGGCCTCGCATTAAGATACTTAGACTTATAGTAAGTGGTTGGGCTCCTTGTTTGTGACGCTCCGCACCTTCGGTGCTACGCGGAGCTCGGCCTTCGGCCTCGCATTAAGTTACTTAGATGTGTAGAAAGTTATTAGGCGCCGTAACTGGGACGCTCCGCACCTTCGGTGCTACGCGGAGCTCGGCCTTCGGCCTCGCGGGGTCGCCGCTTCGCACCTTCGGTGCTACGCGGAGCTCGGCCTGCGGCCTCGCATTAAATTACTTGGGGGAGGGGTAAGGTTCTGGGTGAGCTCGCCCTGCGGGCCCTTGCGGGCCCTTCGGGCCCTTGGGCTCGCGCGCTATGGGCGGCTGCCCTAGGACGCTCCGCACCTTCGGTGCTACGCGGAGCTCGGCCTTCGGCCTCGCGGGGCTGACGCTCGCCGTCGGGCCTGCGGCCCTCCGTCGAGCTAAAATTACTTAGGGGTATAGTAAGTTTTTGGGTGGGCTCGCCCTGCGGGCCCTTGGGCTCGCGCGCTGCCGGCGCCTTCCCTGGGACGCTCCGCACCTTCGGTGCTACGCGGAGCTCGGCCTGCGGCCTCGCGGGGGGACGTTTGCCCTCGGGCCTTCGGCCCTCGGTCAAACTAAAATTACTAAATTTCATTTGTCCGATATTTTCCGAATTTGACCGAATTTTCGAAATCCGATTTTAGATTCCGACTCGGGAGCCCCAAAAACCCCACGATACCGAGTTTCAGCCCGCTATCACCAATTTGAAATTTTGAAAAAAAAAAAAGTCGCCATCTTGAATTTTTTTTTCCACGACTGTACTCGAGTGGGGGCCCCCTATGACATTTGGTCGAGCACCCCCCACCCATCTCCAGCGGTTTACGAGATACGGGCCCCCGAAAATATTCTCCATACAATTTTTTTTTTAATGCTAGAAAAAAAAAAAAAAGTTTTTCAGAATCGGGGGGCCCCAAACCCCCTACAGACCAAATTTCAGCGCGCTGCGACCATTTTGAAAATTTTCCGCCATTTTGAAGTCGCCATTTTGAAAAAAAAATGACGGCTCGTCAAATTGCTTGGGAACCCCTATGACATTTGGTCGAGCACCCCCCCCCTAGCTCTTATGGTTTAGCCGGGCCGTTCATCAAAATTGTCACCTTCCACGGTAGACCAAAAGTCGGATTTTTCCCAGAGGTTTGACGCCGACCTCTACACGTCCATACCAAAACCACCCCCCCACCCCCCCTCCTTCCCCGAGATCAATTCACTTAGAAATGAGTGGTAATGCAGCTTTATATAGTATTAATAAGAGTTCCAAGTGATCCTGGCTTAACTTATAAAAAGGCAAATATATTAAAATGTTGCTTTCTATTAAGTTCACGTATAACTGCTTTAATGCTACAATGCAGTTCAAAAATCCAAGAAAACCAGTTTTTCTTAAACTTTTGATGGCAAGAGTTCCGTCTACTAGCTTCAGAGAAGATATGTATCGGAATGCCATGTTCAAAAATTCGAATACACTGTTTGCGTTGTTTTTGTTGAGTGCCTTTTTGTAACCATATTGGTGCAAATTTTTCGAGTTGAATATATCAAATATATTGTTAAAAACCACTAAAAATTTCTCCGTTGGCTCACTGAACGCAAAACATTCCATCTGTAAGTCTTCTCTGCAAAATTTGATCGCTTCAGCAACGCTCAGGCTAAAAAGTTGCGTAGCCAGCTTGACTTTCATTCTCTCATTTTTGAAATGTATGTGTCGGTCTTTTAATTTATTTGCCAAATGGAATGTTTCCGTGTATTGCAGATTATTTAGTAGTTCTAAATATTTCCATTCTATTTTATTACCTTCTGCGTCTACAAAGGTTTGGTAGTTTTCGAAAGAATTTCTTATTAATTTAATCATATGGCAAGGATCTAGCACTGCAAAAACCGGATCATGCGTTATTGGGTGATCGAATTTGATGTTAAAATCTTGAATGCTACAACCAAGATGTCCAGCCATTGAAATATTTGCAGCGCACCCATCAAAAGTTAAAGCCACAATTTTTATTCCCGCAGTATGAGCCATTTGCAAGCACTGTGTAACAAGTTCGGCACGTTGTATTCCGCTAACACCGTCGACCAGGAAAAATCCCACTGGTACTTTGAAATTGCTGTTAATTGCCGTTATTAAAAACACCAATGCTTCTTTTGCCTCTGCTAAATGATCACCCTCTAAACCAGTGCCCATATCGACGTAACCATGTAATTTTTGTCCATCCCATTCAATGCGGCGTCGAATACTCATCTCATCTATCACTAATGTAGCAACCAGTGGTGATGTTGACGAATCCGCTTTACACTTTAAGGCTGCGAAGGCTTCTTTTGTAAATCCGGGGTCCCCCCCAATTTTCGAGTACCATTTTTTTAAGGTCCTTGGATGGGGTAAACATGTATTGAATACTCTTCGCACGTACTCGTAGGCCTTTGGTGAATAATAATTCAAAGTTAGTGCGAAACTACGTAGCGCTGGGGAGTATTTTTCTTTTGATACCCTGCTGGCTTCAACATTTTCAATTTGCCGTCTGATGAGATCTTGGACCTAAAACGTAATTATATGTGTGAATATGGTTTATCATCATTTGCTAAGCAACTTTTTACAAATAATCACTAGACAAACAACGATTTAAAAACTATTCATTTCACAAACCTATCATTCCTTAAAATGCTCTTTTTACAAATAATTACTCGACAAATATACATTTAGTAACTTAGACGCTTTATAAAAATATTGAATGACAAAGTTTCGTTTAAAAAATGTTCTTTTCACGAATAAATCGTTTTAAAAAGCAGTCATTTTGCAAAACATTAATTGATAAACTATTGTTTCATAAAAATAACTCTTGTAACCAAACGCAGGACGGTATGAAGTTTAATACTCGAAACACGTGATCCAAATATTAAACAGGCAAGTACTTATTTCGGTCAGATTGTACCAAAGAGGGGCCGTTTCTGGGACTTAAATTTTTTTACACTTTTTTTTGCTATTTTTGGACTTAAATTAGATTGAATCTTGTAGATTACACTAAAATAAGCATGCTTTGTTCTTTAAACGTTTTCTCTCAGAGCGACATTTACCGAGATATTGGGGTTCAAAAAATTTTTTTTTAATATTTTTTAAGCAAGCATTTTGACGCTCCGCTATACATGGTCATAAAACAAACCTAACCTAACCTACAGCTTTCGGTTTTTGCGCCATGTTACCCAAAAAACCCCAATAACCTTAGGAGTATTAATGTACTTATTTACAAACCTGCACATTAAGATTTTGTAAGCTCGCTAGGTTCTCATTGTTCATAGCAAACTTATCCTTTAATTCTTTCAGGATGTCTTCCACATTAACCAACTTTCTTTTTAATCTGCGAGTTTGAGTTTGCAACCGTTTGATTTTACGTTTTTGGTTCTTAACCTTATTTTCGGTCCACCGCAAAATCGCACTTAGTTTTTGTTTTCGTGGAGTTGAATATGTAGATCCTGGTAGCATAGTTGTATCCATTCGGGATTTCTTTGGACTTATATTACAGTCCGTGGTAAAATTATTGATTCGTTTCTCAGCACGACCTCGTACATTGTCGTCTTTACGCATTTTTTTGTTAATTACTGGATCGGCTTCTGTAAACAGCTTTGAATGTCTTTTAATTGCAGTTTTTGGCATACAACTGACACGACTTTTTTTTTGTGGGACGATGTCTATGCATTCCTCCGCCACCCTCTTTGTTAAAACTTTTAATGAAGATTCAGCAGTTTTCTCCATTCGTGGTTTCTTGTTCTCTATGTCGTATGTTTGATCTATACCACCTATCTCGTTTAGATCTCGTTTTCTTGAAGGCCCGGGTTGATTATGTGCAATATCGAAGCCCGCATCTACACTCTCTCTACGAGTTTTCTTTCTACACGGTTCGACGTTTAAATCGCACTCATCGGTCTCCCTTTTCTTAGGAAGGCTAGGACTTATCTCTCTGCCATTATTTATTTGCTGTAATAAATAATAAAAAACAAGTCAGATTAAAACCTGCTTACACCAGAAAAACGATATACATAATGAGTTAAAAACGGTACGAGTTTACGGTGCGGTACTTAAATTCAGGAACAGGGATTCGAACCCCGGACCGCTGGCTTTTGGCTTAGTAAGCAGCTGCACTACCATGTACCAGTAGAAACTTAGCAACTTAGCAAGTTTTTAATTCATAGGCTTAATGGATTATCTTGGTTATTGACCTCGTGTAAATGTTCTGTAAACATAAAATTAAACGGTTAAATAAAAACATAAATTCGTATACGTACACTATGGAACGTGAATATTTTGTGGGTTGGAATAGTCGTGCTTGTTAAGTACCTATACCCTTTTGCAGTCATGACGAAATCACACGGGTTGAAATGAACCGAACATATGGTACTACTTTTTACTGGCATCCAATTTTGTCGCCCAGTCGCATCGATCCATTTTTCCTTCAGAACAGGATCTTTAGGAAATCTAAAAAGTGGTATACATATATTACTACTACATTATAATAATTGGAAATGACGTCACAAATCAGCTCATTATGTCATAATATATTAAAATTATTTTCAACACGCGATGCATTTTGACGAACATATAAATGCTACTGTCATATCAAATCATAATCTCGTTGCAATATCCATATTGTTTCATTTCTATAAAGAGTTGAGCGACTATAGGTAAAGATGTACATTATTATGCAATGGTGACGGAGCGGTGAGGACTTGAGGAGGTGCAAAGTTAACAAAATTATTTCATAACATTACGTAAGAAATGTACAAGTTTAACTGTTTTTGCATACAATCAATTGTTTATTTACTCACTTTTAGTTAATAAAATATAAATTTAGGTATACAACTGTACATAGTAAGGTCTAAAACACTCGTATGTAATATTGTGCATAAACTACGAATTGTGCAAAACTTAACTGCACTTTGGTTAAGTTTTTGTTATATGGTTTGAAAATCCTTTGCAAGATTTGATAAACATACATAAATACTAATAGCGTAATTTATATACAATCGTGTTATTAATACAAAACTTATAACATTCATTTTAATTTTTAAAGTCAATGTTTACGAACCAGAAATAAACTCAAATAATACATGAAACAAATATCGATAATTTTATCGATAACATCTCTCACTATTATTGTGGGGTCAATGGACGAACGAGTAGCGAAAGTTCTGGAAGGTTACGATTTAGTGACACAGAATGAAAACGACCTTATTTCATTCCTGTTAAGTTCATTTTTGTGTCAAAATGTTTCACGTTTTTCAAATAACAAGAAATTTATTAAAATCTAATTAAATACAACTTACCGATGATACGAAATGCCACCATGGGTGATATTTTTGGTACGGCTCTGGTTTTTACACTCCAAAATGGAGCAATACGGCATGTTTACAACAGTTTTGATTTTTTTTTCAATTTGATCGGCACAACTGTCACGTTAAACTCACTGCGCGTAACTGAACCCGGTTGCGCATAACAGCGCCTAACTTTGGCTTACGCGACACGCCCCCATAGCACTTCTACTAGTTTTTTCTGTTCTGTGGTTTGCGGCGACGAAAATATTTGTAAATAAATCCGATGGGGCGGGCGGCGATCACCGTAGGCACTTATTAAGTTGTCTTTCGCTTGAGACCAAGACGATATTTGATTTTTCACGCCCTGCCACCACGTGGCTGCGTCGTCCTTGAACAAATACGATAGACCGCGTAGAATATTCGTGTCCGATACTTGCGCGCATTCACTATACGCTTCTATAGCGTCAATAAATGCTTCAACTGATTCCTGTTGTAGGCCAGAAAATGTTGATTTGCAGCCGGTGAGTGTGCCTTGGCCTTGACCTTGAACCATGTACGCCGAGACCGGGGTGGAAGCGTGCGCTCGCGACACTGAATCAAGTAGTTCCTTGAACGCTTCGGTTTGTGAACGTTGCAGTGAAGCGATAATAGTCTGCACGCTTTCAGTGGAAAACATGGTTACGTCGGCTGTTGTTGAACTCGTACGCGGCGAAACATGGGCGGCGGGGCCGGCGTCGGCGGCGGCGCGGTCTTCTTCAAAGGCGCGCGCGCGCGGGCTGCGCGGCGAAGTCGATCGTTCAGTTTCAAAACGATTTAAACTCTTCGCCCTGTTTCTCGTCTGCATTTTGGATGACACACGCGAAAAGAAAGTATGTTCTTTCACTGCACTACACTAAAAAGTCACATAAAACGTTGGAGCGCCATATATGAGGGGTATCTCAGGGGTTTGACCATGAAACACAAGATAGGTTGATAAAAAGTCTAATTCGTTAAGTTACACAGTTTACACGGAAAGTCATTAAATGTAGAAAACACAGGTGGGACGTAGGCCCTAATCTTAGAAAGATCTGGTAACAATTTAGGTATAGTGCGATAGCGCGCGTGTATACAGTGGCCGCTCGGTACGAGGCTCCCAAAGCAACTGGCTATAGGCCGTTCGGGCGCGAGCGAGACAGCAAGCGCTGAAAGCGCTACGTTGTGTATCGTGTTGGTACACGGCCGCGAGTCACCCGCACAGGCAAAACGGATGTGTTCATAGGACGGTTTGCTATAAGCGTAATTAATAATAATATAAGCATCCTTCGGTGGAATCAAAACAAAACACACAAACTAGTGCTGAAAAATAATTAAATGAATATTTATACGTATAACCTACATAGGAACCTTCTGGAAGCCACTACACTACATACCTAAATACGAAAAACTAAATTCCGATTATCGGAATCACAAATTTCATAATACCGATAATTATAATTCCGAATGTTTTAAAACAACGACTATACCTAAGTATTTCGATTTTTATAAATCCGAAATTTCAAAATGTCTCACGTTTACAATCACGGTTTTCAAAATTCCGAATTTCAATACACCGAACGAAAGAAGTCCGAATGAATAATAATCCAAAATATCAAATATACGAATTCCGATTATAAAAAAACCGATTTTCAAAACTCCGAATATCATTACACCGACCAATAATAAACCCGACTAATCAAAAGTCCGAAACATCAAAATTACGAATTGCTGTTATTAATAACTATAAAATACAAACCTTTTTTTTTTTTATACTACGACGGTGGCAAACAAGCATGCGGCCCGCCTGATGTTAAGCAGTTACCGCCGCCTATGAACGCTTGCAACGCCAGGAGCATCACGCGCGCGTTGCCGACCCTTTAAGAACCTATTTACTCCCCTCATGAAGAACCGAATACTGTAGCCCCCGGGGAAAACCTCGGCAGGGAGCTCACTCCACATGCGAAGCGTTCGCGGTAGGAAGTTCCTCTGGAACCGGACAGTTCTCGACCATTTAGGCTCTAGCATGTGAGGATGAACACCCTGCCGATGGCGAGCGGTGCGGTGGTAGAAGGTAGCCGTAGGCATCATGTCAAACAATTCCTCAGAACCCTAAATATGTGAAAGTTTTTCGGGCTAACGGAGGCCTGCTTCAAGGTGAAATAGGTAAGCGAGAGCCGACTCTTGGTGAAGAATATGCAAAATCGGCATCAATTGTACTTCATTTTTGTTGATGTTCGTATTTATATTGTGATTCCAACCTTCAACAATGTTATTGTTATTAAAATTCCTGATGGATACATCACTCCAAAAATGGATCTTGTGAGATTTGGTTTTTCTTACTAGATCCTTTTATTATTCTAAATGGATCTACCGGTAAAAAAAGGTATCATTAGATACATCACCTCGAAATTGGATCTAATGAGAAAAAAATGTCTCACTAGATCTACCGTGGATCTATCAACTGGATAGTGCAATACCGCGTAAGTAACAGCTGTCGATAAAGTTATCATTTCAATAAATTTGTTCGAATATCGGCTCGTATCTGCACTTGTTACTTACGCGGTATTGCACTATCCCCGACGATATGTAGATAATCATGCGAGAGATATGCAGGTCACCACTAGTGACCTACACTCGGTGGTACCGTTTAACTTTAAAAGACCCACCGTACCCCCAGGGGTATGGCCAGGGGTACGGTGGGTCTGAAGGGTTAATTTTAATTGGACATTATGGACCTTGTATGTACCTTTATGCTATGGACCTTGTATGTATCTGTATGAGATATTCCAGTCTCAAACTGAAATTTAACCATCGTCTTCTATTCTGGTACTGGTCTCTATCTTGGTATTTATCATTTATTACTGCTAAAAATCGTGATGGTAATCGGTAAACAATGATCAAATTATATATACTAGTTTACCTATAATATACCAGTTACGGTCATATGTACTCATTTACTCAATTAATATAAATATAAGTACTGATTGGCTTCGGTAGAGAACTCACAAACCAAACAATAAGACCAATAGTTATAGGCATGAAAGTCTGCGGGAGTTTAAAGTGCAAAAAATGACAAAAGATCTTTGAAAACTCCTAAATGGGTTAAATAGACGAATCTCCCAAATGGTTTAAATAGACGAATTACGTTAGTAAGGAAAGAATTGAAATTTCCATGAACATTTTTTTAAGATGGAACCGTGGGAAGTTAGCTAAGCTAATCACCTATAATAATCAACGAGCAATTTCTTGTACAGGTGAAATGCTATTGAAAAGTCTGGAAACAAGCTATCTTCTCTCGATAAAATTCGCAGCGTATTTTAAGTATTTCCAGACGTCACGACGTAAGAATCTAGGTACCTGTACCCTTGCCATGAGTTTACAGTGACTGCATAAACGATTTTTATGAATAATTGTAGTTCTACAAACAGTGGCGTAGCCAGGTAACCAAGGGCCCTGGGGCAAATTAAAAAATGGGACCCCACAGCTATGTAAACCGATTAGGTTTTATCAAATAAAAATATGAAATATACAAATACTTTAAAAATGCTAAGCTACTTACTTAAGCTCTTTTTTGTGCACTCCAGGGCAGGTAATAAAAATATTAAACAGTAACAACATAAATTACAATTAATACTTGGTGTAGGTTTGGCTAATAAAACGAAATAGAGATAAAATTCAAGGGTTTATTATACACCGTGGCCGTTAATAACCCGAAAGATTTAAACCACGTATTTTTGACGACACTACGAGTAAATAATGTTATATCAACATGGGTCTAATTATGTGTCTTAATTAAATTACTATTTCAGTACAAATTAAATCATATTAATTGCCCGCTTCTTTGTGAACAAGTCTAGTTGAGAAACTCAATTTGAAGAACACTGAGCGAGCATGAATCACGATGAAAATATTTTCGATGGTAAAACCTTTTTGTAGATACCAAACTTCATTATGAAACTGGCTACAACCGTGCAGTTAGTGCGTCTACGTGTAAAAGAAGTAGGTGGCTACGTCATGCTCACGCCTTTAGGGTTAGACTGGAGATTTTACCTTTTGATTTATTTTAAATAATTTATATCTCCTTAATTATGAGTTTTTGGACTATATGTTACATAAGTTTATATACTCTAATTAGGCTCTAGTATCGTTAGCTTAAATCTTTCGGGTTATTAACGGTCACGGTGTATATAAAGGTCGGGCCTAGCAACTGACTAAATAACAATTATATTTGATTTTTGAAGATTTGTCGTACACATTTTCGAAAACATCATCCACGTTCACATGATCGGCGGCGAAGGTATCTCCAACTGCAATAATTGTCGAATCTTCTTCAGTAGGCTTCTCAACCAACACTGCAGTTACATTATTTAAGTCACTATCAATAGAAATATTTTGGCCTGATGTACTTGGCTGACTAAAAAACTTGACAATTTTGGGCAATTTTTGTTTACTATCTTCTCTTTCTTGGCGTTGTTTGCGTTTAAATGCACCACTGGATTTCTTCTTTTTATCCATAATTTTAGTTTTCTAATTTATTTAAACAGTGTTTTTGGGGAATTCCCGGATTTTTTTTTATCACCACTTTTTGTTACCACATTTAACGGTGGAGACCACGAACGATCTCCTGCCCGCGGACCTGAATTAATGTACCTACTGCAGGTTACTTGCATTTTTTCACGATATTTCGCGTTATAAAATGAGCTGTAGCCGAAATCTATAGATTTGACACAATTTATTAACTTAACGGACATCAATATGAGTGGTAAAATCGAATAAAATTGAACCACAATATTGACCAGTACAAAAAAGTTTATTGACATTAGCTTACTTACTCCTGATACAGCATTAATTTTTTTTAACCGTTCTCGGAAAAAAATCTTAACTCGAATTCACAATAAAACGCACATCGATGAATAATAAAACGCACATATCACTATCCGTCAAAATGACAACACTGCCAACCTACAGAAAGAATTTAGGGGAATTCCCTAGGCATAACTTTTGAATTTCTCTCAACTGAGTTGTCATGATTAAAGTGGGATTAACCTGTCATATTTATTTTGGAAATGGGAGAAATTTCCAAAAGTTCAGTTCGATCGAGATTTCTGGTAAGGATTCGAGGGCCCCCTGAGCTTGAGGCACTGCCCCGCCTAGCCCCTTGGTAGCTACGCCACTGTCTACAAAGTAACTGTTAGGGGCGCTGTAGGTACCTACCTACTATTCTTCATACAATTTTTTTACCATATTGCTAGTATAATCTGTTTATTGTATACTAGCTGTTGCCCACGACTTCGTCCGCGTGGAACCTTTATCTTGAAAATTTTACATCTTTATTATTTTCAGATCTAAGTAATGTTGAAATTGCTAAACGTACTTTTTTTGCAATTGTTTACGAAATAGTAACGTGCCCTTCGTACGCGAGTCCGACTCGCTCTTGGCCTTTTTTACTTTTTTTTCGGCTAATTTGCTCTAATTACGCAGTATCATTAATTCATTACAAAATCAGGTAGGTACATCTACGAACGAATATCTTTACTAAATTTGATGAGTTTAAGAACGACGTTTATAATTTTTTTGATTCGAATAATAAAGCCTTTACTTACACAAACTTTCAAGTACCGCATTCAAAAAAATGTTTGATCTACATACAAATTTTCAACCCCTTTTTCACCCCCTTCAGGGATGAATTTTCAAAAACGCTGAAATGAGTTTTCTTATCATTCAATAAAATACCTTTTTACAAAGTTTCTAATTCCTAACTTAAAATATAATTTATACCCAATACAACCTTTCATCCTCTTTTTAACCCCCTTAGGGCTTAGGGGTAGAATTTTCAAAAACGCTGAAATATCCTTTCTTATATTCTAATATGCTTGTATATAAAGTTTCAAGTCCCGCACTCAAAAAAATGTTTGATCTTCATACAAACTTTCAACCCCTTTTTAACCCCCTTAGGGGTAGAATTTTCAAAAACGCTGATATTACTTTTCTTGTATTCTAATTAAATGCCTTTATACAAAGTTTAACATCCCAAAATAAAAAATAATTTGATCTTCATACAAATTTTCAACCCCTTTTTCAGCACCTTCGGGGCTGAATTTTCAAAAGCGCTGAAAATACTTTTATTTTTAAAATATGCTTTTATATAGTTTCAAGTCCCGCAGTCAAAAAAATTTTTGATCGTCACATACTTTCAACCCCTTTTTAATCCCTTTAGGGGGAATTTTCCAAAACGCTGAAATTAGTTTTCTTTTATTTTATTTTCATACCTTTTTACGAAGTTTCAAGCTCCTAGCTTAAAATTAAATTTGAACCCCAAGACAATCTTTCACCCCCCTTTTAACCCCCTTAGAGGTTGAATTTTTAATAACGATCAATAAATGTTTTTTTTTTTTAATTCTTATACATATATGCCTTTATAAGAAGTTTCAAAGTATTTGTAATGGATTTAAACTTTCAACCCCTTTTTAACCCTTTTAAGGGATGAATTTTTAAAAACGCTGAAATTACTTTTCTCGTATTCAATAGTATGCCTTTATACAAAGATTCAAGTCCCGCACCCAAAAAATATTTGATCTCCATACAAACTTTCAACCCCTATTTACCACCTTAGGGGATGAATGTTAAAAAACGCTGAAATTAGTTTTATTTTATTTTAATACATTTCTACGCAGATTCAAGTTCCTAACATAAAAAAAACTTGTACCCCATACAACCTTTCATCCCCCTTAGGGATTGAATTTTTCAAAATCGCTTCTTATCTCTTGTACACTTTATAAATGCAACCTACTGTGCAAATTTCAACTCTCTAGCGTTTGTAGTTTCAGCTCTGCGTTGATGAGTCAGTCAGTCAGTCAGGACACTTGCATTTATATACCGGGTGGGCCCTGTAACAGGAGCAATAAATTAAAACATAGATTCTACACCTCAAACTGAACAACATTCATTAAACAACTTTTAAAAATAACTCATTTTAAATATAATGTAAAGCTGTAAAATAAAGTTTATTCAAAGAAGCAATGTATTGCGAAACATTTGATATTTAGTAAAGTGACAGCTATGTCAATGCTAAGGCTATGTCAATGTTGGACGGCATACATTGAAAATGCTATTTACTTTGTTTGAAAAAATTAACATATGAAAACAGTATTTTTTTTAAGTTTCTGAGCAGATGTTGTTCAGTTTGACGAGTAAAATCTATGTTTGAATTTTTTGCTCCTGTAACAGGACCCACATGGTATATAGATTAATACAGACAATATCATGCGTCTCGGGTGGCGTCGATAGTAGATTGTTAACTAAGTGTAGAAGGTTACCCATTGCACCCGAAATATTTCTGGCGCTCGAACGAAGTGAGAGCGCCAATAGTTCGAGGGTGAAATGGGTAATTTCACCCGAGCTAAACACTCTACTTTTCATTTCGACTGCGAGGAAAATAAAATACTACACGCACATGTCATGAGGGAGTTAAATTAATGTCCATGTCATTTTTTAACCAATAATCAATAAAAGACATGGTTAATTATCATGGTCATTAAATTTTTCAATTTTCGCTTCATTTGTAAACATTTAAAAGACATGGTATTTATATTTAATTTCGTGTTCCCGCTTTTCCTATGGCAAACTTTTATTAAAATTATTTTTTATAGAAAAAAAGTTAAAATATACCGTAAAGTCAGCAGTTTTGTAAATATTCGCTCTGGAAATCCAAAAAATAGCTTCACCTCCCTCTAACTTTTCAACTACGGGGCAAAAAATTCATGAAAATGAGGCCTTATAAGTAGTTTCAATGAAAACTAAATTGAATAAAATCAATCGAGCCGTTTTTGAGTTATCGAAAAATTTCATAATTTTCTTTAAAATGACGTAAGTGCCGCGCGGTGTCCTTATACTTCGAACGTTACACATAGTAGTTAAGTGCCATACTGCATTAAAACATTCCACTCAATTTGGCGCGTATAATCGATAACTTCCAGAAGGTAATAAGTAATTACAGTTACTTTGACGATTACGACCTTTTTATAGCGCTTGAAATATTTCTAGTAATTTAAACCTCAGGCTTAAAACCGCTCTGTTTAAGCCCGTCTATTGTGAAGGCTGGGCAACTACGGAACCCTACACTGAGCGTGGCACGACAAACTCTAGGCCGGTTTTTGAAATTGATTCATTTTCAAAATACATGTAGGTACCTACGTAGTTAAGGGCTTTAATTAAAACCAAACTTAATTGATTCCATACATTTTGTATGAGTTGAAATAATACTTTGATTTTGTTTTTTTTTTATATCATTTAGATTTTTGAAATAATGATCATATTAAAACAGTATCTTTTTTAGGGTTCCGTACCCAAAGGGTAAAAACGGGACCCTATTACTGAGACTTCGCTGTCCGTCCGTCCGTCCGTCCGTCCCTCCGTCCGTCCGTCCGTCCGTCCGTCCGTCCGTCTGTCACCAGGCTGTATCTCAAACACGGTGATAGCTAGACAGTTGAAATTTTCACAGATGATGTATTTCTATTGCCGCTATAACAACAAATACTAAAAATAAAATAAAAGAAATATTTAAGGGGGGCTCCCATACAACAAACTTGTTATAGATTATATATTATGTATAGGTACGGAACCCTTCATGCGCGAGTCGGGCTCGCACTTGCCCAATTTTTTAAGTTTCTTAACAGAACAGTTTGACGAGTAAAGTATATGTTTTATTTTTTGCTCCTGTTACAGGACCCACCTGGTATGTATGCATATAATGTAAGTATACCGAGTTTAGCACTACGCGCGTCTGTCGCTACGAGCGACAAAGGGCGTCGTAGCGAATACCATTCGATATTGCTACGGACCCACTTGGATCTTGCGAGTGGCGAAACAAGTGACTACGCCGTGACTAGGGTCCCATAACCTATAAGATACGACGATTCGCACCGGCGGCGGCGCGGCGCGCGGCGCCCGGTGTCGGTGAAGCCGCCTTAGGCGCCACGACCAGCACGCCGCACAGCGCGGCGCCCCGCGTAAGCTAGTTTAACGGAATGGGATAACAGAAAAATGAGGACGTACGAATAGTTTCATCCTTACTATCAAATATTACAGTGTATTATGGTTAAGTTGGGGATGCGAACCGATCTGGTTTATATGGAAATAGGCAGGCATTTGGTTGATAACAGATTGTTTCACAGCAAAAATAAATTATTAGAAAATTATAATTAAGTAGATATTATATTATCTTTTGTATTTGTCGATTTCCGAAGTAATTTTAACATGAAATACTAAATTCTCAGCTGTTGGCATAATGCACCGAGAATATTTCTGCTGAATAGGAACTAACACCTACAAAACTTAAATGGTCTATACAACAAAAATAATTATATTATTATAATATGGAAAAACATAAGTAGGTAGTTATTAAAAGGCCACATCTTCAGAATGCGCCCTTGATATGTACAGACTACTTAGTTCGCAGTGTTTTCTTAATAGGATTCCGCCGATTCCACGAAAATATGAACATGCGCTGGAAGTAAATAAACATGAAAATGGTAACACCCTAATAGGTAGTATTTTATTGCCCAGTGAAGTCAATATCAAATAGGTAAGTAGTTAGTAGGTAGTGATGATTCAGTAAATAAAGGAGTTTGACCTTACAAACGGTCCGGTAGTTTTGAATTTTTTATATGTTGTCTAGGATGGTTAGTCAGTGTTTACAATGCAAAATGCACAATTCCCCCCCTCCGCGCCCGCCGCCGTATTGAAAAAACCGGCACGCTCTTCATGTTTTTGCTCATATCTTCCTTTAGGAGCATTTTAGCTAGAAGAAAGCTGTGACAATGTTATAGAGAGATAAATTTACTACATTCTCCATTTTATATTTTGTTTCAAGGACAGATAGTTACGAATATATGCACATTTAAAAAAAACGTAAAAAATCGCAATTTCCAACTCAAAAACAAACTTCTGGATTATATCGTCGTTTATATTATCGTCTTTCTTCTAGCTAAAATGCTCCTAAAGGAAGATATGAGCAAAAATATGAAGATACTGCCGGTTTTTTTCAATATGGCGGCGGGCGCGGAGGCGCGGGGAATTGTGCATTTTGCATTTTAAACACTGACTAACCATTCTAGACAACATATAAAAAATTCAAAACTACCGGACCGTTTGTAAGGTCACACATAGTACTTTAGTCTCTATTCACCGAATTATGACCAAAGTAGTCAAATTTACCGGAACCCTTTATTTGTATCCCAGTAAGCACATCTTACGATAAATCTTTATTATTTGGCCACTGCTACTAATACATATATTATATTATACTACTACTGCACTAGACTACACATCCACGGCAGTCGAAGACACCGGCAAAATGAGTCGGATCGCACGATGGTTCCGTACCATACATTTGAATGAACTCAACCTGCAAAGATATTGCAGCCCGATTACCCAAATCATAAACTATAATAATTATATATAGTAGACTACTACAAACGCAATATAAAGATAATAGTAGTTTATGCAACTGATACATAATGAGAGGCCTTAAAACACGAGTGTGGTTTTATGAAACGAGCGTCAGCGAGTTTCATAATAGGATCACACGAGTGTTTTAAGGCCTAATTATGTACAGTTGTATACACTACTTTATCTACACACATATCATAAGTACTCTAAGATGGGTTCATAAGCCATAAGGAAATGACCGGCACCACTAGTGCTACCTGTAAAATATCTAACACATATACTAATGCAGTAAGAAATAAATCTGAACAAATACATAAACAGATTATTTATTGTAATACTTAGTTGTAATTTACATTTACATTGAAACAATATTTTCAACTAAAATGTGAATAACAATAAACTTTTCACAATTCTACTTTCGTAACAGCAAAGAACCAACAAACAAATGACAACAATAATGGCGGCAATTCGAACCTCCGTCATAGTAGAGTTGCTAAGCCGCGAAATTGTGCGCATCGGGTTACAAGCATGAAATTTCTACCACACATAGAGCGTTCCACGGTGATTATTTTCAGATGTGGAGGGAATTTAGATTCGTCCCCTGTGTGATGGGAGAGCGGGGTGAGGAGGACCAAGTACTGCTCTTTTTCTTTTTTTTATTACTGATCAGTAAAGGCTATTAGGGCTTGTGCGACATCGTTTTCGTGTAAAATAGATATGAGCTATAATTTTTTTATGTTATTTAAGAATAGTATCTTATTAAAATTTGGGTTTATTGCCGGAAAGGTAAAAATCACAACAAGTTTATTTTATTCAGAACGATAAATTAGTTATCTATCCTGTATATTTACAATTTAAAAAAATATTACTAATTAGCAAATTTAATCTTGTTTTTAAAAATGTATACATATTGGGCACATCTGATACAAAAAATACCTTGAAAAAAATTTTGATGTTTATCTTAGCCAGCATGTTCTAATGCATTTTGCTAAGTCGCGAAATTGTGTACATCGGGATACAACCACGAAATTTCTACCACAGATAGAGTATTCTGCGGTGATTTTTTTCAGATGTGGAGGGAAGTCAGATTCGCCCCTGTGCTAAGTCGCGAAATTGTGTACATCGGGATACAACCACGAAATTTCTACCACAGATAGAGTATTCTGCGGTGATTTTTTTCAGATGTGGAGGGAAGTCAGATTCGCCCCTGTGCGGCGGGAAAGCGGGGTGAATAGGACAAAGGAGTCCTCTTTTTCTTTTTATATTACTGATCAGATAACGCTACTAGGAATTGTGTGGTATCGTTTTCGTGTAAAACAGATATCAGCAATTTATTTTTCATGTTATTTATTCATAGTACCATATAAAAATATGGTTGTATTTCCGAAATAGTAAAAATCACAACAAGTTTTTTTTATTCAGGGAGATAAATTAGTTATATTCCCTGAATATTTACAACAAACAAAAATATTTTAAAATAGAAAATTTAATCTAGTTTCTAAAAACATATACATATTGGGCACTTTTCATACAAACAGTAACTTAAATAAATTGTTGATGTTGAGATTAGCCCGTGTGCTCGTGATACATTAGCAAAAAAATTTTTTTTTATTTGCATTAAGTTGCTTTTCTGGGACGTATATAGTAAATATTATATGTAAAAGCATGTTAATAATCATTATTTAATGTATTTAATGAAGCGAAATAGGATGCGTTCGGAGATTTACGTTGGTTACGCCGACGTAAAGATATATTTTAAGCTACTGTTTGTATGAGAAGTGCCCAACATACATATATTTTTAGAAACTAGATTAAATGAGCTTTTTGAAATAAAAATAACACTTTGAAAATATTCACGAAATTTAACTAATTTACCTCACTGACTAAAAAAACTTGTTGTGATTTTTACCTTTTCGGCCATACACCCATATTTTTATATAGAACTATACAAAAATAACATTTAATAATAATTTCTGATATTTTTTTTACACGGAAACGATACCAAACACGTCCTGGCTGACCAGCAATAAAGAAAGAAAAGAGGGATACTTGGCCCTATTTACTTCACTCTCGCGCCTCACAGGGGACGAATCTGACTTCCCTCCACATCTGAAAATAATCACCGTGGAACGCTCTATCTATGGTAGAAATTTCATGCTTGTAACCCGATGCGCACAATTATGTTAGAAAACAGCGGACTAACAACTCTACTATCAAGACGAATGTATTTTTTTCTAAATCATATACAAACGAATGTATCCATATTCTCATGTCACTCGAGATCAAATGTCGTGCGGTTTTTATAAAAAAACATACTGAATTGACGTTTCGTATCGATAACAATATTAATATCTATGGATACTGGTCTGTGACTAGAATAGAGACCAACTTGTGTTTTGACAGCTGTTCCTAATTTAAACTCGTAACCTTACAAAAATCGGTACTGTAATAACATTACAGTACAGATTTTACCTACTACCACAGACAAAAAAAATCTCATAGTAAAATTGGTTGTAATAACTAATGCTGGTCATTTCCTACGATTTCTGAACGCATTTTAGAGCACTAATGATATGTGCGTAGATAAAACAGTTTATGCTCCATTAAAGCGCATATTTTGACGTTGGCATGGGAATCAAAACCTACAGCGGTAATGTAAACCTACAAGTAGAGAAAGTCATCTGAAATCGCGAATGGCCAAAAGCACTATACATTGAACTAATTTAAAGATACTACTTGCTTATGATAAGAAGAAGAAGAAGAAGAAGAAGAAGTTATTAGATAACATACATGTTTCGCATTGCAACATCACATTTTGCTTAAAATTACGTATACTGGAGGCGCATTCGTCAATTTTAAATTATTTTGTCTCTTACCCATTTCGCGTCATTTCCTTCTGTTTATTTCAGTGTTATTCAGACGTGCATTCAAAGTACTTAAATAGGTACTTATCTACTAGATAGTATTTATCTATCGTTAATTTTTCATAGAACACTTGCTTAGCGGATGGTATGAGTAGGTATGTAGGTTTTCGTATTCAGGTCGCTCTAATTTTAGCTAAATTAAATTTGAATCAATTTAGTTGAATTGTGTTTCCCATGTCCATATTTTGTAGGTGAATTTCACTGAAGTGCCAAATATTATAGAGACGAGAACATGTAACGGATGTAATCCAGCCAAATTGTTAGGTACCTTTGGCATTTCGCATGGCGGCATGACCTTTAGAAGAGGTATGACGGTAATTCTGGCAGCCTCGCGTCAGAGGTCACCCGCACCAGGATAACAGAGAAAGGCAACAAATATTTTGACCACCAAAAAAACATGAGAAACACCAAAAAAACTTACAAGAAAATAAGATAGCCAAATGTTATAATGCTTTTACCTAGTAAAAAAAAAGATTATATGTGAAGTTATTTGCTTTTAATAGGATAGCAAGTTGCAATATTTATGGTTATCATTTTACATAAAATTGGTATTCTAAATTTGGTGCTCATTTACTATTTTTGGTGGCATAAAGTGATTTTTTGCCAATAAATTGTACTCTATCTGGAGATCATATACAACTTTTGGTTATCATTTTAAATTAATTGGGGATCAATTTTGGTGCTGATTTACTATTTTTGACTGTAAAAAGTGATTTTTCACGACACTGCTCGAAAATGTGGTTATAGATTATCTGAATCCAGAACACAAAATTGCTTAAATATGTTCATTTTAAACTGTATATCTATGTTAAAGCCTGACCAGAAATAAGTATATGAGGATGCGCTAAATTGCGGAATTACACTGGAACTAATTTCTTACACTCAATTTCTTCTCGTGTCGTGAAAATCACTATGTTTAGTCTCGGTTGAAAGTGCAATAGATGAACTGAATTATCGAAGGGCTCCCCTGCGGGTCGGCGTTCGAAATTTACTCGTTCATCCATTGCTTACTTTACAGCCTCTATCCTCCTCTATTGTTGAATGTACTATTTTATTTTTGCTGTTACATTTTACTATACCTGGTGATCTATTATACATAAGCCTAACAGAAATTATGTACTCAAGTAGAAATGGAAATTATACGATAATCTTCAAATCTTAAATTATATCATTTAGTTTTGCAAATTATGTATGTACGTAAATCGTACTAAACATAATGCAAACATAAACTCTCAAAGATATTAAACGTCGCCATTCTTACTTTTACATCATTATTCATTAGTGATATTAAGGAATTAGAAATTTGTCGCTTTTGTTGTCCTGAGAATGCATTATTTGTATAGTTTTATGTTTATACCATTATTTACTGATATTTAGATAGAAATTTGCAATGCAACACTATACTAGATACTTCGGTTCACTAATGTTTGACCAAAAAAATATTGACAAATGGTCATTTGACAAACAACGTTTCAACAAATATTCATTAGGCAAACGAGACATTTGGCAAAAGTATCATCTTACAAAAACTCACTTAGCAAATGATTAATATGCAAACAAGTACACTTGGTAAATGTGTTAAACAATAAAAATTAAGTAAATTGACCTTTTTCCATTTCACCAAATAATACGTTTCGCAAATTGACAATTAGTCAGAATGTCATTAACAAAATGTTATTTCATAAAAAGTACTTCTTTTTAGGGTTCCGTAGTCAACTAGGAACCCTTATAGTTTCGCCATGTCCGTCTGTCCGTCCGTCCGCGGCTTAGCTCCGTGATCATTAGTACTAGAAAGCTGAAATTTGGTATGAGAATGTGTATGTATCACGCCGACAAAACGGTAAAAAATAAATTTAAAAAAAAATATTTTTCGGGTATCTCGAACACCTAAAGTGGGGCTGAATTTTTTTTTTTTGTCAAACTTCTGATCATTTGGAGAAGTGAGTCATTTGTAAAATGACTTGTTGTAAAATAATCTATTGGCATTTTTTTGTAAAACGTTGTTTGTCTAGTGTAATTTTGCGAAATGACTTTTGGTCAAACGGCAGGACACCAGATACTTACTTCGCTATTCTCATATCAAGTACTGTAGGCAACACACAATAGGTATACATATTTATTTGAACACCTAATTGATAGTTGTAATCGGTATCTACCTACTGAGTACCTATGTTCAGTCTAGTATAGTATTATATGTATAATCTGTGGTTCAGTTATCCTACTAGACTACATATAAATCTCTAAGTTATGCTATATGAGAGTAGATAGGCATCATAGTTTAGGTATACTTTTGCAATTTATTACTTGTGCGATTCTGGTTATATTTGTAAATGTGTCAACTGTCGTAACCTCACTGAAGGCGAGGCTCGAAATAACAAACGAACTGAAGACCACATCTAGGCAGTTGTATTCATCTATTAATTGGACTAAAGTAAAACAATCTCCCCCGCAGAAAACTTAGTTGCATAAGAGACATGCGTCAGAGCTGGACATGGTCACGGCCAAGCTCAGAACAATTTCTCAGCAATTGAGTGGAGATATTTTGCAAGGCCCAAAAAAAAACTCATAGTAGTGCGAGTCGTACGCACTCCTTTTAGTCGATTCTGGGATTTATGACAAGTACCTATAAAATATTTTAGTTTACCTTGTAAATGTGACGTTTCTAGGAAAGTAGCAACTACTCATTTCATTTAGTCCTAGCACTGACAAATTAGCAACTCTAGCAGGTATAATAATATTCGATACTTAAGTACCTATCCCTACATCGGTATACTTACCTACTTGTTTACTGAAAAATAACATTGAACGTAAAATTGTTATTATTTAAACTGAAATGAGAATTTTAGTCAGGTTATTATGAACTGCTAGTACTTCCTGCTGATACAAACATTAATCTTCAAAGATAACCTAAAAGAGAAACGCGACAGTATCACATTAAAATTTTTCTTAAGCTGTCGTCGCTCCAGTTGATTGAGTCGAGCTCTTCGCGTCACGTTTTCAGATTACTAAGGCTTCATAGGAATGGCGAGACCCGAATAAGTAGATGTTTAATTATGAAGTGGCTTCCCTAAGCCTCAGTCATGCTCTGGCGTGCTAATCCAGTGGCAAAAATAGATCAATTACTTATATAGTCAAAATACATTTAAACCACAAGCTCTAACCTTGGGTAAGTAATTGTTCTTTAGAAGTAAAAATGTGTACTTAATAACATAGCAAGAAAGTTAATACGTAAGTAGGTACATCTATACTATTATAATTAGGTATAATGTTATCAAAAATTATGGAACGGACTATTAGAGGATCCTGAAACTAGAACGTCGTTTATTTAAGTAGTGGGTTGGAATCTTGGAATTCATAAGTTATTTTTTTAAATATATTAAAATGTCAATACTCTACATGCGAAAAGAATAAGTTGTGCATCCACTATTTTTTTTATAAAAAACATTTTTATATTTAAGTTTACCAGAGGCGTGCTTAATTATATGTGTGGTTTTGTGGACTCAGAATTTACAGGTATTTTATTTTTTTTGTTAATACATATTTTATTAATCTTTCATGCTACATTTCTTCACTCCTAACTCTCCACCTCTCCTCGCTAGGTCTTCAAAAGCTCAGATTAGTTTTCTTTAATTTTATCGTAACTTTGAGAGTAATATTTTCTTACTAATTTAAGCAATTTATACAAAATCGATGATTTAAAATATGTAAAATAAACAACACGTTGAAATAGTAGTTTTGTACACGCTGATTAAGTGAAAATGTGATGGCTGTTCACTCCACCGACCAAAAACAGAGAAGGAAGGCGCAATTGGCGCAAATCTAGCGCGAAAACCACACCGACCAGGCGGCCAGAGCATTACTTGCAATTCTTTCACCCTATTTGTAACTAACTCAAGAAAGAGACACCATCCAACACGAACACGCATGCGTAACTCAAGCTAACTTCATTATTCGTTTTAATGTGCGGATATTCCACATAAGTACGAAGGTGATTGCACCAATACTGTAGAAAGCTCCTCCGTAACAAATTAGAATAAGATTCTAAAACGCCGCCAACATAAGAGTCAACTATTTAACTAATTCTAATATGAAATATGATTATTATGAATGTATTTTTATTCCATTAATGTAGGTTTTTTAATAAAACCGTATGTTTGAAATTAGACTAAGTTAAAATTAAATTGGTTTCTTTGGTTGTTATAGGTTATTCAATCAGAGTCCGTTACGAATATCAAAAAATATTTATTTATTTATATAGGTATATTTAGTAATCGATTTCAAAAGTATTACTTCTGCCTTAAATGTTTTTGCGCCATGTCCTACCAAGGGCTGTCTAGCTATTTTCTTGCATTGTATCAAAATTTAAATAAGATCAAACATGCTTAATAAAAATAAACACTAATTCGCGTCGACAGTCAACTATTACTTCATTTATTTATTTAGCGCATGAAATAAAATCTCTGGACCCGGACACAGATTAAACTATTTGGCTAACCTACTTCATTTGACGGGATTTTTTTATTTATTATAGCGTTGAATACTTGATTGAATCTCACAAGAACCAGAACAGCATAAGCAACAAAAACTTTTTTTTAATACATTTTAAAGTTAGTGATATTTATTCCGGTCATAGTTAGTTTATAAGTAGGTTCATGCATGAGTCAAATAATGTCGGTGTTGCGACGACGTATTAGGAGAGTTAGGTATGTATTTGACGTGCGGCGGATACTCGTGAGTACGTAGGGCGGTCGCGTCGCCGGCATCGTAGGTCGTGACGCGGCGCGAGTGACGTCACTGCGAGGGTGGAGGGTGCTTCGCCGCCGCCGGGGCAAGGGTAGGGTAGTTGTAGCCATCCCCTAGTGAAAGTCGACACGCCGACGTCAGTACAGCCGGCCGAGCAAACCGGATCGCACGCGTTGCTCCTCGATACCACTATGTGCAACGAACAAAATTGCCTGAAATTTTCGTGTATTCTCACTGTTATTACTCCAAAATATTGCTGAAAAATATCGATACGGACCGCCGTTCTCCGTTTAAACTTTTAAGTAAGTGTAATAATTTCAATATTTACCTATTTAAAAGGTTTTCTTAAATCCGGTTTCGAGTAATTTTAATCAGTGTTTAATTTTATTATGGTTATTAAAACCGTAACCATTTATGTTGTTATGCTATCCTTTTCTGTATCCAAATCTAAAACTTCTGAAACTTTCACTACCCTATAAATGAAATTCATATAAATAAGTTTGGTGCCAATGCCAATATTTCCAATATAGTAGTCCAAATTACTTATAGTAAGTAGTTTATGAACATCACACACGGTTCATAATCAATAATGCAGAAAATAAACCAATTTTTCCACTACATCACTTCTGACAGTGGACTACAATGAGAAAGCATGAATTTAAAGTTTCATCTACGAGTAATTTTAAATACGGACACGACTAAGAAAAAACATTTTAAATGTTACCGATAAACTACCGACCGCTGAACTTTACACTGTGAAAGAGGACGAAAATCATCTAGCTATCTACGTGTAAATGGGGACTACGACTCCTGTAACCCAAAATTTTTATTTACAATCTAATTTCAGCATCGATGCATGAACGCCGCTAAAAATAACTGGGGTTCGCGCGCTCGAGGCGGCCCGCGGCCGGCCCGCGTTTCACTCACTACACTATTTCTGTCTATAAGAAAGAAATAAATAACATGTTGATTTGCAAAGTAAGGTCTGTGGACGCATTTCTTAGATACAATGAAAAAAGTGCGTAAAAAGGCGATCGTGGCAACACAGCCGTAAACTAACAGTGAATCTGTGTTTTTAATGTTTACTGACTCTTCATAGTGTAACTCTCCACAGGTGAGTGCGGATCAGTGTGCATATTCCGGAAATAAAGACTTCTGCATCGTGACGATTGGTGTATTCTGCTCGCATTTTATAATCGTGTTTATTAAATGGTCTGTACAGCCTTTGGCGTTCAAAGAGTTATTTGAGAAACAATACGTCCAGGACCATCTGAAACTGGAACTGAACCGTTGCGTGCGGCACAGTTAGTGGGATCCAATGCTGGCGAAAGTATTTTCGCTTAACTATGTGCTTTGCTAGAAAATCGAACTACCTCTGTCTTTTTCTGCATTTACATCTGTATAGTCATTTCAAAACGCAATGCGAGACATCATTCCATAAATATTTGGAATGTAATTTTAATGTAAAAATATTTGTGACGTTTAAAACATCCGTTTATAGGTAGACCGTGGATAATGATTCATGAGTACGATCTTTCATAATTTCTAGTCTTTCTACCGCAAATCCCAATCCTAGGAACCAATACAGCACATTAAATATATATGCTAAGTGTTCAAAATGTGATGCATCGCCACATACATAGGTAAATACATATATATGCGGTAAATGTTAAATTTAAATCGAACTGCAACGATAAATAGGCAAATCCATAACGAAATGGCACACAAACTTTCCAATGAACTAGTCATTCAGACAATTTGTCGTTAATTTCGCAGGTCATAAGGTTTAAATAGCGTATGTATCACAACTTTCTAGTATTTACGTTTACCTACGTTACATACATTTTTATTTTTGTATTTAATTTTCTGGAACCAGCGAGATGTTATTAACACAATGTAGGTTTTAAAAGTCGAGTACCGCGTTTAGGTCACGAGGCTTGCCGAGTGGCCTAAGTAAGGTACGAGATTTTAAGACCTAATTGTGTAACTATTGCATACAATACTTTTTATACGAGCAAAACACAGTTTTTTTTTTTTACTTTAATCGTCATTCCCCTCTATGAATTTTTATTTTTGATGTAACCTTTTTCGTTCATCTAAAACTGACCTATTAAAAAAAACATGATCGCGATGGTCATGGCGGGTGCCTCGTGATTGGTTAATTTTTTTGACAAGTAACTTCGTGTAAAGTAGCGTGCTTTTTTTTTAAATCAAATATGCTGATGTTCTCTTTTTGAAATTATTAGAGTTGAGTAGAGAGATGTCTTATGAATATTAAAGTTTTGTAGCGGGTACCATAGAGTATATAGACTTTTGGTACAGGATTAAAAAGTGCGTTATTGTGATTTTGTCTGTAAAATTATAATTGACAGATTAAAGTACGCGAGTATAAAAAATTAGTTAAGCGTCCACTAAGTAGTTGTAAAAGTAACGTCTTAATGTCTATTCCGCAAAAGCCGTGAAAGTAGGTAAGTATGCAGGGCGTCCCAAGACTATGGGACATCAAGGGAAGTACCTTAAATATCGTAGATAGGATATTTTGCTGAAAGAAGACTATGTTATTTTTAAAAGTTAGTAATATTGCATTTAAAGATTTTCTAAGAATTACTTGCTTTGTCTGGGAATTGAACCAACTTAAATGTGAAAAAATAGTAGATTGTTAACCAAGGGTAGAAAGTGACCCATTGCACCCGAGATATTTCTGGCGCTCGAACGAAGTGAGAGCGCCAATAGTTCGAGGGTGAAATGGGTAATTCACCCGAGTTAAACACTACTTTTCATTTCGACTGCGAGGAAAATAAAATACTACACGCACATAATATATGTCATAAGTGAGTTTCATTCTTCTTCTGCAAACTTTCATTCTTCTTTTTTTTAAAAGATAAAAAAAAGTTAAGATATACGTACCGCCAACATTTAAAAAGTTATAAAAAAACAGTACAATTTTATTCTTTAAATAAATGTACGATTTATCAATAAATGTGGGACGAAATTATATGTACCTATGTATTATGAATATAAAGCAAATTTATATTTAATAATTAGATATAAATAAATTAAGCTTGCCTATATCTAACCTTTGGAGACCTTTTTTCAATGGCCACTTACCACGGCCGACTAGATTGTACCTAATTTAGTTGGTCACGTCACGACGTGCATCTAGAAGGCAATTATCTTTGACTCCGTGGCAATTAAAAAAAAATACTTTCCACCCTAGGGATGGAAAAGCTATTTTCCACCCGGCTATCTACTTATGAAAATTACACTTTCCGAACAGGAGAGATGAAAAACCTATTTTTGTGATGCCAATCGAAATAAATAATAATTCTTCCTAAGTAACATAGTATCTTAAAAGAAAGGAACAACGTGAAATGTTTGACACCCAGAAAATTATTTATTGACGACGACGAATAATTAAGCAAGTAATTCTTAGAAAATCTATAAATACAGAATTACTAAGTTTTAAAAATAACATAGCCTTCTTTCAGCAAAATATCCTATCTACGATATTTAAGGTACTTTCCCTTGATGTTCCATAGTCTTGGGACACCCGGTATAGTGTGTAATGTTAATGTGGGTCCTAAAATTATTGAAATAAAAATAATCACCAAACGTGCGTCAGGCCGGGCCACGCGCGGTGTGGGGTTCCGTAATCAGTTCATCTACAACAAGTTGACAAGTCAAATCAACTAAATAGTCACCAACTTCTTTCAAAATAAGTTTAAAAAACTCGTTAGTATGAATATTGTAGGAAAGGATTATGGAAATTGTTTTTATCCGATTTTTTTTCCTCGTAGGTAAGTAGTTACCTACTATTTAACGTTTACTATCATTTCACAAAAAGCGTTTGACAAACAGATTATATCACAAACATGTGATTTCACAATCTCTTCATTTTACAAATGGATATATAATTTCGCTGCAAACAGATCTAGTAAACAAATTCTATAACATTAAAATACATAGGAAAAGGGTTTACTCACGTGGTAGAAGCCGAGTCTAGCAGCCGTGCGGACAGGGCGATTGCCCGAAGAGTGCGATTGGCCGCCGCCGCTACTGATTGGCTCTCCGGATGTTGAATCGCGAACCAATTCGAAGCATGTCGAGCGATATTCGACTTACGACGCGAGTAAACCCGTTTTGTATTTATTTTAATATGTCTGAGACTCACGGAAGTTTTCTATGTAAAATTATATAATAAAAAACGCAAAAATCGAAACGGTCCGACTCAGAACATTTCTTTCCAAATCAGTTTCCATCTTGTTACAATTAGTTAAGTTTTGAAGGTAACAGTCGAAAACGAAACCCCGATTTCTATGACTCGGTTACGTTAAGAGGCCTTATTCCTTTTAAAATTTATTTTTTGCATATTATGACAAATATATTGGTAATTTCAACCAACTTTTTGAATTGAAAAATACTTTTCCCCGAGTTCTAGGTAGTAACGTAGCTATTTCATGCTTTTATTGCGTGCAGTCGAAAATAAGTTGGAAAAACTAATTTTTCTCGTTAATTTTATCAATTTCGAGTAGTTTTAGAAACAAAAATTATCAATGAAAAATTCAAACTATAGGTTTCAAATATATATCAATAAACCCCAATAGCCCTGTTCTAGGTAGTAACATCAATAATATGTTAAGAAACATGTTTGATAATAGAGAAAAATGTCTAAAACAATCAGCATTTTAAAAGGAATAAGGCCTCTTAAGTGTGGACCTCGTTTGTACTTTGTAGGTATACCACGCGATAATTACGTGGTGCAAACTTAACGCAAACCGACAGTATGGACAAATGAGCAGTGATATTCCTCTTAACGTAGCTCGTAGTGCGCCGAGCCCGTCTTAATTTATAGCCGGATTATAAATTCACGATTACCAAAGCTACAGTTTCTGAGATAAATAAAGCTGCCCTCGAAATCGAAAGGTACTCTCTCTACCCACTCTATTTTAAAACCACCTGACTTTTGACCCACATACCTACAGACGGACCTACAAACCGTCACTCGGGTCGAGAAGCACTTGGCTAGTAGGTATGTCAAATCAATAGGCCCATAATTTCCGCGTGAGAAACTGAAGAAGCACGCGCTTAGTTAAATGTGACCTAGTTTTTAGTCCTATTTTTTCTAAACTGCTATGTTAGTATATTACTTATAAAGTAAGTATTTCTATAATATTGACGCGTGTTGCCTGAAATGAAATGCTATTTTGAATTTAAGATAACAATAAAAATCGTTATAAATTCTCTATAAATTCGTATAGAGTAGCAGAAATCTATCATAATTGGTACGTATGTCGCCAAACTTTTATATACAATTGTTTGTAGGCTGTACCCACCTGAACCATTTTTTGTTTTTTCAATTTTTCGCTTTAATGTAAACATTTAGTTTGCGCAAGCAGACGGTAATGCTTTAGTTATAAAATTTACAAGTGTAAAAGGTGTAAAAACAAAGTACTAACCTCATTCATAACAAATGAAACTTGAATTTTCCTATCCAAATTGTTATTTAAAACAACGCAACAACAACCGTTAACATTTTGTGTGTTATTTAAAAATATAGGTTTCTTTTTAATCATTTGATATTGTGTTTTCCAAGTACAACTGTGTACCTGGAAAACACAAATTAATTTTTATTTTCGTATTCCGGTCATTTTCAGACGTGCAATTTTGTTTGTCTTCACATTCGCTACAACATAATATTAGGTATAAGTATTATATTTTCGTAGTTGGTACTAATTAATTAAGAAGTGTGCATGAATTTGAACTTTCGAAGATCGATTCCAAGATTTCAAAGTCAAGGGTGAGACTTACCTATGTTCGGTCTGTTCAGGTTCCACTTCTGATGAACAGGGCGCTGCATCAGACCTGGCCATCTGAAGTACCTATCAATAAAAAATAAGATGCCTTGTAAAACGATAATACATTCCAACTCCAAGTAATTAGATAATGCCAAGTGTCGTGAAACATTTGTTTCACCGTAAAAAGTGAAGGAACTTACCTATCTATCACGTTGGCTTGTCATCTAGAGGATTATTACGGCACACGGCACCTGCTACGTTATTATGCCACCATGCGTTACTAGACTTCATATATTTCGTATAAGTACTTCATACAATATGGACTAACCACTCACTTTGTAAACATGTATCATTTATACTCTAGCAGATAACAAACGCAACATTGTCCGCGTATTTTATTTCTTTACCATTGTCTGGTAAAAAGTATCCTAGAACCATTTTTGGATGTCCAGCTGTGCCTGTACTATAATTGGTTAAAATCCACCCTGAAGTTTCGGCATGATGACCACCAGATGGCGCTTTACGACTGACACCACACTGCTGGATCGCGGTGTAATATTTTTCCTGAATAAGGACCCCTCTCAATAGAAAACTGATTTTCTATATATATTTTTTTATTTTTTACTAAAATAGTAACAGCTTGTCGTGAGAGTTAGAATGGCGGGTGTAAGTACCCATCACGTATTTATAAAACAACTATTACTTACCAAAAAAAAATACTTATAATATAGGTACCATTTTTTACCTACCGCAAAATGTACTGCTCCGTACATAAAGTTATTAGAATGTGGAGGTATACCCGCCATTCTGACTGTCAGGATGACAATTTACCATGAACCTATTGATTACTTATAGACAAAAAATTACTAAATTTGTACTTCAAGATACATTTAAAATATTAAAAATCTAATTCATTACTTACGAATTAAACATGTTTTCTAATTAAGGGTTCACCCCATTGAGGTATTATTACGTCAATGGTTCATCCACATTTATTTGCACCGAATCAACTTTATCCGTGAGAATAAATCTGGGTGAACCCTTATACGTACAAAAAGTATCAAGTATAATTCGCAGGGTATTAATTACATTGCTAATATTTTAACTCTATATTGTATTTATTGCACCACTTTAGTATATATCTTTTTTGCATTTGTCAATAACAATAGCTTAGCACCCGTAATCCTGACAGTCAGAATGGCGGGTGCACCTCCACATTTAGTTAAAGAAAATGAGATTTACCAGATTTTTTTTATTTTATTAAAAACGTTAGTATTTGGTAACAGATTGCGCAGAATTTATGAGATTTATTGTAGTAAATTTATCAAGGATTATTTTGTTCCTACACACTTTATATGTATCGTTCAAGGTTTTCTTTTTAAATGGAAAATACCACGTTCCGGGACACATTCATGGGCGCGGGGGGTGACGCTCGCCCCGGAGAGGGGGGGAGAGTAGATAAAATTAAATTTTGCTCTATAACCTACATATCCTAATAGATAAAACTTGTCCTTTAAATTTGCCAAATTTTTAGCTAATTTTATTGAACTAATTGTAATAACATTATGAGTACAGAGTGCGGAACGGTACTTTTTTTAAGTAGATAAAGACAATATGCAACATTTTAATATTTTTTTTGGTTTAGTTTGTTTTACAAATTCGTGATTTTCCACCCGCCATTCTTACTCTCAATAGCTTGTCAACTTGGCATGAACACTGCCATGCCCCCAAACATGTACTTTGTAATATTCTGAATTCAGATGCATTTATGGATAGTTACATTTTGTATTGAAATTTAATATATCGTTATTGTAAGTGAATTATACAAAGATCATGTTTTCCAAAATTGACATACATAATAGGTAGGACAAAAATTAAACGAAAGGTTGTGCGTAAAAATGTATAATCATAATTCATAGTAAATATATCCAAGATAAATTTATTACTCTAACGACTACTAGGATCCTGCTTATTTTCTAACCCCCCTACTCTAATTCCCTCATTTTGTTCTAGGCCAACAATAAACGTCGGCGTTATTTTCAAAATTCAGTTTGCTACCAACAAATAAAAAATCTGAAATAAAATGAAAAACGACATTTCTTTTCATTTTACTTATCTATATATAGATATGAATTATTATTCATATCTAATGTACACAAAATGTATATATAACTTTCTTAAAAAAAGATTAAAATCTACTTAATCATGAAATCGATTTTTTTGTAATAGGTAAACAGAGTAATTGAGTTGATATATAACTTTATTGATACATTAGGTTAATAAAGTAATATCGCTGCTGCAAACATTTATATATAAATTTTAAAAATCAGAGACGTTTTTTATATGTTCTAGGACAAAATCAGGCAGTGAGAGGAAAAAGAAAAAATACACAACACCCAAACAACTACCTACTTAGTTACTCTTATTACTATCTACAAAAATATTTGTATACATAGTCTACCTACAAGACAATAACCTATTACTACATCAAGAACAAATATTTATTATACTTATCTACTAAGTACACATTGGATATTTATTTTGTAACAAATGTGGAAGACAATGATTGCACTTATTAAAAATTAAATTCATCAAAAATATTGTAAGTTTATATTAGTATTTCATTTTAACCCCATTTTTAAAAGGACTATCATTTTCTCAAAAATAAGTTTTGTGTCTGGTACACCAACAGATTATTATCGGTGTGATTTGTGTCATGGTCATGGTAGTAATTAGCAAGCATTTTTGGTTCCAAATGGCAACAATAACAATGATTGATATATCTTTCAAAAGTTACTGTGATAAAAGTCATTCAAAAAAATTCTAGCACCAAGTCTTAAAACTACATAAATCTACTTTGAGCATTACTTCTTACTAAATATAGGGTCTAAATAAGCAACAACTTTAGGCCAAATTTCATCAGAAGTTCGTCCTTCAAATTCCTTAAGAATACCCTTCTGCTTGTAAAAATCAATGACTGGACGAGTAATAGCATCATATATTTCGAGACGTTGTCGCACAGCTTCAGGCCTGTCATCAGGACGTTGAACTAAATCTTCATCAGTTACATCATCTTTTCCATGAGTTTTAGGAGTGTTGAATCCAATATTGTACACTCTGCCAGAAGATAAATGAACCCAGCGGTTCTTGACTCTGTCTATAATTACCTCAAATGGTACCACAAGGTTGAGCACTACGTCAACTGGTTGGGTTTTCCACAGAGCATTGGCTTGGTTAACTGTCCTCGGAAAGCCATCAAGTAACCATGGCTTATTCTCCACTTTTTTTAGTTCAGTTATCATGAATTTTATCATTAATTCATCAGGAACTAATTTTCCTTCGTTTAGATACTTTTTTACCTCCTTACCCAAGTCTGTCTGATTTTGTATATGATCTCTCAATTTGTCTCCACTGGACACGTGGGCTATATTATACTTTTTAACAATACGAGATGAAATGGTACCTTTTCCAGAAGCTGGAGCGCCCAATATAAGCGCCTTTAATAACTTGGCCTTCAGCATCATGATTTTCTAATAATCTTAACCTAAGTCACAAGTTGATACTTATTCTATGCTATTTCGTACGATTACACAAGTTAGCAATACGATGATCGTATCTACGAATATTATCAGTGCTTAAGATAAAATGAATGTTATAAAAGTACCTCATAAAATTAGCCGTATGAATAAAAGTCTCATATCTTGGTTAAGCGCCAAAGGTCGTGAAATTAATTTCGTTTACTAGATATCGAGATCACAGTCTTTGAAATAGTTCGACACAATTTTACACACTAAATATGTAATTATTTTCAATTTGAATTCTGTGCGAGATCAAAGTGCAGTACAAACTTCAAATAAAGACTTGAAATGTCAGTGTCATTTTTTGACAAGACTCGCGCCGGTGCGACGGTTTGAGTAGACTACTATTTGCCGCTCACCTCGCGGCGCTCACCGATTGCATGCGCGTCTAAAAGTGGATCAACGGCGTGAGCTACGCTAAACTACTATTATTATTACTATTGCAACGCAGCACGACTACATAGATAAGAGTGCATCTTGATGAAATTGACGAAGGACATGATCACAGCACTGATTCGATGCACTACACAGTCCACAGTTATTTAGAAAAAAAATAACCAACTTCAAAAAATTCAAAATAAACTGTAAGGCCAAAAATAACCAGTTTATGTACAGATTACATTCGAAGCATCTTTTGAGTCGGTGCCATGAAGGTGTCATGCAATAATCATTTGATACCCCACATGATAGGATTCAGTACACACAATGTCAAAATCCCATACAAAAAATAGACTACACGTAATAAATAATAATTCCTTCCAGGACTAAAATTCAAGATGGCGCTCCTTCTTAAAATATTCTTTAGTGTTCAGAAGTTTCATCCTGGCAAAGGAAACCTTCGATCATCAAATGCCGTATCGTATTACGTATATGTATTACGCTTATATGTCGTAAACACCAAGTCAATGTTCTAATAGTAGATTGTTTGACAAGGGGCTAAAATAAGCCATTATGACACGAAATGATTATTTGGACGATGGTACGAAGTGACCGAGGACAAATATATCCGAGTGAGAAATTATAGGTACCTTTAGAATACTGATTTTAGAATTTTAAAATACATACCTAGTATATGATCATGTTATTTTTTAGTTATAATGCCTAGCTATTTCTGTAAAAACTTAGGTTTTCAAAATAATAATAATAACACTTATCCACAACTTGCATATGTGACCATATAAGTACCTCGCCTAAATTATTCAACAGGGTAGGTTCTTCCTCTCATTACCTACTGCCCTTTTTCTTGCGACGTTTCTTAATTTCAGGTGCTATACCTATTTCTTTTTGAAAGTGTTGAAGGATTAAGACTTCTAAAACTCTTGACTTCGCCAATTTTAATTTCGTACATAATAGTTTATTCATCCATTTATGTAACATAACCCAATAAAAATAAGTCTATCTAAATCTAAACTAAGTAAAAATGGCCCCCGTGCCCCGTGGTATTGTACCAACGACGCTGGCAGCACCTCGCCGTATTGCTATGCTAAGACGCTGAGCGAGGAAACTGCCAGCCCTTTGGTCACCAGTGATGTCGACGAGCCGTTTAGCAAGCTCTTTAAAAATAATTCTAGCGCTTGGACCCCACGGGCCTAAGGTCTCGACACCAAATGCGGTAAAGTGGTGTTGAGAGCCGAGACCCTGGTATTTAAGTTTTTTGCGGTTTTCAGCCGTCTCCGTCGCCTCGCAGGCCCGGATCGAGGTCCGTGGGAGGTGTGACGGTGCTAGGGTATCGACACATGTTGCGTCCCACACCAGCACGCGACCCATCTTCCACGGGACCACGGGTCACCCCGTCGCCTCTTGCCTTTATGTTCACCAAAGTAGGAATATTAAAGTGGCACTATGTAATGATATTGAATTGTATCATAACAGGATGGCGCTGGTAATGCTGCCATGCGACCTGCCGTGGTGGACGTCGGTGCAGCGGCATCTCAAGCACCTCCTGCTAGCCTCGTCACCGGCCAAGCTCGCAGCCAGCATGCTGAAAATACACGACATGTGCAAGTACGTATACCGATAGAACATGATAACTGTATGGCTGGTAATAATGCTGCCATGCGATGCGACCAGGCGGCATGGACGCAGTACATATATACGCTACGCTAAAGCATGTATGGAAACTAAGTCCATTGTTTGAAATAAATTACTACACGAAGCTTTATTACCTATTAAATTTCATAGTGTAAAAATCCTCATTCTAATGAATAACTTACTTAAATAAATTATCAGAAAACATGGGCACGGCACGTCACCATAACTGATTTGTCTACTTCTTGATAAATTGATGCAGCTACTTTACAAATTTAGGTATTATCTTTGAAAATAACAGCGAAAAGGTTTGAAGAAGCCGAGTTCAAGCAGCTGTATACAATGCATTACACTCGTGGCATACTTAAAACATCGCGGACAGCGCACGCAATAACAGTGACCGCTTATCTCGACGCGGCACTTCGTGACTAACAGCACTGCGAAGTTTGCTTCGGGTCCTCGTAAACGCTTGCGTCTGTGTGTGTGCGTTGCTTCGACTGTTTGTAGGGGAGCGTGGGGGAATTGGAGCCTACTAGTACTAAGGCAAAAGTTCAATATAAGGCAAATGTATGGGTATTTTTGGATCTTTTTAATAGAAACTAAATCCTTAGTTATTTGAGTATCATTTAATTACAGCATTACCGTTACATTATCAGGCATTTGGCGACAGATGAACTTTTTTCAAAAAAACAGAATCGCTCCCATTACCCGGCTTTGCGGGAAATGAGAGCCTATAGATACCCATATGTGAAATGGGAGCTACTTAATTATTGCCTCAAAACAGTATACTGTTTTGAGGCTGACTCAATAATTAATATGAGATTTTAGACTGACATTTATAAATGTCAGTCTAAAATCTCATATTAATATAAATATTAACATAAACATATGCGTAAATTAATTAACTTTATGGATCCAAACAATAATAGCCTAATAATGTAATAAGCTCTGATTCCCCGACTACCACCATCTTGAAATTTCATAAAATAATACCTATTCCGAATCTAGCTTGTAATGAAATGATATGAATAGATACTAACAATTGATAACATTTAGCTATTAAATAAAACAGGTTTCATTATAACAAACATATTACTTCAACTTAAGCTGGCCGTTGAAACATCGTATTTTTTATAAGCGCGGAGCAAAAAACCGATAAGCGTCCGTGGTAACATAATGCGTGGCACTGGCGAGCTGAGCGAGCCAAGGGAACACGGCCGCACTGTGACGAAAACGCCCGAGCGGTAAATGAGTGAATATGAGCTATAGTTTTGTCTCTAGTCGCACCGCTCCTATTACCCGCTGCCCTCTATTACCCCTGGTTCCCCTACGTAGTTTCCATACTGCTTTAGCTTATATATCTACTGTGGCATGGACGTCGATGCATCGGCAAGCACCTTCTGCTGGCCTCTTCGCCGGCCATACTAGCAGCACAAAAATACACATGTGAAAGTACGTTCAGTTTATAAATGTAGCCACTTACACCTGCTTCTATATATCAGCGGGCCTATGATGGTTGCGTTTATCGCGTGATAAATAAGTGACAAAGCATATGTCACTCACACTCGCATTATGTCAAAGCGTGACGGATGCTTTATCACTTATTTATCGCGTGATAAACGCAACCATCATAGGGCCCCGTGGTTCAGGAGTTATTAATGGGAGTAAAGACGTAAAACTGTTCTGTATTCATTTATTTCCTAATTTGCTGTTTGATTTCGTGATTCCATGATAGTATAGTAGGGGAAAGTTGTTCGGTGTGAGTGAGATCCTCCCCACCAACCCTCTAGCTCCTGATCATAACTCTTGAATCACCCAGTATTTGTGTATCTCCTTGTGAGTAGGTATTATAAGTATTCCTGTCACGTCTAACTAGCATAACTCTGTGACACGCTACAATACCGCGCGAGCAAGACAGGTGACGCTGAGTCGAGCGACAAGTGAAGTTGCTGTTGGTCTACCTCTACATGCAGCGTTTCGTATCCATGGCAACTGTATTTAACCCTTAAAAAACCATAACATTTCGCTAATCTGATATACCTACAAAGAGTGTTAAGTCCGATAAGTATACGGGGTAGGTATATCTGACATACCTATATAGGTAGATAGATAATATACCTACATAAAAATAACCCATGATCGTCCTTTTCAGTATCGGTATAGACCCAGAAGACGATATTAAAGACCCAGACTTAATGAAGGGTCTCGAGAGGTTCCTAACTGAAGAGTTTGGAGCCGAAGAATGTCGACATTTCCTTGACAACACCATTCGAATTATGGTGAACCGAGCATTGCATTTGAAACGATGGCGTCCACCCAAAGGATTGATGTTTAGCTTGCAACAACAGAGTAAGAAACTCTTATCATTTTCATATTTTTACACCTACCTTATAAAGTGTATCTCCATTTGAGCTGAGCTGTATTAGTAATGGCTAATATCTAGATTCTAAGCCATACGATAAATAAATAATTCCTACACAGCGGCACTCAACAATTAAGGTGACTTCTCAAATGGAGACACGCCATTGGTAAAAATGTCCTAATGCTTCGTAAACTTACGCTATTTTATTCTTTTTTAATTGTTGCAGGTGACGTGACTGAATTAGATTACAACTTTGTATCTTCTCTGGTAGCTCATGCTTTCTTCTCAACCCTTCCTAAACGGACTCTCAAGACCCATCCAACTTTACAAGACTTCAACTTTACTCATTTTTTTAAAAACTTACACAGGTAGGTATTTATAGGAAGAATTAATTAATGTTAGTAATATCGTCATACTACGACTTTTATTTGACGTGTATTTTAATATTTTTAATTGTTTTCAGTAAATCACAAATAAACAAGTTCAAAAGTTTACTCCACTATTTCGAGTGGCTGGACAAGAATAATAACGAAGGATCTATAAAGATAAGTCGGCAGGTAAGTTACGCTTTTTGGTAACTATTGCTGTAACAACTTTTATTTTTATAAATATTGACACAAAGGTAAATTACGAAAGAAAAATTTAATGTGATCTAGGTACTACAATCTAAGCAGAACTCGAACCTGCGACCTCTACGTTTCCGGCGAATCGTTAGGTCAATCACACCAAATCTTTCATTCCATAATTCTTACGCTACTAGAGCGCCCTCTGCGTCATATGTCTTTGAAATTCTTATGCGTATTCATACCCTAGGATGTGCGCTTTACACGCACGATCCCCTTCCCCATTTGCTTTACAGTAATAATCAATTTTGATACAAGGATAACTTGACATTTAAAAATGGTTATTTTATGATACTTTTCATCTACGGTAAAGATAATAAAATACGCATACGAAGTTGCGAGCATCTCCTAGTATCAAAATAAATCAAATCTGAGCTGGACAGTTAGGTAACTTTCCTTGTTATTTATTTTTCTCATACCAGAACTTTTTCAACAAAATCCTTTCATATCTTGCATAATATTGATCCTATAAGTCTCATTAAAATTCCCCCCAGGCCGTAGCCCCCGGAAGCGGATAGGGCCCATAAATTTTGGTAGCAACCGTCAGATGCTCATTTCTAGCGCCAAGATAAAGCTATACCTAAACAAATTTTCATTGAAATCCATAATTTTCCGCCAAACTATCGTAAAGTGCTACTTTGCCTGTATTAACTAACTATAGTACCTAAGTAGGTAAGCTCTACAAAACCGAAGTTTTATTTACGCGAGATTAAATCAGGATAAACTTCCTAATTTACTAACATTTTGTTTTTACTATAGACTCTAAGGGTCAAAGGTATTTAACGGGTCACCAGCAAATATTGTGGTTACATTGGTTTAAAATTTTATTTGGTAATGTTGAGCCCGTATAACTACGCCACCAATCTCACTGTGTTTGTAGGTGATGACGTCAAAGCAATGGTTGACAATCGAGGACTGGCTGGAGTGCACGCTGCCGCTGTGTCGGCTGCAGGTGCGGCACGAAGGCCGCCCCGAGCGTTGCGAGGCTGAGGACGCGCTTCGCATTTGTTTCGCGTCTAGCCGTGTCGGCGGTGACGCGCTCATCGACGGAGAGTCGCAGGTATAATTATGCAGCGTGATAAGACACTTAACAGGGTGATTGACAGGTGGCTTAACCATTTGGTCAGAATCGCGGGAAGCCGTAGGATAGGAGCGGCCCGCAAATACTCGTTATGAAGAAAGGAAAGGCTTTTGTCCTGCAGTAGGCAAACGTATTTCTACTAGGAGCGGGTAGAGGTAAACGTTACAGGTAAATTCATTGATTTGAACAATACCGATCGGCTAGCTCCCTTCGTTTATTCGGAAACGAGATGGATGTCAATAGAGCCAATACCTCGCGGTATAAATCAGTGAATTGCGGGAGTATCGAAGCCCTATTCGAATCCTCAAAACTTGCCTACTCATTACCTTCAGGGTACCATAACCTATCCCTAAGTTATTCTTTTCAGGAATCCCTTTCCATGTTCATGATGCCTGAATTGTTGCCGGTCCTGCTTTCGGTAGAGGCTTTAGAAGATAACGAGGTGCTAAAAGTAGAAAATGTCAGGATGATGAGTCGAATCCCAGATAAGCGAAACAAATCAAATGTGGAACTGTTAGATGAACCTAAACCGGTAAATATTTATCCCTATATATTTTCTTAATCTATTTTCCTCAATGTGCAATGCAAATACTTAGATATATAAATGATTTAATCCGTTAAACTGTAGTTTTACTGTTTCACACCCAATAATTAATTACCTACTTTAACAATTAGCTAACTAGTCAGCATCAGCAATTGGTCTTTGGAACACAGTAGAAATAAAATCGCACATTTTAAAATACAGACTATCATATATCGTCCTGTTTTGTAGAAATAATTATGTATATGCATATGATGATTTTATTTTTATAAGGGTAAGTTTTTCTAGTATCAACCCGTATCTGTGCAGGTCACTGTGTGTCTGATGGACGCCGAAGACTACAGCGTGCTACCGCTAAGCCAGTGGGAAGAAGATAACGTGTTGCGTGAGCTCAACAAGTGTCTCCTCGCTTTCCAACAAACTCCCATGCAGACTCGCGACTCGCAGAGGCATGAACGGAGGCTCTCTCCAATAGGTCAGTTATCTTTATCTGTTCTACGTCAAGGTTGATAAACTCATAAACCCGATGACCCGGAAACCATATTTGGTCATGATAAATTGTTAATCACCTTAGCCTTTAGAGTCTTCCTGACTAGATCGTATTCACTCTTCTCATACATATGTTCTAAGGTTTAGAGAAAAAAAATATAGGGACACACCCGCCCGCCTTTGTAGGTTTTATGTTTACTGTATATACAATAAGGTGTCTCCATATTATGTTGGTCTATTAAATAATTGTACAGTTAGTGACACCAACTGTAAAATGTGCAACGGTACCGGGCTTTCAGGTGAATCATTTAGCCACACTCCGCCAGAGGTGGAAGCCAGCGTGGTAATAAAGCAGGCGTCGTCCTGCAGCACGCTCAACAGCTACAACAGCCGCAGCCCGTCGCCGCAGATCTACTGCGCCAACACCCTCAACCTCAACGACCCAAGTGAGCTCCAACATTCTCAACAAATACTTCAAACCGAAGGTATTTATAACAATGTTGACTGGAAGGAATGGAAGGGGGACTGGTAGCCCAAAACTCGGTATCTATCGTGAGACTATGTGAAATGTCATGAATACTACATAATAGTTGAGTGGTTTTCATAGAACCCAATTCTATGTAGTGTATTCTTTGTAGTAGCCCGAGGCACGGCATCTCGAATTCTCGATATATCCCGAACATTGGCCTGCAGAATGTGTACCTGTTTCTAAGCTCTAAAATTCAAATTAAAAACAAATCTGAGTCGGTACACATAGATTCATTAAAATTTCGAATACCTAATGGCAATGAGCAGGCATGGCAGTAAGTTAATTTAAGAACTTGGAAGTACAGCCTCATGTAATTAAAGTATGTAAGTAAATGATTTGCTACGCGGCCTGACACATTACTGTTTACCGAAGAACTCTACTCATCTACTGCATATCTGTGGTAGTGTATCTTGTAGTGTTAATCCAAACAATTAACTAATTTACGCTTCAGTTGCCTTTGCTGGTTTAATTTCTAAAATAACGGTTTACGGTAAACCCTAACGAACTACGTAATTAGCTAGCTATATTGTTTATACATTTCATAATTCAGTGCACAATAGGCTAGATACAGTTTTTGGAAGATATTCTTTTTATTTCTTTCCATAGTCCTTTATTCAAATTCAAACTCTTTATTTCGGACTTGAATCCATATAATTGTTAGTAACAGTGTATACATGTCAACAATTATTCATAATGTCTTTATATAACGATCTGGAAGGAACCAACACGCACACACGCGTGCAGCTCTAGCCATCTATGGGCCAGCGGGTCGTCCCACCTCTCAGCCAACGCTGTCAGGACCCTGTTGGGGTTATTTTATAGGCGTCTGAAGATACATGCACAGCGTTTTCTCATAATAGCCGCAAAGCCATCAATCCCCGATTCGGTAAATATTCCAGAGGCACTGCATCTCCTAGGGAGCCCCATCAGTATCCTGAAAGCGTTGTTATATTGAACGCGTAAATCGCTGTATACCTGCTGCGTGTAGATTACCCACAGGTTTAATAAGTACATTCAAGGTGCTGTTCGAAGGTGCTTGCCTGCTTGCTTTTCATAAATTTAGGCTTGCATTCTAAGTAAAATGCAAAAATCGTAGGTAGGTAGGTATAAGGATCTAAACCGCAACTCTTTAATATTTTCCCTTCACGGTATTTCCGATATCTTTTTAAATGTTCGCCATGACTGTTTTAATTTGTTTTTGGCTGAAGGACTCTACCTCTATAATTTCAAAACACAATTTTAAAAATGATTGTCGATAGTTGGCACTTGTCAATTTTTATCATTAATATTATTTTATGGAGACTCGAAGCTTGAGCCGTTATCAGTTTTTTGATGTATGTATAACCAATGCATGACTTCCGTGTTAAATAAGAGTTCCACTTGTCAATTTCAAACCGTTGACTTTTTGATATGTCAGTGTTAAATTTGAATTTTTATACTTGATTAGTGTCAAACCATCCAATGATATTTTGACACATGTCAGTGTTAAAGCCATACATTTTGGACCGATGACAAGTATGAACCATCGAACAGGTTTTTTATAATTGGGTTTTGAAGGCAGAGAGCATGAGTGACATGACAACCATTTAAAAAATACTTAGGAAAAACCGCGGTGAGGGAAAATTAAAGAGCTGCTGTTTGTAGATCCTTAGAGCCAGGACTATTGGACAAAAATATAATTTAATTGTCTTCCAAAAACTGTACCCAGCCTATTAATCAACTTTATGTGCCTACTGTGCCTAAACTCGAGTAGCTAACATAAATTTTGCTGTAATTAACAATATATATTAATTTATAGATTTCGTTCTTACTAGTTAGGTTCCATGCTGAATAAAAATGTGTTCTTACAATTTTCTACCTAAGTCAGACCCCCAATTGTAATAAATCTCGTTACATACGTATCTTTATAGGCGTGGAGATACTAAAACGCAAGTGCTGGCTATCACCCGACGGCGCCACGCTCAACAACCGCAGGGGCCGGTTCATCGTGCTGGGGTCCTCGGGCGAGTGCCTGCCCGTGACCCGCAGCCCCGCCCACAGCCAGCTCAGCCAGGAGGACAGCCTCTACTCGAGCTGTAACTCCAGTGATGAAGAATTCCACAGTGCCAACGATAGCTTCGACTACGGAAAATGTAACGTTCTTTCATCGTGTTTAATTCATAGCCTCCAAATGCACTGCATTTTTGTTTTATTCGTAAATCCGATTACTCCAGCCCGGCCGCCCTATGCCACCCGATCTGATCATGATGTGTCTGAATTTTCAGTCGGACCCGCGAGGGTACAATATCTATCCCGATCCCGACTACCACTTCAAGTGATGGAAACTCAACAACGAATTGTCATTCATGCATACCGAAATTTTGATTCTGTTTTTAGGGTCCCATAGCTCAAAAGGAAAAAAAACGGAACCCTTTATAGGATCACTTTGTTTTCCGTCCGTCTGTCCGCTTGACCCTTTATCTCGGTATCGCCTGGAGGTATCGAGTTGAAATTAAAACCATATACTCAGGTCTACAGTGTCTGGAAACTGTGAAAAAATCAAACGTCTAACTTAAGATACGGCCGTTTATGCCGCAATACACGTATATTTCAACACTCTCAACTCAAGAGAATCAAAATTTATAGGGTAGTTATTTTCCATTATCCTAGAACTATGAAATTTGGTAAGTAATACCGTGTTATACTACGAGTATATGGAAAAGCTGAAGCTATACATTTGTAATTTAATTAAATCGTTAAAAATATCACTAGTCTTTAGGTATTTAAGACGCCTTATTCCTTTTAAAATACTGATTGTTTTAGAATATTTTCTCTATGATCAAACATGTTTCTTAACATATGTATTATTTATGATGTTACTACCTCGAACAGAGCTAATGGGATTTATGAAAAATTCAAACTGTAGGTTTCAAATGCCTTCAGTTTGAATTTTTCATTGATAATTTTTGTTTCAAAAACTACTCGAAATTGACAAAATACACGCGGAAAATTAGTTTTTCAACTTATTTTCAACTGCACGCAATAGCTGTTACTACCTAGAACACGGGGAAAAGCATTATTCACTTCAAAAAGTTGGTTGAAATTATTATTATTTAGATATTTTCCTGCGTTGCTATTTAGTTTAAGTTTTCTCTATTACTTTGTTTTGCCTTTTCCTTGTCTGTGAATAAATAAATTGAATACCATATATTTGTCATAATATGAAAAAAATATATATAAGGAATAAGGCCTCTTAAAGTCCTAATCAATCATGAAGGTTAACAACGGTATAAAGTACGGAACCCTCGGTGGGTGAGTCCCACTCGCACTAGTCCGGTTTTTTTTATTCATTTGAGTAAGTAGGATTATTAATTACCCACTTTCCGCAAGCATCCTTATTGAGGCGGTTCGATTATTGGATTTGAATTAGAGACCGTGTGCAGGTGTGCGTTAGCACTGTCACATTATGGGTACGTAGATTACATATAACTTACTCGTAATGTTACAGTACTTAAACACACTCGTATTGTAGGTTATCAGTAAAAATAAATCTAAAAAACCGGCCAAGAGCATGTCGGGCCATGCTCAGTGTAGGGTTCCGTAGTTGCTCATCCTTCACGATAGACTTAAGTTACGACTTGGTCACGACAAAGATTTCAAGCTATATAAAAAGGTCGTAAACGCCAAAGTAACTGTAACTACTTATTACCTTCTGGAAGTCAACTTACGTCCTTTTAAGAAAATTATGAAATTTTGCGATAACTCAAAAACAGCTCGACCGATTTTGTTCAATGTAGTTTTCATTGAAAGTACTTATAACGCCTCATATTCATGAATTTTTCCATAATTTTTCGACCCGTGGTTGAAAAGTTAGAGGGGGGACAATTTCATTTTTATTTTCGGAGCGAATATTTACATAACTGTTGACTATCAAAAAATTATGTTTGAAGACCCCTATTATTTTTAAAAGACCTATTCAACGACACCCCACACACTAGTGTTGAAACGAAAAAAAAAATTCACCCCCTTTATGTGTTTGAGAGGTATACGAAAAAAAACATTTTTTTTAGTTTTTATTTTACCGTTTTGTCGGCGTGATACATACACATGCTCATACCAAATTTCAGCTTTCTAGTACTAATGATGACGGAGCTAAGCCGCGGGCGGACGGACGGACAGACGGACATGGCGAAACTATAAGAGTTCCTAGTTGACTACGGACTTTTTTTTTTTTTTGGTATTTTATTTACGTTTATTTATGTATTATTTTAGTAGTTTTCCACAGATTCCATGATTACTTTTGCATCGCCTACTCATTTCTGACGCTTTTATTTAATTTCGCTACCCAAAGGTTGTCATGGAAGAGATCGCTCTTTAGCGATAAGACCGCCTGTTGTTTACCTCTATTGAATGTTACTTGTAATTTGTTTGTATTTATTTCCTGTTGAGGTGTGCAATAAAGAATATTCTATTCTATTCTATTCTACGGAACCCTAAAAATGAATATACTAAAAATATATATTATGGCCTTACTATTTACTAGCAATTTTTTTAAGCACGCCTTGAACTGTATAGTATCAGGGCCTTCGCTACTTCACTACCAGTGAGTCGGACATTGTGTGGGAGTGGGAGTATAGGTAACCTAATGGGATTATCTCCGCGCCAAAGGAGTAGATTACTAGCAAGCGAAAAACTTTAATACTTAGATACCGTCGTCGTTTCGCGAAACAGGCAGACACATTATTATTATTTTTTATTTTTTTTTATTTATTTATTCTTTACATTAGCACTAACAGATGAACCTTACATGCTAATTCTTAATTAATTCAATTCATATTACATTCATTATAATTATTATTACTACAGTAGACATTATTATTTACAAAATAAAGAATAAAATAAAGCTTAGATCCATAATTATTGAATGTTTCCATTACAAATTTAAAATAAAATGTATGTAAATAACGTTAATGTTCACTAAACCGAGGTTAATATAAAATGCATTTCCAGATGGTAGCGAGGACGAGGGAAGGGGTGAGAGCGCTCGACCCAATTCATTCCAGTATTCTAAGGAATTGTCTACCGAAGAGCGCCGCCTCAGCTTCGCGGGCAGGCTGCGGGAGGCGCTCCATCGAGAGGCGCAGAACTCTTGTACAACTAGTACTACTGGGGACTGGTCTAGTGACAGCTCCAGCTACGCCGTCGGCATCAGCATCTCCGGCGCAGAGCTCAACGACGACGACATAAGGTACAGCACTCAAAATAAATAAGAAGAGACTGGTCGGAGGCGGAGAACTGTTGCGTGAACGCGACTAGCACTACTGGGGACTGGACCAGCGAAAAGTCCAACTGTTAAGCCGTCGGCTTCAGCATTTCCGGCGCACAACTCAACGACTATGACATAAAAGGTAGACAACCGTATTGACATGACATGCTCACACAATTGATGTCTTAGATATACGTAATTACAATTGTAAACGATTTGGTGCTAACACTGTAAGTTTATATTGAAAGAAATAAATTAATTGAATTTCGAGCTAAGCTAAGCTCGAAAATAAGCTGTTTACTTATTTTTTGTCCAGTATGTGCATAAATATGTGGGCGTGGCATCGCTTTATGGCGGTGGTGGAATTATGGTGGTAACTTATAAAACTGCAACATTTATCTTGAACTACCTATCCGATCTTGTATCGAACGGTTAAGCGGAGGTTCAAATTGTAGCAGATGATTATGTATAAATTCGGTGGGTACAAACCACATTTATTATTTTTATTTTGCAGAGTAAAGCGTGGAGGTTCCATGGGGTTTGTACTAACTGAAAAAGAAACTGTGAGCAACGGCAATCATTCACCACGACACGCAGGACGAAAGGAAACCGGAAATAGTTCCAAATACAGCTTCAGCACAGAATACACGTTAGTATCTAATCGAGATTTCCTTAGAGCCTTATCACACTTGCGATTTGCGAGCGTATTTTGTATGAAGGCGATCGCGCAGCGTGTTCGCCGCGTCACTTATTTGTATAGAAAATACGCTCGCAAATCGCAAGTGTGATAAGGCCCTTAATCACATCGCGGTGAAGAAGGGCATAATAGTGATAATCGTATTTATGTTTCAGATCTGAGCTTGAAGAAGTCTATGAACAATTTAATCACTGGCTAAACGATCCCATCATTGATAATGAATCAGGAGAAAATAAACGTGAAATGGACTCTCGTGATTTAGCTGTTATAAGGTAAAATAGGGTAGATTTACCATATCATCAAGTGGTAGTATGTACCTATGCACCAAATAAGTAGTTTTATGAGAAGCAAGCCGTAGGGCCTGGCCACATCACCACGCCATGGCGCCGGAACCGTGAAACGGCGCGGTGTCGTGGATTTTTACGGTGCCATTGCATATAAAAACCGCCGCTTGCCGCGGTGATGCGGCCTGGCCCTTACTCACTTTTATCCGTATGTAGGTTTGCCGGCTCGTTGCTGAAGCGTACTCTGAGCGAGTCGCTGGCAGGTGCCGGCGCAGTAGGTACGGCGGGCGCCGAAGCGGCGGAGCTATACCCGCGCGACGCCCGCGACCGCACCGCGCCGCGCAGACTTGCGCTTGCCGCGCGTTCCTTGTCGCTCGAACTGGCGCGACACCGCCACCGCCTCGCTGCACAGTTGGTGAGTTAACTATACATATATACTAGTATTACCTACCCCAAAAGCTCTCAAAAGAACTCCAAGAGAAACATTGGCAGGCGCGCGCGTGGTAATCGCGGCGGACAGCGAAACTGGTAGCAAGGATTACCTATACTATACAACGTCATAAGTATTAAGTTATTCACTTATAATGTTACAGCTGACAGCTTACACGATTAGTAATACGAATCCTAGCTCAAGCTCTATAACTTGGAAAGGAAATAACTGTGGTTACACGGCCCTGGACAATCATATGCGGATAGATAACATCGCTGACAAAGTCCCATTCCTGAGCAAAGAAGGCTGAGCTGACATTCGGAAACTCACGGTGGGCAACCGGCCGATGGGCATTGCTGGATGAATATTCAGCGATTTTAAGGCGTTTTATTTTCGTCATTCCCATTTCTAAAATACTTATTGTTAAAATAGATGATTGTTGGAAGTAGATTTTTTTATGTATCCCGACGCCACTCCCGAGTGTGATCCTAGTTAAGTAGATCATGATTAAAACGACTGGCTCTTCCATTGTGGTAATAATCGTGACAAAGGAATGACGCTAGAACCGCGCGGTTAGAACGGAGAATCACCCTGCTGAGAAGGTGAGGTGGAGAAGAATATAATCGTAAAAAGAATTTAATAATCCCTTGAACTTTGAATAAACTTTTGTACCTACTGGGGTAAATAATATATTAGAACAAAAATCTATTTATCAAATAGTTGTCGAAACATATTAAATAATATTTATGTGTTTTGTAGAAGGTCGCTTAAAATTGTATTAGTATTCTAAGAATGAAATGTACCTAATGTTTTAGATAGACTTTTTTTAATTTTTTGTTTATTTTGTTTTGTTATATTTTTTAATTAAATGGACCTAATGTTTAGTTCTATGACTTTAGTACAAACTTGCTATGAAAAATTCGATTCCGTCAAAATTTCGGTTCACTTTCTGCCTTCCTCGCGGTTAAAATATAACTAATTATATATACCTACTTACTACTTTTGGCCCTACCAGCGTTATTTACAGTCATAATTTATTATAACATCGAGACCTTTATCGCTAATAAACCCTACTCTGATTTCAAAATATGTTTTGACAGAAACGCAAAGTAAAAGAATCTATACCGGAGAAGATAATGCAAAATGTGCAGACTAAATGCTCCCATGACGAATCAGAAGACAATCCGAATTCGGCGTCACTTAGTAATTCCACAGAAACATGCTCCACCCAACTGTCGAACCCAACCGTTAGGAGGAAAAAGTTGAATTGGATGATTAACACGATAGTAGAAACGATCGAAGATACCGTAGAATGCGAACCGGTGACAATAAAGCTTAAAAAACCAAAGGTCAGGCTCACTCCGCTCCTGTCTATCGCTAATATCAATGAATCAATCATATTCGTGAAGTTCATTTTTTTCTCACATTAACATGTAATTAATAGATCTAATCTATCATAATTTTGGCACTGTATAATTTACCGTAGGCTTCGCTTTTTTTTCTAATTTAACTATGCATGTGCACCGAAAATACTGTTTACACGTGTTACCAACTACCGTCAAAAATATCTAACTCAATACATCTTTAATAAAACTACGTTTTATACAATGTTTTACGTATATTCCAAAACATTACTGATCTTTTAGGTAAAAAAAACTAATAAAATAGTCTACGAAAATGTTTAATCAATTGGTAACTTCATCGGAGTGTAAACTATGTAATAACAAATTATACCTACTTATCGTTTATTTAGTACCTAATCTACGTTGTCAGAGAAAAGGTCTGAGGGAGACGAAGACGGTGAAGAGAAAACGGTTGACGACGGTTTTTTAGGGTTCCGTACCCAAAGGGTAAAAACGGGACCCTATTACTGAGACTTCGCTGTCCGTCCGTCCGTCCGTCCGTCCGTCCGTCCGTCTGTCACCAGGCTGTATCTCAACAACGGTGATAGCTAGACAGTTGAAATTTTCACAGATGATGTATTTCTATTGCCGCTATAACAACAAATACTAAAAATAAAATAAAATAAATATTTAAGGGGGGCTCCCATACAACAAACTTGTTATAGATTATATATATGTATAGGTACGGAACCCTTCATGCGCGAGTCGGGCTCGCACTTGCCCAATTTTTATTACTTACTAGATACATATTTTATTAAAAGCAGCCGTTGCCTGAGTAGGTACAGTTTTATATGAATTATATTATGATAGCTATGATTATGCTAAACGTGTACCTACTCGTACGTCTGCCACTAAAACTATCAAGATGATTACCTACTTACTTAATAAAGGAAAGTGGACCGGTTCAGTCCTGAGGTATGACACTTTATACTCTCGCGGTTTGTAACATAATTAACACAAATTATAACGGGGTCTGATAAGTAATATCGCGATAGATCCGTTATAAATTTGTTAACTATCTATATTTTTATATCAAAACGGGACTTAATCGAGTTCAAAAAGTGTTCATTTGATCCTAATAATAATTAGTGTTATAGTTATAGTTAAGGAGGTTGCACTTTGTGGCTATGATAGCTTGATATGATAGCACTATTTACAAAAAACTTCTAGGCTACGACATTTTAATGCAGCTATACCCACCCGACCGAATAGGCTAATTGTACTCCTCCACATTCAGTGCGCTTACACACAGAAAACAACCCCGAAAATAATAAATGTCGGAACCATGTCCAAATCGATTCAGCCATCGTGCGTAATCTTCATACGATCAGTTCCGACCGCGTTTTCAGGGGCACTGTGTGGATGCGCACTCTGATGAAATATTTTCAGATCACGCGTGATTTTCGAGATACAGTCCTTATTTTAGAGGATTCTTTGAAATAGACAATGTGGCATATTTTTATGGCGCACCCAACACCCATCCCTAAACAAACAAAACTCTCCAAATAGTCGAAGATCACGTGCGATCAGTGTACCACACCAGTCTATTTGCACATGATACATATAAACTAACTGTAATGTAACACGGTGATTGGTTCGGTTGTCTGCAGCTGAGCCAGTTGGCGCACAAAATAGTGTCGGGCGGGACGACCCGGCCCGTCGCGACCGGCAACTGGGGGTGCGGGCGGCGGCGTGGTCACCCCCAGCTGAAACTGCTGTTGCAGTGGCTGGCTGCTAGCGTCGCCGGCGTGCCCGCGCTCATCTACTACACCTATGGGAACGAGAAACTTTTCAAGGTATAAATACCAACCTTTTTTATTTATAACGAAACAAGAAATTCGTACGAGTCACTTCCAAATTATATCTTTATATAAGTTAAATATGTACCTATCCTTCTGTAACTTGGTGGGAAGAGACGTCGCCAGGCTCGAGCTTAATTGATCTATGCTGCCCAAGGGTCCACGCCCGGCTGCAGGCGCGCATGGACCTGTCTGTTTATTTAGTGGACAGGTATTCATAAACCGCAATCCATTTAACTTTAAGTGATTGAGAATATTGAGATTGACTTGCCATATGCGTAGTGTGCACGATACAATCCCTAATAGGGATAAGTTCGCCTTTGTACATAATTATTTCATTTGTTATCAATATGTATTTATAACCAGCTGTTGTGTACAACAAAGTGTTTACATACATACATACATACATACATACATCCATCCATCCATCCATCCATACATACATACATAATAACATACATACATACATACATACATACATACATACATACATACATACATACATACATACATACCTACCTACCTACCTACCTACCTACCTACCTACCTACCTACCTACCTACCTACCTACCTACCTACCTACCTACCTACCTACCTACCTACCTACCTACCTACCTACCTACCTACCTACCTACCTACCTACCTACCTACCTACATACATACATACATACATATGATGAATGGAGGTTTGTAGCCATTTTCATTGAAAGGTATACATTTTTGGTGCGTGGAAATAACCTCAAAATTACAACTGCTCAAAAATATAAAAATAAAAGATTATACGTATATCATGAAACACGATTAATTATTAGGAATGTGAATGTATATAATAATATTAAAGATGAATTAATTTTATCATCCATGGTCCGTAAGTCCATATTAGTCTTAAATAAAATAGTTTTTAAGTTTGAATCTGTTGGCTAAATATGCAAGCATTTAAAACGTCACTTTAAAAAAAAGAAAAGAAACACGGAACATTTCAATTTTCTATTAGAATTTTGAATGATAATTACCATTGCTCGTATTAAACTTGAATTGTTGTTGTAGATAGTAACCTTAGTTGTGTCTAGACTTTTTAATAATTAAGTTTTTTATAGTTATGTCATATTTTAAATTTACTGTTACATTTTCGAATATACATTTTAACCGTCAACATCTTTTTCTAATATCTATTTACCAAAATCCTTAAATAAATATACTCGAGATTCGGTGGTGACAGCGAGCGCTAGCGGAACGTCATTTGGTTATCGGTTTTAAATTATTTATTTTTGCCTGATTAGTCTTGAATTTCTTATTTAGTTAGTACTAGAGCTTTCTTTATTGGGTTATATTCTTATTTATTTTTCTTTTTTTTGGTTTAATTATATATATTTTAGTATTTAGTTTATTTTTTTGTTAGGTCTGCCCTTAGGGGCTACAATGGGGGATCATTCCCCCGGGGACCCTGGGGGGTCAGGTAACCTGCCCCCCCCTTCCCCGGGAGCATTCATCACAATTTCTGATGACAAGCGGGACATTGCGGCGCGAGGTCGCAGAAGGGAGTACAGGGATATCGTAATCTCTCCTAATAGTCCTAATAACGTACGCGATTCTGGTCGAGCTCGATCTCGGTCAAACTCTCGCACTCGTTTTAACCTAGATGAAGACCTGTCGAGTTCAGGAGTTGAGCTCCGAAATTCTTTCTCTTGTTTACCCCCATATCAACAGGTCTCTCAAGATTCAGAACTGGCGTTGGGTCAAGTATCCAAGTCGCAGGATGCACCATTACAAGATTCGGAAGGGACACCACCGGTTCACTTACAGACTTCTCCTCCTAGCTCGATTGCTACTACTCCACAGATGTCTTCCTCAATGGCTTTTACGGGGAGAGTAAATTATGAGCCAAGTGACCCTGGTCCATTTACTGTTCATGTTCAGTACGACAGTCCATCGCCGGGAGCCACTTTGCATCCTGTTTCCTTTGGGCTATTTCTGCAGAATCACCACCGAGAGTTCTGTAATATTATCGATGGTTCGGTTAAGGGTCTGGGCCGCAACAGGGTAACCGTAAGTTTCCACTCTTACCAGGACGCTAATGATTTCATGAACTCGCCAACTCTTAAAAACAAGAAATTGAAAGCATTCATCCCGTCTTTCAATGTTACTAGGGTGGGTCTTGTTAAAGGCATCCCCGTAGACTGGTCCCCTGATGATATTTTAAATTATGTCAAGGTCCCTGTTGGCTGTGGACGTATAGTCAAGTCCAGGCGGCTTAATTATAAGAAAAATAACTTTCAGGATGGGTCATTTAAATGGGTTCCGTCTGAAACGGTGGTGGTAACCTTCGATGGCCAGATTCTTCCTCCCAGAATCTTTGCATGTTTTAATTCTCTTCCTGTGGAGCAATATACGTTTCCTACAATCCAATGCTATCGTTGCTGCAGATTCGGGCACACGAAGGATAAATGTAGGTCGAACCCTCGCTGTTTCCGTTGTGGGGCCAATCATTCTGGCGATTCTTGCGAGGAAGAGTCGCCTCGTTGCATAAATTGCAAGTGTGAGGAGGGTCATCAGGCCACTAGTAAGTCCTGTCCCGAGTTCCTACGCCAATGCAATATTAAAAAGTATATGGCCTCGAATAATATTTCCTATGCTGAAGCGAGCAAGCTCCTCCCAGTGTATGGGAAATCGTATGCGAACATAGTGGCGTCTGCTCCAGCGGTAGCGAGCCACTCTTATAAAAAAACAATATTGAAGAAGCCCCGCTCTCCTGCTCCTCCTCGGAGTGGTTATGATAAGTCGGCCCATATGGGTCTTTTTAATGAAAATTATCTGCAGGCTGGGAACGGTACTGCGTTAAATAATCCTCATTCATCTTCGGTGTCTGAGAGCTCTATCGCTGTTCTTCTTAAGCTGATCTCTCAAATTTTTTCAAAAGTTTTTCCGCCTCATAATGATTTGATGTCCCACGTTGCCCCTCTTATTTCTTCCTTTATTTCTTCTTTAGACCATGGGTCAGTTAATCCTTCAGTGGAATTGCCGTAGCTTCATTAACAAAAAATCTGACATAATATACCTAATTAACAAGTATAATCCTAAATTATTTGCTTTATCTGAATCGTGGCTTAAGCCTGATTATATCCTTCGACTTCCAGGATATATCTCTGTAAGAGATGATAGGCCTGATGGATATGCAGGCTGTGCATTTCTTATTAAAAATAATGCTCTCTTCTCTAGACTTCCAATTTTGTCTTCCAATGAGTGTGATATTGTTGCGGTTAAAATTGAAAACATTACATATGTCTCTGTTTACGTCCCTCATCCTTCTAAATCGGTGTTAATACATTTGTCATCTATCCTTCAATCTCTTCCCCGACCATTGCTTGTCTTAGGGGATTTCAACTGTCACCATCGTGTATGGGGCTGTGGTAAAAATGACCTTGTAGGATCTATATGGCTCGAATTATTGGACTCCCTTAACCTGTGCATTTTAAACACGGGGTCGGCTACAAGGCGTACTCGCCCAGGCCAATCAACGAGTGCGATTGATCTTTCATTGTGTTCCCCTGATCTGGCTCCCCAAATTTCCTGGGAAACCCTGAATTCTTCATTCGGGAGTGATCATTTTCCTATTTTAATTGATTTCCCTCACTTCTCTGCTAAAAATCAAATCCCGATTCCCCCTCTTCTTAAGTTTAATTTATTAAATGCGGAGTGGGAGGACTTTCAGAATGAGTTAGAAAAGTCAATTTCTGGCCTACCATTGGTCTCTACTGCGAATATTCATAATTGTAGTAAGGCGTTTGCAGTCGCCATCATTCAATGTGCTGAGGAGGTGTTCCCTATCAAGAATGCAGCTTCGGGGAAAATCCCCTCGCCCCCATGGTGGGATTCTCAGTGCACTATGGCTATAAGGAACAGGAAAGAGGCTGAAAATGATTACCGTTTTGATATGTGTCAGTCAAAGTTTAATGCCCTTAGTAAGTGTATTGCTGAAACTAAACTTCTACTGAGGACAAAAAAGAGAGATGGGTGGAGGTCCTTTTGCACTTCTATATCTCCGTCTACTCCTGCTCGTTTTTTGTGGATGAATATTCGTAAATTTCGAGGCTGTAAACAGGTGTCCTCGCGGTCGCATCCCTTATCACGTGAATGGGCAGCAGCGTTCATGGACTCCCTTGCTCCGCAATATGTTCCTAGCCTTCTCGAAGCTAATGCCGAGTACTTCTCTCATTCTTCTGATCCCCTTGATACTCATTTTTCAATGCTCGAGCTGAAGATTGTTCTTAGTTCTCTTAAAGATTCCGCTCCTGGACATGATGGTATTCCCTATTCCTTCATTTGCAATGCAAGTTCCGGCTTTCTCTGTTATTATTTAAATTTGATTAATTGTATCTTTGATTCAGGTACTATCCCGCTGTCTTGGAAAACTCAGCTGATAATCCCAATCCTTAAACCTAATAAAGACCCAGTGGATCCTTGCTCTTTCCGTCCCATTGCTCTTTCTTCGGTTCTCCTAAAAATTCTTGAGCACCTAATCAAGAATAGGTTGGAATGGTTCGTTGAGTCCAAGGGTTTACTGTCTAGCTCCCAGTTTGGCTTCAGGAAAGGAAGAAGTACTACTGATAGCCTGGCGTTATTCACGACAGATATTCGTGTTGCGTTTTCCAATAATAAATCTGTTGTTGCTGCTTTTTTGGACGTCAAAGCAGCTTATGATAATGTCCAACTCCCATTCCTCTGGGAAAAGCTTCTTCAATTACAGGTACCGAAAAAGTTAAGTAGTTTGGTAATGAAGATTTTATCAGGGCGTCGTATTTCGTTTCGGGGTTGTGAAGATTCAGTTGCTCCTTCTCGCTTCATCTGGAAGGGACTCCCACAAGGGTCAGTTTTGAGTCCGTTACTGTTCAATATTTATTCATCGGACCTGCACACCTCAATAGCTCCTGATTGCAGTGTCCTACAATATGCGGATGATTTGCTGGTTTATTCAATCAGTAATAGCATTACAATTGCCGTGGAATGTATTTCTTCCTCCTTGGAATCCTTGAACTCATGGTTGGAGAATCACGGGCTTCAATTGTCTCCTTCCAAAAGTAATGTAGTTGTTTTTTCAAGGAAAAGATCTCTTCCTCCTACACAGGTGTTTTTGAACGGTCAGGTAATTCCCGTACAGCCACACTTCAAATTTTTAGGTGTGGTTTTAGACTCAAAACTTTCAGGGTTAGCTCATTGTGAGTACATTGCAGCTAAATGCGAGCGTAATTTAAATGTGCTTAGATGTCTGGCCGGAGTGTGGTGGGGTGCTCACCCTTTTTCCCATAAAATCTTATATAATGCGATCATTCGTAGTGTTCTAGACTGCGGCACATTTTTATTGGAACCGGCTATTAAATCTGGCCTGCACTGCTTAGACTTGATCCAAGCTAAGGCACTTCGTTTAATTTCAGGGGCTATGAAGTCAAGTCCAATTAATGCTTTGCAAGTTGAGTGCACGGAGGCCCCGTTGGATCTTCGTCGTCAATTCTTGGCTGACCGGTATTTATTTCGTGCCCTTCAATTTTCTTTTCATCCCATCTTCCCTAAAATCTCTTCCCTAGACCTCCTTTGTCGCAACTCTTCCTTCTGGATAAATAAAACTCTTCCTTGTTTAGTTTTAAGTTTTAATAGGTTTAAATCTATAAAGGATCCGATGTTTCATTCTGTTAATCTTCCAATGTTTCAGTTTCCTTTTGAAATTACTATTCTTCAACCTAGAGTCATTTTGGATTTTGAAATTGCAAAAGGGAATTTATTCGCCAATGAGCACTTTCGTGGCCTCCTGGGCAACGATTGGAATGGTTGGCACTCTTTATTCTCGGACGCATCCAAATTGTCCCCTGTGGGCTGCGTAGGAGTTGCCACCTATCACACCCAGTACAACATAATTCAAAAGTGTAAATGCCCTCCTGAGTCATCAGTTTTTTCGGGGGAATGTCTTGGCATTTTAAAATGTTTAGATTATGTTTTGGTGGCTAAATTAAAGCGTACTATTATTTTTTCAGATTCCCGGAGTGCTCTGGAGTCTCTTTTAGCAAGTCCTTTTTCCTCAAAACTTCATAGCCCTTTCTTGTTTTTTATTAAGGAAGCTGTCCATCGCTGTAATCTCAGGAATTATGAAGTTGTGCTAGCGTGGGTTCCTGGGCACTCTGGTATTGGTGGAAATGAGGTTGCGGATAGGTATGCCAGAGAAGCAATATCCTGCGGCGACAAAGTACCATTTAAGAACTGTTGCAGTGATCTGTTGCTGCTTCCTAAATCCTACCTCTTGAAGGCTTGGGGTTCTCGGTGGCGTAGTTCATGCAGAAGTAGAGGTTCATATTTTGCATCAATACAGCCAAATATTCCTTCAAAACCTTGGTTTTCAAAAATTTTACTGGACAAAACATCTGTTTCTTCAATCATTCGAATGAGGTTGGGTCATTGTCGATCAATGGTGCATCTTGCGAGGCTAAGGATTCGTGACTCTTCGCTTTGCGAATGTGGCCTTGATGAAGGGTCCCTTAATCATATGTTTTTTAGTTGCCCCCTGTTTAATCATACGGAATTCTTGGAAGGCTTGGTTCTTCAAGGGATTCCCTTTCCTACATGTATTGTTTCCCTTTTGCAACCTTGTCCGGTAGTTTTCCGCTTAATTTCTAAATTTTTGACTTCCAATAAAATTAATTTATAACGCTGTACTTTTTTCTGGTATATTTTAGTTTTTTTTTTGTTTTCTCTAGTTTGTTTCCTTTCCTTTTAAAGTTATCTCTAGTACCTAAATTTTCTTTCCTCGTTATATTTTTTTCCTTTTTTAATGACGCGATGCTGGCAAAAATGTCTTCACGACGATTGCCATAAAAAAAAAAAAAAAATAAATAAATAAATAAATATACTCTTCAAGGCTCTATACCCCGCGTCACAACACGCAATTAATTGTGTCACTATAAATTACGGACAAAATAAGTAATCATCATCTTCCAGTGAAGAAGAATTAAAGGCTATGTGTATAGAAGAGTCAATACAAATAAATACAATATTTATCGAAGGAATATATTGAAGGAATTAAAATATCCTCAAAGCAGAAATCACAACCAACATTTGACCCACGCCCATCAACATCGTGGGATGAGAATGAGCCTAATGAAATAACCATCGGCAGCCTTTTTGAGGAAACGTCTGCGTCTCTACTATACTCTCCATTCTATCCAACTTTAACTTCGATTTCGAGTGAAAATATCTTACTTCTCAAATACAAACCACGCCGACCCAGCTTAATTTTCAGGGGAAAACTATACATATTTAAATGTAAAGAATTGTACAAATTGCCCTTTGAATTTTTCTGAGGTAGGATTAACGAAATACGTAATTGTAAGAAACTTTGTTATAATAAATATTGTAATTTTATATTGAACTTCGTTTCTTTTCCTCGCATTCAAAGTGAAAACTAGAGTGTTTAACGCGAGACTAAACAACCATAATGACACTCGAACTATTAGCCACCCTCGCTTAGCTCGGGTGGCTAAAACATCTCGCATCATTATGGCTTGTTTTAGTCCCTTGTTGAACAATCTACTATTTTTAAGCCCTCATAAAAATAGTTTTTATCTTTGGTGTCAAAATGCTTCTCCACTGCTGCCTTCAAAGTTTCGTTGTGTGAAAGTCTGGACTATACGGTGGATGTGTACCTAATAGTTTCGAACCCAGATTCAAGAGTAGCAGCCATGGCAATATGAGCAGTATGCACAGGGGCGTTGTCGTGCAGAAGTAGAACTCCCTTGGCTAATTTTCCTTTTCTCTTCTCTTTAATTGCTTCTCTTTATTCGCGTATAATATTAGCGTAGCCTCCTGACGACCAGCATTCATAATTTGTCAGTTTAATTTTAACCTTATGACAAATAGTTGACAGTTAACTATTAATTGAAGTTTATGTACTATGTGTAGGACACTGGAAGTCAGGAGGCTATTACTCTCCTGTAATAGTTACACCCTTTTCCTTTACCAAGCGGTGTCAGCATTCGCGATCGCGGTACCCATCTCGAACTGACTTTTAACATATTAAGATGGTCATGGACGTATATTGCACGTATAGTAGGTACCAATAGAAAGTTTAGTGCATTGGGCTATTGCTTTCACCTTCCCTCGACCATCTTCCGATATCATTTTCTCCACTTTTTTTCTGTTTTCTGGCGAAGAAGCTTCGACGGGCCGACCAGGTCTAGGTCGTCTTCAAAACTCTCTCTCCCGCCCTTAAATTCAATAGACCAATTTTGAATTGTTGATAAAAAAAAAGGAGCAGACTCAAGGTAAACATCCATTTATTACTTAAAAACTTTTAGATTTTTCCCTGTTATGTCAAGAATTGTATTACCGCTCGGTGCTCTAGTTTAATTAACATTGAAAAATCGCTCATAGTGATCAATTGATCATATTTGTTCGACAGTTGCGGAAAAAGAAAAGAACAGCGCCGGTTGAATTTTACAAATTTTTAGGGTTCCGTTGTCAACTAGGAACTCGTATAGTTTCGCCATGTCCGTCTATCCGTCTGTCTGTCTGTCCGTCCGCGGTTTAGCTCCGTGATCATTAGTACTACAAAGCTGAAATTTGGTGTGAGTATGTGTATGTATCACGCCGACAAAACAGTAAATTAAAAACTAAAAAAAAAACTTTTTTTCGGGTACCTCCCGTACACCTAAAGTGGGGGTGTTTTTTTTTCGTTCCAACACTAGTGTGTGGGGTGTCGTTGAAGAGGTATTTAAAAAATAATAGGGGTCTTCAAACATCATTTTTTGATAAAATCAGCAGCTTTGTAAATATTTGCTCCAGAAATCCAAAAAATAGTGTCCCCCCCTCTAACTTTATAACCACGGGTCAAAAAATTATGGAAAAATTCATAAAAATGAGGCCTTATAAGCACTTTCAATAAAAACTATACTGAATAAAATCGGTCGAGCCGTTTTTGAGTTATCGCAAAAATTCCTAATTCTCTTTAAAAGCGTAAGTTGTGCCGCGCGGTGTCCTTATGCTTCAAACGTTGCACATAGTAGTTAAGTGCCATACTGTATTAAAACATTTAGCTCAATCTGACGCGTATAATCGATAACTTCCAAAAGGTAATCAGTAATTACAGTTACTATGGCGTTTATGACCTTTTTATAGAGCTTGAAATCTTTCTCGTAATTTAAACCTCGGGCTTAAAATCGCTGTTTTAAGCCCGTCTATTGTGAAGGATGGGCAACTACGGAACCCTACACTGAGCATGGCCCGGCCCGACACGCTCTTGGCCGGTTTTTGTTATTTATAATTTTATACTAATGAATGCCACTTACCAGTATTAAAAAGTTAACTGAAAAGGTTTGAAAGATGTCAATACCGAGAATTTATTGAACGTCCCTCGTACTATAGGTACTCATATTGAGGCTCATAGTGCGTACTTAGACCATGAACGTTCAGTCAGCTGTAGTCTATTGCGCTCTCACGCAGCCACGTGTGATATCGTCAATACATAGAAAGCCTTCTGCCCCTAAGTATAACACAACTAACGCGCAACTGTTTCCCGCGCGAGAAATAATATTACCCGTCTCTTTTTATTCAGTAGGTAATGTGAGATGCTACGCCCGCTATGTCGCGCGCCTTGTAGCATAGTTGTGCTTGACGGGCTGGAGTTAAACTACTTATAAGTACACCTAGATATTTTTCTAGCAGGAACCACCGGTCGTTAGTGCTTACATAATAATGATATCGACTAACCTGTTATCGATAACTACCACGTCAACGTTATAAAGAAATACACACTATATAAACAAACAAACTGAAAGTTGTTTCATTTAGACTGCTCCATATTAACAACCTTATACCGTGAGTTAGAAAAAAATTAGGAGGACAAAAAATTTACGAATTATGTCTATTTGAACATAATCGCTGGCACGCGAAGTGGATGTGTTTGCGGCGTCAACCAATTTTAGGTCTGTGATTTTCCTCTATAACGTTGAAGTGGTGTTATCGATAACAGGATTGTCGATGTTTTTATTTTGTCAAGCACTAACAACACGTCGTTCGTGCTAGGAAAATCTCTAGGTGTACTTATAAGTGTTATGTGTTACCTATGGTTGCAGTGTGATACGCTGGTACGGGTGCTGGTGGACCGCAAGTGGTCGGTGGGACAGCTGGCGCGCGCCGTGCTGCGGTATGCGCGCGCGGCGCTGCGCGAGCCTCTCGCCGACGACCACTCGCTCTTCGACGACCTCATCGGCATCGACCGCACCCCCGACGAGCTCTAGCAGCAGTATCTCGCGCTCTTCGGCGAGAAGTACAAGGAATACCCATAGGTACTAAATGGCGCGTATTCCTAAAGACAATACGTTGAGCTGCAACTTTTCTGGCCGGCTAGTCTAGTTCTGACGCTGCGTCTACATATGTACATCTTACGCGAGTTTAATACTAAATTTGCAGTGTGTTAATAGAACTGAAGGGAGTTTGTAAGACAGTTTTTAGTATAAATATTTGAATAACCTTCAACAAATCGCCTTGTATATTATAACAGTTGTAGATATGCTTTTAACTATGTATGTATATTATAAATAGTGCGGGAAGTAGTGTCACCCAATGTATGGAACATGAAAATTTTGGTATCGGATGAATTCACTTGGCACAGATGTAGTATACGTAAAACTAAGCTAATATGACACTTTATACTCTCGCGGTTTGTACACATAATTAACACAAATTATAACGGGTCTAACGCGATATTTCCTATTTACCTTCATAATCTAACGTTACGGCGGGGTTGCACACGCCGGCTGGACCGAGGACGAAAGCTGCGAATGCGGATGCCCAGAGCAGACTGTACGAACTAGATTCGCAGGCCAGGTGGAAGATCTTAAAGACCTAACAAGCGAAGCTGTTAATTTCCTCACAAATTGTAAATTTAAATTATAACTAATTATAAGTAAGCACGCAGTGTAAATTTTACGCCATACGATAAATAAATAAATAAAATAAATACCTATAACTAATTAGAGAGAGAGAAACTGCTAGTCACAGCAAACAAAACGTTTGCTCTATTTCGCCCTGCCAATAACTACCCCTACCCAGTATTTGGTTATGGGACAATCGAGACGCCCTTCCAACGCCCTAAGGAGGCTGCTGCCGCTACCGCGCACTCTTCTCAGCAGAGAGGCTATTCTCTTCCGCCTAATGGTAAAAGTCATCTACGTGCGCTTCGGCAAAAATGCCGGACGCACTGCAGTGCTTATTAGGCAGCTTCAACAACATCCTTAAGGCATTGTTATTCTGTACTCGCAATGCGTTATAATATAATGGCATATTATGCCCTGTGCGTAAATCTTACCCACAGACTGCACGTGTAAAAGGTCTGACAGTATGCTTTAAATAGCGCCAATTTTACTTGTTTGTTACACCGTGCAAATCTACGGGGAAGCATAGCACGTACTGACATAGCTCTCCTCTCTCTTTCTCTCTCGAGATCGTGGTCTTAGCTTGGATCATTCGTGAGTATATGCCCCAGGTACTTAATCCTATCGACTCGCTTCAAAGGTACGCCGCACAGCACGATCCTAGGCTTCGTTGTTCGGTTATATTTGCGTGTTTTGAATATGACGACCTCACTTTTGGCAGCGTTGTACCTAAGACCATGCCGCTCGGCTTACCTCTCACTTATAGCGATAAGTTGCAGCACCGAGTCGACTGAGGGGCCCAGCAGCGCCATATCGTCCGCATAGCTGATGTTGTTAAAACATGTCCTAGCAATATGACAACCCGAATTAACTCGTCCACATTCAAATTAAACAATAGACAAAAGGCGAAATAAACAATAGGCGATACCAAGCCACCCTATCTTACATCACACTGGAGCGTAGGTATACTCATCCGACTTCTCTCCCATCCATCTCCCTCGATTGACCTGGTTGTTGTACCAATACATTTTAACAATACAACACATTCCCTCGGCAATCCGGTGTTGCCCCTCTTTGTTCCTGTCGGTCTTGGCACCATTTCAGCTTGCACACATATCATTATAAACCGGCCCTTGACTAGGTCTATTCACTATAGGTAGTGAGGGCTATACAGCCTTCATACAGTTCAAGTCGTGTTAAAATAAAACCGGCCAAGAGCATGTCGGGCCACGCTCAGTGTAGGGTTCCGTAGTTTTTTTCATCCTTCACAATAAACTGCTGTTTTAAGCCCGAGGTTTAAAAGTTAAGGAAGATTTTAAGCTCTATAAAAAGGTCGTAAAAGCCCTAGAAACTGTAATCACTTATTACTTTCTGGAAGTCAACTTAGGTACGTCCTTTTAAAGAAAAAATATGAAATTTGGCGATAACTCAAAAACGGCTCGACCGATTTTGTTCAATATAGTTTTCATTGAAAGTACTTATAAGGCCTCATTTACATGAATTTTTCCGATTTTTATTGACCCGTGGTTGAAAAGTTAGAGGGGGGGGGACACTATTTTTTTTGTTTTCGGAGCGAATATTTACAAAACTGCTGACTTTATCAAAAAATAATGTTAAGTGACCCCTACTATTTTTCTAAGACGTATTCAACGACACCCCACATATCAGTGTTGAAAAGAAAAAAAAAATTCACCCCCACTTTACGTGTTCGAGAGGTACCCGAAAAAAAGTTTTTATTTAATTTTTATTTTACCGTTCTGTCGGCATTATACATACACATACTCATACCAAATTTCAGCTTTCTAGTACGAATGATCACGGAGCTAAGCCGCGGACGGACGGACGGACGGACGGACAGACGGACATGGCGAAACTATGAGGGTTCCTAGTTGACTACGGAACCCTAAAAAAGGTGCAAGTGCAAGTCACGGTGCGGTGTTAGGTGCAACCGTCTAAAAAAAATTAAAATGTACTGAATTCTGCCACTGTTGTGGAAAATGTAATTGAAAAAATAAACGAATAGAAATATAAAAATATTATTATTGATGCATTAAACCATAAGCGACAGTCAATAACTAAAATAAGTATGTATTCTATATATTTTGCATAAAAAACAACTTAATACTTTGCAAAAAATTAAGTGAGACTAGACGATTGGAAGCTCCCAGGCACCGCCGCGTACTATATTCATGTTTTTTAGATATATTTATAATAAATATATATATAATATAGTACATATTTTTAAAGAGCTAAATAAATATCATTTAAGGTAGTTAGTATTTTATTTTTACTTATAAGTCAGGATTTTCAAAGATACTGATAGTGGAGTAAAAAAAAATGCAAACCAGTTTTGATATGTTCGTCAATAGGTATTTACCTTTTTTTTCTATTAAACTATACATTAAATGTCTCTAAAATGAATTCCTCATGCCCGATTTATAAGAAAATGACACCGCACTTCTGGTATCGGGTAATTAGAAGCTCATATGTTTTTTTTCTGAAGCGCGGCGGCGTGTAACTTAGACTGCCCCCCCTTCCAACCCGCTAGGGGGTGGTTGATGGCTACCGGGCTAAATTAGCTTAGTTTTACGTAGACTACATCTGGGCCAAGTGAATTCATCTGTGTGTCAGTGACACTACTTCCCGCACTAAAATATATTAAGAACAGTCGAAATCATTGCTAAATATTGATTGACCATTGATTTTATACTAGATACACACGGTGTCAAAATTTTAAAATTGGATACATTTCTTTGATATCGACCGTTTCTACATTATGTAGGTAATCGTAGGTATTAAGAGGTGTTTTGCATTTACGATATAAATCACTTCCATGGAGTACGAAGTACTTTTATAAAGTTAGGTGTACAGGGTACCGGGGGCACGTTTTATTAGGGGAACGAGTTTGATATTATACCGCTAACCTTAAGCTACTATATATTTCTATAAACCTGCATTGACATTTTTTTACGAAATCGATAATATTAGTTTCATTGTAGCAATAAGTAAAATTACGAATAAATACTTATAATCTAAGTAGGTACTTCGTTGTTTAAAAATGATATCAATTAAAGTACAAGAACACTAAAGCAATATTTTTAAGGTTAATCAATCGAGTCACGTTACTACTACTATTTATTCATAAATACTGTCGTACCACATATTTAAAGGACTCTGAGGGATAAGTCCAAATCATCGATTAGGTACTCAGATCAAAAGAGAAAGGAAATCATCGAAAGCATTGTTTAAACGGTGTCGAACATTTTCAATGTTTAAAGACGTACTTTGTGGGATTGCGCTAATGATAATGACCAATTAAGGTGTCGATTATCAGCGCACATACAAGTGATCAAAATTATATAGAGGGATTGTATTGCACTTGCGGTTAAAATATGTACAAAATTATAGTTTCTGTCCCAACGTAAACAAAAATACATATAAACCAAAATGAATGAACACGGTGAAAGTAATTGCTGAATTTTGGCACCAATGACTTAACCTATTCGAGGCCCACCCGTGCTAAGTGTGTTACGCCGTAGGCTGTAGCTGCATTGTTAGGTACTAACTACTTTTTCACTCATAATACATCTACACTTTTAGTAGTAAGCAGCGTCAGCCTAACTGCAACGGTCATTGTACATAAATATCACAATTTAAAGTAACAACGGATATTACTTAAACAAAATTAATCCTGATTTAAATATTCAGAGTAACATAAATGGGTAAGGTAATTGGTGTTTAAAAGTTCACAGCATGATATCACAAAATTAATTGTTAATCCGATAGTCTTCCATTGCTTGCATCTCAAATGTGTCCAAATTTAATCGTTATTGAAATTTCGTAATTGAAAATATATACACCGACTTACTGGTGGAAAAATAAAATTATTACATCAAAATGTATGTCTTTTATTTCTTCCTAGCAAACTATGTGCTCAGCCGTGGATGCCCATCTCCATTATGTGTAGGTACTTAACACTGAATTATAAAGCTGCCAATATAACTCTGGATTTTTTACCTACATGCGACAGGTTACAATATAATAAACTTGGTCGGGCTTAGTAAAATACACGATGATTTTTATTCGGTGCTCAGGTACCAACTTTTCTAACTCAGTAACTGATGGCGGTCACGTTGAAGTCGTAATTACATGAAAACAAACTTTTATTGGAGTTTATTGGAGTTTATTGTTCGAGTTTACTCCTTAAGAATCGATTTTCATATGAAAAATATGGGTTATAAAATCGAACGTATCTGCCGTGCTAATTTAAAAAGTCGTATCTCAGTATACGATCGGTGTAAAAATACGACTTCTTAATTTAGCAGGTTATGCGTTACGCGTTATAGACTAAGATCCCGATATAAAATGACCTTCACCGAGATGTTTATTTGATGAAACGTATTTTATATTTAATTTAATATGGCAATAAATACATTGCATATGGGTTGCCTAACAAATTTTAGTCCAGGGTATGTTTAACTAATAATTAAAAAAAAATGTTTTAAACATTTCACCGGTTTGATTAATATTAGATAAATTCTATAGGTACCAATCGAAAGTATGAAGCCCATAGTATATGCAAACGTTAGGTTACCTATTCTTTTCCCGTCACAACTATCGGGTAGCCAGGTATATAAACAGGTAAATCTATACCACATATATCTATATATCCCACCCCCCCTATAAAAATCCCAAAATAATTAAATATAAATGAATAAATATATATACATATATATAATTTTGTCTCTAAACGAAATGACAAACCAGGGTAGGGTAGAATTAAAGCGGGAAAGTAAAAAATCAAAAACAAAAAAAATTGCAATGGGTTCCTATCTATTGAGTCTCCGAAATAAAGTGGGAGTTGGCGAGTTCGTATGTGTACTACAAGTGTAAAAATGCTAGCCTCTTCGGACAAGCTATCGTATAATTATGATAGAACTTCACTTCAGGTAAGTTCGTTTAATCATTAATTATATGTACCTACATGTCCACCTGAGCCCAAAACGCCCGGTAGCCAGTTTGTAGGTACTTCGTGACAGATGAGGTGAGAGGGTAGGGGAGGTCAAAGTACAGACATCCTGGCGCTCAGAAAAAATAAACTGGCGGATTAGTTTGGACCTTTGAATCAAGTTTGGTGCCGTTATCAGGTAACTAGACAATGCCCAATAAAAGGGCAAAATATGACGCAATTATTTGATAGTACATTATGATACAAGTGTGCTAAGTTGGTAATTACAGTCGAGCCGGATTTGCAGCCCGAGCCGTAGGCGAGGGCGTAATAGAGCCGAGAGTGTAATGACCAAATGCACACGAGTTTCATACGACGTTTTTCAACACACTTGCGAGGAAAAAAACACCCGTTTATAACTGAAATATTTAATTATTAAAACAAATTCTGAAAGTACAATTATTGAAATGATACACAGTGGATTTCGATCGCATTTGTACAGTGTATTTTTGCTTTCGTCGAACGTAAATTTTCGTATTTTTTTAGCTATGAATGTGAATTGTGAATGATCGTGGTATTTTGTTTTTAGTGTTAGTAATTTTTACTAACAGCATTTTGCCTTGATTTTCTATGTCTTTTGTAGCAATATTACTCAGTTCCTGACGTCTACATGCTCCAGTAATACCGAATATTAACGAGACCTGAAAGTAAATAAAATACACATTATTTACTACTGCCTGCAACTGAAGCATGTCTGGGCGGATGTCCAGTTATTTTTGTAACAAAAATATTTGAAATCAGTCTAGTCGTTTAGATTTGATATGGCTGCCAAACAATACATACACACTTACCTACATAGATATAAATATAAAACATATATAAAATAATTGAGTAGATGAGTAGCCTCATGAGTAGTCGTTTTAATTTTAATTAATCATTCAGTGTACAGAAATTTCATATTTAAATAAAATAACAATTTCAACTGACCTTTGCTGCTAGGTACTGGCTATCCGGTTCTTCTTTCAGTAACTTTTCGATGTCCTTTGAGGACAATACTTTAGTTTTTTACTTCTGTAACCATTTGAGGGCCTCTTCAAGAACACAATCAGATTGGCATATGTTTTTAAGTATGTCAATACCATTTTTATTATTTTAAAATACAATCTAAGATACTCTGGAGATCACACTCACTCCACTTCTTAAAGTACAATCTAAAATGTGGACTGTACTGTGAAAAGCAGTCAGGAAAAGAGTGCAACCCAGTAAATGATATTACGAGGTTAACATAGTGGAACAGACAGGTATTTAAACTAATGTCATTATAGTGCGTTGCGATTGGTTGCAAAATTGTTGCCATGTAAATCTTATAAATTGCGCCCTCTTGACAATCCTCATTTATTTCTGGTCAGGCTTTACACTTTATTTATAATATTACGTTTACGACTGTGAATGGTCTTCGACATTTACTTTGGATAATTTAAAATATTTGTATTTTTAGTAGAGGATCCCTTTAAGAACGACCTTCACCGAGATGTTTATTTGATTAAATGTATTTTATATTTAATTTAATATGTCAATAAATATATTGCATATGGGTTGCCTAACAAATTTTAGTCCAGGGTATGTTTAATTAATGATTAAAAAAAATATGTTTTTAAACATTTGATTATTAGATAAATTCTATACCAATCGAAAGTATGAAGCCCATAGAATATGCAAACGTTAGGTTGCCTATTCTTTTCCCGTCACAACTATCGGGTAGCCAGGTTTAAACTGGTAAATCTATACTAGCATTTTGCAACGGTCTGATTATTGAATTGAAATTAAATAACATTAAAGATTATTTTATTATGAACACGGTGGTATAGGGTTGCCTGCGAAAAATCAGTCCAGAATTCCGGTTGTCGAATTTTGAAAAGTAAAATATTGCAGCGAGTGAATGTGTGCGACTGAGAGGTCCCAACCAAAACCATCCCATACGATAGAAGAGGACACAGCATAGCAGTTGTTTGAAGTCCGCCCATTTAAAAAAAGAGAGTGCGCATGCTATTTGTGCTTGAAAATGAAAAGGATAGCGATAGACTCGTATATGCTGTGCATTATTTTGGAGTAGATTGTCGCTATAGATACAATAAAATGCATGGTATAATAATATACTCCGCCTGGTGCTCTCTTCCGAGACTCGCGAACCACGTGACTGACACAAGCCTACGTCATCATGGTGTTCAGAGATTCTCATACTTTTAAACGTTGGAGAATTTTAACCAACGGTGAAAAGTGTTTAAACGGCATTAATTTTCAGTGATTCAAGTAGAAACATAGGTAGTAGAATAAAACAAATGTAATGTATCTAATCTTTCGGAGTTTCTTCTCAACAGTGGTCACCTCTTGTGAAATGTCGATAAACTCAGACATGTAAAAGTGCCCTTGTGGCCTACTTGCAGAATAAAGTTCATTATTTCATTAATTAATTGATTAAAAAAAAAAGTTAAATAACTATTTCTCTATTTTAATAATAAACTACTCCAAAATAATGTACAGCATATACGAGTCTATCGCTATCCTTTTCATTTTCAAGCACAAATAGCATGCGCACTCTCTTTTTTTAAATGGGCGGACTTCAAACAGCTGCTATGCTGTGTCCTCTTCTATCGTATGGGATGGTTTTGGTTGGGACCTCTCAGTCGCACACATTCACTCGCTGCAATATTTTACTTTTCAAAATTCGACAACCGGAATTCTGGACTGATTTTTCGCAGGCAACCCTATACCACCGTGTTCATAATAAAATAATCTTTAATGTTATTTAATTTCAATTCAATAATCAGACCGTTGCAAAATGCTAGTATAGATTTACCAGTTTAAACCTGGCTACCCGATAGTTGTGACGGGAAAAGAATAGGCAACCTAACGTTTGCATATTCTATGGGCTTCATACTTTCGATTGGTATAGAATTTATCTAATAATCAAATGTTTAAAAAAATATTTTTTTTAATCATTAATTAAACATACCCTGGACTAAAATTTGTTAGGCAACCCATATGCAATATATTTATTGACATATTAAATTAAATATAAAATACATTTCATCAAATAAACATCTCGGTGAAGGTCGTTCTTAAAGGGATCTTAGACTATTTAAAGAAACCAACACGAATGACATTGACATTGTTGACAAACCATCATAAAATCATTGCCAGTGTAAGAAATTAGTTCCAGTGAAATTCCGCAATATGGCGCATCCTCATATATTTCTGGTCAGGCTTTTACCTTTATTATAGCGTGTGCCACTACATCAAATTTTTTGCGTATAAAGGACAGCCAAGACCCAGTAGTTATATTGCACAACAAAACTATTTGTTTTTTGCAGAATTTGTACGGTGTAAAGTAAATTTTAATAAAAAGCCAATTAATAAATGAGGTTAAAAACTAGAAATTTATGCACTTTAGAATCTATGTGTGTCAGTTTGTTTTAACATAAACCTTAGTCACTGTCACAGTATATATATAGGCTAAAGCAGTATGGAAACTAAGGCCTTTTTTGAAGATAAAACCCTAACGCTCGATGGGCGCGTAGGTACGCCCATCGAGCGTTAGGGTTGTCCACCCTTAATTTTTATATTTTTTTTATTGTCATTTATTAAAACATTTGGGTTATATAATGATATAACAATAATAATAATAATAATCGAATGGCTGGATCGAGGGTCAGATTCAGAAGGCGGTACTCCTGGACACGGCGCGCATCTTCAGGAGGTTCTTCTCTCTGCAGCCCTAACCACCGCTAGCCTGGGCCCTGCCCCGCTGCCGGCGGCACCCTAGTTAGTTTTTTATAATATAATTATATTTTGTAATTACTTTATTTGTAATTATCTTATTTTACTTTTTATATACATTTATTGTAAAAAACCTAGCTTAAGATGAAAGATAAATAAAGGAGGTAATAATCGAATGAATTGACTAGTTTAAATACAAAACTATGTAATTAAAAGACTTCAACATTTTAAAGCGTCTTTATTCAATATAGACAAGTTTGTACTTATTATAAATTGCTGACTGAGAAATACTTTGGCCTGCTACGACACGTTCGAAAAGCTTTATTATTAAATTTTATCGTGTAAAAAATTCCTCATTCTAATGTCATAACTTTTTAAAATAAATTATCAGAAAGCATGGGCACGGCACCATAAGGGTCATTCCATTGTGACGGGTGGGACATTTATACTCTTTTTTGCCTACACTTTGCTTTATTTCTGCCAAACGGCAACGATTTACGTATTGAATAAAACATTATCACATACTTGAATAGCCATTGCATAGTGTACTATCGAAAAAAGTATGAAAATGTCATTATTATTATGAGAAATTGATGGTATAAGAAGTGTGACGGGTGGGACTTCAAAGTGCCTCTCCTCTCTGAGTTGACTTACACCATTCGCAATTGGTAAGAAACTATGAAACTTTTGTTAAACAACCTATTTTTATATAGTTCCTGATATTGTATAGATTATGTATTAGTATAATTTACGCAAATAACTCGTAAAACAAAAATAATGTTGCTTCTCAATGCTTGTGACGGGTGGGACAGTACTTTGTGACGGGTGGGACGAGTAACATTTGGGCATACAAATGTATGACAAATACAAACACAGTTCTTTTGTATTTACTTTAAATCAGCTCTTTAATGAATTGATTAATGTTACAAGTAATCATTTCAGTAGCTTTCTTAGGGCAATAAGCCAAAAAAATAATTTTTTTCTCTTCAATGTTAACAGGTTCAAAAAATTGATAATACAGTCTATTACCACATACTTTTATCAGCGGTTCTGGTAGAATGTCTAAAATCTGACTAGTTTTAATGAAAGAGACATCTTCCTCATTCATTGGAATTCGTGTTCTAAAAAGGAATACCACCATCGAATTAAGCAATATAACACATATAATTTGCTTTAGTATAATCCAGCTACCTTTAAATAAAGTTAAAACAACGATTTTATACTCACTAAGTCAGTTTTATCAGATAATCCATTTTGTTCACCCGTCACTGTGACGGGTGGGACATACTTTGAAACGCGTTAAAAACAAAAGTTTTATTTACAAATGCAGCGCGTTTTTAGCTATAATAATAGCCCTCACCCTAATTGTTACTTTCACTAAGCAAGACAACAAGAGGTTAGATATTTTTAGTTTAAACAAGAAAAACATTGTTTTACTGTGACGGGCGGGACATGAGTTAAGCATTTTGTAGATGCCCAATAAATCCTAACCATGAAACTTAGCGTTAAATATATTTTCTTTTACACGTATCACTTTCTCCGTAATGTTCAGAAAAGGCGCGAAATAGTGCTGCTAACTTAGAGTAGAAATAGGCTAACATAGACAACTGGCGCTAGGGGTACCTTCAGAAACGAATAAAATGCAAGAAAATTATATAAAAAGGAAAAACTCATTGATTAATAAAACAAGGTATAATGTTCTATTCTCTGGATATGGATTTAAGTATAAATTAAGTTATTTATTTTTTATGCCTATGGTGTCGGTTTCGCTGGAATGACCCATAACTGACTTTGTCTACTTCTTTATAAATTGATGCAGTTGCTTTACACATTTAGGTATTCTCTTTGAAAACAACAGTGGCATCTTTAAAAATTCGCAGACAGCGCACGCAACACGGAATAAACTCAAACAGTCCGCCCGTCTCGACGCGCCAGAGACATGAGTAGTTCACGAATGAATGATTCAATTGAAGTACATCAGTTCCTATCATTATCGTTCACTAGTTCAGTTCAAATGTTCAAATTCAATCGCCAATTACTGGCCACCGTTCAATAACTAAAACCTCATACTAAAACCGTTCAATAACTAACTCTGTCTACCTACAAACTGAACTAATTTTAGTGTAACGTGGCCAGTTATTGAAGTTTGGCCAGTAATTAACACCTTATAAATACTAAAATGTATTATGTTTGTAAGTGAGAGTTCATTTTTAGTATGAGGTTGCCAGATAATGAACGGTGGCCAGTAATTGGCGATTTACTCTACCTCAATACTTCAGTAGTTCAGTTCGTGAATTCTATCGTTTACCTACTTACTCACTTCGAGAATGATGCGATGCCAAGTGTCCCGACCCGAAACAGAACCGAATGTAGCCGAGGGCGAACGAAAACGTGAACTTGGCCGCGAGCGCTCGCACAACATCGGAATTACTACTCGCACTTACGCACTGTAGCGATATTGCGTTTCATTCGTAGAATGGCTTGTACAGTCGCCATCAGAGACATATCGTAGCATGTAAGGTATTCATAAATATCTGAACACGACTCTTATTGACTGGGCGTTACAGTACATGTTCACATATTTATGAACGCCTTATATGCTGCGATATATCTGATGGCGACTGTACTAAGGAAACAAACGGCAAGAGAAATAAAGCTCCTACTCAAACTCAACGTACATTGATCGGTATACTTCTTCACAAAAAAGTACAGGATCTTATCTTTGATATTAGCACACAATGAATATCTAATGATTAGATTTCACGCATTCCGGGCACATTGTTAGGTCATGTTTCCAGAAATTTAAAATTGCGAAATTTTTATTTTGACATGGTTTCTAATGCAAGTAAATATAGCACTTTTTGGTTTATTTTTTGTCAGTTCTAAGCCTGATCAAGTATGAAGGAAAATTTGTGATTGTCCCAATAAAACGGGTATTTATGTATTCTCGCTATAATTCTAATTTCTATTTTAAATAGGAAAAAGTCGTAACGCTATACTGTTGGTTCATTTACGAATCAATTTTACTATTGATCTAATTCAAGGATAAGATTGACTTTACTGACTTGACTAACATCATAAATTCATAATAAAGTACGACATTCGGTTTAGTAGTTCTGTAAAAGAAACATGAACGACTGATACGAAATACGAAGTAGGATTGATTGATAGATTTGCTAGATGGATAGTCTGTTGAGCTACTGAACTGAACTAAATTGAACTAGTGAACTAAATGAGTGATATACTTCACAGTGAACGAAAGATGCATATAGGTATATCAATCTTTTCTTTTTGATGACACATTTTGCGCATGACTACGCCACGCGCTACTGACAGCATCGCAAAGCATGCTTAGGCGCCTCGTAAACGCGTGCGTGTGCGCTGTTTCGACCGTTTGTTCGTAGTTTCCATACTGCTTTAGCATATAAATGTACTGTGTTACTGTATAAGGCGCTTGTATGCGTATGCACTGCTTTTTCCCGGTTAACTAACAAGTCGACTGTGATATTACATATATTCACAAGTTCAGTTAATAATGATAATACATGCATCTAGGGTGAAGGTAGCAACAGAACCAAGTAATAACACTTTTTTATAAGTGGAATAACACTTTTTTGTTTTGTCAAACAATCTTAAGATTTATCGACCATTCACTATGAATCACTCTACAGTACTGATGACGATGACGTCCTCATTCAAAAGGCCTAGTCAGTTACAGTTACACGATTGATGGGACAGTATGTACAGGAAGTACAATTAATATCATCAATTCACTGTACCTAAGTAATCAGTATATATTTTAACAGTAACAGAACCCACTTTTTAACAGTAACGGCTCTGTGACGGACAGACAAACAGTGTGGATCTAATTTCCACAGGTGAGAAAAGGTCCGTTTTAGCACAAGATTCCCAAAGGACGGGGGAAATAAAAATTGCTATAAGCGCTAAGACCACTAAGGAACTCGTCATCTGAAGAGAAAAATCAATAGTAAGGGATAGATATATGGTTGCCTCCCTCTCGCTAAAACATGGAATACACTTTATGTATTTGTCTAAAATTACAAGGCCATTGTAAAATTAAACTGAAATTGAAGAGCTTGGCTGCACTCGCTTAAACATTAACAACCCTCGCACTTTGTGGAATATGCAGGCATCGCCACGAGTTATGGCACATATATTATATATCGATTCAGTGTCGTATTTACCCGCAATTATATGCAACACACTAAAAAAAATTGTATCTTCAAATTAAAACATCAAACCACTTCTAATAAATTATAAAACATATATTCCGTGTATGAATCCCTTTTTATTATTATTTGTAACAATTACATTATTATATGAAAGTGTACAAAATCCGAATAAAAAAAGATACTATTTTCTATGTATCAACAAGCATTACAATTCTGTTTCTGCACCAAGTCTGCACTCGCATCGAGGGGCTTCCCTCTGATTAGTCAGGCAAACGTGTTTACTCGCCTTTTGTATCGCTAAGGAACTCTGGACTGTTGCTAACTGCGAATACTCCCACTCGACATTACTCTTGTAAACCATGAGACCCATTCAGACTAATAAACGAACATGATGTTGTATGAGGTACTGTTCTAGTATAAATAAAACTATACTAAATAACCTACCATTCACCATAGGGAGGTAATGTGTTAAGGCAAACTTCGAACTGGTCCACTCATACAACAGTGTCCCCCGTGACAGTGTGTCATGTTGTCGTATTCTGGGACGCAGAACCTTTTGCTCACCCAGACTTAAATTTATGCCCATACTTATAAAATGTCTACTCAATAAGTACATATAAAGCATTAGTCAATGGTAAAAGTTGCGATTATTTATTTAAAAGAAAACGTAAATGGATAAAATAACTATAGTATTTAGTACGGACAGCCAAAAAAGGTATACCACTTTCAAGTCTTAATACTCATGAGATAGTCTAAAAGTAGTAGATCATTTATTTGGCTGACTGTACCATCATAGGGCTTAGACTGGCTTACAAGTAAAACTCAATAAACTGAAATAATAATTTCCTGAAAACTAAATTAGGACTTAATACCTAAAAGCTAGTAATTTATTTCGCCGTAGGTTTATATCTCAGCCCTCCATATTTCAATGAATTTAATTACTAAAATACATACAATCGGTTCGCGATTCATCACAGGAGACCCATCAATCGCGGCAGCGGCAAATTGAACACTATATTATGATGAATCCAGAACCGATTCGAAACATGTCGAGCTATATACGACTTCTACGGCGTGAGTAAACCCGTCTCGTATGTATTTTAATATGTCTGAGACTCGCGGGAGTTTTTTATGTAAAACTTTATTGCTGTAATAATTATGAACTATGTGTATGTAATGTAATTTTACGAGACACCCACTGATACAGAGAATAAAGAGAATATTATTTCGCCAGTATTATACACGGTCACGAAAGGTTAACGTTCATAATCCAGACTTGTACAATGTCTCTCATGTGTAATAGAATAGAAGTCGATTTATTAAAAAGCCCTGGCATGTAAAGCCGAGTCGCTAGTTGATCCGTGTGCAGGACATATTAATGTAATCACTTATCTCATTTGTATTGCATTGTGATGATTTGTTAAAAAAAGAGTCCTCTCATACGGCGGCCCATTCCTTGCCGGTCATAAAGAACGTTAAACCTATTCACTAATTGGTTGATTGCGTTACACCCCTTGGTGATCGTGCCGAGGGACGTCATGAGCGCCACGTCGTTGCATTGCTGGAAATGAAACAACGAAAATTACGTTAAGGCACTGTATTGGTATAGCCAAGCGCGTTGAGGTGATGCACACAACATGTCATATATTGACAGCCAGATTTGGAAATTATTGTTCTGTTTTCGTACCGATAGCAAGTTCAGCAGCGAACTTCAAGATTGGCACGAAGTTTGTTCAAGATAGTCCGTTAAAAAATATTTTTTATTCATCTGATTTCAGTAAAATAGATCATAATTTTATATGCGCGATAATATTTATGTGTGCTTCGACTACCACAATCATGTAACAACTATCTTAATGAACCAGATGAAGATAAATCGTGTGACTTAGTTTATTTAAGTGTATTCTTATTTTTTTACTGTTTTATCTAGTTTGCGAAAATAAATTGTGGTTCGAACTACATTAAAATTCGTTCATTCATCCCATGCATTCACAACTTTTTTTGCAATCAGTACTTTATATAGATGTGTGTGTAAGCCATTCACCTCAACTCTCGTGACAATACCAATTCGATCAAATGAATATGAAGCAAGTAGGTATACGATGTGAAACATTATTTGATTTCGATCAGTTGGTCAGACGGAATAAACCGAGTTGCAAAGAGTGCTCTATCAGTATAAAGGTGCTCTCTCGCCGCGAGCATTCGCCTGAAGTGTAACAAAATTCACATGAAAATTTCATTTTCATTTTGTTTTTTCAACCAGGGACATCTAAAAAGACGGCTTATAAGTACCAAAACTTTTTTAGTGCGAACACTACGTAGGTACTAGATTTCGTGACTCCTAACAAAAGCATTTTCTTCAAAAAGTAGCTATTTTAAGTTTTAGTGGTTGGTGAATGCTTACATGATAGAAGTGCGTGCGGAACTGCTGCGAGGTGAGGAGAGGCAGGCGGTTGGCGAGCGCGCGCGCCTCGCGCAGCAGGCCCGGGCGCGGCGGCAGCGTGCCGTCGCGGATGGCGCGCACCGTGGCCAGCACCGCCCGCACTCGCGACACTAGCATCTTTATTGCCGACCGCTGCGCTGTTAGGTGCTCCGCCACTTCACAAATAAATAATATATATATTCTATCTGGGTAAATTCACAAAAGAAGAGTCATAGTCAAATCACGTAGTACATCTAATTCAATTTTAAACTTATTGACCGAGCGACCGAAGCGTCTCTGTATCAGCTCCATGTTTGGATGTTCAGGTGTTCAGATGCACGCTGAGAAAGCTCAACCAATTCTCATGAAATATTGTGAGTAGGTTTGATACTTCCATAAATATAATAGAATTTTAATGTTGATTCTTTTTTGCGAAATTTATACATGGTATAAGGGCAAGAGAATTATGAATTGTAGTTTTATGTACTTTCGGACACACTGGCCCTCTACAATCATAACATTATAAAATACATGAAAAACATTGCTTCGTGCTTATAACATTTCAGGGTTGCCCTCGATTTCCCTGGAAGCCCATCATCGGATCCCGGTATGGTGACAATGGGACCACCCAGGGATCGTTACCGGTATTCATTCAAATTCAAATATTTTTCTAATTTCAGGTTTTATTTCAAACGCTACACTTAATTGAATATATATAGAGCTTTGAAATTAGCTCACTAAAATATAGAAATATGTAATAATAAGCGAAATACCGAAATCGTATACCGGTATTTTCTATGGAGCCGAATACCGGTATACGATCCCTGGAACCACCTCGGTAGTATACTCGTTCAACTAAAAAATCATTTTTGAGAATTGAGAATCAGTCCACACTTCGCGAAGATATCGGTGAGCATACATAAAAAAATACATCAGTGAAACATTGAACCTCCTTCTTCGTTGGAAGTTCAAACATATCACCTCCACTAGATAGCTAATGTTGATAGTTTTCTTCGCGATACAATTCAAATTATACGGGATTTGATAGGATAAATAGAGATCATGTTTCTTGACAGTTCCCAATAAATATAATGTTTTAAAAGAGTGAAAATCCTCACCTAAACTATTAAGAGCTGCTTCTCCTGAGGATACTCTCGCCACATGGTCCACCCCAATTCTCTCCGCTTCTTCAGCTGCTAATGTGTATGTGAGAGGTGCTAGTAGCATTGTAGCTCTGCCTTGTACAACATCTATCACTGATTCATACAATACTACAGGAAGTTGCTGCAACAAAAATTATGATATTTTACTATGGTAAAAATATATATTGCCCATCATGCCCTAAGCCGAATATTCGAAAATACACGGTATAAAGGGGCACCACTAATTATCGTTTCAAAAGGTAGTGTTACTTCACAAGTCCACACTAATTGACATTGCAATTTGATTTATTGGAGAAACATCATCAATAATCAGTTACACAAAGGGAAGATCACTCACATCACCATTTCTTCCAGCAGGATTTAACATTAACATAACAGGACACTCATTGATGTCACAGATTTGTCTATGTACCGCAATGTCCCTCTCCGTGGGCGTGTCTCCCGTCGTATACCAGCCTAGGAAGTCCATATCGGAGAATACTTGTTTAACTGTAAATATAATTTAAACAAGGTAAATGATTTGACATTCTTTTTTTGCTACTCAGGCAAATTGTGACTATGAGGAATGAGCTAAGTAATAGTAAACTTTTCAAGAACTATATCCACGGCAAAAAGCAGAATAGTAGTAAATGCCAAGGGAATTCATTGGCCTTTACTACGTTTCCGCTTTCTGACATCGATTATTGTTAAACAAGTTCAGATAATATATATCGGGTGGATCAAATTTTTCTTGTTGTCATTCTGCCCATCTTCCACGAGACAATGGTGATTAAACTTCTTAGAAAAGTGTTGATAATTTATAATATTGGTATTTTCACGAGATATTCTAAATAAGAATGGGGTTATATAACTGCTGCAATTACAACATTTTTGATGAATATTGCCGCCGAAAATCGTAGTTTTAAAGAGTAACCCAGGGGCCATCACCATGGCAACAAGCAACAGAAAAACACAACAAGGAATACAACTAGGTCTGTGTGTCCCTTTCATGGAACCAACATTTTTCTTTCTTTCTTAGATGATGTTAAGATAACCCCTTCAGAGATAATGTTATGTTATGATATAAGATCTGTGATCTTTGTTATCCATGCCCCAATAATCCTCTACCGAGTAATACAGGTCTTTATCTATAGTATCTGAACTTGTTATAGTAATTTAACAACATGTTTTTGTATTTATTTATTGTTGAAGTGGATACTTACATTGTTCTTCTTTTAAATTATAATAATCTCTCTCTATAATAATGTCATTTTCAATTACATTGAACACTAATTCAAAGGAGTTCATAACTTCAATATTACGACCTTTTTGCTTCCCTATTAGTGCTCCAACCACTGTAAAACAAAAACATGACAAAGATATCACACAGAAGTAAGGATTTCACTAAGCATTGCAAAATGGATGGACCAACTTTTTCTTGGTGTTAATCTGTCCCATGACCCAGGGGACGATTAATTACAATGCTTTAAAAGTGTTGATACATTTACATAATTGGTATTGTCATGAGATAGCCCACATAAGAATGGGTTTGTTTGTAACTGTTGCAATTACAAAGTTTTTGATAAATATATCCACTGAAAATCCTAATTTTATAGAGTGACCCAGGGGATGCCAATGGCAACAAGCAGCGGAAGTTGATTGACCCTAATACAACAAAATGTAATCAACCACTTGGACTTTGACTTGACGTGACTTGACTTATATACTAGCTGCATTACTCGCTCATTGTATGGGAATTCTACATTCTTTTAAAGTAGCCTATGTGTTAATTTTGGGTGCCAGCTACGTCCATACCAAATATAATCGAAATTAGCCATTTGAGATAGACATAACAAACATACACAGTCACAAACTTTCGCCTTCATAAAATTTGTGTGATTGTTGGTATCAGTGGGGTATCAAGCTCAAATATGGGTGATTCTACAAGCGTTTCATTCGCCGTACGCTACTTCTTACCATAATTAATATAACCTAAAACATATAGCCCATTGCTTTGAAATTTATGACAGCGGACTGACTGCGGTTGTAACGCCTTTAGAATCACCTACATGTACAAGTTATAAAGGAAAAACAGCTTAAGTCTAAGGAGATCTATGTAGTCTCACTCTGAAGTATCAAGTAATAGAGGTTAAGTAGGGTTGAGGTTTTACTTGAATCAATGTGTAAGTGTAAAGTAGAGATATGGTCATCCATCTTACCAGTTTGTGGCGAGCCTTCCTGTGCTCGGAGTCGAGTCCAATGTTCAGAAACATTCATAATGACTAAAGGATGAAGGGATACGGTAACCGAGCCAGACGTCGCGGTCGTAACTACCACGCTCTTGTTGTCAATAGATGGGATCGGTGCTGCCGGAGACTTCGGATTTAGGGGCTCCGCCGCGGGACCCGACGAAGCACTCTCTACTTCAACTTCCATTTCAAAGTCAATCCGGTCCGCACTCGACATAATGCGTGATCAATCTAAACTATTTTAGTATTTACCTTATCATGAAAGTCAAACAGATTTAAATAGAAAAATATAATAGTACAAGAAAAGAGTATTTTATTACTTTCGTTCAATAAAAAAAAATACTAAAACAAGGAAAACAGAAAACGAATGCATTATCCTACCTTATTTTTTATGTCAAATTCTATCATAGACTTCATTTGTATTTTTTTATATGTACCAGACCAGACGGAAGTAGTAAAGTCATTCTACTAAAGTTGCCCACGCACTGTCCATCCCGTCTAAGGATATACACTCTCCAAAAAAAACTATGTATTTTATTATATTTTTATCCTAAAATTAAATTCAGTGACGCATATAAAATATAAGTTGACGTGCTACAAGGAATTTATTTCTTTTTATCGCACCATACCATTTGATGAAAATTACCGTCTTTTTAATCTGTAGGCAAATGAGTAGGCATAGATAATATAAATAGTACAGAAAAATTAATAAGACCGACCATTGACCCATAGAGTAAATTATATATACTGAGATAGAGTCATCAGCTTCCTTTGTGTACTAGCGCCATCTATTGAGCGAGTTTCGAGTTATCTGTGTCATGTACATATGTATATACATAGCAATCGCTATATGCACTGTACTGTAGGTACTTTCAATACATATTATATATGATTCATCTCACACTTAACATAATAAGTGGGCTTTAAAACTAGTTATGCTTGTAGGAAGGTATAAAAAAGACACATATATAATTAATTATTTTTATTTCCTTAATTTTGGGGAACATAATTACAACAAACGCTTACCACAGGTAGACACACAACATTTTTTACTTTAAAATAGTTTAAAACGAGGCAATCGTGATCCATTACACAAAGCCGGGATCGAAATCCTTCCTGGAACTTTTGTCGTCGGAATCCAAGTTAGCGTAAAGGTCAACAACGTAGAGCAGATTCGCTAATATCCGTAAAGCACAGCCGAAGTAAATTTCTTATACCCGTTTGAATATCCACCAGAAAACAAACTTGTCCATAATCCATATAAAGTAAACTGTCAAACAGCACTACGCTACGCGTTCCTCTACACCGAATTGTATTAACTAAGTAGTCTTTGAGTTTTCTTTCTTCTATTGTTTTTTTACATTTAAAAAAATACGCATTTATCATTTTCCATTTTTTTTGTGGATATTAAATTTTTGTGACAATCATCATATAACTGCTTAAAATATAATAGGTGAAATCTAAAAAATAAATGAGTGGAATGGAACGGGGATCTAATCTTAAGCCGTAATGTTGCCTGTAATGATAAATTAAAATAATGCTTCATAATCTTTCACAATAACTTATAATTATGTTTTTATTATATGTTTATTTATGGATAAAATAATAACATAAACACAGATTTCATTTTAATAACACTAATTCAACTATTGAATTTTGCTCCATCTATCGAGCGAGTCTCGTATAAAACGCACGCAAGTTTTAATGTATGAAATCTGTAAAGTACTGAGTGAAATGCCCCTGCATTGACCAATCTCTCTGTGACGGTGTGATCTGTGTATTCTGTATTAACCAAAGGAGGTGCCACTCGTCCAAGCTGACTTGGATACTTGAAATCTCGATCCGAAGAATGTGTTAATGATAAGACATTCGGCCACCTTTAAACTACTCCAATAGTAAACGAGTTATCAGTGTTTTACAAGGGACTACGGTAACTAGCTATTGGTCACACCGAAAATCAACAAGGGCTCCATGAAACTAGTCCCCATCGATTTACGACATCAGACTACGAATACCTAAATTTCGAGCACGCAGACAAATTCAGCATTAACGTGCTAGTCGCCACGTTTCGATCCGACTTACAGGTCAGCTGATATCTAAATCATTTATACTATAAAAACAAACTTTTAAAATGACAGCAACAGCAGTAAAAGTGGCAGGCATAGCAAAAGATGTATCGCCGCTGTACTATAGAATACTATCTAAATTCCCACAAAATTTTACTTTTTGTTTTGCGTATGGATCAGCTGTGAAGCCGCAAATTGGTAACGTGAAAAAGCACAACATGATTGACCTTATTTACTGCGTCGATAACTCACACCGATGGCATGGAACTAACATCGAGCAAAACCCTTCTCATTATTCTGCCCTGAGGTTCTTAGGCAAAGGTTTTGTTGCGAGATTTCAAGAGAACTGGGGAGCTAAGGTTTATTTTAACACTCTTGTGGAACTCAAAGAAGAGAATGTCACTATTAAGTATGGAGTTGTCTCACAAAAAGACCTGGTTGCCGACTTACTGGATTGGAATGACTTGTATCTAGCTGGTCGCCTTCATAAACCGGTAGAAATAATTAAAGGAACAAATAGTTCCCAGTTACAAAATGCCTTGCAGGCGAACCTGCGGTCTGCAGTTCACACCACATTACTCATACTGCCTGAAACTTTTTCAGAGTATGAATTTTACTTCGCTATTTCTAATCTGAGTTACGCTGGAGACTTTAGGATGACATTTGGAGAAAATAAGAACAAAGTAAGGAATATAGTGCAACCTCAACTAGCCAGTTTCCGTGAACTATACAAACCAATCTTGCAACAATTCCACGCCTATGTAGATTTCCCATCTGGAGAAGCCCAGTGTCATCAGGATTTGCATCCAGAAACCAAACTACATCACTTGATGCAGCTGCCCATGGTACCACAACAACGAATAGTCAAATTCTGGAACCATGGGGGTCTCCAACAAGACATGGAAGATGTTCTCCGTGCTGTCGCATATGACATAGATTGTTCCATAATATTAAGACAAATCCTAAAGGATTTGGTTTGGCAATCTAGTGTGAGGCAGTCACTGAAGGGTATCCTTACTGCAGGATTTTTGAAATCCATACGGTACAGTGCAAAGAAGATTGCCAAAATGTTTTAAATAGAAATTACCTTTGTGTTAGTCTCAGTCATAAAACTATAATAAGATAATGTAATAAAATTAGTGATTCAAGTATATGTAGTCTATTTTTACCTTCCTACTTTAATAAAGCCTTGTTTGGTTTTAGGTTTGAATATGCTTTCTGATGATTCGAGCAGCGATTCTGAGACAGGTAGGTTCAAAGGTAGATCTGAAAAGCAAGGTCAACAAAATAGAGGTACCAGTCACAGGGATAATAATGTAAGATCATCTGGAAGAGATCGACATTCAGGGATCGATAGATCCCACAGAGACTGTAATAGAAAAAGGGATGAAAGAGATAAATATGATAGACCAAGAGAAAGAAGTAGGTTCTCTCGAAACTCACCAATAAGAAGAAGGCGCTCTAATGATAGGAGCCCTATTAGAAAAAGATCTTGTGAACGACAAGAGTTTAGAAGATTATCTAGAGAGAAAACCAAGGAACATAGAAGTAGTAGTAGAGACAAGCATCATGCGTCCAAGTCTAGACCACACAGACCTGTGGAAGAGAAACGAGATATTAAAGAGGAAGTAAAACTCAATCTTACAACACGGGAAGAGAAGAGTACACTGTCATCATCAAAAGAGAAACATTCTGATAAGTTTGATAGATACAGGTCTCGAGATAAGCACTCTTCATCTCCTGAGGTTAAAGTTAAAAGATCCGAGATTCATAAACCCACTTCCACTGAGAAGAAAAAAACAAGTGAAAGTCCAATAGTAGTAGACAAAGATAGTGGTAGTGACATTTCAGAGGAAGTGAAACCTGGCTCTTACTATAGCATGATGCCTACTGTTATCAAAGAAAAATCAGGTTCTAGTGAGATAGATTCTTCGGATGATGAAAAGCTTCGTGCTAAACTCTTGAATTTAGAAAAAGAACTCCATCAAGCTAAAAAGAAAAAGCATAAGAAAAAACACAGAAAAAAAGGTAAATCAAGTAAAGAAGAAAAAGATCACGAAACCTCAACTCCTGTTGAAGTGAGCAGCACATCTGATATAAAAAAAAAACTACAGACTGCAGTTCCTATGAGTAATGTTGATGCCACAGAAGTTACATCAACACAGAAGAATAGTCAAGTAGAAAGCAATGAAGAAGGTGAAATTTTGAGTGACGATGACTCTGCCAGTGGTCATGATATTGATCCAAATGACTTAAGACATAAGCTAAAACGATCTGTAGTTAAAGTGGAACCTGTTGAACGAACAGATTTGCGAGACAAGGTGAGTCTTAGAACCAATGTCTGTGGTCCGGCCCTACCCCCACATTTGGAAGCACGTTTAAGCAGATATGAGGCCACAGATACCGAAGGACCTGCTTTACCACCACACCTTCGGAAGGCGGATAGAAAAATAGGTAACTAAAATGTCCTTACTTACTAGAATCTATTATTCAGTAACTTTAAATATTTTTGATTTATGAATTTTATTACATAAAGCCTTTGTTCACAGGGCCATCTATACCTGATCAACTGCGCAATGAATTAGCACAAAATGAGTGTGAAGTTATTAAATGCGAGAGTTCTGATGATGATGGCATCGGACCTTTGCCTGCGGGAGCAGAAGGCAAGTGGTCTGATGCTCACCGCAAACTTGAGGAAAGAGCTTTGGATATGAAGATAAGGAGTATGGATGGACATTCTATGCAGAGTTCCAAGGTTAAATCTCGAGAACAATGGATGCTGGAGCTACCTGAAGGGAAAGCTAAATATATTGGGTTAGAGGCTAGAACATTTAGAGCAAAAGAAGGACCTGACATGTCTAACAGGTACAAATCCAACTAATATCATGAATAATTTTTATAAGAATATATTTTTACTCAACGAAATATCTTTGTTTCCAGGTCCAGCTGGACTGATACTCCAGAAGAGAAAGCTAGAAAAGAAGCTGGTCTGGATAAGGAAGAAGACCCTGATGTAGTTCTTCAGAGAGAAGCGAGGGCTCGTCAGCTAGCCAACAGAGATGAGGATCAGGAAAGGGCAGTAAAGTAAGTTATCAAAAAATAGGGCAAGTGCGAGTCCGACTCGCGCATGAAGGGTTCCGTAGCATAAAACAAGTTTGTTGTATGGGAGCCCCCCTTAAATATTTATTTTATTTTATTTTTAGTATTTGTTGTTATAGCGGTAATAGAAATACATCATCTGTAAAAATTTCAAATGTCTAGCTATCACCGTTCTTAAGATACAGCCTGGTGACAGACGGACGGACGGACAGCGAAGTCTCAGTAATACTGTCCCGTTTTTACCCTTTGGGTACGGAACCCTGAAAAGGTATTCGTATTTATGTATTTTTCATAAACGCTCGGCGGGCCGCAGGTTAAGAGGCCTTATTCCTTTTAAAATTATTATTTTTCATATTATGACAAATATATTGATAATTTCAACCAAATTTTTGAAGTGAATGATACTTATTCCCGAGTTCTAGGTAGTAACATAGCTATTTCATGCTTTCATTGCGTGTAGTTGAAAATAAATTGAAAAAACTATTTTTCCGCGTGAATTTTGTCAATTTCGAGTAATTTTTGAAACAAAACTTATCAATGCAAAATTCAAAGTGTAGGTTTCAAATATCCATACTAATATTATAAATGCGAAAGTGTGTCTGTCTGTCTGTCTGTCTGTCTGTCTGTTACCTCTTCACGCTTAAACCGCTGAATCGATTTTGATGAAATTTGGCATGGAGATACTTTAAGATCCGAGGAAGGACATAGGATAGTTTTCATCCTGGAAATTATCCCTAAAAAGATTGAAAATTGAGTAAGTAATTCATGATGACATTGATGACCCTGTAGGAAAGGTAATGAAATGATTAGACCAAAAACACAATTGCTCTTATATTTTGCTTAGGCGCTTTTAATAATCCCTTTTATTAATTAAGGTGATTAGGTGGATATCTATCGTTTTGTACGAGGTAGCTTCCATACTTCCAAGTTCCACGCGGACGTAGTCGCGGGCAAAAGCTAGTATACCAATAAATCTCGATAGCCCTGTTTTAGGTAGTAACATCAATATTATGTTAAGAAACATGTTTGATCATAGAGAAAAATGGCTAAAAAAATCTGCATTTTAAGAGGAATAAGGCCTCTTAAGTATACCTGGTCTACTTTATAAAACAAAAAAATACATGAATAATTAATTTGTTTCATAGATTACAGGAAAATTCTCGCGGTGAGGGAGCACCATAGTATGGGAGGGAGTATCATAGTTAATAGTGGCGATGTTAGTGACGGTTATGATAGAATAACCAGTGATTTCTAATTAATTACTAACCACATTATTTCAATACAGACAGCTTTAAGCTTTGTCACACTAGAAGTAACTATAGTACCGGCCAATAGCTATTATCACCTTTCTTTTGAAAAATATTACGCTCGTAACTACAAGATAACATACAGTCATTATCATGTCGATCTATGCTGAAGATTATTTTCATGCGTAGGTTGTTTAGAAAATGTGACATTAAAATAGGTGCATCAATGAAACTTTGTTTTATAACTTTATCTTGGCACTAGAAATGATGATCTGCCGAGTCCTGCCAAAATTCTGGGGTCCTACCCCCATTGGGGGTGGTATGGACAGGAGGCATATTTTAAAAGATGCACATTTTACAAACTAGGCGTATGATGTGTTTTATGTAATTTCTCGCGCTGAATCGACTGAGACCATGCACATACATAGGGTTGCTGTAAAGGATCAATATTGTACGAGATATGAATGTGGAGGGGTTAGTCACTTTTCAGTATTTTGGAGGGCAGTTTATCCCATCAGGTTGACATTGGACCGCAAAAAAAAAGTGTCTGTTATTCTAGACTACTTCTTTAACGTAGGTATATCAAATAAATTAAATCGGGGCCGAACAGTTAGGTACCTTTCCTTGTTAATATTTTTCTCATAACAGTACTTTTTCAACTGAGAAATTACATACAAAATTTCACTTAACCTGCCAAGTTTGTAAAATGTTCATCTTTTAAAATATGCCCCAGCACATGCTCCCCGGGGGTATGCCATGGGGTCCTAACCCCAAAAATTTGACAAAACTCAGTCGATCCTCATTTCTAGTGCCAAGATAAAATTATAAAATGAGTTTCATTGATTACCTATTTTGCCGCCAATATATGTTATTTTTCCTGTGCTAATTACTAGAGCACAAAGTAGGTAAGCGGACACTCTTTTTTATCGTTTCATATATTCACCCAGTACCTACCTAAATACTCGTCGACTCCCAGTGCCAAAATTACTCGCAATCATTCATAGGCTACTGCTACCTGATTCAAAATAAATAGGTATAATCCTTATTATAGGGTTCGAGCTATATTATAATTTGTAATTAATACCTGAAATATTTACGTCTTACTCAAGATTGTGTTTGTTGCAGGAAACATAAAAAGAAGCATAAAAGAGAAGAAACCTTGCTTGAAATGCATGAGAAAAAAATTAAGAAAAAAAAGAAGGTAGCAAGTTTTATACATATTACGTTTATTGAGGTTATCTAAGTTGAAGTTGGTAAAAACGGAACCCTTGTAGGAGCACTTTGTTATCTGCCCGTCTAATATTTAAATTAAACGTTAAGTATATATACCGGTCTGGAGAAAAGGAGAAAGAACCTGCCACGGCAGGCCACTAACGCTAGGCTCAAAGTAGTTAAGCATTCGGCAGGTTACCAGCAAATTACCTTGTACAATAAGTTCCCTGTTGAGTCAAAGTTACTGTCGTGCGCGAACTTGTTTTAATCGGGCTTAAACTTAGAGCACAGAGAGACAAATGGAGATGTCATAAAGTCATAACTCTCGAACAATTTTTTTCGCCAATTTTAGCGGGGGGCGAGGTAAGCACATACACCACTTAAAGATGAATAACTCGACAGACGCAAATTTTGCTGTTGCGATAAACGCACACTACAGAAAAATACGTTACATTATATGAAACAACTTTATATCAATCGATTGTATATCAAGTGTATGTTAGTTTATCTGACATTATATGAAACATTACGGACCCAGTTTATTCATCAAATTGATTTGACTCATTCTTCAGATGTATCCCATCACTATATTGTCCGTATGTATGTTGCATATTTACGTGAAAACTGTGTGTGTGCGTGTAATTTTTGATGTGTTGTATTTTTCTGTAGTGTGTGTTTATCGCAACAGCAAAATTTGCGTCTGTTGAATTATTCATCTTTAAGTGGTGTATGTGCTTACCTCGGGTCCGTAATGTTTCATATAATGTCAGATAAACTAACATACACTTGATATACAATCGATTGATATAAAGTTGTTTCATATAATGTAACGTTTCATATAATGGTTTTTCCTATATTTTGCTTTTCTCTAATTATCGATTGATATAATAGGCTAAATGACATAATTGACAATACATAATTATACTTTCGTATAACATATTTATCACATATTTTTTTTAACATACTATTTAGAATAATAGCGTTTTCATATAAATACTGCCTTAAGGTGAAATAGGTAATGTTAGGAATCGTAAGCCAAGTTGGACCTGCGCGGCTCGCTTGCTTCGCTCGCTCGTTTGGGTCGCAGTTCAACCTAACACTCCTCCTCGCTTCGCTCGTCGTCGTACCTAACCTAAGCCAAGTCGGACCTGCCTTATGGTGTAATAGGTAATGTTGGGAATCATAACCATAAGCCAAGTCGGACCTTTTTTTATTTTCGGAGCGAATGTTGACAAAACTGCTGACTTTATCAAAAAATTATGCTTGAAGCCCCCTATTATTTTTAAAAGACCTATTCAACGACAACCCACACACTAGTTTTGGAACGAAAAAAAAAATCACCCCCACTTTAGGTGTTTGAGAGGTACCCGAAAAGAATATTTTTTTTATTTTTTTATTTTACCGTTTTGTCGGCGTGATACATACACATACTCATACCAAATTTCAGCTTTCTAGTACTTATGATCACGGAGCTAAGCCGCGGACGGACAGACGAACATGGCGAAACTATAAGGGTTCCTAGTTGACTACGGTACCCTAAAAAAAGGAGGAAGGAGTGAAGAAGGAAACGATATGAAATAAAATAAAATATAAATAATAGTATATGTTTATCGCATACACTCATTGCCCAGCACTAAATGTATTCCTTTTACCTGGATATATTTTTAACCAACAATTATTTTCATTTTCATATTAAATTTCAACATCGTAGGTATGTCCAGAGAAAGGTAATATTTCTTATTCACCTTACAAGATTTAAATGTAACATACATCTATACCTACTATTTAATGCAATATCTAATAAAGAAACTAAATATTAAACAAACAGCAGTGATCGAATGAATAAATGATTCATTCAAATGTTGAGTCGCTGTTTTGACTTTGTCACATCCGTCGCGCAATGTGAACATAAAAACAGTGGTACGGGGGTACCGCTGTTTTCTTGTTCACATATCTGTTGCACCGGTTTTTTCTGGAAATGGAGATTGTACTTCAATACACATTTAATAGTTAGTAAAAATACTTACCTGTGATAGGAAACGCGATCTTGTTGCGAATTTGAGCTGCCAGATCGCCTTTTACAAAGAAAATAGGTACTGCACATTTCACACAATTTTCGAGAAAAATATCACGCGACACGGAACTATGCAAAATGGCAGTGTAGCGGCTTTAAGAGTCCGCAGCAAGGTCCGCTCAACTCCGCGTTGAGATCGCGCGCTTACGCTTTAAAATGTTGTTGTTTCACCTAGAGGAAGACAGGGCGCTAGCAGTAAAGCGAGAGCGCGCTAGGAGCAAAGAGTATGTAATCACTACGTTTTAAGAGACGGGAGTGCCATACGAAACATACTGCCAATATGAAGCCGCAAACAATATCAGTGTCAGTGTCAACTCATGACATAATGCCAACATCAAGAACAAAATAGGGATGTCACATGTTACACAAATTATCGAATTATGGATATCGATATCGGTATTTAAAAAAAATGGTTCAGGCGGGGTTCGCATTCGCACCCGCGTCTCCAACGGCTTTCCGGTAATTTAAATCATTAAATATTTCGCTTCAATGTAAACATTTGGTTTACTTTAGGTTACTGACTTCATAAAAAAAACAAAAGTGTGCAAATAATTTTATTTCGTTCAAACTTTGCTTGGCTTGCTGATAAACATAAACGAAAAAAGCCGTTTCATCACTCCAGTCTGTGCTCCAGGTTGGAAGTTCTGCAACACAAATAATACAGGGTAAACAGAAAATTACAGAGTAAAATCAAAGACTATATACCCCCTAGACCGATATTCTTCATACTACGCACCGTACTCCGTTTGTTACTATCGTTCTACATCGCTAGATGCCGCTAAGGGTATCAATTCATTCAAAAGTCGACATTTTTCAATTTCTACTGTACGGTACGCGCAAGCGTGAAGTAACACAGTCGTCAAGCGTTCAACGACATTCCAACTTCCAAGTGACAGTAAAAAGTGAATAGATGACGTTAGGTGCGATGTTTGTTTACTACGTTCCGTTTCGTCTCATTTCACTTTTCGTCTCATTTCACTATTTGTGTATGTTTTATTTAAACATAAAAATTACTTACATCCTAATCCTAATAATATTATAAACGTGAAAGTTTGGATGGATGTATGTATGTACGTTTCACTTAATCTCAAAAAACTACTGGACGTATTATGATGAAACTTTCGAGTTATGTACCTTACCTTACCTGCCTGAAGGTAGAATACGTAACGATTCTGACTTCACGCCTACCATAGTTTAGTTTAGGTGCTGTAATTTTAGCCAATTTGATAATAGGCAAAATAATTCTTAGGGCAATTCATGTTAGGAATATTATGCTTTAGGTAATTAGATTTTAGTTATCAATATTAGGACAAACTTGATTTAGGACTTTAAGAGAGTATGCGCAAAAATTATTAGGACAAACGAGTAGTATGCCATTCAACAGTATGCCAAACTTTCTCGGCCAAACATTTTTAGGACAAAAAACGTTATGCGATACGACAGGCACCCGAAATTTATCTATACAAAAACTAACAGAACTAACGACAGTGATAATTCAATAAAACCACAATTTTATAAACGTTTTTTTATATTACTTTTAACAAAAACAAAACGAACGAATATATTTTCGCAGGCCGCCTGCATGTAGGCAATTTCTAATTGTTCTAGGGTAAATGTCAAACATTTCCGCAAATCGTCCCTTTGGCGTAAAGCCGTTTTGTCGTCGGCGTTGGTCTTGGGCCATGGCAAACGGACGATGCAATGGTTACTTTGCTTTGCAGTAGATCAATAAGGTTTCCTTCAACATTATATCGCCGTACCCAACGTCAAACTGTGTCCCTGCTAGCATTGAGCCGACGCGTGATCTCATAAATCCGTATTCCTTCCTGGTGTAACTCCACTCTTTGAGCTCTTCATTGTTTTCAGTCATTATCATTATCTTTTAATAGTTCACGGTTAGCGGCAAGCATTTTATTTTTCATATTAATAACGTTGCTGAAAATTATTTTACGATTTTCTCGATTGACACTGACATATGTTCCTAATTAGAAATTAAAAGCAAATGATAACCTTTCGCGAGGAGGTTTTTTGTAAAATGAAGTGACAAATAATAATATTGACATTTCAATACTATTATTGAAATATAATTTTCGACCTTAATGCATTGCGAATGTCTAACGACATTTACTCTAAGAAAATTAATAAAATCAGGGGAAATAATTCGTGTAGTTTTGAAAATTGGTACAGTTATACCCTATGGTGTCTAGATGAACATACTAAAAGTCCTCGAGGGTGGGGGCTGTGCTAAGGGAGTAGGGGGGGTTTGAAGGTACCTTTTTTCAGATTTTTGCTCACAACTCGAATATTTGTAGAAATAGCATTATTATTACTTAGGACAAAAGTTTCTACATAAAATTCCCTGCAAATTTAGTCCTATTCATTTTTACTCTACGATCAATACTTTGGGAGCTACATGGTGTGTAAGTTAACAAAAATATTAAAAAGTAGTTGTTCAAGAAAACGTAGTTTTTTCGTATTTGTTCATCATAACACTTGTGTTGTGCAGTTGAGAAATTCCCGTTACCGGCTAATTCTCATTTGGGAACATTCCAAGAAAATTCCCATTGTTCCCGGGAATATACGAGCTTGGTGGATCCATTCCTTTGTTATTTAGTTTTAAGCTAATTAATTGAATACAAGCAAACCGTTTTCGCTTTTCGACTCATCCTGAATCACCACTTAAAGTGAATATCATAAAATTTACCTGATGATGGACCCTGGAAGCCCGTAATGGATCGGATCTCAAGATAAGTTCAACGTAGACATGTGCGGTTTTCGAATTTCAACTTATCTTGATGAGCAGTTAGAGCCGGTATCATAAAATAAACCTGGTGATGGATCCTGGAAGCCCGTAATGGATTTCAGGATACGTTCAACGTAGACGAGTGCGGTTTTCGAATTTCAACTCATCTTAATGAGCAATTAGAGCCGGTATCATAAAATAAACCTGATGATCATACTAACACAGATGAAATAAACCTGGTGGTGTCTAGATGAACATACTAAAAGTCCTCGAGGGTCAGGGCTGTGCTGAGTGAGTCGGGAGAGTTGAAGGTACTTTATTCAGATTTTAATAGCATTATAATTACTTCGAACAAAAGTTTCTACATAAAATTTCCTACAAATTTGACATACTATATATGTTTACTCTACGATCTATACTTTAGGAGCTACACGGCGCATATATATTTTTGTTGATATGGTCAAGAGATTAGAGTATTTTGGCGTACTATCTTGTCGTTCTGGTAGAGAAAGAGCAAGATAATTATCTTGTAGTTGTAAGTTAGTTAGGTTTTAGTTAAGTATTTAAGCTTAAGAATCCATGTAACGCTTTGGTGTAAACTGTCATGTTACATTTTTATATGATTCAATAAATAATAATAATAATAATAATAACAGACATGAAAATATACAAATTATTTTATAGTACAAAATCCAACTCTGACGTTATTCGGCGGTCCGCGCTGCGCTGACGCCCGTAATAGCTAAGGCCTTATCGAGATACCACGACTTCGCGCGACAGCGGCAGCGGCAGCGGTGTAGGTACGGATGTCTCGCTCACTGGTATGGCCGCCGTGCTCGGACTTCTCGCTCAATCACTCGCTACGCTGCTGCTTGCCGCGCAAAGTCGTGGCAGCTCCGTTACGGTAATTTCGCACGCTCGGACCGATATGGGGGTTATATGTTCGATCAGCAGGTGACTAAGCGTGCTTATTCTAAACTAAAAAAAAAAAACGTTATGATGGCGACGTATCCCTAAAAAAACTAATATTTTTCTTTTACGTTGAATGTATCCTGAGATTTATTACGGGCTTCCAGGATCCATCATCAGGTTTATTTTATGATACTGGCTCTAATTGCTCATCAAGAAGAGTTGAAATACGAAAACCGCACATGTCTACGTTGAACGTATCCTGAGATCCATTACAGGCTTCTAAGGTCCATCATCAGGTTTATTTAATGATACCGGCTCTAACTGCTCATCAAAATCAATTGAAATGCGAAGACCAGACATGTCTACGTTGAACGTATCCTGAGATCCATTACCTACCGAGTTCCAGGATTCCATCATCAGGTTTATTTTATGACACCGGCTCTAATTGCTCGTCAAGAAGAGTTGAAATACGAACACCGCACAAGTCTACGTTGAACGTATCCTGAGATCCATTACGGGCTTCCAGGATTCCATCATCAGGTTTATTTTATGACACCGGCTCTAATTGTTCATCAAGGTGAATTGAAATACGAAAACCGCACATGTCTACGTTGAACGTATCCTGAGATCCATTACGGGCTTCTAAGGTCCATCATCAGGTTTATTTAATGATACCGGCTCTAACTGCTCATCAAAATGAATTGAAATGCGAAGACCAGACATGTCTACGTTGAACGTATCCTGAGATCCATTACCTACGGGGTTCCAGGATTCCATCATCAGGTTTATTTTATGACACCGGCTCTAATTGTTCATCAAGGTGAATTGAAATACGAAAACCGCACATGTCTACGTTGAACGTATCCTGAGATCCATTACGGGCTTCTAAGGTCCATCATCAGGTTTATTTAATGATACCGGCTCTAACTGCTCATCAAAATGAATTGAAATGTGAAAACCGCACATGTCTACGTTGAACGTATCTTAAGATCCGATCCATTACGGGCTTCCAGGGTCCATCATCAGGTAAATTTTATGATACTTACTCTAAGTGATGATTCAGGATGAGTCAAAAAGTGAAAACGGTTTGCTTGTATTCAATTAATTAGCTCAAAACGAAATATCAAAGGAATGGGTCCACCGAGCTCGTATATTCCCGGGAACAATGGGGATTTACTTGGAATATTCCCAAATGGGAATTTACCGGTAACGGGAATTTCTCAACTACACAACGTTGCAACACGTTCGCGTGTGATGATGAGCAACTACGAAAAAACTACGTTTTCTTGAACGACCATTTTTTGATATTTCTGTTAACTTAAGCACCCTGTAGCTACCAAAGTATTGATCGTAGAGTAAAAATGAATATGACCAAATTTGTAGGGAATTTTATGTGAAAACTTTTGTCCGAAGTAATCATAATGCTATTTCTACAAATATTTGAGATATGAGCGAAAATCAGAAAAAAGGTACCTTCAACCCCCCCCTACTCCCTTAGCACAGCCCCCACCCTCGAGGACTTTTAGTATGTTCATCTAAACACCATAGGGTATAACTGTACCAATTTTCAAAACTACACGAATTATTTCCCCTGATTGCCCATATTCGGCTTAATTTGCTTGAGCTAATTGTAACGAAATGGGTAGGAAATGAAATTCCTTGACTGTACAAAACTTATCTAACAAATATTACGTTACTGACTGTTTGTTAGTGGGAAATGTCGCATGACAATTCGGGCGTAACTTATTTTGTCCATTACATCAGTGCACCAACGCCATCTAGCTATTTTGTGTAGCAAAAATTGGCGAGCCCGCAAGCAACCTTGAGCTATCCAGAGGTAGTGCCATCTATTTTAATACGATCAAACCACGTTTTTGAAGAGTAAAAAAAATAATCCTTAAAAATTGTGTATTTAAGTTATATTATCGTATTAAAATAAAGCAGTAATGCGTTTGATTTCCAAAAATCAAAAATCACTTAAAATGTTGGTGAAAAATAACATTTTTGTCACTTCCAGGCTACGAAGCAGCGCCATCTAGTTTTTATACCAAATTTTGAGCTTTTTCAGAGTTACGTTTTTTTGTATGAGAACATATGTCTAGGGGGTATATAGTCTTTGGTAAAATGAATCTGTTTGTCCAGATGAAACCGTACCATAGTCCATTGAAGATTTTTCGTAAAATATTTCTGTGACCATAATCTAACTCAAACTGGCATAAAAAGTAGTGGCTTTTGCTTGAAGAAAGATATTCCGTATTTACCCAGGTATTTTTCACTTCAAATGAAAATTATCGATAAAACTTACATACAGCACTATTGTTTACATACGTATAAGGGTATGTATTATTTTACCCGAAATACCAAGTTTTCAATGAAACTTACGATTAACATGGTTATAACACGCAGTAATTAATTATATTTTTTACTTACCGATCTTCGTCCGGTGGAAATCTTGCCATGAATAGTCTTTTTTGACCGTCCATTCGACACGTTTTCATTCTGCATATTTCGCACTTTTTCCTTTTCAATCCACTCATTTTTGCAATTGTGATTGTCTTGTGTACCTTCTAGACGACCACTACACCCAAAGAATGCAAATTATTAGATTATTTGTGAAATTTGAATTATTTTAAAAGATCGCAGAACCTTGACAAAACCAGACAACACAACAAAAGAGAAACGTCAACTAATATGGCATGGCGGACAAAAATGGCGGCTGAAGTACAACCCGCCTAAATTCGATTGTCGCCAATTATCTAATGCTTTGTAGGTTTCAACGTTCTTTCAAACTTAGATAGGTAAAAATTCACCCCCGTTTCATATAGCCGTTGTCGTTCGTTTTTTACCTTGAGAGTTGCGCGAGGCTGGCTAGGAGTAGCTATGATAAGGGCGGTGCTTACCGCCGCCCCCCCCGGACCGTTCCCCGCGCTAGAGTAATTCGCTGCAGTTTCGCAGCAATTTTTTGTAATTTATTTTAAGGTTTTCGTAGTTACGCTCTCATTTTAAAACTACGAGATCAATTTTGATAAATCTTTTTTCTTATCAAACTGCATAGTTTAATCGACACCGGAAATAGGTTTTGACTTCAATCTAAACTATATTTTGGTCGTAGTATGCCGCCAAACTGAACAACTTTCTGGGGTCTAAAAATGCAAAACTTGTACTCGCTCTATTTTCTTTCTATTAACATTTCAAGAGTCATAAACTAGTTTTAGCCCTAGATATATCTTATCTCATTATATTTAGAGAATTTCATGATAATGTGACATGTTATATTAAAATAAGGACGTAACTACGTTTGTATGAAGAATCGAGCTTGCTGCGGACTCTTAAGTAGTTTTATATAACGTGCTTGACCAGTTGACCAATTATTTTGCCGGAGGGGGTCGCCCGTGCATGGTATCTCCATTGTCATGAATACTCAAAATTAGCCAATTTGATGATTTTTACATCGTATCTAGTTTGTGGATTATAGAGTTATAATGTCCTATTTAATATATATTGTCGTATTGTCTATGCTTAACACTTTGTAGTGACCCGAATTTTGATTTAAGGACTGTGTATTTTATAAAAAAATATTCGGTGAAGGACCAATACACTAATCTCGTTTCTACTTTTATCCCCGGTGTATATGTAGAAAATATCTTACATTTTATTGTTCTAAACCATATTCCACAAAATTTGTTGTGAAGCTTTTTCTATTTTTCTCAATACTTTTCGAGAAAAACGCAAAAAACCGTTTCCACAACTTTTTCCCCGAAAAAATCGTAAACTTTGACGGCCTGTATCTCAAAGTCAGTGACATGTGAAAGGTACTTGATACGGTATTGTGTTGTGGAAAAACTATGTTATTATGATTAGCTATTTATAATATGGGAAAATCTATCGCAACAGATCGAAGGTCATTGAGAGCGGGTAGCCCCTTAAATAATTTTTGCTAAGGAAGTGTTTTTACTCAGTTGAGGAATTTTTGACGTACTTAAAAAACGTAAAACCCTGACATTAGAGATTAATTTATTATTGTTAAATGTGTTTTCTTTTTTTGTTATTTATGTAAATTGACATCATTAGCTACACTCTGGTTTTATTTTATTGAATGTGCACTTTGTATTTATACATATAATGTAATGTAACCAATTTCAAATGCAATGTATATTATTAATTAAATAAAGAAATCAAATGAAATGGAATGAAACCACACCTTTAATAACAATCGTGTGTACCTAGTTTATTCAAATAAACTAAGTAGGTACACACAATCAATAGTATGTAAAAATAAGTCTTTTCATAATTCCATAAAAAACTTCCGTGAAGTTAGATAAAGTCAAACAACCGTCTTTATTTTTATTTATAAAATCATTTTTATTCTAGAATATAATAGCATAGGAGTGTAGACATATTTCAACAATTGTGATGTTATTTTGTACAGAAAATAGACAAGGAGGAGGGGAAGCAGGAGCGCCGGCCTTTCAGCCGCGACCTGGACCTGCAGGTGAACCGCTTCGACGAGGCGCAGAAGAAGTCCATCATTAAGAAGGCCCAACACCTGGACTCGAGGTTCTCCCGTGGCGAAGCAAAGTATTTATAAGATATATTTTCTCAAACAAAAGCGAAACTTAACTCGCTACTTCATTTTTTAATTAGTTTCAAACATAATAACAAGATTATGAAATGTATGTCTTAAGATAGTTTCCACGCGTTGTATTTACTTACTTTTTACATTTAGTTAAGGTACTGCGTTATGCTACTTTACAGAAAATCACGTTGCAATGAAATAGCATAGTGACACGACTGCGATGTTTGTGGCCGCCGCTTTGATCGTCTATTGTTTTATGAATACAAAATATATTTTAAAGTGATATGGTAAATGGTCTCTTAAAACGTTTATTTATTTATCCTTATACACCAAACGGATTTACTAGGCTAATATGCAACACACTTCTTATAAAACGTAATGTTGTGTGGTCGGCGTGAAGGGCCCTCACTTGGAAGGCTCGTTAGTGGTGTTGCTGGCGGCGCGGGCGTTACCGCAGCCTTTCGGCTTAGAGTTCTCGCAGCACAAGAGCTCGTCTGCCGTCATGTCTGCGTACGTCCACGGGCCCTCGCAGATCTTGTAGAACACGGACAGCTGGAAGACAAATTAATGTTTATGAATGAACGATTTGCATTATTGAAGCTGACTTCTTTAATATGCGTAACATGGTTATTATTACATTCGCCGCCGAGGATATAAGAGCGGCGCCCCCAAGCCACGTAATTTTATGTTGTGACTCGCGACAGGAGAAGGACCTAGATCCCCAGTTTCATCATCATCATCAAAAAACTATCGATACGTGAAATATAGCTTATACTTAATTATATAAACGACTACAATAAGTACTTTTATTGCACGAAATCTTTGAATGCGGTATTTATGATCTCGTACAGGGATGGGGTCAGTCGACGATGAAAGGAAAAATAAATCTGATTAGTTGGTAAATCATATAAGTATATTTGTTTGTATAGCGTTCTTTGGCTTTGTTATCATTTCTTGTTACAACTGTTGAACGTGAATTATAATATAAGTTATCCTGGTACTAAGTGCGATGCTTTACAGCCATCGCATGATCGTTTTTCTTCTCCGAAAAAAGAGAATAATTAAGCGTCCTTGCTTCACTCAGACCACTTCATCATCACCTGATTCAGAAAAATAAACAGTGATAATACTGATAATGATAAACATACATACCTATGTACATAGACTTGGTCGAACGAATTATCATCGTACCAAAAATACTACAGGGCGAACGATATGAAGTGTTACCAAATTCACACTGGCCATATCTGACATAAAACATTATCTCAGAAAAAAAAACGCATTTTTGATTTTTGATATGTTGTCTAGGATGGTCAGTGAGTGTTTAAAATGCAAAATGCACAATTCCCCCTCAGCGCCCGCCGATAATACTAATTAGCTCTGATTATGTTATAGCGTATATGTTGACGATGTATGATTAAAATATAACAAATAAAAAATATTTCTATCTATCTAAACAAGTAAAACATATTTCAGAAATACTTAATCGTTTTCGGAATGACCAACCTCCAGTTGATCACAGTCCTTGAGTCGGTGGCACAGTATCTCGGGCCCCTTGGCCTTGGTTGCGGTGGCGAGCGCGACGCACAGGCTGCGGCAGGTAGCGTCGCCCTCCGCGCCGCACCCTACCACGAGCCCCGGAGACTGCGACAGCAGCGGCTCCGTCGCCGTATCCGGCGTTGTCGTGGAAAAACCGCCGCACGTACAGTTCCCTTTTACGCCATCTGCAGTCGCTGTGGTACTGTAACATATTTATTGAATTACTAGAAGGCGCATGCTACTTCACGATATTTGGAAGGCAACTAAATAGGGACACAAGTTATCCTGTCATCCATCAACTCACAGTACCTACTTCTAACCCTACTACAAACATCGCTATATACGCAAACAGGTCGTATTCCGATTTTGACAGCACCACGACTTTGGTCTTAGGGTGACGCCAGACGAGCGTAATTTCGGTCGCGCCATACATCATGTCACGTGATCACGTCACACTAAGTATGGCGCGACCGAAATTACGCGACTCAAATTAGGCTCGTCTGGCTTCACCCTCAGCGGCGAACGGCGCGGCACAAGCATGCCACGTACACCGCGCGATCTGCACGCGCCGCTTAAAAGTCATCACATCTTTCCAAGTCACCGATACATTTCGTGACTGGGCCGTCAGGGCTCGGTGATGTGGTGTGGAGTATTCGGTGACGGACACATTGCATATCTGCATCAGTAAAAGTCAAAATTCAAATTGTGATATGCGTAATACCAAGGACCATATAAACACGGGACTTACATTCTCATACAAGAAAACGTAACTCTGAAAAAGCTCAAAATTAAAGTTTCTTGAGGGCTCGCCAATTTTTGCTACACAAAATAGCTAGATGGCGTTGGTGAACTGATGTAATGTGGACAAAATAAATTACGCCCGAATTGTTAAGCGACATTTCCCACTAACAAACAGTCAGTAACGTAATATCTGTTAGATAAGTTTTGCACGTAGGGAGTTTGTTAATCGTAACTAGGCAACAGATTAACGATGACAATGTTGACATCATGTTAACATGGTGAACTGACCTTTGTGAGGCCAAGGCACTTTGTCAAAACTGGAACTGATTCATTTGTCATGTCGCGAGTTCTGTTATAGGTATGCTAGCTGTTACCCAGCGCAGCATCGCTCGCGTGGTCAAAGGGAATTAACTGTATAATAGATTTTCCCATGGGAATGAGATGTGTTATTGCGGTAAAGAGTGTGTGCGTGTGGATTGATTGAGCACCCTTTCAAAATTAAAAAAAAATATGCTGGTCATTTAGTAAAAGTTCTTAAACAATTGTAAAACTAATCTATAAATTTGTAAAAAGATTAATCAAAATTATACAATTGCTCACTCAATTCACACGCACACGTAAAGAGTAGCCTTTGCTTTGTCACCCTCCAACTCCCTAACTATCTCCACACCCAATAAACATGCCATAAAATTGCTCCGTTGCCATGTGAAAGGCAAGAGACAAACAAACACACTTTCGCATCTATAATGTTAGTAAACAGTGTTTGGATAGATGGACAATGGATAGGTACATTTCATATCAGTGTTTACTAAACACTGATATGAAATGTATAGTACAAATTATCTAAGCTAAGCTAATCCACTTACCTGCATTCACAATAGCATTGTGTCTAATACAATCCTATCTGCTTTTGTTCTCGTAAGCGCCAACCTGGCGCCAACCAGTTACTTACAAAAAAAGGTTAGAACGACATTGCGTGGATATTGAATTTTCAACCTTATTCCTTGTTGAATAGGTTTAAAATGTTTATTGACGAGAGTTCATAGTCCTTTTTCAAGAGAATACGTTCTTGTGGAGGGTCGGACGGTTGTAAAATTCCAAAAAGTTATGATCATTATTCTGTTAGTGCATTTTGTAGTCTAATGTCCAAGGAAATAGAGTCGATAATCTATAATAACCTTCCAAGGTGGTTACAATCTGCTTTTACTACGAGCTGGTTATCTGAATTTGTGGTTTACCAGTTGTGGTTTGTTCAATGGTATTCAGTTCTTAAGTAGATTAGCTTAGCTTAGATATTTTTTACTATACCTATCCATAAACTAACAGAACCTGAACAGAACCGACAACAGTCGTAATTCAATAAAACCACAATTATACAGTAAACGTTTTCTTTATATTACTCTTAACAAAACAACAAAAAGAAAATATTACACATTTTTTTTCGCGGGCCGCCTGTGATTTATTTATTTATTTCGTCTTCGGCTATTGCAAGCGGGCGATAGTTATTTTGCAGTACCTAAACAATAAGGTTTCCTTCAGCTAATATATCGCCGTATCCAACGACGAATAGAATTCAAAGATTGACACGTAAAATTCATTTGAAATTAACAAATTTACATGTCAATGATTGACAAGAATAGAATAATTTCATTGTTGCCAGTCATGTCACTGACGCCACCGTCACAGGCAGAAGGCGGCACACGTTCCGAGTCTTAAGACTGCACCGAGCGAAATGTTAAAAAATAGGCAGTTGCCGTTAAGTAGACAACGTCAACACTAGTTGTTTAATCCATTTCTTAACTATATATTTAGCTTTTCGAAGAATGTGTTAACAACTTCTCCGTGGAAAAATTATAAGATTATTCATATTTTACCCTAGAAAACTAAGTAAAGTTGGACGAAAACTGTATAATCTTAACCAGGCGTTAAGTGTTTTTTTATACTTTAACAATGGAAATCTATTCTGATTTTCAGTTCAAAAAAAGATGAATGTTTACATTACAATTTGTCCGCATCAAATATTTCAATTATTGTTTGGTATTAAAGGTACAGATTTATTAAAAAAGTGCTTTTAATTCCCCATACATTTTTACTATGGCGGCCGCGCGCCGATCTAAATACGCATTCCCCGCGCTCTATGGTTCAGTCGCAAACGCTCGGCGCCCTCTTAACTACAATTCTTTTGAAATACTCACATTTTAAACTTTATTTCCCTCAAAAATACCCTACTGGGTCCTGTAACACAGGGAATCCTAGCTCAGGACCCAAAGGCATAAATCATTATGTTGTGTTGCTTAGTTAAATAAAAAGAAATCATTTCATTTCATTTCATACATTTGGTAATGCAAATATTGATATTTAATTAAAAAACATATTTTCGCTATGAAATATTTGTCGCTTTTCTTTTTCAAAATTACTAATTAGTTTAACGAAGTGTGCTGCGTAATGAATTGTATATATTTTAGCTACCGAACGGTTAGGAGTCAGAGCGAGATAGACATATACGAAACGCATATAGCGGCATCCCTTTCGTCGCGTCATAGCATCTCATTTTTAGGGTTCCGTAGTCAACTAGGAAGCCTTATAGTTTCGCCATGTCCGTCTGTGCGTCTATTTGTCTGTCTGTCCGTCCGCGGCTTAGCTCCGTGATCAGTACTAGAAAGCTGAAATTTGGTATGAGTATGTGTATGTATCACGCCCACATAACGGTAAAATAAAAACTATAAAAAAAAAACTTTTTTTCGGGTACCTCCCGTACACCTAAAGTGGGGGTGTTTTTTTTTTTCGTTCCAACACTAGTGTGGGTTGTCGTTGAATAGGTATTTTAAAAATAATAGGGGTCTTCAAACATTATTTGATAAAGTCAGCAGTATTGTAAATATTCGATCCGAAAATAAAAAAATAGCGTCCCCCCTCTAACTTTTCAACCACGGGTCAAAAAATTATGGGAAGATTCATGAAAATGAGGCCTTATGAGTACTTTCAATGAAAACTATAGTGAAGAAAATCGGCCGAGCCATTTATGAGTTATCGCAAAAATTCATAATTTTCTTTAAAATGACGTAAGTGCCGCGCGGTGTACTTATACTTCGAATGTTACACATATTAGTTAAGTGCCATACTGTATTACAACATTTCGCTCAATCTGGCGCGTATAATCGCTAACTCCCAGAAGGTAATAAGTAATGACTGTTACTTTGGCGTTTACGACCTTTTTATAGAGCTTGAAATCTTTCTCGTTATTTAAAACATTATTTAAGTCTATTGTGAAGGATGGGCAACTACGGAACCCTACACTGAGCGTGGCCCAACATGATCTAGGCCGATTTTTTTTTATTTTTTTTATTTAGAGCTTTGGCTACACGGCCATCAGCGTCAAATGCGATACAGAAAAAAAAGACAATTACACAACACCGAAGACACAAAATCGAGAATAACATCTCACTTGCGGACCAGAGACAAATATCGGTCTTTCATTCACTTTATTCGTTCGAAAATCAGCGCTGCTTTAAATTTATTACGGTACCAAATTCAGCGATCCAGTTTAGGTTCCTAAACTGAACTGCACTGCATTTGGATAGTTTTTATAAAGATTGTGATAAGGCCTCATGAATTCCTTACTAGTGTAACTCCACTATTTGAGCTCTTCATAGTTTTCAGTCATTCTCTCTTAATAGTTCACGGTTAGCGGCAAAAAAAATATTTTTCAAACTAATAATAATATAACGTATTTGAACATTATTTTACGATGTTCTCGATTGACACTGACATATGTTCCTAATTTAGAAATTAAAAGCAAATGATAACTTTTCGCAGAGGCTTTCTGTAAAATTAAGTGTCAAATAATATATTGACGTGATAGTACAAAAAGAGAGAAGTGATACGAAACGGAACGTAGTAAACATACATCGCACCTAACGCCATCTATTCACTTTTTACTGTATCACTTGGAATGTCGTTGAACGCTTGATGATGATGACTGTGTTACTTCACGCTTGCGCGTACCGTACGGTAGAAATTGAAAAACTACGACTTTTGAATGAATTGATACCCTTAGCGGCATCTAGCGACGTAGAACGATACCATCTAACGGAGTGCGGTGCGTAGTATGAAGAATATCGGTCCCGTGTTTATATGGTCCTTGGTAATGCGACGCGATGGTAGATTCATGTCATGTGTTGGTGTAAATTCGACAACTAAACAAAACCATCAGCGTTACACGTTGGAGGCGCGTTCATTTTGAAATAAAACCTGTTTGTTTTCAACAAATTTAAATACTTAGCCAATTAAATAGGCATGATGTCGATTTCGTTGAGGATGTCATTCGATCCTATTTTTATCGGGATCAAATGTCTGTATAGGACTAACTACACTGCTCTAAAAGTCAGAAATTTTTATGATCGTTTAAGTCGACATTCCTACGGAACATTGAAACCCCTCCATTCAAAAATGGCGACCAAACCGTGACGACATCAACCTGTAATGTTACCGATTTCTGTATAGAATAAAGGCTGATTTAGACGATGCCAATTTTGAGACGCCTAAATTACGGCGCCAGTGATTACCGCACAGCACACCTCCAACCGTTTAGACAATGACTATGTTCAGCCGCCTAAATCTCGCCGCCAGTCGTGTTTACACGGTGCTTTTTTTTTCAGTACCAGTCATTAGTGGCAGCGAGAGACGCGGAGGGGGGGGGGGGGGGGGGGGGGGTCACTGGCGCCAAAAAATAGGCTCGTGTTCTATTCCGCGCCAGCGCTGGCATGCGGCGAAAAAATGGCGCGGAAACTGTTTATACGGTGCCTTTTCGAGGCGCCGTAATTTAGGCGTCTCAAAATTGGCATCGTCTAAATCAGCCTTAAGGGTTCCGGTTCTTCTTTTTTAAGTACGGAATCCTAATAAAAACAACTAACTAAGTAGTTTGCCATTTTGGACATGGTAATTATTGTTTTATTTAATTATGAGGAACCATAAAACAATTTCAAATTTGCTTTTAGATTAAAAAAAACTGCAAATTTGAACCTTTGAAGTCTCATTTCGAAGTTCCTTTACTTTTTTTTTCTTTAGTTCATGAGATGTTGAGCTATTTTTATTCATATACTTCTACAGTATCTTGTAGAATTTAACACCATGTCACCCTAATTCTTGTGTCTGGGTGTTACATAATACACAAATTTAGGTACAGCGTAACAAGTGGCGGTTTTGAGTTTTTGACCTAGGATAGTGACATTACAGACAGCTTTCGTATGGCAATAACGTGCATACGTCATGTAATATGCATTATAAAATGTCAATAGCAGTTATGTGATCAATTGATAATTATCTACCAAATTGTTGCTCTTCTTCTGAAACATTGAATCGTACTGAAAATGGCTTGCTTCGCTGTGGATAGTCTTGGCTTTATTGTGCGAAAATTACTTGAAATTCTCGGAATATTTAGTCTTACTCTCATTCATTGCTTTTCAACGTCAGTTACCAAAAATGTCTCGTTGCCAGTAAAATAAATTAATACCACTAAAAATCCGCAACATGGCGTGGGCTAAAAAGCTACAAGTTAGTACAGAAGTTTACATTACCGCATAGTTTTTTCTTCGGGAATCGCAAAGACGAGCGCGACTAATATTATGAGGCAGGTATCACAAAGGAGCAGCTTGACTGACGACATGGCTGTGGTGGCGGTAGCGTGCGACTGCTGAAAGCACCGGACCGATGGCCTTATATGCGCGGCGCCGACCTGGTACAGTCATCAACAGGAGTAGGTACCTACATCTACACGATACACGAACCAAGTGCAAATCCTAATAACCTGCAAATGACTAAACTATAAAGACGTTAAAGCTTTTACCAACCTGGTACAATCACCAGCAGAAGCGACACTAACAAACTTATAATAGCAAAAAAAAAGTCTTACGCATTTCTGTTTAACCCATGATTGACTGGTAGACAATATCTTAAGGCATTAAGTGTGCCATTTGTACTTTTGGTATAATAATAATAATATTAACCCTTAAATGCATGGTGTAAGATGCAGCTTACATAAACAAAAATGTAACAAGAAACATTTATTTGAAATAAAATAATATTTTATAATATTGTGTTTTTTTAATTCATGCATTTAAGGGTTAACGTCAGGGGTTAGTTGGCTTCGGTTTAAAACCCAGTACCTATTCTATTACACCTCTCCATCCTCAGCCTTCAGCACTGATGTTGCCCTTAGGCCACTTTATGTGTCGCAATTTAAAGGCGAAAGTTTTTGTTCGTATGTATGTTTGTTACTTCTTCACGCTTCAAAGGCTGGACCAATTTGATAAATTTGGTATGGAAGTCGCTGATACCCCGAATTAACACGTAAGCTCTTTATCCCGAAAAAATTTAGTGTTCCGTGCGAACGTTTAAATATATTTGCAATTCTTTCAAACCCAAACGGCTCCACCGATTTTGTTGAAATTTGGTGTGGAAGTATCTGATACACATATTATATACTACTTTTTGACTCGAAAAAGGTAGTGTTCCGCGGGAGCACTACATTTTTTGACCAAGGGATTGAAATTGATTTGCTACCTACTCTTTGAAAGTGAACCGGCTAGACCGATTTTATTGATGTTTGGTGTGGAAGTAGCTGACACCCTACTACTACATAAACACATCCGTAGTCAACTGGGAACACTTATAGTTTCGCCATGTCCGTCTGTCAGTCTGTCCGTCCGCGGCTTAGCTCCGTGATCATTAGCACTAGAAAGCAGAAATTTGGTATGAGTATAATGTATGTATTACGCTGACAAAACGGTAAAATAATAAAAACTAAAAAGAAAACTTTTTTGGGGTACCTCTCGTAGGGGTCTTGGAAACATTATTTTTTGATAAACTCAATGTTCACTAAATGAAATTTTTAATTTTGTAAATATTCATCATATGCCCAAAAAATTTAGTGAGATGAGCGAGCAGTTGTAATATTCACTTCTTACTCGTTTGTGCTTCATTAAAGGAAAGTAGATTTTCGTCCAATATACCTACAGTAATAAAGTGGAAACTAATCATCAAACGGCAATTTGCATGTGATATCGATTCGGCGTTTATTCTGCACCTAACCCAGGACACCGTCGAGCAATGCTGACGTTGTCCAATACAGTAACAAAGAGGTAAATAATGATCAAACGGCAATGTGTATGTGATATCGAATCAGCTAGACCAGGACACCATCGCGAGCGATACTGACTACATCCAATCCTATACAGTAATAAACAGGAAACTAATGATCAAACGGCAATGTGCATCATGCAAGCTGCGCCTAGACCAGGATACGATCGAGCGATGCTAAACGTCGTCCAATGACACTAATATAATGAAGCCGAAAGTTTGTAAGCGTGTTTGTATGTTTGTTACTTCTTCACGCTGAAACGGCTGAACCTATTTTGATATAATTTGGTGTGGGAGGTAGTTGACATCCCGGACACATAGGCTACTTATTATCCCGAAAAAAAATTGGTGTTCCCGTGGGATGAGCAAGGAGTTGTAATATATTTGTTACTTATGTACGCTTCATTAATGGAAAGTAGATTTTATTGGGTACCTATTGAGTAGTCTGATAACTTTATAGGTCACCAAATTGATAACTATAGTTTTTTTCTAATTCAGAACGATGGCGCTGCTCAGTCTTACAACAGGCATATGTTTCAATTCACTATTCGGTGGAAGGATTTTAATGTAAATGAACAAGTTACTGAATATAATCTTAACATTAGTCGCTAAACTAAATGGCGCTGCATTGCACTATTGCCACTAACGATATGGCGGCGTAGCCGGCGCAGCCCCTTGTAAGAAGGGCTACTCCTATGTTCAAAATTCGCCCTAAATATACTTTATTAAGAGATCGAAAGGGACGGCACTATACGACGTACGAATTTCGAACATCGGAGTTGCCCTTCTGATTCTATACGAAGTAATAGGTAGATTAATTTAGTACTACTGTTCTTGTTTATATATTTTTGACGAGTACAGAAGCAATAATAGTTTATCCCGCTATCCTGAAGGCATATCTTAGGCTCCCTCTCCCTATAGTACAATGATGAATAACATGTGATAGATAAGTATTAGGTAGTGCATGCAGCTGTCAATAATGAGGCCTTAAAAACACGTTTTACTGTATCTAATAAACAGCGGGTAACAACACGGGGCGGAGCTAATAGTTACCAATATAGGGGAAGCAGGTAGGTACGAATACATATATTTATGTCACGGACTGTACTGCTTACGCAGTATTCCGGATATCTGGTTCGGTATTGTATCGGGGCTCGTCTTCAATGTTTTCGTTTCATATGAGCCAGCCAGCGTGTTATGAATGTTATGATTATACTACCCGCCAGACAATAAGCCATTTCTGGATCTGTTTTAAGTAAGTTGACTACTTTACATACGAACCCTTGGTAGGTAGGTATACTTACTTAGGATCATGTTTCAAATTCGATACAATAATAAGATATTTATTATGTTTGCATGTATGTAATGTAGTTATGTAACATAACACCTAAATAGTACAATTGTATAGGATACGAATCAATGAGAAGATAGATGGCTCAACTAACGCTTATGCCCAGAGCCGATATCACTCTTGGTCCCCATTGACATGCAACTAACATGGATACACAGTCGGTCTGAACAAATGGCCCCATTGACAGTGCCGCAGTCAATAAATCATATTTTGCGGTCCTCGGGCGAATAGCTAGTCTAAGTAAGTTCTTTTGATTAATTGTCAAATAAGTACTATGTGTAACTTTGATTTGTAGAATTAACTTAGTTCGTACAAAATACACTTTATCACGGATCGAAAATCTAAGCAGTCGGTATCATCACTACATAGTATAAAACAAAGTCGCTTCCTGCTGTCTGTCTGTCTGTCTGTATGCTTATAAATATCTTTAAAACTTACGCAACGGATTTTGATGCGTTTTTTTAATAGATAGTGATTCAAAAGGAAAGTTTATGTACCTATATAATAAATGCATAATTTATCAGCTTAGCACCCGTGCGAAGCCGGGGTGGGTCGCTAATTTTATTAATAAACCAGCTGCGCCCCGGGGTTTTACCCGCTCATCCCACAACTATTTTTCGGGATAAAAAGTAGCCTATGTGCTAATGCAGGGTGTCAGCTACGTTCATACCAAAATTTATCAAAATTGGTCCACCCGTTTGAGCGTGAAGAAGTAACAAACATACAAACACGCTTACTAACTTTCGTCTTCATAATTATTATTAGAGTGATAAAAAAGTGCCAATGGATAATAATATTGCTTTTTTTATTTAAGATTCCTACGAGATCCTCAACGTTGTGCGAATTAGACCGCAATTCGGAGGCTTCAATCTCCGCTACGAGGGACACAATAGACAACTACAGAACCAATTCATTTTTATATTGTCTTCCCGTCTCTTTATTATTTTAAAATCTAGGTACGGTCAAGAACTTTAATTTAAGACCTATTTAAAACCCGGTGTCAATGTGAAAAGGTTAAAAGGGGGTCCTAAATTCAAATTTTCGACTGTACCTACTGTACCTAAGAATTTTTAGAGTATAGGTAAGTTATATTATAACTATAAGCTACTCTAGCTAGAGCTACATATCAATATCATGCTTCTATAATGCAATGGTATCGTGTTGATAAGTACTGACACGTAGGTAATTGTAATTTTTCAAGCAAGTAGGTAAGTAGGTTGGTACATAATACAAAAGGGGAACACGCAAATACTCCGAAATATTTTATTCCGATTTTCAAAACTCCGAATTTTAATATTCCTAAGAAATAAAATTCCGATTATAAAAATCAGGAAATCCTCTACTTGACCTAATAACGCAATTCGCAAGTGCTAATATATCAGTTTTATTTTTCATTACCCTTAATGTCATTTCACCTAATTTTTATACCCTAACCTAGGTGGGTTCTCTATAAATAATTTTGATACTTTATGTACCTACTAGTTCTAACATTCCGATCGAGTTGAAATTTGGCATAGGTAGTACCACAGACAACCCCCACTAGACGGAGCATGTAAGGCGACCCGTAGGCGACCCGCGAGTATCAACACAGCGGCCACCGTTTAGTTGCCTCCTTGTTTATGATCCATGCGTACGTCAACGAAAAAAGAAATTAAATAAATAACATGGTAAATTGTAGTGTTAAGTGGTGTAGAGAGACCTCATAAACATGGACGCAACTAAACGGTGGCCGCCGTGTTGATACTTTAATGTTCTGCCGTACCATATCGTTGGTGCGCGCGGGTCGCCTTACATGCTCCGTCTAGTGGGGGTGGTCTGTGGCTAGTACTTACGTATTTTTTTTTGGTGACGGATTAATATGGTATTATCGAGCTAGGTTTTATTTACCTACATTTCATTTTTGGCCTTGTATATGGTTAGAAAGTGTAAACATATAATATGTGTTTGTCGTTGACTGTACTGTACATAGTGCTAAAAAATATGTGAGCTGACTATGAGTGCACGTCAACATATATTTAACTTATTTATTTAGGTACCTTACGTGTGCATAGAAAATCAAAAATATGTTATACTAATCTAAACTATAATTCCTACTACACAAAGTGTGACCAGCCTCAGATTTTTTAAATTTCCCGCCAAATCTTTGAGTAATATTTAATTAGCCAGCCAGACTACAATGATTTGTACCTACTAATTGTCAACAATACTTATCTCTATACCGGGTGTTTCCTGTAATAGGAGCGATAAATTAAAACATAGATTCTTCGCTTGAAACTAAACAACATTTGTTAAGCAACTTCTGAAAATAACGTGAATTAAATGATATTTTGTAGAATAATGTTTAGACAAAGAAGCAATGTATTGCGAAATGTCCGATATTAGTAGTGACAGCTATGTCAATGCTCAGGGAATATCAATGTTGGACGACGTACATTGAAAATAGTATTTAACTTGTTTGAAATAATAAAATTCTGAATACTGACTTTTTTTTAAAGGTGCTGCACAAATGTTGTTCAATTTGAAGAGTAGAATCTATGTTTTAATTTATTGCTCCTATTACAGGAAACACCTAGTATATATAAATGCAAGTGTCCTGACTGACTGACTCATCAACGCAGAGCCGAAACTACAAATGCTAGAGAGTTGTAATTTGCACAGTAGGTTGCATTTATAAAGTGTACAAGAGATAAGAAGCGATTTTGAAAAATTCAACTCCTGAGAGGGTTAAAAAGGGGATGAAAGGTTGTATGGGGTACAAGTTTTTTTTATGTTAGGAACTTGAAACTACGTAAAAATTTATAAAAATAAAATAGAAGAACTGATTTCAGCGTTTTTGAAAATTCATCCCCTAAGGTGGTAAAATAGGGGTTGAAAGTTTGTATGGAGATCAAATATTTTTTGAGTGCGGGACTCAAATCTTTGAATAAAGGCATGCTATTAGAATACGAGAAAAGTAATTTCAGCGTTTTCAAAAATTCATCCCCTAAAAGGGTTAAAAAGGGGTTGAAAGTTTTAATCCATTACACATTCTTTGAAACTTCTTATAAAGGCATACATAGGAACAAAACTATAACATTAATTGATTTTTATTAAAAATTCAACCTCTAAGGGGTTTAAAAGGGGGATGAAAGTTTGTCTTGGGGTTCAAATTTAATTTAAGCTAGGAACTTGAAACTTCGTAAAAAGGTATTAAATTAAACTAAAAGAAAACTAACTTCAGCGTTTTTGAAAATTCGTCCCCTAAAAGGGTTAAAAAGGGGTTGAAAGTATGTATGACGATCAAAAAAATTTGTGAGTGCGGGACTTGTAACTTTATATAAAAGCATATTATAAAAATAAAAGAATAGTAATTTCAGCGTTTTTGAAAATTCAACACCAAAAGTGGTGAAAAAGGGGTTAAAAACAATTGTATGTAGATCAAACACTTTTTTGAGTGCGGCACTTGAAACTTTGTGTAAAGGCAGTATTACTCATTCGAATCAAAGAATTTATAAACATCGTTCTTAAACTCATCGAATTTAGTAAAGCTATTCGTTCGTAGATGTACCTGATTTTATAATGATAACGCGTAATTAGAGCAAATTAGCCGAAAAAAAAGTAAAAAAAGGCCAAGACCGAGTCGGACTCGCGTACGAAGGGTTCGTAACTATTTCGTAAACAATTGCAAAAAAACGCATGTTTAGAAATTTCAACATTACTTAGATCTGAAAATAATAAAGATGTAAAATTTTCAAGATAAAGGGTTCACGCGGACGAAGTCGCGGGCAACAGCTAGGATGAAATAACCTAATAATTACCACACCTAATGATTATTAGACCTAATCATCACTGACACTAAATGTCAAGAGTACTAATTTAACCTATTCTTTAAGTTAAAACAAAAAAAAAAACGATTTGTTCAAATCTCGAATTGGCTGAACTCCAAAAACTGTAGGTTAGGTTAGGTTTGTATTGTGACCACGTAAAGCGGAGCGAGCGAAGCGTCAAATGATTCTCATCTACATCCAGAGTCTATGGCAATCCCGACTCCAAATGGTCTTGTCTGTCCTACCCCTAGAGTGTTATTCCAAAACCGGAGGCGCGGAGAGAGAGCAGCCCTCGTCTTAGGTTTAAGGATAATTAGGTTTAATAACATTTAGGATTTAGCAGTATTAGGTATAATAATATTAGTAGTCTAAAAAAATCGGCTAAATGCAAATTAGGGCTAGTGAGAATTCGGTATTAAGTAATTAGGCATTATGAAAATTCGGAATCCTGAAATTAGGGCTATTCATTAATTAGGATGAATGAAAATTCGGGTTCCCAAAATTAGGGCCAATGAAATTAGGATGAAAGTTTTTCGGGCTAACGGAGGAGAACCTAAAAACCATTAAGTAGGTATTTTAATTTTACCGTATTTCAAGGCCCCGAGATTTTTTTTCAGACATTTATGTACAGGAACACAACAGACGTATGACGTCAAGCTACATACAGTGTTTTTATATAATCAAATGACAACTTATTGGCATATTTATAACTGGCGAGAGCTTCGTGAATATATTGCCCTGAATGTACGTGTGACATGTATACATGTAAAGGTAAAGTGTTTACGTAGGTATGTGTAAAAGCATACTTACATCAAGATTCAAGTCCCGCGCTCAAAAAAATATTTGATCTCCATACAAACTTTCAACCCCTTTTTTGCCATCTTAGGGGATGAATTTTCAAAAACGCTGAAATCACTTTTTTCCGTTTTATTTCAATACCTTTTTACAAAGTTTCAAGTTCCTAGTTTATAATTAAATTTGAACCCCAAGACAAACTTTCTTCCCCCTTTTAACCCACTTAGAGGTTGATTTTTTAATAACGTTCATCATCATCATTTTCGTCATTTCAGCCATAGGACATCCACTGCTGGACACAGGCCTCCTCAATAGACTTCCACATGGGCCGGATAGCAGCGACCCGCATCCAGGGAGTCCCCACAACTCTAAGCAGGCACCTTTCTGCCCCAACGGCCATCGGTTCTTCGAGCTACGTGCCCCGCCCATTGCCACTTCAGCTTGCTTACCCGGTTTGCTATGTCGATGACCTTGGTTCGTCTACGAATCTCCTCATTTCTGATTCGATCTCGTAGACAAATCCCGAGCATAGCTCTTTCCATAGCTCGCTGAGTGACTCTTGAGCTTCCTTAAAAGGCCCATAGTTAGAGACCACGTCTCGGCTCCGTAGGTCATCACCGGTTCACGCACTGGTTCAAGACTTTCGTCTTCAAGCACTGAGGTATGTTGGACGAGAAGACACTTCGCATTTTCCCGAACGCTGCCCATCCGAGTTGAATCCGCCGATTGATCTCTTTCTCGAAGTTGGACCTGCCTAGCTGAATTGTTTGTCCCAAATAGACGTAGGTATTCGTCAACAACTTCGAGGACCGAGTTACCAACCATTACTGGGGTGGGTGCTACATGGACATTCGACATAATCTCTTCGTTATGTCCATGTTCATCTTAAGGCCCACCTGTTGGGATACTCTGTTGAGACCTTCGAGCATCGTACCGAGATCCTCCAGCATCTCTGCCATGACCACGATGTCGTCGGCAAACCGAAGGTGCGTGATGTACTCGCCGTTAATATTGATGCCTAGTCCTTGCTATTCCAAAAGCTTGAAGGCGTCTTCCATTGTGTTGGTGAAGAGCTTCGGAGATATAACATCCCCTTGTCTCACACCCCTTCGCAACGGAATCGGCTCCGTACGCTGGTCTTGTACTCGGACCGACATAGTGGCGTTGTTGTACACACTTCTCAGCACCTCGACATACCGATAGTCAATCCGGCATCGCTGGAGTGACTGCAGTACTGCCCATGTCTCGACGGAATCAAAGGCCTTTTCATAGTCCACAAATGCTTAGCAGAGTGGCAGGTTATACTCCTTGGTCTTCTGTATAACCTGCCGCAGCGTGTGTATGTGTATGTGGTCTATAGTACTGAAGCCTTTTCGAAACCCGGCTTGTTCGGGAGGCTGAAATTCATCAAACCTACTTGAGAGACGATTCGTGATGACCCTAGAAAACAGCTTGTAGACATGGCTAAGAAGCGAGATGGGTCTATAATTCTTGAGCAGTTTTTATCACATTTCTTGAAGAATAGCACCACCAAACTTCCGTTCCATGCTTCCGGCGTGATGCCCTCATCCCAAGTAACACAGTAGGCAATATAAACTACTCACTCGTGGTCTTATATCCAGTTCTACGATGATATAAACTCTTACAATAGTTCATCCGTGAACTTACAGCTGCATAATAGCATATAGTGTCAAATAAACAGCGCAGGCTGAATAAGAGCTGTATTACGATATACAAAGCGTCGCCTCGCGAAAACAGGGTTCTATCTGTCAATTTTTAAGAAACCTGTGTTTTTGTATTGAACGAACCTCCTTCACGTTACGGGTATTTTGCTATATTAATTTTCGAATATCAATAATGGGCTATGAGAAATCTAGAGGTATACTAAGTTTTATCTGCAAATGTTGAATTTTCGGAGCATGAAACAAGGTTCCATCTGGAATTCTGTATTGATGATATACCTAATACAGAACGCTTCAACATGTTAATCAGCAATTCGTCATCCACTATCAAAACTTAATGACTTAATAATATGATACCTAATCCTAATTTAAATATTAAAATGATCATTCAGACATTAAGGTTAAAATGTTTAAATAATGTAATGTTTAGTTTATTGTGCTATATGGAACGGAATATTTGCAGGCAAATCTGGATGTAATTTTGCAAGAGGATTAATTAAAATATTGAAGACAATCCTCAGTAAATATTATTAATAAACTCATCCTGTGGAGTGATTCTCGCGTGCCTCAGAATCGTAATTCGTTGATGTCATTTGCGATATTATTTTTTTTGAAGGAACATGACTACATTGAATCTATAGAGCTAAAATATTCAACCCCCGGACATTCTGCTGTGCAGGAAGTAGATGCTGCTCATTCATGCATTGAGAGAACTATGTCTGCTGCTGAATTTTATTCATCGCTTCTTCTTCGCTTGCTAACGAAAGTTGATTTGAAAAAGCCCTCCAATGTTAACCAAATGCAGAGGGATGACATTTTTGATTACAGTAACTGCACAAAAGATCTGAATTAAGGTACAATTCTCTACACAAACGTAGTTGCATTGAAGTTCGCACAGTGTTATTTCACTGTGTCTTACATAACCAGTTGGCATGAAACAGAATATGCTAGCATTTTGAAAATTCTTAGTCGCCCTCGCCGACATACATGCACATTCTGATGAGTAAAAAGATTAATATAATTATTACGATATGAAGATGAATTAATTTATTTTATTTTATTATATGCCTATATTTTTTTATATTTTCTGAAATTTGTATTAATTCTATTACCTGTAATTTGACGGCTGAAGTCTCAAAGTTCTAATCGCAATGAACATAGGGGTTCCAAGGTTCCAGCTCACATAGCACCTTGTTGTTTTACAAGCCCGCAGCAGTACTTACTAATTTCAGATAGAACCTTATAAATATGAATTTAACAAATAAACTTATTTGACGTTTGCTACAAACACATTTTTGTATTTTAATCGATAAAGTTACATATCATTGTCTTTCTTCAATCACTGTTGCTTACAAAAAGGTAAAAATAAGTATATATTTAAAATGCAAAATTTCATTTCTCTGTTCTTGAAAACCTGTGTAAGTATCACATGGAACCCTGTTTTCGCGAGGCGACGAAAGGGCACACATTCTCATCCTTATTCAGCTGTAAGAATTTCCCAACACTACTAGCTGTTTAAGGGCAACTTAATAGTTAACTTTATGCTAAGTGCTGTATAAGATAACACATGTGCATATTTATTACGTTGCCTTTTTATGATAGCACTTGTGCACTATTATAAAGTCAATGGAGGTATAGTGACCTACATGTGGATGTTACTATTGCTGAGGGCTTATTTTTTCTCTGCTAGTCAGCTTTTATTCAGCCTACTGATACAATCTGCATAGCAGCTGTTTAGAAGTACACCAGAACGCTTTTAGCTGTTTAGAAAAATATGAGTGAATCAAATTAGCGGCTACTGCTGAACAATGTTTCACATGCGAAGTATTAATCAGATTTTGGCTGACTGCATATACACACGTAAACCTTTGTGTAGCAAATAACGTCAAAAAGGTAGTGTATATTTGAATTTGTGTAAGTGTTTTACTGGCCGCATTAAGGGTTTTCGTGGAAAATTAGATCGCGAACTGGAGGAGTCAGGAGAAAACTTATGAGAGAATACCAGAAAATTACAGAAACTCAAAGAATAAAAACTACCACCAACCAACCACCAAGGACACAGAAAACAGCTTGCAGCTGTATTTGCGGTCACTATTTACACTTATTCCTGTTTAAGGCTGAATAACGGAACACAAGTGAATCGTTACGCAGCCTGTAGCTGAAATATAAAGTAAAAGTGCGTTCACACCGATGTAGAAAGATAGTCACCATTTTTTTGTATAACCTTGAAATTATTGTTCTTTATCTTAGCTTTTGACTATATTTCAACTACAAAGTACTTATAAATCTCAAATGTTTACTCTCTTTAGACCAGTAACAACAGTTCCTGGGATATTCTTAATGAAAAAAAAAAGGAAAACGCCTTTGGTGTTTGAGAGGATACACCTGAAATACCCTGTATATTTTATTAACATTGTCCAAAAACGTATTATTTTAGGAGCGCTTGAAAATTTTCTTAGATAATATGTATATATAATCACAGTAAAATCGAGACCGCAATAATTTTCCACTAACTAACCGAAAATTCACAATTTTGTAACGTCACGTTTTAAATATTTATAGTATACATTTTTGCTTGTCCAGCTAAATGTGAACTTGTGGAAGTTTAAGACAGTAATAAGGGTTTACATGTAAACTTTAATCTGAATAAGCAGACCGTTGAGCTCTTTAAGCCAGCCGATATTCAGCCCTTGTAACTCTTGTGACCCTTAATACAACCGTTTTACAGCCGCTATTAAGCTATTAAACAGCTATGTGAACTTAAGGCTGATTAATTTGTGCCCAATTTAGATGAATAAAGGCTGAAAAAGCGCTTTTTCAGCTCTTATTCAGCTGAGTAATTCAGCTTTAGCCGTAAACATATTCTGATAAACAGCTCTTAAACAGGTTCTTGTGCTACTTGGCAAGCATAACGGAATTGAAGAGCTTCTGAAGCACTTTTAGTACCGGGGTTCCACCCGCTTTCAGAAGCTCTGAAGTGATTCCATCATCGCCCGGCGCCTTGTTGTTCTTAAGCGGTTTTAGGGCCATCCTAATCTCGTACAGGCTGATGTCCGGGATATCTTCGGTATAGTGTCGGGTAAGCTTGGCTCTCGGACCTTTGGCCAATTTGTCAACAGGTTTGGCAACCGAGATATATAACTGCCCATAGAACCTCTCGATCTCTCTCAACACCTCTGGCTTCGTCAACACTACGCTGCCGTCTTCTGTCTCCAGCTTAGTCAGCTGGCTTTGACCAATAGACAGATCCCTCGCAAACACTTTGGAGCCCTTGTTTTGCTCTATCGTTTCTTGAATATGGTTGGTATTAAACAGACGAATATCGTGTCGCATGGACCGATGCATCTGTCTATTGAGCTGCCTGTATGCGTCAGCATCTTCTGGAGTCTGCAGCGTCATTGAGCGTCGTTCAGCCATAAGGTTAAGAGTACGATCAGATAGTTTTTCAGGTCTATCTTTGAGACGGGGTCTGAAGAATTTTTTCCCCACCTCGTGGACAGTTTCTAATAACGTTCAATTAATGTATAAATACTAATAAATATATAAATACTATAAATAGGTATATGTTTAATATACCTACTAATAGATCGCTCTTTAGCGATAAGACCGCCTATTGTCTACCATTATTTAATTTATGATTTCTCATGTAATATTTTTCTTGTTGGTGTGCAATAAAGAATTGTTGTATTGTATTGTATTGTATTGTAATAGATTATATATAGGAAAAAAGCACGAGTATGTCTTATAAACGATGGGGACCTGGTGATCTGTAATACAAGTATTATTACTTAGTACGGACACCAGTCCCACAAACATCTTAGTTTTGTAGCTGCTTCTTTAGGATACTATTTAGGTATACTACTTAAGTATTAGTCTTAAGATTGATGTTTGTGGAGAAAATAAAGAAGTTATTATTATTATTATAATGTTACTTTGTTATTCTTATATATAAGAAGTTTCAAAGAATTTGTAATGGATTCAAACTTTCAAACACTTTTAGGGGATGAATTTTTGAAAACGCTGAAATTACTTGTCTTGTATTCTAATTATATGCCTTTACGCAAAGATTAAAGTCCCCTACTCAAAAAAATGTTTGATCTCCATACAAACTTTCAACCCCTTTTTTACCACCTTAGGGGATGAGTTTTCAAAAACGCTGAAAATAGTTTTTTTTGTTTTTTAATAAAATACCGTTTACCAAACTTTCGAAATCCTAGCTTAAAAAAAAGTTGTACCCCATACAAAATTTCAACCCCTTTTTTACCACCTTAGATGAATTTTCAAAAACGCTGAATTTTTTTTAATTTTTTTTAATAAAATACTGTTTACCAAAGTTTCTAACTCCTAGCTTAATAAAAAGCTGTACCCCATACAAACTTTCATCCCCTTTTTAACCCTCTTAGGGATTGAATTTTTGAAAATCGCTCCTTATCTCTTGTAAACTTTATAGGTACAACCTAGTGTGCAAATTTCAACTCTCTAGCATTTGTAGTTTCGGCACTGCGTTGATGAGTCAGTCAGTCAGTCAGGACACTTGCATTTATATATATATAGATAGATTTGAATGTAATTTCATATTAAGATGGTGATACATTTTTGGAGAACGGTAACTTTTTTTGGGCTAAAAAATTATTAATGTGGAGTTATTTACTTTAAGTGGGATAGCAAATTTCAATATTTATGGTAACCATACTGCCGTCCTAGTTTAAAAGGTCGTATCTTTGTATGCATTTCAGTAAGATACATACATGGCTTTTTACCGTAGCACGGCAGTATAATTTTACATAAATTATTGGTGTTGTAAATTTGGTGCACATTCACTATTTTTGGTCGCAAAAAGTGGTTATTTTGCTAAGAAATTTTACTCTATCAAAAGTTTTATTATAGACCAGATAGAGTTACCAAAAATGTCATTTTTGTGATAAGCTTTTATAGCCGACTGTACTTTTCTTTGGACATCCATCAATTGCTCACTGAGACGATTAGAAGACCCTAAACTCCGTAAAATTGCTTTCTCTATTACAGTTTCTCGGGTCACCTTCCGGCTCCAATAGTACCTACCAATATTATTGTATTGTCCTCAAAGTCAAGTAGGTATGCAAAATTAGAACTTTGCAAGTTAAATGAAAGCTTGTAAAAACACTTGCAGCAGCCGTGGCTAATATTGACATTTTAATGTGGTGCGTGAATCGATTAATGACTGGCCTCGAAGATTATGAGCTTGTATAGACCAACGTGGGCATATCAAATAAATATTCTATATTTAAATTTGCCGTATTACAAGCTTTAAAAAATTGGGCAAGTGCGAGTCCTACTCGCACATGAAGGGTTCCGTACCATAATCTATAACAAGTTTGTTGTATGGAAGCCCCCCTTAAATATTTATTTTATTTCAAATTTAGTATTTGTTGTTATAGCGGCAATAGAAATACATCATGTGTGAAAATTTCAACTGTCTAGCTATCACCGTTCTCGAGATATAGCCTGGTGACAGACGGACGGACGGACGGACGGACAGCGAAGTCTCAGTAATAGGGTCCTGTTTTTACCCTTTGGGTACGGAACCCTAAAAAGGGTGTGACAGAACTTATGGGCCAACTAGGTTTCTATAATTAAAAAAAACACAGGGTTTAAGAAATTAATAACATCTAATAGAAAATTCATAGTTTCATTTTAAGTTGAGAACTGCTCCTAATACGACTAATCCTCAGATTGATTTAAAACTATATCTTATAGTATAAAAGCTAATAAAGTTGATATATATAACTTGATACAGAAATCACTGAAATATGATTAATACACTTAAATGTTGGTTGATTACCACATTGATTCATAACTATTTTTATATTACAAGTACAAAATGCACTGAAAATATTTTATAAATTTCATTATGTTGTACGACATAAAAATCTAGTCAAATGTAAGACGTCATTAGGACTAGCTAAAAGAAATATTAATTTAAAGAAAATTTTAAAGTAAAAATTGCAAGTTCAATGTTTCAATACATGTCAGAAGGAATAAGTATCAAATAAAATAACGTAATACTCTTAAAATTATAAACAATTAAATATAAGACTTCATTACTACTCTATCATTATCACAATTGCTATGAGTTTTTACATATCAAAGCAATGTTTACCATAAAGTATGGACACAATGTTCAAATAGAAGAGATCAAGCAACATGTAGAAGATTATAATATACATAATTTAATTTTTTCTCTTCATACATCTTGTCTCAGGGCACCCCAACCTTGCTTCGGCTCACTATTTAAAGAGTAGTTTTCAAAATATTGAAATGAATAGAGAAAAATTGTATTAAAAAGATAGGTGTATGTTACATTCTCTTATATATGATTAATATTCTTTTAAATACTAATTTATTATTGTTCTAGGAAAGTGCAATGTAAATATAATCCAATTTACTATATTTAATTTCTCCAGAAATGTGACTCCTGCAAGGAACTTATTTGGAGCATGCTAACACCTTGAATATTGATAAACTTGCTGTTTCATGTCTCAGTGCATTTAAAACTAACATCTTGTATACAAATCATACCTAATAACTACACCAACACTGTTCTGTTTCTGCATATCACTTAAATGTTTATCAGTTTCCAACACTCAAAGTAAATTATGTAAATCACAAAGTCACTGATGTAATTAGTCATTGTATCTACAGTTATTGATAATTATTTTCAAAATATCTGCTGTAGATATTATCTCGGATATTATCTTTGTGGAGCAGGTTTCGGTTTCGGCATCTTGCCAAGTAAGCCCTGGATTTCCTTCTTTTCATCATAACTCTTCCACATTTCATACAAGTTGATAATGGCCCTGACAATTTCTTGGATCTATAATAAATAAAAATTTAATTTAAAATAATTTTGAGTATGACCAAAGCAATTTATACAACAGCATATCTTCAGCTAAAGTTGCAAATCTCTTAACCCCATTTTTAACATTTGACAACTTCCATTGTCATTGCCATTCATAAAGCTTTTTATGTCTCCTTTGATCAGATAGATTTAAGAGGTTTGCGACTCTAGCCGACAATATTTAATTTTTTCACCACTTACCTTATCCAAATCCACATTCAATTCAGCAAACCAAGGCTTGAGATTTTCTTTACCCAACATTACACAAGCTATATGAAGAGCTGCTATTGCAATCTGAAACAAGGAGATCCAGTTGAACAGAATTGTCATTTCACACAAAAGCAATACAAGTTTAAGTGTCTTAAGAGATGCACATTACCTGATAGGGTGGGTACAGCAAACTGACATCTGTCCGGAGAGAGTCATTAACTACTCGCCACGCATAGGTAAGCAGCTGGTCGTCCTGCCCTATATCTTGTACAAAAAGGAGCAATGGGCGATAGGGTTGGTAAACTATAAGACAGCAATCCAAGTTCTCCAATAAATAGAATTCACACTCTAAGATGTGGTTTGTCCTGTACGGGAATTCCTGCTGCCCGTACGCATAATTAAACTTGTTCTTGATCACAGTCTGACAAGTGGTAATGAGACGAGAGTTCGATATCACCCCAAATTCTTCTACTTTAGACGCCAGGAAGACGCACGTTGGTGCCAATAGCAAAGGATCAATACATTTGAGAGAGTTTTTTGCGTAAAATCTCTTGAAATACACAGTCGCCGTGGCGATCACTTGTTGTCGAAGCTTTAGTTGTTCTCCGAGTATTTGTATTATACTGGCAAAGAAATTGAATATTTTTTGGTACTCTTCTTCTGTCAATATATTAAGATCATGCTGTCGATCTCTTATCAAATCCTGTTTATCGAGTATCCACTGCTGATGGTGAGAACTTTGCCAGAAATTACCTGCCATTTTAAGACGCGATAAACCAGCAAAACTACCGACTCATTAACCTTTGATGAACTTGCCAAAACGATGTGGCGTTTAGATTGTAATTATAAGAATCAGCTGCAATTTTGACACTTAAATAGAACTTAGGAATGTTCGCCTAGTTAGTTCATAATAATAAAAATAAACTCCATTGGCATACAAAACGATAGAATTTTGGTGCATTTGCACCATTGCACCGTAGAGAAAGGAATACAATACAATACAGTACTTGTAACTCAGTAGAAACCTACGACTGATTTGCTATCTCTGTAAAGCATGTAAAGTTTTCATATAGCAAAACGAGACGGCAGTATATTACTCAACACATCGATTTCAAAGTCGGTGTCTATGGTGTCTAGCCCATGTGTCAAATTTAAGTTGCTAGTGATGCCGGAATAGACATCGATATCGATGCGATATCGGTGAAACTCCTATACTAGTCTGGTTAATGAAACTACTAAAAAATGGCGGCAAATTTAATAAAACAGTGTTTTGCAACACCGCGTATAACTCGATAAAACAATATTGATACTTGGTAATTTTATTTGTACACCTATATTGTTACCACTATGACCATTTCACATATTCTGGTAAAGAAGAAAAAAGACGGTAGCATCCATTTAATTATGTAAGAAAAAATATTAGAATAGAATTCGTTAGAAGATAAATCCTATGGATTTAACTAATGCGAAAAGTGCAAGTTGCATTAGATAATCCTTCACATTTATTTGTTAATTTTGTGAGGGTAAAGGGGGAAGAAATAAAACTCATTAATTTCATTTTACTTTATACTTAAAAATAATAATTAATATAGTTAACTCTTCGAAAACACAACTTCCATTGAATCACTCGATCTCTAGTTACAGTTTCCTATCAAGTATCATAACAAAAAAAATTTGGGCAAGTGCGAGTCCGACTCGCGCATGAAGGGTACCGTACCATAATCTATAACAAGTCTGTTGTATGGGAGCCCCCCTTAAATATTTATATTATTTTATTTTTAGTATTTGTTGTCATAGCGGCAATAGAAATACATCATGTGTGAAAATTTCAACTGTTTAACTATCACCGTTCTTGAGATACAGCCTGGTGACAGATGGACGGACGGACGGACGGACAGCGAAGTCTCAGTAATAGGGTCCCGTTTTTACCCTTTGGGTACGGAACCCTAAAAAACCGATCATGTACACATTTGAATCACCTTTTGAAGTCGGTGCCAAACCACTCAATTATTTATTAGTATGAAAACAGATGCCGCGCAAGTTTAATACGTGAAGTTTGCCACCGATCGAAAAGGTGATTCAAATGTAATCTGTACATATCGGGTTATTATTGGCTTTTCAGGGTTTTTTAAGTCGTTTCTTTATTTGTTAAATAGTACATTACTGCAGACGCCGGGAAATAACGGCTTACCGGCTGAGTAGGCAAGCCCATTTCACGGCTAAGTGCTTTTCTCAAACATAATATGCAATGAAATAAAAAAATATACCACTCAAAAAAACATAATTCAGCTGTTCAGCCAGTTCATAAACACAGAGGCCATGTTTAAAAAAAGTATTTTTAATTTTCCCTCATATCCCTCCATATTTTTTGTTTCGGAAGTCGTCCACGTGTGTAGTGTTCGAATATTAGGGCCATTATACACAACCTGATAATAAGAATCTTAATTATTTATATAATAAATAAAATAAAGGCTGAGGATTTGTAATATTATCTATGGTCTCTGGTTACTTACATATAGATAGTATTTTAAATTTATTCATCAACACATTGAATCATAGATTTCCATTCTTAATATCAGTTCGTGTGTAATAGGCCTTAACGCGGATATTGTTGGTCCGATACACATTCAGCCACTAGATGAAAAATAAAAAATATATTTCAGCTGTTTAGCCTGTTCATGAACACAAAGCCATGTATACATTAAAATTTAAAAAATATACTTCCCGGCCTAGAACCTTCAATTTTGTATAAAATTCCTTAACAGTTCTCTCGAATTGTTCCACCCGAAACTTGACACTCCGTAGCCTGTTTTAACGCACGTTATGACGACATTTCATTGCTAGTTTGAGAAAAAAAAAATCTTGATTATTTTGCTTTTTAGTGATTCAAATACAATCGCTTTTTCACAAAAAAATAACTGACTTCAATGAGCGAAATGGAACATACAATAACACTTATATGACTATTTCATGGATGTCTTTCTCGGAACTGGACCTAATTTAAATGGAACCACACGAGGAAGCACCAGCTTTCAATACAAAAAGAATCATCAAAATCGGTTCACCCATTCAAAAGTTCTGAGGTAACAAACAAAAAAAGAAATACAGTCAAATAGAGAACCCTCCTCGTTTTTTGAAGTCGGTTAAAAATAGCTACAACATACTAACCTAAGAACTTTGATATCGCACGGAAGTACGCTGCTTTTGTATCCGAAATTACTTCACGCCTTAGTCTCGTTTTTCTTTATATTTATTGATTATGTTAAAAAGTAACTGACATGCATTGCTTTTAATGGTTTTGTTCATGATTCACACGAATGCGTAGAAAATGACCGTAATATCTTTCTCAATTCAATTTTTGAATTCATGCCTACCTACTGTCCATTGGGACAATTCTGCAAGCGTCAAGAATATATTTCTCACGTTTGACAGATTTGACGTTAAAATTATTATTGCCATCTAAAAAAAAATTAATAAATCTCAGTATCTACTTTCATTAGCCAAACTATATTATAACTTATTTGGGAATCACGTCGAGTGCGCGCGCAGCGTGCGGTGTGTAGTCCGGGGGAGTGGGTAGAGCCCGAGACTTACTTTATTTGGCGTTAATGTACTATATTTGGTAGTATGCCTAGGGCCGGACTTAGAGGGCTAGGGCCCCTAGGCACAGCATTTGGGGCCCCCTCCCCTATAAGGAGAACATTCTTATGGTGCAAGTCCTGCTTCTTGGACTGGGCCTCTAAAATGGCTGGGCCCGGGCCTTGTGGGCCCATGCGGCCCTGAGTATGCCTACTTTTTAAACCAATCATAGAGGTATAATTTAGGTGCTAATTTCGCAATAATTTGGTCGTCAAAATTTGGTGCACATTTACTAAATTTGGTGATCGAATACCATTAAAAGTGCAGTCACCCATAAAATAGGTAATAGCATAAGGCAATTTTATTTTGGTGCAAGTATTTATATATTTTTTTGGTGTTTCACATGATTTTTAGGTAATACTGGTTTAGGGTCCCTACATTTTCTTTGGGGCGCAAATATTTGTTGCCTTATAAAATGTGTATCCAAATTTTGGCAAAAAGTGCAGAATGCAGCCTCAATTTTAAGTGATTGAGATAAAAGTAGAAATACGATTATCAAAATTGCGTAAATTACATGTAGTAAATACTTTCTCTGACAAAAGTTCATAGTTTGTTGAGTTATTTCATGGTTTAATTTCTATTGCTTATTTTATTTTTCTTTATCGGCACACTCAGATAACATTCAGTTCAAAAAATAACGATAGAAAGGACAGGTATTACAGAGAAATAACATCCAAAATAAGCATACCTAAACATCATGATTTTAACAATATAGGTACAGCCCGACACAAAAGAGTAGAAAACGGACGAAAAAGGAACTAAAATTTTTCATACAAAATTGTTACCATATTCAAGCCCTCATTTATTTTCTACTCGACACAAAAGAGTAGAATAAATGAGGATAAATGAGGGCGCCACTTCCTTCGCAACTGTCATATTTTTGACGTAAAGTGCTTGAATATGGTAACAATTTTGTATGAAAAATTTTAGTTCCTTTTTCGTCCGTTTTCTACTCTTTTGTGTCGGGCTGTATGTACATTGAAAAATTTCTTAAAATATAAATTATTATAAATTTAATATTATTATAAAGAGTTAGCGTGGTCTGAATCTAACGCGTAAGCAATTACAATCCTACAATCTGCCTCCTGAATATCAAAAATTGGCTTATGTTTATTAAATAATTACAAAACAATAATGTTTGGTTACAACAAGCTGTTTAATAAACGTTTGACACTGTTCCTTTATTCATAGTATAGTTGATACATACATATAGGTAATGTACAACGGGTTGGATATAATAATATAATATTATTCGTTGTAATCTTTCTTCTAGCCAATAATGTCCGCCAAAGTGTAGTCTTTAAGTAGTTCGTTGATAGTGTCGAATAGTTCCTCACTAAGCATGTTGCTTATATTTTCCATTTCATTCTGCACTACACTCCGGGTGATGCCTTGTACAAAAGTATTGATGAGGTTGTTGAGCACATTGGAACCGACCATCCCATCGATGCGGATCTGAAAGTAAGCGTTTTCATAACATTAATCTTTCAACACAATTCACCGTTTTAATGGCATGCAAATTTTAAGTTAGTTACTTTTAAGCTACCGTAAAACTACCCAACTATAGTCCAATCATCCAAATATGAACCAAAACAAAACTCGTTTATTTTTATCATAATCCATATTCCATCAGTGATTTTATACGTTTTTATTTAAGTTTGTTTGATTATGTTGTTCACCTTAGTTTTCGTAATAATTGACATAATATTAACGAGTAATTTTCGGATTAAATTGGACCATAGTTGTGTGGACTGCACTATAGTTGGGTAGTTTAACGGTATGTACCTATGTATGGGCCACAGTTGCCTGAATAGTTATTTGTTATGCAAGGCTGCAAAGTTGTTATTTGGCGCGAGTGTTGAAATTGAAAGCCGAGCGAGCGAAGGAAACTAAGATTGAACCATGAGCGAAGCGAGGCTTTCAAGACACGAGAAGCCAAATAATTTAGCAGCCGTGTGGAACACACAACTTTTCACCTCACTACAGCGAGGAAAATGCAAGATGTAAGAAAAACAGTTGGTTGAACAGTAGTTAAATAGTTTCGGTAAAATTTCAATATGTATAATATGTCCTTTTTCGTTTTAATGCAGGCTTTTAGCATTGAGTAAATACTCAAAATTGGGCTTGACTTTCTTTTTATTGATATTAAGATATTTCTATAAAGTAAGACAACAGTATGTAGTATTCTCCACACAACAAAACATTTACATGTTGGTACGTGAATTGTGAAAACTTCCAACTTTTTAAATTTTTGTTTTTTTTCGGGTGCGTTCAGAAATTACACTCTTATGTTACACCTTTTATTACAAATAAACATTAAAATTTGTGTTGTATTTAATTTATAAACTAGTCAAAATATATAAATGAAACTGAAATACTATGAATATTTATAATAAAACATACGAGTATTCAACATAAAATAAAGTGTATAAAAAATAAAAACTTAAAAATCCGTAACCACACATCAGGTTTCTGAACATGATATTGTATGTGTATTTTTTTTAAAAAGACTTATCCAAACGTACAGATCATTTTAGCCGACCTGACTAGATCGCCCTTTATTAGCGTGCGCTGATTGGTTATTCGAAGATTTATCGACTGATGAAATCAGTCACGCGTTGTAGGAGTTTTAAATATAAAACCCGCTCCAGACCTTCCGATCCGATCCGATTTATCGGAAGAAATCGGATAATGTGTAGTGTTTTAAGTCCTAACTATTGCACTACACATTATCCGATTTCCTAACAATTACGCTACACATTATCCGATAAGTAGGATCGGATCGGGTAGGATCGGAAGGTCTGGAACGGGTTTATAATAAATGTTAGAGAATAATTAAAACGAGGAACGTACATTGATATCTTGAATATCGATCTTGATATCCAGTTCACGAAGCAGCAGGTGTCCCCCGAGGAGGTTGGTTCCAAGTCTCATGTTCGCGCCTACCTCCAGACGGTTGATGAAAAGCCTAGGAAAATATGGCGCTATTTATCGACATAAATCGCGATCAATATTTCATTTCGTAATCGAATTAAAATTAATACTAAGTAAATGAATAAGTAACTTGACAAATGGAGCATTTATTACTTATAATATCGAATGTTTAACCAGCTAACATCCGTAGTATTTAGGTTACCCACCTATAGTTGCCGCCCGCCGTGTGTAGCACAAATATTCCCAATCTAGCGTCAGCCTCATAATTACCTGCAAAATAATATATTATTATATCTCCACAATATTAATAACGATTTATTCAAAACTTTTTTAATGGCAATAATAATTAAAATACTTACAAGAAAAATAAACCTAAAAATTAAACTAAACTCGAACATAATAAAGTTAATCTAAATCTAAAAATGGCCCCTGCAGCATAGTGCCAAAGATGCTGGCGGCATTTCTTCGCTGAATCGCCAAACTGATTCTTTGAGCGAGGAAACCGCTAGCTCTCCGGTCACCAGTAACATCGATAAGCCTCTTCGAGATATCTTTGAAGAGGCTTAATGCGCTGGGGCCCCACGGACCCAGGGTCTCGACGCCAAAAGGTATGAAATTGTACTCAGCGCCAAGACCACTGTATTATTCCGTTTTATGCCTTCGGCCGCTACAAAAGTTGAATGTATCTAACTTAATTATGCGCATAACATTCACATGAAATTGTGACACTTCATCAAGGACTGCTACCCGTATAGTTCCGCGGTAAGTCAGCCTGAGAGTGGCTGATTTCACGTGAGTGTGAATCGCGTAATAAATTTATTAAACAACTTCAATTCTCACGAAAGTTTTAATCAAAATATAGTTTTTTTTTAAGGACTTAGATCGCGTAGCATCTCTGTTATGAGAAAGTGAAACAGTATTACCAGTGAGAGTCAGCCAAGGCATAGTGATGTGTGCTCCCAAGGTCAGGCGCAGAGGGCTGAAAGTGAGGTCGTCCACTACGAACCAACGCAGCCCCTCAAAGTGGAAGTTGTTGACCACGAAGTTAGCCCTCGTCCTGCACAATGATGTCATCTGTATATTGCTACTCAGAAGTTACAGTCCACGTGCGAGCTCCGAGGTATCGGGGGCTGAGGATCGACCGGGTGTGCGCCGACTAAATCACAACTCTAGCCCATTACGTCAACATTCCTTATCATTCCCTGGAGCTCGCGCGCGGACTGTACATTACAGAGCAAATCTTCGGCGTTTCTACGGCGTTAATTTTTTTCATTCTTATACAGTCCTTATCTCAAAAAAATGCCATGTCAGGTAATTAGTCATGTTAAAGTTTTTTATTTTATATCCTTATAAACCCGAAATACACTGTAGTCTTTTTCTAGTTTGATTTACAAGCTATACTTAATGTCTTTCATTGCGGTAATTATTTTATTATGAGACAAAAATTAGAGCCGCGGCGTTCAAACGCTCACCAAAATTAGTGTGATAAAGATAGGTATATCGAGACAAAGCATTCGCGCTGAAGCGCAATAGGTTAAGATTCCACTTCTAATTTCGATGAAATATGGATGAAATGAAAATGTACAAATATAATTCTACAGTGGCGTTGTGTAATCAGTTAAAATTTAACCACTACTCTTCCCAATTCCTATCCACCTATTTACTAAGAGAACATTTTCGGGAGAAAGAGGGGAGGGGATGCATATGATGGAAGGCATAAAGGAATAGTTGCAGAAATTCATGCTGAGATAAAAGCTTATCCGACATCTGCATTTATGCCGATCATTCATCAGAAATGATATTAATAGATAAAATAACATTTTCGTACCCAACAGCAATTTCCAAAGCAAAGGGGCCTATGCGCTCAATCTCTAGAGGGTCCAAAACCGGAACGTTATCACTGCCATTGATGATGATAGGCCTCACACCCTCTAGCCAACCTTTGAGGGTATCTTCGAGGAAGTTCCTTGCGACTGCATCGAAGGCTGCTAATTGATTGGCTGACAACTGGTCATCCTTGGAGAAGACGTGGTCCCGCGCAAGCATGTTCACATGCAAACCTTCAGCTTTGAAGGTTGAGATCACCTCTGTTTTAATAAATTAATATAAGTATACACTTGGGCAAGTAAGCATATTTTAACTTGGATATGATATAATAATATAGTAGGCGATGTTTGTCAGTGATGTTTGTTTTCGATTAATTCACTCTACCATCAATTTGCATGACAAAATCAGGACGGTACACGGACACAACTCTTAAGGCTGCCTGTCCACCGAAGCGGAGCAGAGTGGAGATGTGTAAAATGGACTAATCACATTTCGCAGATTTAAAAAAGCGCTTATAAAGACGAAGAGAAAAAGATCCTAGCAGAAAAATTAATGAATTTTCTCTACGACGAAAATGTATAAGTAAGCTAATTTCGGCCGAGTAAAATTCACCATAAAACAACGTTCCTCGGTATATTGTTCTTAGCCAGAGGGCACTTAAAAAATATATCTTATGTTTTTGAAATTCCTCGCGATTTTTTTAACACAAAATTTGTTATCATAAGATACTTTCATCAGTTAAACAGATGGGCGAATGTCGTTTCCAATTCGCATCTTAGTGTATATTCTGATAATTGTTGACAAATAATTTGTGTTTTCTTATGCATAGTGTCTGTGTAATAGACAGTAAATACTTAGTACAATAAATCCGATAGAGTTATACGAACGGTTAGATGTCGGTCTAGTCTAGGCCATGACGATCCTTTCTGGGATTTTCTTTTATATCTTTAATGTTATTTTTTATGTTTTTTATTTTATCCTTAGTAATAATTCTATCAATAAATTGCTCTGCTCTCTGTAACGGACGATTCAAAAGTGCTTGTAGCTAGGCCCTAGGTCTACGTGAATAAAGAATATGTTGACTTTGACTTTGACCATGTTCTATGTTTAAACTTATGACTGAAGGAATTTGTAAAGACGTGTACGCACGAACGAACGGAAACATGGTGAACACGGGACAAGCCTGTACCCTTACTATGAGTTAACGTGATCGTACTCGCTATCGACTGCCTAAACAATTTGTATGGAGGATTGTAGTTTTACAAAGTAACCGCTAGAGGCGCTGTACTATTACTGAGTACGGTCACTGTAAACTCATAGTAAAGATACTGTATAAGTATAGTGTTTGAAATTCAAAGTGGTTACCATGCTTTTGTTCGTTCGTGCGCACTAGGTTCATACTCTCACGACTAATAGGTTAGGTATATAATAACCACATAATAACCAATAAGAACAAGAATCAATGGTTATGTTTATGTATTGATCTAGGCCGGACTTACCATCGTTCTGCAGCACCGCAGCGTGCGCACATGCACACAGCAGCAACGGAACCACATATATGGCTTTCATTGTCAGGTGCTGTAATTAACACAATATAGGTAGGTACTTTGTTATATGCCTTTGCTAAATATATCTATATTTATTTTTATTACCACTTGAACCTATATCTATATTTATTTTTATTACCTGGCTTATTAATTCTCAATTATGCCCAACGATTTGATGTTATTATCATTTAAGCCGTCTTTTAATATGTTTGTAAGTTCATCAATCAGAAGCATGATAAGATACCGACATTGATTTTACATACTGATTAAGATCAATCTTTGATTATGTATACAATTTTTTTCTGTTTTTGTTATTTGCAATCATTTTAATACCAGTAGGTTTATAATACGAACCAAATTGATAAATATGAATGATAATAACTATACGATAGCAAAAATTTAATTTGCCGTGATTTGGAGATATTTTTCCACCTGTGTTCATGACAATGTAGAGAAACACCACATACCGCGAGGCTGTTTAGAGACTTGCTATAAAGGAAGGTGGCCTACATGACCAATAAGAACAAGCGATCATGTCACTGGATAGATTATTCTAAGTTTTTTTCGATACTAAGTTCCTGTATCGCTTTATTATCAACTTATTTACACAGGGGTTTGAGATTTCCCGCCATACAAAAAGTTGTAGAATATGAACAAAACCTTTCCAATGATATCGTTATCGGCCCCTAGGCCAGAGTCCATACAAATCTACCCATCCTCCTTTGCCTCTGATTCGCCCATATAAAAAACAAGGTATGGCATTCTGGAATGACAGGCCACACTTATGACATCATCACACTATGATTGGTTGGTTGGTTCTGTCAATCCGTTTCTGTGTTGCCAGTAGTATATCATAATACTCCCCGATTCATTCGGTACCTGTATGAATGTATTAAAATCAAGTGTTTAAAATAAAAAAATAGGGCGTGGAGTCCCTCTGCGCGGAAGAAGTGAAACTTCGTAATGTGGAAATGAAAATAGGAAGGGGTAGAAATTGATTTTTAGTGAACTCATATTGTTTCTTTAAGACAAACTTTATTAACACATTGACTAAATTTGAAAATAAAATACTACCCTATTAAATTATATGTGTATTAATCAAACTAAAAAAACAAGTGAAATGTGATAATGAAATAATGAATATTATAAATTAAAATAGAACAACAAGTACGTATTTCAGCTAATTTCACGACGCTCACACTGTTTACTTCGCTGCATAGCATTCACTCTCGCTCTGTCTCTTTCTATTCCCCCTCCACGGTAGCGTTAAACGTTTATCGCAACCTTGTTGGAAGTCGCATTAGAAGTTTCACATCAATTATTACGACAACAAAATATTTATTGAAAGAATATGACAATTGTAAAGCAATAAAAAAAAATTGTACGACTGGCGTTGATTATCTTTTCCTTATAATTATTTTGTTACCATAAAGTGGCAACAAATCAGCTACGTCATATCTTCTCTCGTCTCGTCATTATTATGTCATACCTTGTTTTCTTATAACATGGATTCTTCGAACAACACGTGCAGCTCGCAAGGTTTCGACAAGCTCCGCCTCCCGGTCATCCCGGTCATTCGTACGCTCATTGGACGAGACAGGAAGAGTGATTCTCGGAGGACATCGCGTCATGGGGCGTAATTCCGTGGAAACGCTTCGCACACCTGCAATTCCTAGTGTTAAGAAATAAATCAAAATCTGTGTATAAATAGCTGGTATTGTAAAATAAAATTCTTTCCGACTTTGACTCTCGACTTATCAATATTAGGAGAAATTCTGCTCAACTACCCATGGACCACCTAAAATATAAATTGCAATTACTTAGCTAACTTGACTGTTTATATAATTTTCCTTACTGGGGAATGGATGAAAATATTAGAAGTGCTTTGGATATGCTTGAAATGTTTACTGGCGGTAGGAATAAGCTTTCTTAGCACCAGAAAAAATAGCAGCCAAATAGGTATCTAGAAACACAGCATCTCCCACACCCCTGCCAAGTCGGAAAAATCATCACCTCGGTTAGATTACCATAAGATGCCAAGTACACGGCGGGAAAAACCATATTTGTTGTTTATATTAATCTTTTTGATTATTCCTATCTACAAAAAAAAAAAATCTATTTCAAAATTGTAAATTCTAAATTATAAATTCCCTATACATATATATGGGAACATTTCCTATATTACCCGGGAGATTTCCCGGCAATAATTCCACTGTTCCGCCAGGCATACTCCGCAGGGTTCATGGGATTTTTTTAGTTGCTCTTTAGAATGACAAGGCAAAATACCAGTGACCTGAGCTCTCGCAAGTTCTGATGGATGAGAAATAGAGACAACACGTGTGTTGTGAAAAAAAAAAATTAATGGTTGCCTGTAAAGTCGGTTTTACGGGCGAAGGAAGATTTTACGTGACTTTTTCTCGGTAGAATATTTATTTGTATCATATCCATTCACAATTTCCCTAACAACATTTTAAGTGTTACTTTCTGAACGCACCCATCACATGTGTCATTAATGTCATTATAGTGTCCTCCCTCCTCCCTCCTCCCTCCTCCCTCCTCCCTCCTCCCTCCTCCCTCCTCCCTCCTCCTCCCTCCTCCCGCCTTCCTCATCCCTCCTCCCTCCTCCCTCCTCCCTCCTCCCTCCACAATTCATGCATTAAAGTTAATTCATATTCAATTTGATTTTTCTATAACCGTAAAATAACCATTAAGGTTTGAACATTTTAAATAATATTATGATCTATGTAATCGTATTTTTATCGATATTGATAAATCTATTCAGACATCACGAGCTATATTCTGGCTAATGAAAGTAGAGACTAGAAAATGGCGGCAAATTAAAAAAAAACAGCGTGTTGCAACACCGCGTAGAACTCGATAAAACAATATTGATACTTTTAATTTTTTTTGTACACCTATATTGTTACTACTACTATAACGAGTTCAGATACTATGGTAAGGAAGAAGAAAGACGGTTATATCCATCTAATTATCTAAGAATTAATATTCCTATGGATTAACTAATTGGGAAGTGCAAGTTGTATTAGATAATCCTTCAAATTTCTTTGTGAACAAAGGGTAAAGAGGGAAGAAATAAAACTCATTCATTTCATTTTACTTTACTTAAAAATAATAATTAAAATCACTTCGGAAACACAACTTCAACCTCCTCAACCTCAACTTCTATAGTTACTGTTTCCTACACTACGATAAATATATTTTTTTAAATTGTTACTTTCTTAGACATTTTGCAAAAAAGAACCGACTTAAAAATAGTGAATAGCCAAAAATAACCCGATTATGTACAGATTACATTTGAATCACCTTTTGAAGTCGGTGCCAAACCACTCAATTATTACTATGAAAACAGATGCCGCGCAAGTTTACGTGAGGTTTGCCACCGACTTCAAAAGGTGATTCAAATGTAATCTGCACATTAACGGGTTAATTTTGGCTTTTCATTTTTTTATTTGTCGGATATTTTTTGTTACCTTTTTTTCTTATATTTTTGCTTTTTAGTGATTCAAATATTTACACTTTTTCACAAAAAGATAACCGACTTCAATGAACATACAATAACACTTATACATATTGTTGTAGATAGTAACCTTAGTTGTGTCTAGACTTTTTAATAATTAAGTTTTTTTATAGTTATGTCTTATTTTAAATTTACTGTTACACTTTCGAATATACATTTTAACCGTCAACATCTTTTTCTAATTTCTATTTACCAAAATCCTTAAATAAATATACTCTTCAAGGCTCTATACCCCGCGTATCACAACACGTTATCAGCACGAAGACGCAGATGAGTAAAAGGATTTGTGTAAAAATTGTGAAAAAGTTGTGGTTTTCATTGTGACTGAAAATAGTAATAGTAATATTGTTAATTTAGAATATGTGCAAAGCAGTGATATGCCTGCAGATGTCTTAACAAAGCCACTTGGGCCAATTGTACATAAGCGATGTATAGTTAAGTTAGGACTAGGAACTTAATTTCGTTTTAGTCTTTTTGGCACAACTTCGATTAAGGGCGGCTGTTGTAGATAGTAACCTTAGTTGTGTCTAGACTTTTTAATAATTAAGTTTTTTATAGTTGTCATATTTTAAATTTACTGTTAGGGAGCGTTCAAGTATTACGTAACGCAATTTTTGAAGATTTTTGACCCTCCCTCTCCCCCTTGTAACGCGCCGTAACGTTTTTCTGTACCCCCCCCCCCCCTCCCGCTCTCTAAACGTTACGTAACACCATAAGTGACACAAAAAATGTCAATTTTTACCCAAAAGTCACAAAAGATATGTTAAAATGACGACCAGAGCAATACAATCGAGGGATTCCCCGTAAAATAAACGACAAGGGTTGCCAACTTGGGCGTTTTAAATCCCAATTATAAAAAAAAAAAAAAGAAATAATGTTTCGTAACGTGTTGTAAGAAAGACCCCCTCCCGCCCCTGTAACGCATCGTAACGTTTTACGAGACCCCCCTCCCCCTAAATAGCGTTACGTAATACTTGAACGCCCCCTTACACTTTCGAATATACATTTTAACCGTCAACATCTTTTTCTAATTTCTATTTACCAAAATCCTTAAATAAATATACTCTTCAAGGCTCTATACCCCGCGTATCACAACACATATGATTTTCTCATGGATGTCTGTCAGAACTGAACCAAATTTAAGTGGGACCACACGGAAAGCACCAGCTTTCAAATAAAAAAAATAATCATCAAAATCGGTTCACCCAGTACAGTCGAATTGAGAACCCTCCTCCATTTTTGAAGTCGGTTAAAAATAGCTACAACCCTAAGCTAAGAACTTTGATATCGTATGTAAGTACGCAGCTTTTGTATCCGAAATCACTTCCCACTCTGCTCGTTTTTCTTTATATTTATTGATCATGTTGAAAAGTCACTGACACATATTGCTTTTAATGTTTTTCTCAATTCAATTAAATTTTTAATTTAATGGCTACTGCCCATTAGGAAAATTCTGCCACCATCAAGAATATTTTTCTCAACTGATACAGCAAATAAGTGACGTTTGACATATTTGACATTTGAATTATTATTGCCATGTAAAAAGTTTTGAATAAATCACAGTCTACTTTCATTAGCCAGACTAGACTGAAATAATAATAATAATAATAATAAGGCGTAGGGATGTGTCGACCCCATCGCCCGCTGGTTTTACCAGCGCAGTCAGTCATTCAGGGCAGCTTATGGCGAGCTGTTAGTTGGGGGTTAGCGACCCCACGTACCTGAGTGCCCCTTGGGGAATTCTGACGGGGGGTGATGGGTCAGGGTTTCCGCCTCTGTCTTGCCTTAACCGGCCGGCCAGAGTGGAGTCGCGAGAGTTGCGGCTCGGGGGCGGATGTGGAAACGTAAGGGGTTAGTTGGCTGCGGTTTAAAGCCCAGTATTACCTCTCCGCCCTTAGCCTTCCGCACCGGTGTTGCCCTTAGGCCACTCTATGTGTCGCTATTTGTGGGGGCCCATCTAGCGGGAGGCGAGTCATCGTCTACCAGGTGCCATTACACATGAGACACTTTTCCTGGTAGACGTCCGGCCGTCTCAAACAATAGCCCAGTAGTTAGTCCATCGCATCTCATATACAATAGCCTAGTAGTGTTTAGACTCCATACAACCACAATAGTTCTTGCATCTAGCGGGTGCTGTCTCTGTGTGCGTCCCATGACACAGGCAGGGGGAGCATCCGCATGGTGTACTCCTTACATTTAATTAAATTGTCGAAAGGGCCTCTGCACGTTGGCTTCGGCTCCGTGCACGCCTCTCAAAGGTCCGGGACACCATTGTCCCGTGAATGGGTGCGACATACAAATAATAATAATAAATATCGGACAACCTCACACAAATCGATCTAGTCCCAAATTAAGCTCCAGAAGGCTTGTGTTATGGGTACTAGACGACGATATACGTACTTATATTGATAAATATATACTTAAATACATAGAACAACCATGACCCAAGCACAAATATTCGAGTTCATCACACAAATATTTGCCCCGGCCGGGATTCGAACCCGGGACCGCCGGCTCAGTAGGCAGGTGTCTACAAACCTTAAACCGAGCCAAACGCGTCGTCAAAATTTGACATATAAGCTAGGTGCAGACCATGTGCAGACCAAGGTCTGTTAACTTGTATACCATAAAAAAGCATAAAAAGGCTTCTTTCAAGTGTTTATAATTATACGGCTACAATTTTTTGTTGTTGCTCGGTGACAAAATAAAATTAAACTTGTGCAATCCTATTTTAATTTGGCAACAGTAGTTAGGTTAACCTATTTATAATTTAATAATTTTCTGTTATATATATATTAATATATTATATATTAATCAGCCAAAATAAATAATGCTCAACCCAATAATGTACAGCCCAATAATTGGCGTCCATGATGGACGCGGATTATTGGGCTGTACATTATATATTGGGGTGTATTTCCTGGGTCGAGCATTATCGGTACGTGCCAATAATGTGCGGCCAATAATCGGTGTCTACTAAATGGATTCGAATTATTGGGTCGTGCATTATTGGGATGAGCGTTATCAGGGTGTACAAGCTCGGTCCGAGGCAATAATGTGAAGCCACTATTTGGACAGGGCAATAATGTACATCCCAATAATTGGCGTCCAAAAAAGTGGTCGCCAATTTTGCCAAAGTTAGTTTTAGGTTTCTACTAAGTTGCAAGTACTCTATGGGATTCCTTCTTTTACATAGGACGCTAAACACCTTTCTGTCATTAATGACAGTGACAGACAGGTGACAGTGACAGTATCGTGGTGGCAAGTGGCCGGCGGTCGACCGACTAAAATCTTTGGTTGAGCTTGATCATAAATAGCTCTCATGCGGCGAACTACTCTAAAAATAGGTAGCTCTTTAAGTGTGCTGTATTTTTAAATTATATAAATCTGATTTCTAACGAAACTACCAAGGAAAGGAAACTCCTAAATCGTCACAATGAGTAAAAGAAACAAACTGCAAGATTTGTTTATGGAGTTTGATTGGAAGAAGATGTTCACTTGGAGCTATCTAAAGGAATTAGTACTGAACCCGGCGCAGCTGTGGGCTGTGGCTTCATTGATCATTGTCGCTGAATTGTTTGTGAACGTGTTAGTTGTGGAGCGCGTGCCCTATACGGAGATTGACTGGAAAGCGTACATGCAAGAATGTGAGGGCTTCTTGAACGGAACGTTCGACTACAGCAAGCTCCGTGGTGACACCGGCCCTTTGGTATACCCTGCAGGATTTTTATACATATATTCATTATTTTATTTTCTGACAAGTCAGGGTACAAACATTGTTCTTGCTCAGTATTTGTTTATAGTGATCTATTTGTTGCAACTTATGCTCGTTCTTAGGATTTACATTAAAACTAAAAAAGTTCCACCTTACGCCTTAGCATTCACAATTTTAACGTCATACAGAATTCATTCAATTTATGTTCTCCGCCTGTTTAATGATCCAATTGCTGTACTTTTCCTATATGCATCATTAAATCTATTTTTAGATGATAAATGGTTCTTGGGCAGTGTATTCTATAGTTTAGGGGTTTCAGTAAAGATGAACATATTACTCTATGCCCCAGCCTTGTTCTTTTTCTATTTGATTAATCTAGGTTGGAAGAAAACCATTCAACACCTTGCTATTTGTGGAGTTGTACAATTGTTACTTGGCACACCGTTCTTACTCAACAATCCTGTGGCATATTTAAAAGGCAGCTTTGATCTTGGCCGTGTGTTCAACCACACCTGGACCGTTAACTACAGGTTCCTGGATGTTGATGTTTTTGAAAGCAAATGCTTTCATTTAACCTTATTGGCAATACATGTAATTCTTCTTTTGATATTTCTACCTTCCTGTACTAAATACTTTCAAACATATTGTAGGTTAAAGTATGTACAGAAACAAGTGCAACCTCAAATTGATTTAGAAAACAAGATGAATCAAAGAAAAGCCAAAATAAAAAAAGAACAAAAAATAAAAGCTAATTTAGAAGCCGAAAAACTATCAAAAGAACAAGAGGAGTTTTTGAATTCCTTTGAAAACATGTTGCAGAAGAGTCCTCAAAAGGGTGGGAAGAAAACTTACAAAAAGCCTGTTGAAGCAAAAGAACAAACTAAATATCACATAAATTTTGATATCCTTTCCCAATTGTTCATACTTCCCATGTTTATAATAAACTTCATTGGAATTGTCTGTGCCCGAAGTCTACACTACCAGTTTTACTCTTGGTACTTTCATAGTCTGCCGTACCTGTTGTGGTCTACTAGCTATTCAGTCATCTTTAAGTTTTTAATTCTAGCTCTCATCGAATATTCATGGAATACTTACCCAAGTACTGTTTTATCAAGTATGTTACTGCATGTGTGTCATTTGTTTATATTATTTGGTGTTTATAAAAAAATAATTACTGAACTTAAAATTGCTTCTAAAGTTGAATAAGCCTTTCTACTGGAGAAGTTGTTTTTAAATTATTGTAAGTACACAATTAAAGATTTACAACTTAAAATATTCATTGTTTTTAAGGTCTTTGTTAAACCTAAGTAAAAAATTTAACCAAAGATGTTATAATCTTTTAGACTGACGATATGAAAAAATCGTAACAATTATAGTATTTCAGTGGAGATAGATGCAAGGTCCACTAGGATCACTACTGCTTTCTGATATTATATTCTAATCTACTTCCAAGTAACAGTGCTCATGCTGTTGTTCTATTGTGAGGGCTTGTGCACAAATCACGTGAGGTTCAATAGGGGGAGGGGGGGGTCACGAAAAAATCACGAAATATCACGTGGGGGGAGGGGGGGGGTATAAGGAGACCTCACGTGTATTTTTCTATAGTGAACGAACTAAGAAAAAATCGATATTTTTTCTCGGTTTTGTTAAAAAATAAATCTTCACTTGTTAAATACTTCAAAATAGCGAGTCTATTTTTCGAAATTTTGGCGGAAAAAAAATACACGTGAGGTAGTGAGGGGGAGGGGGGGGTTAGCAAAGAACCTCACCAAATATCACCAGGGGGGAGGGGGGGGTCAAAAAGTAGCCGAAAAAACCTCACGTGATTTGTGCACAAGCCCTGAGGGATAGAAAACTGGTGAAATTATTTGTTGCAAATTGTACCTTAGAACGCCTCATTTCAAAAAGAAAAACCGTTAAGTACGAGTTTATCTCGCATGGAAAGGGTTCCTTGCAGAAATTATATATTTTTTAAACGTTATCCCTATTTGTTTGTTTTAATTGTTTCTGCTCCTCCCTTTTACCCTCCATATATCTAGGTTTATGCTACGCGTGTGTTTGGTTCAATCATAAGAAGTGCAGTGTACGGATCAGCTATTATTTCTACCAACTGTTGTCTCCTCGCCCGAGTACCCTATGACGATGAACCAAGCTTATGAAAACCAAGTGTAGCCGGACCCATGAGTCGTTATCAGAAGTGGGATCATGAGGGGACAAGTGAAGACACCATTGGATCCACGAGGCCTTCAAGCGGAAATGCGATTTCATTTGAAAACATGGACGCACTCCTCTCTCGGTTGCTTGTGGCAACACAGAATACACCTACGAGTTTTGCATACACAAATTTGATCAACGTTGATGCCAGGTGAAGCCGTTTCATATATACCAATGTAATGTTGGTGCAATGTAACCGATATTATGTCGAATAGTGAAATAGAGACAAAGTATGGCGAACGAACCTTATTTTTCAAATATCTGCGTCATTCGTGCATTTTCTTAATGATCTACAGGCTTAGACCCTTGGGTACCCGCAGATAAAAGAACCACCAGCATTTTGCAATCTTGGGTTTTATTATTTATTGCACAAAACAAAAGTCAGTACAAATGGCGTACTTAATGCCTAATGGCTTACTCTACCAGTCAACCATAGGTTTTATGCCTAATGTTCGCGTTTTAGTGTCCAATTATATTTACCTAAGACATACCCCTGTCTGCGTGGTAGGTAAATATAATTGACCGAGCGAGCGAAGCGCCTCCGTTCAAGCTTGGCCTAAAATTCTTTCGTAAGTGGATTTCCCAGTCTTTCGTATAGAGATCGCATTTCTCAACAGAGTAGGTTCGTGAATTGATTGACCGAGCGAGCGAAACGTCTGCTTCAGTTACGCCGAAATTTCTTTCGTATGTCCCGATGTTTGCATGTTCGGATTTCGGGCTCTTTTCGCCTACGGGCCACATTTCTCAACAGATTCACATGAAATTTTATAAGTATTTGAAATTTTTTGTCCGCGAAGATATAGGAAATAAAACTAAAAGAAATACAAATATCAGAAGCACAGAGAGACTAGTTGTACACCTTTGGATTCATAGTGTCCACTGTATCAAAACGTCCACTGTGTCAAAACGTCCACCGTGTCAGAATGTTCACTGTGTCAAAGCGTCCTCTGTATCTGAACGTCCACTGTATCAGAACGTCCACTGCCTCAAAACGTCCACTGTATCGAAATGTCCACTGTGTCAGAACATCCACTGTGTCAGAACGTCCCCTGTATCAGAACGTCCACTTTAAAATGTCCACTCTACCAAATTATCCACTCTATCAAATGGTCCACTGTATCGATAGGTCATCTCTATAAAAAGGTACCCTTTGCCAAAAGGTCCACCATATTATCTACCAAATAGTCTAATACTAGTACCAGACAGCTCCAGTAACAACTCGCTGTTTCACCAGTACATCTGATACCACGGCGTGTGCAACCCCGCCGAAACGTTAGATAATGAAGGTAAATAAGAAATATCTCGTTAGACCCGTTATAATTTGTGTTAGTATTTTTTATTTCGGAACCTTCTTATAATAATCTCTAAATAAAGTGGGTATTAAGATTAAGTGAGACATTTGATATAGGGGCAATTTTGACACAGTGGACATTCTAAGACAGTGGACATTTTGATAAAGCCTGACCAGAAATATATGAGGATGCGCCATATTGCGGAATTTCACTGGAACTAATTTCTTACACTGGCAATGATTTTATGATGGTTTGTCAACATTGTCAATGTCATTGGTGATGATTTCTTTATAAGACAAAATATTTAAAAATATCCAAAGAAAATGCCGAAAACCATTCAGTCATGAACGTAATATTATAAATAAAGTGTACACGTGTTTACTACACAAAAAACAGTCAGGAAAAGAGTGCATTCTATTAAATGAAATTACGAGGTTAACATAGTGGAACTGACAGGTATTTAAACTAATGTCATTATAGTGTGGTTGTGATTGTGATTGGTTGCAAAATTCTTGCCCTATAAATCTTATAAATAGCGCCCTCTTGACAAACCTCATATATTTCTGGTCAGGCTTTACAGTGGATGTTCAGACACAGTGGACATTTTGGTACAGTGGACGTTTTGACACTGTGGACGTTCTGATACAGTGGACATTGACATTTTTAATCGTTTGAATGACGACATCAAAGATTTGCCTATTAGTTTATTTAAGCGTAAACTTAGAAACTGGCTGGTACAAGAATGTTTTTACTCTGTTGAAGAATATTTTGACTACTTTTAAACGTTTAATCTGACATTTAGTCATGTAATTAGTTTTAAGTACTTATTCCATTTTTAGGGTTCCGTAGTCAACTAGGAACCCTTATAGTTTCGCCATGTCCGACGTCCGTCTGTCCGTCCGCGGCTTAGCTCCGTGATCATTAGTACTAGAAAACTAAAAAAACAATTTTTTTTCGGGCACCTCCCGTACCTACACCTAAAAAGAGTGTGATTTTTTTTTCGTTCGAACACTAGTGTGAGGGGTGTAGTTGAATAGGTCTTTTAAAAATAATAGGGGTCTCCGGACATTATTTTTTGATAAAGTCAGCAGTTTTGTAAACATTCGCTCCGAAAAAAAAAAAAAAAAGTGTCCCCCCCTCTAACTTTTCTACCACGGGTCAAAAAAGTATGGGAAAGTTCATGAAAATGAGGCCTTATAAGTACTTTCAAAGAAAACTACATTAAATAAAATCGGTCGAGCCGTTTTTGAGTTATCGCAAAAAATCATAAATTTTCTTTAAAATGACGTAAGAGCCGCGCGGTGTCCACACACTTCGAACGTTACACATATTGGTTAAGTGCCATACTATATTTAAACATTTCGCTCAATCTGACGCGTATAATCGATAACTTCCAGAAGGTAATAAGTAATTACTTTGGCGTTTACGACCTTTTTATAGAGCTTGAAATCTTTCTCGTAATTTTCGTCTATTGTGAAAGATGGGCAACTACGGAACCCGACATGCTCTTGGCCGGTTTTTTTTTTATTTATTTTTTTCTTTTACTATATATTTTTTAGTATCTGGGCACTTGTCAATGATAATTTTGCATGCCAGTTTCTGGTGGAATGTGTGTGACTATAATAACATTTGTATATCAGCTTTTGTACCACATTTTTAAGCTAAAATAAAGATATTTGTATATGTATTTCGACGTTCTGATACAGTGGACGCTCTGACACAGTCGTTCTGACTTTGATACAGTGGACACTGTGGACCCAAAGGGTTGTACCTACAGTGTTTTTAGTTGATTCAGGGTTACGTTTTTTTTTTTATGGTTCAAAACGTAAAAAAAAGAACAATTTAAACCATTTCGAAACAAACTCCCGACTCTCGCGAGGTCTACAACACAGAGAGCCACTAGGAATATCCGGCTTAAAAAATAGTATTTTCACTTTATGATTTTTGCACATTTTCGAATAATCATAATATTTTTGACTTGATTTATATTGACTGCAAGAAGCTAGCCTAATATCGCAAGGACTTCCAATAACCGACAATCGACGTCCTTGTATGTTTCAATATGTAATCTGATAAGCAGCAAATGTTCGTAGATATTGTCCGTAATGAATAAATGTGGACTCATAACCATAATGGGCAGGGAAGCCGAACACGCTTTTGAGAGTTGTTGAATCCTTTTGAGTGCCCAGCCCACTAAGTCATCATATGCGGTCGTTGGGGTGTACTTTGACCAGTGCCATGCTTACTGGGGCGGTGAACACCTTGTTCAGTACTAAGCAAAAAAAGATGAGTGTAAATAATACCAATTTTAGCAATTTGAGATTGTTTATTATGAATCATACTACAACTAATCAAAGGAAATTTTAAGATTATTAGAGGATCAAGACATTTCCGCTGGTACAAAATCACCATTATTTAAGTTTGATGCATCATGAGAGCCTGCGCAAAATGTACATTTCAGTTCACTCTAGTATCTTATATTTCCACCTATATAACAAAGCTATATATAAACAGTAAAAGTATATCTGAATATTTTTATATGGCTTCTATAAGTCAATAATAAATAAACCATAAGGGTTCTTTTTTTCACCGTTTAGTTCAAAGACGTTACGTTGTACCGCCGAAGCATAAACAAAGAACTCATCAAATCATTATCATTGGTCATAACAAAATAGTGTCAATAATAATAGTAGAAAAACGATTGTAACCAATAAGCCATTTCTGACAATTAGCCTACTTACTATATAAAAATAGTAAATCACTTAACTAAAATGTCAGATAGTATGACTTTAGACAAATTGTTTTCTCAAAAACTTACTGCAAATCCATAATTATAAGTCACTATTAAATATTACGCTCATTTAAAACTAAAGAATTAAATGCTTTCCTTAGACTCGCTAAGTCGCGTCGGGATAATTTTACGAAGAAAAAGAAAACGAATAACCCTATATACTAATGAAATGAAAGAAAACCAAGTAGCATATGAACTCTCTCATTATTATTAGGTTTTCATCTCTTTAGTTTTAAATGGGCCGGCGTCTAGTTCATAATTATTTTCAGCGATCAATATAAATGTAGATTTCAAAACGATGCCTATACCCATATAATAGACTACACACGGCAACCGGATAGTGTACGCGCTTCATCTAGTGTTACTTACTCGTAGTGGGCCGATTTCCTAGTGTCTTAGGAACAAATGAACATGGCAAAGCAAACTAAAGTAAGTAAATAATTTTGTTTTTTTTAGAATATCAAATCTACAGTCACATCAGATATAACGTAGCGGGCGAGGTGACCAAAGTTTATGAGAATCGTTAATTTTCCATAAATTCCTAACATAAATTGCCAATAATATTTACATTTCTACGTTACTAATAATCTGAACACACGGTTTTCAATTATTTCTTAACACACCAAGAATTAAAGATCTGAATGCACAAAACGCAATTTTTTTAATATATATAATTAAGATAACCAAAAATATCCGAACAGTTAAAAAAAATTATACCATAAGCTACTAGAATTAATAGTAGCGTCTTGCAAGGAGATCCAATTTATCTTGTTATACTCCTTGGTATAATATTAGTAGTAAATACTGCTAAATTATTAATTTTCATAAAATAAGTAATGTAGCTTACATCAACTAGGTTATCACTGTCAAATAACTTTTCCTACATAATATCAGGGTGGGGTATAAAGTCTGAACTCTGTGGCAATGGTTTAAGGTATTAGTTTCTTAATTGTTCAGATATCTCTGGTATTTTGTGCACGCAGAATTTTTTAATGCACGGTGTGTGAAGAAGTAATTGAAAAACCATGTATTCAGATTATTAATGACAAGGTAGACGTTCAAATATTATAATGGCAATCAGTCATGTACAGAATTTATTGAAATTTAACGCTGCTGAGAAATGTACGATATATCTCATGGCGACTGTAGTAAAAAACTGTTTTGTTCTGACAAGTGGAATGTTGTCTAATATAGACCCCTCAAAAAGTCAGCGCAATCTAAAGAACCGGTACAGCATTATAATAACGCAGCATGACAGTAAATCCGGCTCCAGTTTCATCATTACAAACGCTGTGTTTAATTTATTTGGTAAACATAACGATTACGTCTAGGTATGTACAACCTACCTGACCTGACAAAATAACTACATAAACGAAACAATATGAAATTTTTAGTCCTGACCACTTAAAAGTGCATTTTTACTGCTACTTGTACGACAGTTTTATAAAGCTAACCTTTCATTAATTCAAGATAGCATCCGTCATGTATGTACGCAAGCATTTTCACAATTTGGAAGTATGGCAAAGGTTTCACAATTAATTACAATCGTAGTCGCGAGATACATTTTTGGAATTGTTATTGGGGGTTCAGTCTCATTTTTTTCTTAATATTACTTAACATACATAAAAAAAAAAACAATCCTCAATGGGCCGGCGTGGGTCCTAATGCATGAGCTTGCGCGTCTAAGCGGAGTCGGAAGACTGATTAGTTATATACAAAAAGATGACACAGCTTTTAATTCGGACTAACAAACAATGCGTAACCAGAAATGATTTTAATGAGGTTCTATGATGATATTACAATAAATCCAATGTGCCCATAATGATACTAACATGAAATAGGTGTATAAATGAATATAATTGAATATGCTTCTAAAATATAACTATTAAGAATTAATGTAAGGTTAACCTGCGACTTGCCAGTGATTCTGATAATCATCACATTATATTAATCATTCAGTTGTAATACGGAGATCCGCTGACACTAAACTTGATATATGACGTGTTATCTTGTATAATCAGATAAGCTTAGTAGATTGTCAATTAACGCAAAAAAACAAACTTTTAACTACAAATATACGTAGTTCTAGGAAATATATTAATTTAATTATTTGTGTTCACTGACATCCTTGATATTTTTTCGTATGGATCCCCGTATCAGATAATCAAAACCCGAAAGTAAATACAAGAAATGGCGGTCTTTGAGGACTGAGCTGAGCTAACGATACTGTACAGAGTGACTTTTAAGACAATATACAAAATCACTAAAACATATTATATATCGTAAACATATTATATGTCGTCGTGGGGATCGTGCGTGTAAAACGCACATCCTAGGGTATGGCTAATGCGCAATAATAAGCATTTCAAAAAACATATGACACAGAGGGCGCTCCAGTAGCGTAAAGGATTAAGGGATGAAAGATTTGGTGTGACTGACGTAGCGGTCGAATAGCTCAGTTGGGAGAGCAATGCGCCGGAAACGCAGAGGTCGCGGGTTCAAACCCCGCTTCGATTGTAGTAGATCGCATTCAATTTTTCTTTCTTAATTTACCTTTGTGTCATTATTTATAACATATTATATGTATAATAGGATTGACGATATACGTAACAAATAGGTGATGGCGTAATAAATGATGTTACTTTTCTCTCAGAAATTGGTTTTTTTGCGCTGTACTTAAGAAACAAAGAATACATTTTCATTACACATTTTGATCCCTTCATACACGAATATATGAGAATCGGCACAACTGAACGCGAGGATATTATTTTCGATTTGAATTTTCATATTATCAATAGCATTATATAAAATTCTAGAATTGAATTGTAATTCAGTTTTCTATGGAGCCCTCTCATTTCAGAATTAATAGCGCGATGCAGGTTTTTCTTTTGTATGTACGGGTGCGCGGCGCAATGTCAGTTGAATTTAGAACCACGCGTGCATATATTGTCTACAAAAGCATTCGACATGTTTGTATTTGGGTGGATCAACTGTTTCTTGTTATTCTGTCCCGTCACCCAGGGGACAATGGTGATTAAACTTCTTAGAAAAGTGTTGATAATTTATAAAATGGATATTTTCAAGAGATAGTCTAAATGAATGGACTTATAACTGCTGCAATTACAAAGTTTTTGTTCAATATTGCCGCCGAAAATCGTAGTTTTAAAGAGTCACTCAGGGGACAGCACCATGGCAACAAGCAACAGAGAAAAATTGATTGACCCATTTGGAACAGAACTGGCATAATAGACCTCCGCCGCCCCATGGTAAAACAATATTTAAAGACTATGGTTATTCGAATCGCTGCGTAACAGATATCGTGTCAATAGATGTAAACGAAATCATAGAAGAGATGTAGCCCAAATTTTCGTGGTAAATGCGTATTTTCATAAGAAACCTACTAACCAATTTCGTTAAAAATACAATGCAACACAATGGGACCGAACACCCTATTATTGGATATATATTTCATATGCTGGATGGATATATATTCTAGTAGAGTAAAAATATTGACCCCCCGTTTCATAAAAATCCGGAGTAGCGGAGAATAAAAAATGGTCTACTTTTTCGAGTGATCAAAATGACATAAATATCTACGGAAAATATAAAAATACTAGCTGTGCCCCACGGTTTTACCCGCTCATCCCACGGGAACACTAAATTTATTCGAGATGAAAAGTATCCTATGTCCTTTCCCGGGTCTCAAACTATCTCTAAACCAAATTTCATCTAAGTCGGTTCAGCGGTTTAAGCGTGAAGAGGTAACAGACAGACAGACAGACACACTTTCGCATTTATAATATTAGTATGGATATTTTGGGCCTACATTATGGTGCAAAATTTTGGTTTTTTTGTGTTTGACCCTAATAGGTAGCGAAATTTATAATAAACCATCTATATAGCTATCATTCTAAACTCCGGATTTTAATTAGGCGAACTAACTTGACAGTTCATTGGACACGAATGTTGCCACAGTTCCGCTAGTGTTGTTAATATCGATAATTAAAAAAACCAGTTCCTACCAGAGGTTTAGTTAAACAGCATTTAAAAAAAGTAGACAATACGTATTTCATAAATTTTGAATTATTGTGTTTGAAATCTAACTAATAATTTTATTACACGAATCAATAATAAAAAAACAGTTGCTATTAAAATACTTTCATCGAACGAACTTTATTTTAGGACATCGCTAAGAACGCTGTCCGCCTTTTTGTTTTCTTGACAGTTCCATAGTACTATCGAATACACTGATAACTGTACATTTTTAAACGAATATAAACCGTATTACAACATAATTAAGTGTCTATGGATGTATTGTTAAGGTTATATCGACATAAACCAATCACTATTTTTTTTTTCTATTCCTGACAACACTTTGAGCTGTCAAGTTAGTTCGCCTAATTAAAATCCGGAGTGTATATAGGTATTTTATTTCATACAAATTGTAATATTTATACTATTATTCGGAAGCCGTTTATTCAAATAAAAAAAATATACGAGTCTTAGTAACAAGTTACTGCTCGACTATGTATGCACTTTGCATTAAACAAAAAAAAACTGTCTTGACTCAAGAAAAAAAATATTAAATTCACATTGCAAAAAGGATTTCATGTATTAATTTGTTAATCGTGTATGTTTTAATCTTTTGTTTTGCTATCGCACCGCCTCATCACACAATACAATTTCAAGTTTTCCACCACCCAAAAGTTGCCTGGAAGACATCGCTCTATATATTGTTTACATCTAATTGTAATTTCTTGATTTGTATGTCTCCTGTTTGTTTTGTGAGGTGTCAAAATAAAGAATACTTGTATTGTATTTCAACTTGCTGGGATTTGAACCCAGAACCAGTAATTTTCTTTTGCTTCCTAATTCATAATGCGACAGTCAACCATCTGCATCTGCGGAAGTCGGTGGTGTCGCCATCATCGACGTACATAAACGCATTCCACTAATATTATAAAAGTTAAAGATTGTGTATGTGTGTTAGTGTGTAGTGTATGTTTGTCACTTTTTCACACCGAAACGGCTGGACAGATTTGCATGTAATTTGAACAGATAGTTTATACCCTAACTTAACACATCGACTTTTCATCACGGAAAAATGCATGGTTTCAGTAATATAGTGAATGTGTACGTTTTAACGCGTGCGTATACGCACACGCTAGTTATAACATAAAAAGGATGCAATTTTATAATTTCCCATAATAATTACGAATCTATTTAAAATAACAAAAGATAACATCATATTGCTATTCATGGATAATCACGACACGAATGTTTTTCCAAAATGCGTTGTTGATGTACCAGATGAACCGTGCACAGTTGAAATTATATTTTTAGAATATGAACAGTTTTCGTTTCAGAGTAGATAATAGATACTGGAAGAAAATATAGTAAAAATATAGATACTATAAAATATGTTCTTTGTTCTTACAAGAACCAATAGAGCTCATTCAGATTTAGTACAACCTTTTAAAAGTCAACCTGTACGTGTACAATGAGAAAAGCTTGACATGTTAGCAGTTCAGACGAAACCAAAATTTTTCGTTTTGATTGCGAGTAATAGTTTGTGCTTGAGCACGTGTCGGGAGGAATAGAGCGGTATGTAGAGCCGCGAGATGCAGGTGTTGGCAGTGGGCAGGTGCGCGTCGTCGGCCGGCCGGATCGTCACCGACGGCATCGGCTGGAAGCCTTCCTCGCTCGCCGGCAGCGCGGGCGACCCGGTCCAGAAGTATACCTGCCACAACATCTCCGTGTTTTATTTCATCTTCACTTCAAATCTAAATAATCAAACCCATTCGATTTCCTATAAAGTAATTGTAAGGCAAGCTAAAACGTTCACTGTCCGTGCCCCATATGTGGGATCACGGCAAGCCTCTATTAGAGACATAAGGTTCACATGTCAAACTGGGACAGTGAACGTGTGAATTTTTTGTATTCTAAATTTTAACGTATATGATCGAGGCACTATTTAGGTACTAGAGTACAGTACGTTAGAGTACTGACCAGATCTTGTCGCTCAAGATGCGTCATCTTGTCGACGATGGCCCAGAGCCAGCGCTTGAAGCGCGCGAGCCGCTCGGGGGGCTCGCCGCTCTCGTCGTTGAAGCTGGTGTAGGAGACCAGCGCCGCCACGTTGATGTCGCCGACCCCGTTCAACAGCAGCCGCAGGTCCTCTGCCGTCAAGCCTTCTAATGCGGTCTCCGGCAGGACGTCTAGGACGCCCACTCGCATAGCCTAAACGTTATTAAAATTTATATTCGATTATTCAGTATATATCACAATATTTAACGAGAAGATCCATGTCCCCTAATGATCGAAGAGTTTTACTTAATTCCATTATTTTAAGTTATTCTAGTATACAGCTTTCTAAATTTATTTAGAATGGTGGAATTCTCATAAAACAATCTCATGTTAGCTGAGCGAAGCTTGACATAGATCTAGTATGTGTAATGTAAGTGTTAACACACTGATTGTGGTACAGTCGAGTTCATTTACATCTAAACACTTACGAGAACAAAAATATCTGAACACGACTTTATGCTCCTGACAATAGGGTCGTGTTCAGATATTTTTGTTCTCGTAAGTGTGTAGATGTAAATAACTTGACTGTACGTACCTCGAGTGCCTTCTCTTGTGAGAGCAGCATGCGGTGTTGCGCGTACTTGCGCACGTAATCGTACACGTTGAGGGCAGTGACCTCGAGCTCGCGCCCGCCCGCCACCAGCTCCACGCACCCGCCTCCCTCCTCTTCGCACATTTCCAAGCTAAAGGACAAAATAATAATGTTAACAATGTTGATAAGACACTATTACAAGACAAATAGGTTCCAGTTCATTAAACATGCTGCATACACATATGAATTATTTAAATGAATGCGGCGATGTCTGTTAGGTATTTATAAAAAAATAATAAAATTATTACCTAAAGTTGAGATCTAGAGCAGCAAATAATGAATGAGAATCGCCCGTTTCAGCGTCGACCACGAGTTGTCTCAGGCTTTCGTACACGACGGGGTCAAAGAACGCCAAGTCGTGAAACCGAACAGGTCGACCAAGGATATATTTCAGTACGTGTCGATTAAGGAACATAGGACATAGTTCGTTCTGCAGCAGGCACAAACCGATGATTCTGTAACAAGAACACACGAGATTTTAAATTGAACCATAAGAAAATGTATAATTGAGCAACATATAACGATAAGTACTCTTCATACCTGCCAACATTTCTAAAAGCGTTAATTCGTTCAGGAGTAGCGCGTCCCTGCCTGGGTGAGTAGTAGCCGCGTTTGCCCGGCGAGTAGAAGAGCGGTGCGGCGTCATCAGGTGCCGGAGGCGTCGCCGCCGGCGGCCCCGCCCCGCCCGCGCCGCCCGGCCCGCCCGCGCCGCCGCCGCCCTGGCCCGCCGCTGCCGCCGCGGCGCTCCTCTCTGACAGTGAGAAAACGTCCAAATCTGCACCCAAAACGACTAAGTGAAGTCAAATTTTTAACTGCATGCAATTATGCGTGAGTATCCTTTAAGGCCCCCAAATTAAAATGTAACAAATCGTAACAATAATTATACGAATAATAAATATTTATATGATTGCGGATGAATCTTACAGAATTCGTAGGGCTCGTCCGCCATTAGTAAACCAACTAAATTAAATCATATAAGAAATAAATTAAACGAAATCATAGTCCAAACATGACATTGATGCTTACCCAATATGGCCTCTGAGGGATGCATGACGATGAGATCCATGGCCTCGCGCACTTTCTGCTGCAGTGCATCTTCGCTCGCCAACAACACGAGCAGCTGCGCTGGCGTCAGTTCCAACAGCATGCCCGTTATTTTGCCGGCGAAAGACGGATGTAGAGAGTGTACCTTTTTTATGATAAAATGAAAAATAAAAATAAATTCGTAACCTGTCTTCTCCCAAGCCAGACGGATATAAAAAAATCCCGCAATTTCTCCTCAACATTGAAGCGATTTTATGCATAATTTCCTTCCCACCACTGGGAGACCACAGGTTAACAGACATCAGTCTCATCTTAACCTAAAACGATTGACAACGTTCACTTACCTTGGGGTAAAGTCTTTCACCTAACTGTGCCTGATGTAATGTGAGGTGTTCGTTATGGCCTTGTCTGTCGCCGCTGTATCCCGCTCCTTCAGTTCCTGGCGCGGCCTGTTTACACATATATAGATCTTGTTATACGATCGATATAAACATTTTCTTTTCTAGTGGAATTGCATGAAGGTTTAATTGCAGTAATTAATCAGACGAAAAAAATTTATTAAGCCTTTGGGCTCTACTAACATCCTTTATCCTATACCACTCGCTCATGTATCTGACAAACAAAAAAGTATACCTGTGGTGAATAAGGTCTGGCATCGACACTGAGAGCCCGTCTCGGCTCGCGCGAGGGGGGCGGCCGCGGCGCCGGCCCGCTGGGCGAGCGACGCGTCAGGTTCTTCATCCGTGGTCCCGGCCCACTGCTGTCACACGACATTACCAAACGATAAATAACCACTCAAAGTCAAGTATGTGAACGCATAAAATACAAGTGATTGTTTTACAACACATACACGGTGCGTAACTAAACCGACAAGTAACATTTACAAAAGCGCCTAACAAACAAACAGTTAGTTCATAATTAAAATCAAATAATAATAATCTGGATAACAACATAGAAAAGCAATGATTAGGAACAAATTCTTATTCGGATTAAAATGCAAAAGAAAAAGTCGGAAAATTAAAATAATATATTTTTTAAGATTCAAGTAAGTATCAAAGAATCTTTCGTGCTGAGAAATAAAATGAAAAAACCAGGTTTAGGCAAATGATAGCCACTGAATCTGTATGCATCTACTAGTAGATCTACTACTATCTACTTTTTATGAGTTATGTTTGTAACAAATTGTTCATTGTTTCTTGCCGGTTTTCTTTGACAAAGTCTGGATCATGAGTTGGTATAAACAGCATAAAAAAACGCTAACTAAGATCGACAATAATGGTTTTGCCTCGTAGGATATCACTTGTACCTTATGAAAGGGTTAAATGCATCGATAAAAAGGTAGTTACCGTGAACCACTATTGCTGCTGGCGCCTCCACCGGCCGCGCCGGCCGAGCCTGACGTGCCGTCGGTCGTCGGCGAACGACGGGCTAAGTTCTTCATACGGGGACCAGATACACTCCTGGCGCACAATCATACACTCAATTTCAATACCAACACTTACACACAAAAATATATGTCATAAAATACAAGTGATTAGGTAAAAACAATAACGATTTATTAAGTCGCAGCGTGATAAAACCGACAAGTAACGTCAATTTGTTAAACATATTTTATTATCACTTGCTCGTCGAAAGCTGACTCGAGGGCTATCGACTCAGTCTTACGACTAAGAATGCTGTAGCTATAGTTTGAAAGCGACATTGAGTTTATGTGAGGGCACATGAGGATCACAATAAGACACATTTACGAGTCTGTTTACCGTGTTCCGTTGCCCCCGCCCGCGGAGCCGCCGGTGGAGCCGGCGGTGCCGTTGGCGCCGTTGCTGCCGGCGCCGGCGCTGGCCGCGGGCTCGAGCGGCGGCAGCTTCTCGTTGGCCAGCAGCGCCTCGGCAACGCTGGTGTAGAAGGAGCGCGCGACGCCGCTGCCCTCGCCCGGCTCGTCGCGGAAGGTCACTTTTACGCGGTTGACGGCCAGTGGCGGCTGTGCGCTGTGTACGCGCCGATTTTGTCCAGTGAATGCCGTGTTCAGCTCCGCAAACGTTTGTTGCAGGAGTTTCGCACGGTCGCGCTCCATCTATTTACGGTAAAACGTCAGTAATCTGTATCTTTCAAGGACATATATATAAAGAATGTCAGAATAAATCACCTTAGAAAATAATCGAACCTTATGCAAAGTGAGATCTCTCTGTTGGGAGTTCCTCAGTTTCTCCATGTCGCGACGGAACTTGACCTCCTTGACGGGGAAGCCGCCGAGCTCGGCGACGACGGAGCCGGGCTCCAGGCCCACGTCCTCGGTGAACACGCGGCCGAACAGGTCCAGCGAGAGCCGCCAGCGGCCCAGCAGCAGGTCGTGCGACACCGACGCGCCGAGCGACGGGCACGCGCGACTAAATATTTATACACATCGTCAATAACTCCCTCATAATCAGCGAGAGGAATTTATAAAACACATAAAATAGTATTTTATGAAACCGTTGTATAAGAGGGTGCAAAAAATGCGAGTGGCATGGGTTATGGGTAGAAAAAGATGCCACGAGCGTTTTTGACCTACTTATACAACGTTGTATACAATACTTTTTTCTCTCATATAGTTTACTAACTCTAATATAAAGACATAAATTATGAAATTTTGTAAGTCTATACTCTATTGCCCAAAAAAACACTGCTAAACGATGTTATAATGTCGCCAAAAAAGCATCACTTAGTACCACAGATTACAAGATAAACAGCTGCATTCAAACAATTTGCAATTAAAAAGCTTATTGTACTAAGGCATTGCTGCCAACTTAAAAAAAAGTTTTATCTTCAGTGCATGGATGTTTAGTATAGTGAACGTATACCTTTATGATAAGTTCATATTTTTTGACAGATGTTTAGTATAGTGATCGTATACCTTTATGTTTATGTTCATATTTTTTTGACAGATGGACATCAATAAAAAAAAAAGTTTATTAGACCATTTTTTTTTAATTTTGTTGATTCCGAGCGGGAACATGTAATTATTTTCTTTGTTGTTTGTTTGCATTTTATTTATGGTCAAGGGTAGGCCAAAAAACGCTCGTGGTCTTTCTTACGATGTTGGCTACGCTCACATCGTAACCCATGCCACTCGCGTTTTTTGCCCCCTCTTATACAACGGTTGCATAAAATACTATTTTCTACGACTCGACATTTACAAATAAAATGCAAATAAACAACAAAGAAAATAGTTACATGATCCCGCTCGGAACCAACAAAATAAAAAATAAAAATAGTTGATAAACTTTTTTTTATTGACGTCCATCTGTCAAAAAATTATGAACTTATACCTAAAGGTATACGTTCACTATACTATACATCCATGCACACAAGATAAAACTTGTTATTTTTTAAGTTGGCAGCAATGCCTTAATACAATAAGTTTTTTTTTAAATTGCAAATTGTGTGAGTTCAGCTGTTTATTTTGTAATCTGTGGTATTAAGTAACGCTTTTTTGGCGACATTATAACATCGTTTAGCAGTGTATTTTTGGGCAGTAGAGAGACTTTTACAGACTTTCATAATTTGTCTTTATATTAGAGTTAGTAACTAACGGGTTGGCTTAAAGTACTGAGAATTATTTCGGTGGATACTGGCCGGTGAGAAAAAAAGTATAAATTGATTTTCTTTTTTCTAATATACGTCAAAAAGATAGACAATCTTTTTCATTTATGACTAAAACTGGTATACTATTATAAATAATGTCTGCGAGAGAGTTGTTGCGTGAACGCGTCTATCAACTTCTTGGACGGCGTGAAAAATCTGAGGTGATTGCACACTTCAAAACTGAAAATTTCCCTTTGTCTACAATTTACCGCCTGATCCGCCGATGGGAACTTGGTGTTGGTACAAAAGATTTACCAAAAACAGGTAGACCTCCAATCCTGACTGCTAGTGTTCAGAAGAAAGTGGCTAAGTTTGCACAAAACAGGGTTGGTGTGTCACAGAACAAGTTAGCCATAAAATATGAGGTGTCCCGTGGTTGTATAAGGAATATTTTAAAGAAAAACAATATTCAACACTTCAAGCGACAAAAAGCACCCAAATATTCCGATAAACAACTTGAAGAAATACCTAGCAAGTGCAGGCGATTACGAAGAAACCATTTGGGTAAAGAAATATCAATAGTAATGGATGACGAAAAGTACTTCACATTTACCAACGATAACATGCCTGGTAATGACGGATTTTACACAGCCGATAAAAGTACTGTTTCGGACAACGTTAAATTTAAATGTAAACTCAAATTTGAAAAGAAAGTACTCGTCTGGGTCGTAATATCTGACAAAGGAATTTCAAAGGCAGTGATCAGAGATTCATCAGGACCAGCTATCACTGCCAAAATATATCAGCGGGAATGCTTGCCGATTGTGTGTCAATTTATAAATAAATACCATTCTGATGGAAAGTACATATTCTGGCCTGATCTAGCCAGCTCCCACTACGCAGCAAGTACCCAGAAGTGGCTGACGGAACGAGACATACATTTTGTACCCAAGGAGTCAAACCCCCCAAATGTCCCTAAAGCTCGTCCAAATGAGGATTTTTGGGCAATCCTGAGTAGACTGGTTTATAGTGCTGGATGGGAAGCAAAATCGCCAAAACAATTAAAACGCAAAGTAACGTAAAGCTGGAGGTGGTCCAAAGTATGATGAGAGGGGTTAAAACCAAGTTGCGAAAAATTGAAGATGGGGGTCCTTTTTGCATATTGTAGTTGGATATTGAAATACTAGTTTTAATGTATTTTAATAAAATATAACTGTCTACACATATACTTACTAATTTTATTAAAAAAAATATTTATTTAAAATTCTCATTACTTTAAGCCAACCCGTTATATAATATAAATGACAGAAAAAAGTACTGGAGTAGAAAAAATATTTATCGGCAGTACAAAGGCAAATAGTGAATACTTACGGTGGTTGCGTCGTGCTGATAGGCGGAATGTGCGGCGGCGGTGGCAGGCCGGTTGTTTCTACGGTCACGTGCGCGGAGATCTCCTGCGACTCGAGCGGGTCCGCAGCGCTTAGTAACTCGCCCTTTATTAAACACTTGGTTACGTATTGTTCATAAAAAAATATATAATTAGTAAATATTCAAGAATAAGCCAGAAAAAAAATTAATGAAAAGTGCAACGAAACAAAACTTACAACGTGACACTTCACTGCTAGGGGTAATTTTATTTATCGTATTATTTTGAGCTCAAAGCCAGAATGATTTAGGAAATTCCAATAGAAGGAACAGGGTTAAATTTTGATAAGTAAAGTCCCCCATAAAAGTGGAGTGACTTACAGCACGTACAATGACAGTCTTGATGGGGCTGCGCGACGAAGACGCGCGCGGCTCGAGGGCGATGCCGACACCTGATCCGCTCGGTCCTGCAAACGGAAGTAAGCCTTACTGAAAATATTTAAAACCGCTTCATTGTAAAATTATTATAATAAATAAATAACGATTTTAACTGTATGTCACACAATATAAATGTAAAACCTGGTGAAGCCAACGACGCCAGTCCCTGCCGATGCGGCGCCTCTATGATGGAGACAGCTGTGTTGACGAGCGTGTGGAACTCCGAGGGCGGCGCGCTAGGCTCCGGGATGGACCCCAGCGCCGAGTGCGGGTGTCTGAATGAGTACAGAAAACCACTGCTTTACGTCACAAGAATCTTTCACCAGTTTTTGTTGTCGATGTAACACAAGCTTAAGCAATTGATACGACAAGCCATCAGGGTGAATAAGATGAATTAGCATAGTACCTGTGATGTTTCTTCCTGGAGATGTGGCGAGCTTCGTTGGAGTCAGAGTCGGATAAGTATTCTCCGTCTGTGTCCACGTCCATTTTTCCCAAAGCGTCCTTTGCACAAGACAAATCCTGGTAAAGAAAATATAATAGAATCGATTCTACCTACACCTAAGGTCACGAGCGGAATCATAATTGGAACTGTTCATTTTTTTGTGTTATTTTTATTACGTCTATTAGAAAACACAGTTTATTTTCAGGAAACAATTTGAATATATATATATATATTTCCCCCACTATGTGATCGATATTTATTTACAACTGACAACGCCTAAGTACCTACATGAAAAACACGGCATAGCACGTCGACGGTAACAATTTCATCATGTTACGAACATTACATACATGATTGACCATAGGCTGGCTAGGCCCCAGGCTTGAAATATCATTAAGTTTTTTGTAGTACATATCCGGCGCCATTGTCCAAATTCCGCATTTAAAAGCGTAACCAAGTATTTTTTTTTAATCATAAATATAAAAATAACACCTTCAAATCAAATTATAAACAACTATTTTAGATACAAAGTAAAGAAAAACAAATGAACAATGCCAATTGAAAACGGAATGTACTTCAATAAGTCTGTTACCTGTGGTTCGTCTCGGCCCATGGAATGCGTCGGCGGGGCCGAGGCAGGCCGCGCCGGCGGCCACCAGCTGCGCTCCGCCCCTCTCGTCGACAGACCCAGGCGACGAGGCACCACTGTAACGACACCAAATGTTTATATTGGTATAGATTGGTAAACAAAGTATGAAAGGTTCTCATTTCATTCGAGATACTTATCGAAATGAAAAGTATGAAAAGTAGTGTTTAACTCGGAATAAAATAAAGCAATTTCAGTCTCGAACAGTCTACTATAATTATCTCACACTTCCTCGCAGTTCTAGTACGTAACTGAGAAATGCCTGTGTGTGGGTATAAAAATGCTACACCAGCACTGGCAGCACTGCATCTCTGCAGAGTATTGATTAATAAAATCTGCCAAAGAATACAACATGAATAACCCATTAAGCAGTATAGAGTTTATTTCGTCTCTAGAACATGTAGATCAAACCCTTGTAGAAGCCTAATGCACTTTACACGTTTTAAATTAAAGCGCTCACCATCATTAATAAGTGATAACCATACCTAGGATAACTCGGGGCACGTTCTAGGGATAGGATATCGATAAAAAAGATGTCGATATAATTAAATTAATATGTCTGCTCATTGAACATTCTCGATTACTATAAAGCGGTTCGATGTCATATCTGATATCGAGCCTCTTAAATTACGGTCATAAATAAAATTATGAGGATGTCATTTCAATCAAAATGACAATTTACGTATATTATGAAAATTATTTTAAAATAAACAGGTAAATACACATTTTAATATGTTTATTTGAATATGTGGAGAAATAAGTAATATTTATTTATGTCGATGACATTTAGATGTTGACGGTAACATCGATATATTTTTTGTCGATAAAAAATTTTACTACGTCACTTTCGTATAGGGTTGAATCAACTTTTTGTGTTGTTTACTCTGTCCCCGTTGTCCAAGTGACATCTTCTTCATACTGTTTCATAGAAAACTGCTTAGGTTGTCCGAGGGACAAATTTTGCGTAACCATAGCAACAAGGTGCATTTAAAAGTTGATTCACCCATAGGTGCCCCGTGTTATCCTAGGTATGGTGATAACGAACAAACCAAGAAATGTCCGTCCTAATCACTATACTAATACGCTATAACTATAAGACAGAAATATTGTGTGACCTTCGAGCGGGTTATTGACACCGGGGGGTGCGTCGCCGGCGGCGGGCACGGTGACGGGCTGCCGCGGCATGCCGAACAGCTCCTCCCGCCGCGCGTTCGGCTGCAGCAGCTGCGGCTGGTCGGCCAGCGGCAGCGCGTCCTGCATTGTCACTGCAAACACATTCTCCTTGAAAATTTGCTTAAGCTATAACAATGTATGTAAACATGAACTCGATTGTAACACCTGTTTTGATTTTTGGTTTGAATGAAAGTTTGAATAAAGTTTATATACCTATTAAAAATTTATTTTATTTTAATAGAATTTAATTATCGAGGTTTTAACATTTCTATTATGATTATAAAGCCTGACCAGAAATATATGAGGATGCGCCATATTGCGGAATTTCACTGGAACTAATTTCTTACACTGGCAATGATTTTATAATGGTTTGTCAACAATGTCAACGTCATTCGTGGTTATATCTTTAAAAGACAAATATTTAAAATTATCCAAAGAAAATGCCGAAAACCATTACAGTCATCAACGTAAGATTATAAATAAATTGTACATGTGTCGACTACACGAAAAATAGTCAGTAAATGAGTGCATTCCATTAAATGGTATTACGAGGTTAACATAGTGGAACTGACAGGTATTTATATAAGTCTTATAAATAGCGCCCTCTTGACAATCCTCATATATTTCTGGTCAGGCTTTAATTATCAACCGAACGAAAGTGTTTAACGTCAACTTATGGCTTTCACTTGTCTCATTGACGTTCCTATCATTATTTTATACATGTGCAACTGAATAGTTTATTTTATCATATTTCTGGAGTGTTCACTATATTATTTGGTGTAAAATATGCCTTACGAATTTACCACTAGTAAGTGGACACAGGAGCAACGGATCTAATTTACCACAAAACAAAAGGATTAATCTTATGCACAAAATGTAATTTAAATTTGATTGCAAAACGCAAAAGTAATATTCAAAAGTATCTTAAATCAGCATGCATTGTGGTGAAAAATTTAGTAATCAAACAAAACAAAAACAATGAAATTTTTACCAATATGTGGTTTTAATTTTAACAACACAGACTTATCCATATTAGTCATTATTACGTTGGACATCAAAGTGACAAAATGCTACCGCTCGCCGATCACTGTACATAATAAATTGCAAACAGAAGCTATTTTATTAACGTCTATGTAGACTTACTATTGAAGGGGTCCGGTGGAGGACAACCCAGACATAATGTGGAATCTGATCTCTGGAAGAAGTTGTGTCCTCGGCCGCGGGCGCTTTCTCCCTCGCTGTCCGACTCGGCAGCCGTGGCGCCGCCGACTACCATTTCCTCATCACCTTCCTCATTCTCGTTTTCATCCTGAGCAAATTATTAATATCAATACGAAAGGTACGCCATCACCAAAGGCGGACAGTAGATGCAATATGTTGACGAAAGCATAAGATGGATAAGGCTTTTATTACATTTCGAGTAACATTTATGTATGCAGTTTTTGTTATAAATATATCAGTAAGTAGGTACGACATACCTCTATAATAGCGGAGTATAACTTTACTAATACGCACCTCTTACATCTGTAGATGTGGAGAGGTCATTTTCTCAATATAAGTGGATAGTGAACCATAAAAGGAATGGACTGAAAATGTTTACCTATCTGAAACACTAAAAAAAAAACGTTAATCTGATTTACGTTTAGTTACAAGTGTAAAGTATAATGCAAAGTATTTTATTGAAATGAGATTTTTATTGACAGCTGTTATTTACGTGGTATTGCACTATCCCCGACGAAATATCATTTAAACTTTTTTCATTTGTATGAAAATTCATTTCGATATTCTAAAATTAGGCTTTAATTATTTAGCTTTTTAGGGTTCCGTACCCAAAGGGTAAAAACGGGACCCTATTACTGAGACTTCGCTGTCCGTCCGTCCGTCCGTCTGTCACCAGGCTGTATCTCAACAACGGTGATAGCTAGACAGTTGAAATTTTCACAGATGATGTATTTCTATTGCCGCTATAACAACAAATACTAAAAATAAAATAAAATAAATATTTAAGGGGGGCTCCCATACAACAAACTTGTTATAGTTTATATATATACCTATATATATATATGTATAGGTACGGAACCCTTCATGCGCGAGTCGGGCTCGCACTTGCCCAATTTTTTTAATCACTCTACTAATGACACGTTTCCCTAAATTTCATTTGTCCGTAATATCCGTTTTCCGATGTAACGTTTCGGTTTATTAATTATTCGACTTTTTTATGTGACTTTGATTTCATTCGTCCCATGTAACTATAAAATTATAGTCAACTTTATAATTTTTGTAAGAACCTAACCTAACAAAATCCATAGTTCCGCTCTAGCGCTTCGCCGTCCGCTGCTGCGGCATGCTCACTTCGCTCGCTCGGCTCACGCGCTGTTGTGGTCGCAGTTCTAACCTAACCTAACCCAGCCAAGTCAGTTTTGGCGCTTTGCCGGCTGCTACCGTGGCACGCTAGGTTTGCTCGCTCGGCTCACGCGCTGTTGTGGTCGCAGTTCTAACCTAACCCAGCCAAGTCGGTTTTGGCGCTTTGCCGGCTGCTGCCGCGGCACGCTAGCTTCGCTCCCTCGGCTCGCGCGCTATTGTGGCCGCAGTTCTAACCTAACCTAACCCAGCCAGGTCAGTTTTTGCGCTTTGCCGGCTGCTACCGTGGCACGCTAGGTTTGCTCGCTCGGCTCACTAGCTGTTGTGGTCGCAGTTCTAACCTAACCCAGCCAAGTCGGTTTTGGCGCTTTGCCGGCTGCTGCCGCGGCACGCTAGTTTCGCTCGCTCGGCTCGCGCGCTGTCGTTTGTGGTCGCAGTTCTAACCTAACCTAACCCAGCCAGGTCGGTTATTGCCATATTGCGCTTTGCCGGCTGCTGCCGTGGCACGCTAGCTTCGCTCGCTCGGCTTACGCGCTGTTGCCGAGGCCGCAGTTCTTATGTGATCGTAATGCCAAGTATTATTGAGTAAATGAAAAATAAGGTTTTAAACAAAAGACGTCTCAATTCAGAGGGCAAGTGGATGGGGTGGGAAAAGGTAAACTGATTTTTTTTCTAAATGTATGCAGTGCTAAAAGTATCATTGGATAGATGAAAAATGGGCTACCAAACAAAATACGTAACAACTCATAGGGCGAGTGAATGTGACGGGAAAAGTTTTTCAGACAAACGGTACTTGTACTTCTACTAATTGTGAAATAGTAAAAAGAAAAATGTACGAAACCTGTCATCGGACATACGATAATTATTCGAATAGTTTTCGGACAATTGAAATTCGGTCAATGATTTTTAGTGTTTGAGATAGGTTACCACTGAAAATATGTAATATAGAAAACTTATGATCATTGAGGGCCTGGCCACATCACCACGGCACGGCGCCGTCACCGTGAAACGGCGCGGCGTCGTGGATTTTTACGGTGGTTTTATATACGCTGACACCGTAAAAATCCACGGCGCCGCGCCGTTTCACGGTGCTACAACAATAAAATTGTATTTTGCATTCATGTTGTCTTCTTTAAACCAATTGTAGTCATATCTATATTGCGTATATATTTTGCCGTGAGTTCGACGTATATTGCATCCACTGTCCGCCCTTTGGCCATCACACCTATGTACCATTTATGATCATACATTGAAATGAATCAATTGTGTGATACCTCCTGGCACTACCACAGTGGTTTTTTCTGATGCGGTACAGTTCATTAAAAAAGAAAAATACTTTTTTGTATTATTGATTAAAAAATTGTATCCTTAAATTTTGTCAATGCAGCACAGTTTTTGTGGTCGCGGATGCCGGGTAGTCACTTCCTGGCACTACCACGCAAGATTTGAAATCCAAGAAGGTTGAAATTTCTATTGTAGTATGGGGAGTACCCATCGCCGTCGCTGCCGGTTAGTTAATTGACGACAACTCGGCCGTAAGAATCCAACCGGACGCGATCGGACGTGACGGAATCCGTTTTCCGGCCGGAGCCGGCTGAAGGCGACGATAGCCGAGCACTGCCACCCGAGTCCGCGAGGAGCTGCCGGTCGGAATCGGTATAAATTCCATTCAAATATGATAATAAGTTACTACAGTGCAGACCCTAATTCCTTTGGCAACTAGTCAAACGCGCTTGATCCCATTCCGACTCGGCCTGTTCAGAGGGAATTCTACATAATAGTACATTACTGCAGACGCCGGGAAATAAGGGCTTGCCGGCTGAGTAGGTATAGACGGCCGACCGTAAGGGAGGCCGTCTAGTGATACGAAGCCGGCAAGCCCTTTTCACGGCTAAGGCATGTATAGTGCTTTTCTCAAACATATGCAATGAAATAAAAAAATACACCACTCAAAAAAACATAATTCAGCTGTTCAGCCAGCTCATGAACACAGACGCCATGTTTAAAAAAAGTATTTTTAATTTTCCCTCCAATCCCTCTATATTTTTTTTCTTTAATAAGTCCACGTGTGTAGTGTGCGAATATTAGGGCCATTATACACAACCTGATAATAAGAATCTTAGTTTCTATACTAAGTAAAATAAAGGCAGAGGATTTTTAATATTGTCTATGGTCTCTGGTGACTTACGTATAGACGGTATTTTCAGTTCGTGTGTACTAGGCATTAACACGGATATTGTTGGTCCGATGGCTGAATGGGTAGCTACTAGAAAAAAAATATATATCAGCTGTTCATACACACAGACGCCATGTTTACATTAAAATTAAAAACAAATTACTTCCCGGCTTAGGCCTTCAATTTTGTATGAAATTCCTTTACAGTTCTCTCGAATTGTTCCGCCCGAAACTTGACACTTCGAAGCCTGTTCTAACGCACGTTACGACGATATTTCATTGCATGTTTGAGAAAAGGTTATTTAGGCAATGGCTACATAAGTAAAAAAAAACCACTGTGCTCGTGCCAGAAAATATCACACAGTCAATTTAGCGTGCGTCTTCATAAGCGACGAACACTTGTTGTTGCACGCTACATAACACAGTGTAAAGAAACCAATTTCTATGGAACGTAACTCAGATCATATTAATTTGAATTATTTTTGTCATGTGTCTTCTAGGGGTCTTCTGTTAGGAGTGTAAGACTTGCTCTTAGGCTGCCTGTCCACTAGGCCACGTCAAGCCCGAAAGAAATGCATTTAAATTTGACAAATGTAATTGGTGCATTTTACACAGCTCAGCTCCGCACCAGGTGAACAGGTAACCTTAAACGACTTAATTAACTTGGACTAGATGACAACTGATGAGAGATGATTTTATGGCTAATGTCTGCTAAAAAATTTGGCGATAACTCAAAAACGGCTCGACCGATTTTGTTTAATATAGTTTTCATTAAAAGTAATTATAAGGCCTCATTAACATGAATTTTTCCGATTTTTTTTGACCCGTGGTTGAAAAGTTAGAGGGGGGGGACACTATTTTTTTTGTTTTTGGAGCGAATATTTACAAAACTGCTGACTTTATCAAAAAGTAGCCTCACCGAGGACCACAGATGGTGATGGTGGTGCGGCTGCGGCTGCGCAGCGCGCATGTAGTAGACGAGCGCGTCCAGCACGTACGCCACGTGCTTGAGCGCCGCCACGTCGAGCACGGGCAGCTGCTCGGCGTGCTCGGCGCTGTGCGCACGCAGCAGCGACAGGCAATACGCGAGGAACTCGCGACGGGCGCTGCCCGCCTCCACACCTAAGGAAATTATCATTTTTTCAGTCATAAAACAATAGTACATTACATCAGAGGCCGGGAAAATGAGGATTTCCGGCCAAGTAGGTATATACGGCCGAGCGAGCGTGCGAGCGAGGCCGGATAGTGATACGAGGCCGGGAATCCGTTTTCACGACGAGGCATGTATAGTGCTTTTCTCAAACATACAATGAAATAAAAAATATACTTCAAAGAATAACACTTAATATTGTTTGTCCGATATTTTCCGAATTTGACCGAATTTTAAAAATCCGATTTCAGATTCTGACTCAGGAGCCCCAAAAACCCCCGGATACCGAATTTCAGCCTCCTAGGACCAATTTGAAATTTTCTCCATACAAATCGTTTTTTTTTTCGATATTTTCCGAATTTGACCGAATTTTCGGACAAGATTTCAGATTCATATTTTTGAGCCCCGAGAGCCCCCCGATACCGAATTTGACTGAATTTAAAAAATCCGATTTCAGATTCTGACTCAGGAGCCCCAAAAACCCCCGGATACCGAATTTCAGCCTCCTAGGACCAATTTGAAATTTTCTCCATACAAATCGTTTTTTTTCGACATTTTCCGAATTTGACCGAATTTTCGGACAAGATTTCAGATTCATATTTTTGAGCCCCGAGAGCCCCCCGATACCGAGTTTTAGCCGCCTAGCACCAATTTGAAATTTTGAAAAATAAAAAGTCGCCATCTTGAATTTTTTTTCCACAAGTGTCTAACAACCAACCTTTAAAAACAAAACCTGCTTTTTGTCAAACCAGCCAGCTGTGTGAATGACCTTGTTGTTGAAACAAAAAAAAAGTTACTTTGCAGGCCTAGGCCTGAAAAGCAGTATGAAATCCCTTTACAGTCCTCTCGAGTTGTTGCGCCCAAAAACCGATACTTCCGAGCCTATTATAAGGAACGCAAAGACAATATTTCATTGCATGTTTGAGAAAAGTCAATATTATCAAGGAAGATAAAAGGTAAGGAAGTATGATGTTCATAGTAAGGAGCGTACGCCGATAAAGATTTTATCGTCGAGGAACTAGATGCCGTCGTATGTATCAAAATGAATTAAAACGGCGTTTCAGTAGCGACATAAACGACATAGAACGGTGTTAGTATTTGTCAACTTTTGCAGAGTTTTGTAAGTATCATAATGTTATACCTTGTTGACAATAGATGGCGTTTCTACGTTGTGCTTTTACAATTTTTGATATGTTGAGAAGTTTTTTCACTGAAGGTAATTTTTCGCTTTTAAGGCTTTTATGGTTGATTAAGTATTTATTATGGATGAAATATTTCAAGTCAAGCCTTTGAAGTTAGCCTGGCCATGTACTGGCCATAGTGCTATAGGTAAGTGTGCTATACTGTCAAATGATGTTTTGTCTCCTGCAGTTTGAATGTAACGTCATGAAAATGTCATTAGTTTTTGATTGATGCTTATTGCAATCATTGCAATATAGTTTTGCTATTTTCGATTTACATTACGCTTAAGGGAGGTTTATTATCAAAATTTATGACTGGTTAGTAAATAGTTTTCAAATGACAATCCTAAACCTTCATTGTAAGAGTTGTAAGAGCATTATTTTATTCTGACAAGGTTTAGCATCACAAGATTGCTTAGTTTAAACAGTTTAAGAAAAGGCTTAAATAGCGTGCTGCCATGCTACTTTGATAGGTTCTATATTTTTAGGTAATGACATTTTATGCCAAAGCAAATACTAATTTTAGAAAGTATTGAAGTTTTGCATCTAAAGCGCTGAATTTTATGATTATATTATGGGCGTAATGCGAATTTGAATTTTCAGTTGAAATCATCTGTAATGCAATGAACCAGAATTAAAATCTCACTGGTATGGTAGTAGAGGCATAACGCCAAAAGAAAGACGGAAGCGAAAGCTTTTAGAAATATATGCTGAAGAAAAAATTGATTTAAAGAAGACTCTATTCCTAGAGAAAACTATTCTTGGCGTGCTTAAAGTGTTGATTGAAGATTCCTAAAGTTTCTTTCAGTACGGAACACATGAGGGGCATTTTACGGTACAGAAGATTGAAATTGACAAGTCGTATTATGGCTACCTATATAATTATAAGTATCGGCTTACGTCAAATTTAAGCATAAATAATCGCGATTCAGCGATTTTTATATATGATGAAATGAGATATTTTGGCCAAAGACCAGTTTTATTGGAATAAAATGGGCTTAACTAGTATTTATAATTACTTCTTCATATTGAACTTTATAGTGTGCCGTATGTTGTTAAAGTGTGTTAAAATGTTGGATTTGTTGATCATTGTTGATAATAAAGATATACAATAAAAATAAGTAGCAGAATGTATTATTTACTATTTAAGCCAGTATTAGTACTCGTAGTATTAATATACTCGGGTACTTATGTATCCCTACCTACCTACTTAGAATAGTTTAATGCAAAGGGTAATAATTATAAATATAGGTATACCTAATCTCTCGTACAAATTAGTCGTGTCAAACTCATTGCATAGTAGTCATTACTGCGCAATGAGTTCGCCATCTCTCTTTTTCCGTGAGATCAGGTAAACTTTTGATTACCTACTTATTTCAATGTAATAAGACGAACATGAATGGCCACGAATTTCTGAACGGGTTGTCGTATAGGTAGTTCTGGCTAATGTATGATATGATATAGATATGATATCATTGGAGCGCTAGGAAAGTACGGACGTACGTTTATGACTTATGACGTTGGCTGTACCTACCTATTTAATAACCAGTCTTCTTGATTATTCGTGATTAAGAAATCAACACGAGTAGTTTCAGCGCCATCTAGTTAAGAACTATACAGATACCACGCTGTCTCTTTTTGGTATAACGCTCAGCGACAATGACATCTATTATGTGTTTTAATAAAACATTGCGTATCTACGTCTTATAATCAGCGCCATCTAGAAATAAGACGGTATTTGAGTTTTTTTCCGGAGTACGTTTTTTTGTATGAGGTTGTCAATCCTTATGTATGATCCTTGATATTATTAAGCGTCCAAAATATAGTAGTACTACCCCGAGACCTGTTTGCCAGGAATTTATATATACAGGGTGGCACATTTAGATCGGTATGTATAGGAAACTCTGAAACTATAAGACATACGAAGATCTGTTCTTAGGAACCATGTCAACGATTGTAATAACAAGAAAAACACCATTCATACATTTAAAAAAAACCTGTACTCAGCCCGGGAATCGAAGCCCGACGTTTTGAAAAATAACACTATCATTAATTCTACTTAGATATCAATTGTGTAGGTCTTAAGCAGTCAATTTTACTATGAAACATGATGTCTAAAATGAATAAAATGCATTGTTTTCATATTCCTTCATTTATTTTAGTACATAATTTTTCGAACTGTCCACCATTTTTTCAACACGTTTAGGTGCGTAAAATTGCCTCTATGGTTGTTTGTTGCCTTTGCTGGTGTCGCAACTTGTTACATGATGATAGAAAAGAAGCTACGATACCGTTGAAGATCTAAACGCAGCCACAGAGTCAGTTTTAACGCTAATTCACCACATGAAGATACAAAATGCTGTACGAATATTGTATTGAAAAGGGCGGTGGTCATTTCGAATAATTACTAAAATATATTAAAGAATATGAAAACAATGCATTATATTCATTTTAGACATCATATTTCATGGTAAAATTGACTGCTTAAGACCTCGTCAATTAATACATTCACTGCCAGCGGGCTTGGCCTAGGAACAGACTTGTATGACGGTGAACGCTATACGCGGCAGGTGGCAGTGAATGTGCTAATATCTAAGTAGAAATAATGTAAGTGTTATTTTTCAAAAAGTCCGGCTTCGATACCCGGGCTGAGTACAGGTATTTTTTTTAATGTATGAATACAGTTTTTTTTGTTCCTAAGAACAGATCTACGTATGTCTTATAGTTACAGACCGATCAAATGGGCCACCCAGTATATATATTTTCCTCCTTGACGTATCCGTCAATGGCGAACCTGGCTCCATGACCTTCACGAGCGTCGATCATGTGCCCGAATGTGGCTTGCAAAACCAAATTACATGCTACGATATATCTGATGGCGACTGTACTATAATTACAATTATCTTTCATATGAAATTTAAACCACATAGACTTGTGCACTAACGCTAACGTCCTAATTGCAACTATTTTTTCCGAAAAGTTAGTACGACAGTACTCTGAGGTATCGATATATATTTGAGAAAAGAAGATTCACTAGACTTGATTACAATGTTGCATTCAAATTTTCTTACCTGGAACTTTTATAACTAAAATCAGCTGTATAAAATGAAAGCACCGGTCGTGTATACGTGGCCACTTCAAAAAGTAGGTGTTAGTTATAATGTTCGATTAGTAACGCAGCTCTTTTACCTCGACTTTGTTCCCGGTCCCTGGTCCTGGGCCCCTCTGAAAACCCTATGATGCGGGTGGCTGGCGACGTGAAGGAAGTAGCGCGTCGCACAGCGGGGGCATTAGGCCGCCCGCTCTCCACCGTCGTTGTGCTCACGTTGTTGGAAGTTAACGAAGCGCCGAACCTATCACAATGGCATTTCCATTAAGTGATATACATTTTATTAATGTAATTAATATTGTCAATAATAATGCGATAGTTTACCTGAGTTGTGCTTCAGTTGCGTCCATGACAGTTACTAACCAATCCCAAGTTGGTTTAAGTTGCCTTTCCAGATAACATTGCAATCGTAACGCTTCGCGATACGACAGTGGCAACATGCGAGGAATGGGCAGCGAGACCCGCTCGTACTCCCATAACAAATCAGCTATTTGGCGAATGACGATACCTGTGGGAGTGATCGATGTTTATACAGGGTGTAATCGTTAAGTGTAGCCAGGCGATAATTCCGTAAATATAGCAGATATCAGAAAACTTCAAATTGATATCGCAAGAGGGTTACCCAATGAGTAAAATTACATTAATAACTTTTTTTAAATAAAAGCAAATATATCATAAATATTAACTTTAAACCCTCCCATACATTTAGTACGACGACTTACAGTACAACCTCCAAGTACGTCGGCGTCGCAAGAGAAGAAACTGCTTGAAATTCATTATTTGCACATTAGAGAGCTATGGAGCGGTATTAACATTTATTTACATCATTTGTAAATAAATGTTAATACCGCTCCATAGCTCTCTAACGTCCTACTGAGCAATCAGAAGTCCGATGGCTAATAATGATTGACATATTTTAGGTCACCCTAGGGCGTAAGTAGGATTTTCTGCCCGTGATGCGGGGAGATAACCACACTTCCTGGCCAAGGCAGACCTTAAAACTATAGACAAACCACGGGTGGTAATTCGTAAAGCCGAAGCGATCTGGATCGCATATTTAAGGTCCTCACTTTCGGTTCGGACCACAAACACCTGCTACCTGGGACATTCACGAATTCACCACCTAATGAAATATAATTTACTATCTATATCATACTACTTTCACAGGTTCAACCCATATGTAATTACTGTAATAAGACATACCGAAAGCCCTGGCGAGGTAGGAGGCGGTGGTCGAGGTGGAGTGCGGGTCGTGCGCGCCGGCGGCGGCGGCGGCGGCCGAGCGCCGCAGCGACGCGGGGTCGATGAACACCAGCGAAGACCCGCCGGCCAGGCGCACGCCGCCCGTGCTGCTGCTCGTGCCGCGCGTGCTCTCGCGGGAACTACTTCATGTCGTACACAATACAACGTTAAAAAACTAATGTTTCATTCACATTTGTGAAATTTGGCTCGGTACTTTGCTAAGATCATGTATGAAAAGCAGTTTTTTTATTTAACCCTTTGACCGCCAAAGACGGCAAATCACGTCATCGGTCAAAAACATGCTAATTCAAACCACTATCTGTGTTTCTTAATCTCTGTTGATTTTGGAGCACTTTTTTTTTTTTTGGTTTGGCGTCAGTGGCACGGTGAATTGCTTTGCCGCTCGGCGCTCAAAGGGTTAACATATGCGTAAAGAATCAAATCTTAGTACTATTATGTATTCTGCGGTATGGTGGATCTTGTAATTTGTGAATTGTACCCGCTTATTGTACAGTCGAGTTCATTTACATCTACACACTTACGAGAACAAAACTATCTGAACACGACTTTATGCTCCTGACAATAGGGTCGTGTTCAGATATTTTTGCTCTCGTAAGCGTGTAGATGTAAATGAACTCGACTGTATCCATAAACTGCAAATAAATAAATATTAATTCGTTCATGTTCATTATTTCATTCAACGGCCTTAGTAAGTAGGCCGCCAGTGGGTACTTGTTTCTGTTCGGTGTAGTAATTTTGGAGTCCGTCGTAATTTAAATATCCTTAAATTAGAGAAATGTGTGAATACCGTATGGCCCACTGCATTGAGTGCGGCGCGAGGTTGGGGCGGGAGGGCGGCGCCGCGCGGCGCTCGAGCGTCTCTCCGTCGTGCAGCGGCGGCTCGGTCTCGGCGTCCTGCTCGTCCGTCTCGCCGGCCTCGCTGTCCTCGTCCTCGGGCTGCGTGGAGTCGCCGCTCTCGTCTTCTGGGTATAGAAGAAGAGAAGCGATTCCTGTACAACAAAATTTGCTTTTCTGAGAGGACTCTGAGCCCGCACAAAAGAGTGCCTCGGCGCTACCGCCCACTATTCTAGGATAACGAGGATGTTGCACCCGGAGTATACTGCAGTATAGCCTGAAAACCTACTTACGCTGTTCACAGCCAAGCTTCCGCAAATAGGCTGGAGTCTCTTTAGGAACGGTTTCTATGCCGTTTCGCCTACAATGGTAACAAATGCTGCAAATAAGGGATTTATTCGAAAAGACCGAACCATTATCACTGGTTTTTATAAAACTTAATTAGATAGTTTTTGGATATCTGATGAGCTTTTTAGATATCCAAATCTAATCGTGTTCTTTGAACAAAGAACAAGTTTGGAAAGATTTCGTTTAGAATTATAATTGATAGGCGTGATGTGCTCCAGCTTATAAAATCCATTTTTTCTATTATATTGATAAAAAATCTGGATGCAAAGTGCATAGTTTATGGCCAGTCAACAATTAAAAATGAAATCCTTGCCGGCTCGACTTTCACGACAATAATGTTGTATGAAATTCCTTTATTTGTAGAGGTACAAATTTAAAAAAAGTTAAAACGGCCATATAGAAATAAAGCTTGAACACGCCAAAACGTGGGCACACATAAGTGCTTATATTTTTTTATTCGCATAGTATACGAACGATGTACTACTAATTTCATTAATTTCATAGTATGATGAATAAAAAATATTATGATAGCTTCCCATTACTTCATTTGTTTTCACGATGGCGAGCTCCGAACATGAGCAGCGTGAAACAATTTTGCTCAAACATACAGAAAATCTGCATTTAAGCTATAGATCTCTAGCAAAGTCGTTAAAATATCCGCAATCCACCGTATGTTCCGTCTTAAAAAAGTTTCGGGAGCCTTTAACGTCAGAACGGAAGCCGGGTAGTGGAGGAAAGCAAGGAGTAAAAGACAAAAAAAAAGGAAGCCCGAGTAATGCAGCTTTTTTCAGCAGATCCGAAGTTATCATCACGTGGTGTCCCAAAAAAGGTACAAATGTCGCAATCTTACATCCAGAAAGTTAAGTCAAGGGCCGAATTAAGAGCGTACAAGGCCCAAGCTGCACCTAATCGCGATGCTAAGCAGAATTTATCCGCAAAACGAAGGGTACAAAAATTGTATGACGATTTTTTTACAAAATTTTAATGCGTTTTATTACATGACGAAACGTACATTAAACCAGACTTCAAACAGATACCTGGGCAAGAATTTTACACTTGTACGAATCGAAAAAACGCTCCAGAAGATTGTAAGAAGAAAATGCTGTCAAAATTTCCAAAAAAGTTCATGTTATGGCCAGCTAGTTGCAGTTGTGGCAAACGAAGTCGTTCGTTCATCACAACAGGGACAGTAGATGGTAAAATATACAAAAAAAAAGTTTGCCAAAGCGTGTTTTACCTTTTTTAAGAAGTCATAACTCACAACAATTATTTTGCTGATCTTGCGAGCTGACACTATTCTAAAGAAGTAACGAAATTGTATGAACAGAATGCTGCTGCTGTGGTACCTATATAGAGTCCAATTCTCCAAATTGTCCTGAACTCAGGCCTATCGAAGAATACTGGTCCATAATGAAAGGGATTTTAAAAAAGAAAGGCGGAGGAGTTAAATCAGCTGCGGAGTTGCAAAAAAAAACGGACTAGGCCAGCAAAAAATACATCGATACTGCTGTGCAAACCCTTATGAGCCGCATTCGACGCAAAGTACGCATGATGGCGTATTCAAAGCATAATTAAACATATGTTTTTATTTTTAAAATGTACATTAACATTGTATATAAACACGATAAAAAAAATCTTGTATTATAGTTTATATTGTTTTTAATATATTAATATAAGTGCCCACGTTTTGGCGTGTTCAAGCTTTAAGGCATAGTATGTCCTAAAAATCCAAAACGGAAGTAGCCACGACTTATCGCGACTTTTTGGTTGCCTCAAATAGCTTATATCATTTTCGGAATAAAACAATACACTTCTGCTTTGATTTTTATAAAAAAATCGAAAGGCGTTAGTTAAGGCGGCAATGCAAGAATTTACTTTTGACAAATAGTGGTTAATAAAACTTATCTGTATTTATTTTGTTTGCTTGTACCACTTTTGAGAAAAGCACTACATTTGTCTCAGTTCTATGTATTATATCCGAACTCCCAAGGTCATACGTTTAAAATTTATACTCAGCCAGCAATTGCCTACTTCCCACGATTCGACAATAATGTACTACTAAAGCCATGTTGTGGGTATAATATATCTTCTACTGACACGCTGTAATTGAAATACATGAATGATTACTTACCTCCATCTGATCCTTGTGCTGCGCCGGTCTGCACGCTTCTCTGGGCTGTGTCTGCATTGTCCTGGTCGTCCGAGTCGCTTTCCGTCTCCGCTTCGGCCAGTAGGTCCAATTCACTTTCACTTTCCCCGCCTTCAGCGCGCTCCGTGCCATTTTCAACTACTACGTGCTGATCTTGACCCCTAAGGTAAGCATCATAGAAAGATTAACCCAGGAGACAACATACTACTATTGAGTAAATAAAAAGCTTGTCATTTATGACATGCAAGTGTGTGAGGTGGACTTTAGCCGAGTGTCATTATAATTCACGAGCGAGTGATAAATGAACACGAGTCGGAAATCATCTTACACACAAGTTTTATACGCATCGTACGAGAAAATACAAAATAGTTACAAATACTTTTAGCATTGGAAAGAAAGTATTTTGCTTTTGATTAATCCAGTAAGAGGCTGTTAACATATTTTACTTCTTGAATAACGTTTTCGGGGTTTAAATGTATTGATATGTCACTTCTCGGACTTGAAATTATTTTAGCAGTTTTGCACAAATCGACATCGAAGATAACAAACCCATAAGTAAAATATATTTATAGATGAACGCTCGACATATCTACTACTGCGCAAGTGCAAACATCTTTTTTAATAGGTATTCGTTTATTAGGGTTCCGTAGTCAACTAGGAACCCTTATAGTTTCGCCATGTCCGTTCTGTCCGTCCGCGGCTTAGCTCCGTAATCATTATTATTATAAAGCTGAAATTTGGTTTGAGTATATTTATGTATCACGCCAACAAAACGGTAAAAAAAAACAAAAAAAAAAAACTATTTTTCGGGTATCTCTGGAACACCTAAAGTGGGGGTGAATTTTTTTTTCGTTTAAACACTATTGTGTGGGGTGGCGTTGATTAGGTCTTTTGAAAAAAATAGGGGTCTCCAAACATTCGTTTTTGATAAAGTCAGCAGTTTCGTAAATATTCACTCGGAAAATAAAAAAAATAGCGTCCCCCCCTCTAACTTTTCAACCACGGGTCAAAAAATTATGGGAAAATTCATGAACATGAGCCCTTATAAGTACTTTCAATGAAAACTATATTGAACAAAATCTGTCGAGCCGTTTTTGAGTTATCGCAAAATTTCACAATTTTCTTAAAAGGACGTAAGTTGACTTCCAGAAGGTAAGTAAGTAAGTAATTACAGTTACTTTGGCGTTTAAGACCTTTTTATAGAGCTTGAAATGAAATGAAATAATTTATTCAGTAAGTAGGCCACAAGGGCACTTTTACAAGTCAGATCGTGAATCTACCGGCATTTCGTAAGAGGAGACCGCTGTTGAGAAGAAAGCCGAAAGAAACTCAACAGTAAGTAATTTTTTTCGTAAAAGATCTTTTTGAAAGCTTGAAATCTTTCTCGTAACTTAAGTCTATTGTGAAGGATGTGCAACTACGGAACCCTACACTGAGCGTGGCCCGACATGCTCTTGGCCGGTTTTTCAAAATGCATGAGCGTATATGTACAATGAGCTGCAGCCAGTGACCGAAAAAATATATAGGTAGACATCGCTCTCAATACTAAAACTGCTTCAAAAACGGTCCTAATATTAAACTGACAACTATCCCCTCCTTTGACAGTAAAATACATTAGGCGTGGGCTTTCAGTTTTTAATCAACTTGTTGGTCTATCACACTAATATTATAAAGGCGAAAGTTTGTGAGTGTGTTTATGTGTATGTTTGTTACTCGTTATTGAAAGCAAAAACGTCAAAGAACTTTTTCTCCCACTGGAACATTATAAAATCTTAATATATCCTTACGGATACACATCGACCCAGTGGGCTCTTTAGTGTAGTTACCCCTAGTTGCAACTACTCAAAGAATTGTTATACATTCAACAACCTCCATACATCGGACGGAATCAGTTGCAACAGTTATGAAGCCTTGTTTTGTACCTTCCAAGCCATTCCACACAAGTCTAGACTCCACTTTGGGCGCAGATAACGCTTTAAGTGCCCCTTGATTGTAATGATAGCAAAAATAAAACACTAGTTTCTAGCTAAGCGATACAGATAAAGCGTCGTACTTACCTATCACCCATTGGATCATCGTGGTGCTGATTGTCAGCGGGCGGAACGGGTGCGGCTGCGTTGGGCTCATCAGTCTCGGAAGCGTCATCGTCGCCGCCTAATGCTTCGCTCGCTACTTCATCGGCATACTCGGTCGCGACTGGAGTCGACGACCTATCGGCAACTAATGTGGAACTGCCCATCGAAGTACCGCCCGCGGCAGTATCCCGCCCCGGTGCTGCATTTGACTCTCTAAAGAAGACATTGCGCGTTACAGAAGCAATTCGCTTATATGATGTACAATTTCCATTTAAACAACGCATTATAACCGCAAGAACTGTGCATACCTTCGCGAATGTGCAAGGCGCGTTGCCGCTGTGGAAAGTGGCTCAACACCGAACAAATCCTCGCTACCGTTAACGAGATCCACGAATGTCGTAGCCAGAGGGAATGGGGCGGTGGGGCGCACCACGCCCAGACGCACAGGGGCGAGCAAGGCATCTGCTGCCTCCACGAGCTCTTCGACTGCGAGCGCGACTAGAGCAGCGAATACCCGACGGCAGCGAACCAACGAGGACGTTATCGAAAGAGGCCTTTAAAAAAATAAAGATTAAATTTTCTATTAGAATTTGCACTCATTAAAAAAAGTAAATTGAAACTTACCCCTTCTTTTTAGCAGCGCCGGGTGCCATTTCTACGCTGAATATGACGAATATACGGGCAACAGATCGCACGAATCTGCGCGCCACTTCACGCGCTTTTTCTGGGCGACCGGGGATTGCGTCATTTTGTTGTTCCCTTATCAGTGTGTTCAAAAGAGTGTCGAGCATCTACAAAATATAGTACATTGTTGTTATAGGCTGGAAAGTAAGCAAAAGACGAACGGGTAAATTTCGCAGGCTGACCCGCAGGGGAGGCCTATAGAACGAGTTCATCTATTGCACTTTCAGCCGAGACTCAACATGGTGCTTTTTACGATAATTGCGAGGAGATATACTATCAAAATAATGCTTTCCACGATAATTCATTATTTTAATATTTTTCTGTGTAAGAATTCTTAAATGAAAATTTATAAAAAGTTATTATAATACTTAAACACCTAAAATCGCGGTTATTATACGTTTAAGAAAAAAATATTTTCATACATGATGCATTCTCATAGGTCAATTTAATTTCACATGCAGCAGACCAATTGTCGTTTAAACACGCCGAGAAATATTTTCTAAAAAGTCGTATCTTAGTATGAACTCCATGTATAGAATTATACATACAACCTGTTACCGTAACGTGCTACAACAATGCTGTCGTATTTATGAGGCACATAGTATACTTTTTACAAATGTACAAAAAAATAAAAAAGCAAATGTACAAATAAAATCAGTTTTGTGTACTGTATTTAGGTCATTTATGACCATATTTTCGAGCCGTGTCGTGAAAAATGACAATTTAGTATCGATTAATAAGTGAAATTGATCGTAGTTACCTCGTTGGTGCACTTGACGATGAGTGCATGTGTGAATTTGTCAAGTAAAGTTGTCCCGGACTGGTAGGGCGCGGGGCTTCCAGGGCGACTGTCGCCATCTCCGACAGTGCAGTTGGCACCGCATGAGACGGCAGCTTCAACCGCTGCCCAGTCACCTAGTGAACGATAGCTATTAGGATCTATCTGATAATAGATAGGAGTTACTCATTTTAAAGGGCTTATATTGCAGTCTACATAACAAAAAAAACAAGTCAATAGTTTTAGTTACCAATTAAACATGTGTATAAAGTAGGAATATTCAGATAGTGGTTTGTGCTCACAATATATAAGCGTAATATCAAGAATCAACTCATGAAGTCCTTTTCATTAGATACCCACATGATAGGATTTGGAACACAAAATGTCAAAATCCCATAAAAAAAAGATAACGTCATAAGTCCTTCCTGTATGTACCTACAATCAATATTCATACATTGTATTTATGTATGATGTAGGTATATGTAGTCATGTATGAAATATTTTTTTAGTAATGAAATGTTTTACTTTTCGAAATATGTTCACCAATAAGCACTTATTTATAGCAAAAGAATAAAATATGCAAGGGTTTAATGTTTTGACCGAAAATATTGAACATAAAAATTATAAATAAGCGTAAGCAATTTAAATACTAGGTATACAATGATCATACTGAGTAAAAATAAAAGGGCCCGGCGGGCAAATCTAGGAGGTTCCAAGTCGTGGTCGGGGGCGTCGACCTCCGCGTCAGAGCCGGGCTGCTTTCGAGGACCGCGCCCACGCCCGCCACCAGCTCTGAACTGACGCTGTTCGACTGCTTGGCGGCCTACTGTTTGGACTAGAAATAGTAGGATCGACTCGCCCCTGTAAAAATACAATACAGCTCAACACCAAATATCGAAATATAAAGACTGTATCGTTAAGGATAAATACAAGTAAAATAAAGTATTACTGACAACTTTCATATATTTATTAATAGAAAAAAAAAAACTTCTACGTTTTAGACGCTAAATGATACAAAAACGTCTTTAAACCCAATGAAATCATTCATCTTTAGCTAAGAAATCAGAGTTCGGACAGCGCCTTGGTCAATTTTTTTTGTCATCCTGTTCTAGTCTCGACGAAATTGCTCTTCGGAACCTGTAGACCGGGCATTTTTCCGCAGTTTAGCTTTGGTTATAGCCCAAAAACGTTCGATAGGCCTAAGATTTGGGCAATTCGGGGGTTCATAGCTTTAGGTACAAAATTGATATTTTTCTCTTCATACCACTACAAAGTCTTGGACCCATAGTGGCAAGATACCAAATCGGGCCAAAATATAGTCTGAACACTGTGTTTTCTAACCATATAGGCAAAAGTCGTTTATTAACCGTTTGACCGCCAAAGACGGCAAATCACGTCATCGGGAATTCGTGCCACTGACGCCAACGACGTCTATTGACGTCAAAATTTCAGTGGTCAAAAACATGCTAATTCAAACCAGTATCTGTGTTTCTTAATCTCTGTTGATTTTGGAGCACTTTTTTTTTTTTGGTTTGGCGTCAGTGGCACGGTGAATTGCTTTGCCGCTCGGCGCTCAAAGGGTTAAGACATCCCTTTATATAAATATGCTGTCATTGTAGATGTAGTGATAAATGGAGTCGATTTGAGGCCACACTCGCAGATCGCCTGCCATACCATAATTTGTTTGCCATTTTTTTCTGTCAAAATTGACTTTTCAGATTCACTAATAAATAACAGATCGATCTTGAACTCCGTAATACTGCGGTCCCGGCAGAGATTTATAATCGAATTTCACATATGTCTTATCTTCCATTATAAGACACAGATTTTCCTTGAAAGAAGCCATAAATTTTTTTAAACTCTTTATTTTACTGAGCTTTGCTGTTTTTCGCTTTGTTTAGGCTGCCTTTGCTTCTTGTAAGTCTTTAAATTGTATCTCTGCTTTGGACGTTGGACCATACCAATAGATGTACCTACCTAACTTTTTAGCCAAATCCCGAACAGACACCTCCTTGTTGGTTGTGTATGCCTTTACTATATTTTTATCCAAATTGGGGTTTGAAGGACCTGATTTTCGGCCAGATTTCGGTTTGTCAACGAAAGTATACTCTTGGCCGTACTGTTTAATCGCATTTTGGACTCCACCCACACTTAACTTTTTCGAGTTTAGCTAACTTCCTGAGAGTGATTCCTTTTATACTACACCATTTTGTCCAGAATCGATTTCCGTTTGTCTGGTGAAAGTCCATACAGTTTTAGTTTACAATAACTAACGAGGAAACGAAACAATCCTAGTCAAATCCAACATTTAATTTTTAGATTGACATCAGTTTGAATTTAAAAAAAACTATGTTTTAATCCAATGAAACCACTGTCAAGTTGTATTTATACTTAACGATACAGTCTTTAGTACATTACTGCAGACGCCGGCAAGCCCTTTTCATGGCTAAGGCATGTATAGTGCTTTTCTCAAACATATGCAATGAAATAAAAAAATACACCACTCAAAAAAACATAATTCAGCTGTTCAGCCAGTTCATGAACACAGACGCCATGTTTAAAAAAAGTATTTTTAATTTTCCCTCCAATCCCTCTATATTTTTTTTCTTTAATAAGTCGTCCACGTGTGTAGTGCTTGAATATTAGGGCCATTCCATTATACACAACCTGATAATAAGAATCTTAATTTCTATAATAAATAAAATAACGGCAGAGGATTTTTAATATTGTCTATGGTCTCTGGTGACTTACGTATAGACAGTATTTTAAATTTATTCATCAACACATTGGAATCATACAGATTTGTATTCTTAATATCAGTTCGTGTGTACTACATAGGCATTAACCCTTAATTTGGCAGTGTACCACAGGAGGCACACAATCTTAGACCATCTTTTTCCATTTTTTTTCGAATCAGAATTTTTTGCTCTATTCTACCTTAACGAGGCTTGAAGTAGCGACCTCCGTATTTTTTTGTCAAATTAAGGGTTAACGCGGATATTGTTGGTCCGACGGCTGAATGGGTAGCCACTAGAAAAAAAAAATTATATCAGCTGTTCATAAACACAGATAGACGCCATGTTTACATTAAAATTAAAAACAAATTACTTCCCGGCCTAGGCCTTCAATTTTGTATGAAATTCCTTTACAGTTCTCTCGAATTGTTCCGCCCGAAACTTGACACTTCGAAGGCTGTTTTAACGCACGTTATGACGATATTTCATTGCATGTTTGAGAAAAAACCATTACAACAAAACGAATACTTTAATCGATACCTACTGCAGAGAAGATAACGCAATGTTTCTAGATCAAGTGTCAAATTTACTTAATAATTACTAAAATTTTAAAAAGACCATGATTTTGATCTGGAAAGGAATTGAATCAGTTTCACCTAAGGAGAATGTGTTGCCTATGTCAAGTATAGTGCCTAACATGCCAAAGTATACCCGAAGCTTGTGACGTGTTTCATGGATTCGCTTGCGTCGAAACATACATACTGTCCAAAGGGTGCAAACCATGGTTTATTTCGGGATAAAAAGGCTAAAACTTTGGGTTATGTTAGGATGGTTCCCAACCTTTTCTAGTCCAGGTACCACTTGTTTCTTTGTCGTTCTTAGGGAATAAATGTAAAGAAATTCCCCTCCTCCGGCACCCTCGAATAGAAATCGTCCGCCGACCATATTTTAGCTCAACTTAAATCTGGTATAAACTATCTCTATTCCAGATTTCATGCAAATTCATCCAGCCGTTTCGGCTTGAAGTAACTCACACACCAACTTCCGCTTTTATAATATTCGTGGGATATCCTTCTAACCTTGAATTGAAATGTGTGGCGAGCTGTGTGTCTTTGGCGAGTCGAATGAGTAAATCGCACCGGGCAGCCCAGTTGCCGCCGACGAGAGCCTTACAGCGGCATTTTTCCCAGCAGTCACAATAAGCCGTCGGTGAAGTGCGCTTTAGCTTGCAATCGTGGCCTTTGTGGCACACCTGAAAAACAATCATATAGCATTCATAACTTTAAGGATCTATCATTGAGGGCGTTGATATTAGCATACCTAGGATAACTCGAGGCACGTTCTAGGGATAGGATATCTATAAAAAGATGTCGATATAATTAAGTTAATATATGTGCTCATTGAACATTCTCGATTACTATAAAGAGGTTCGATGTCATATCATATCTGATATCGAGCCTCTTAAATTAAGGTCATTAATAAAAGTATGAGGATGTCATTTCAATCCAAATGACAATTTACGTATATTATGAAAATTATTTTAAAATAAACATGTAAATACACGTTTTAATATGTTTATTTGAACATGTGGAGAAATAAGTAATATCTATTTATGTTGATGACGATTTTGATTTAGATGTTGACTGTAACATCGATATATTTTTTTGTCGATAATATATTTTGCTACGTCACTTTCGTATAGGTGCCCCGAGTTATCCTAGGTATGGATATTAGGAATGGCAGAACGCCTGTTTCGATAGAAAGATAATATACGTTCTAATCAGTATTGCTCACATTACTAATTATACATTATCTATAATCGACTTGTCAAACGGTGGGTTTTCTTTGCCCTTATGACTTTTCTCATTCTATTTTGTTTAACAAAATGCACATACAGTGTTACTTTTGTGGTTAATAGAAAATGTTATTTAAAATTCTGATTTAAAGCCTTACTCTGTTATCCTTTGGCACACACGAATAAATCAGCTTCTAATTACAGTTGCACTAATCTAGTTTTCTCGATGCACTGGATGAACAGTTGGTACCTCTATATTTAAATATAGCGCAGTATTTTTATGACTGAGAATGCAAGTGTCTTTCATTTTACTTCAGATCCTGTTACAGTTACGCAAAGACGTATAGATAATGAAAATATAGAACATTTCCAACGCCAAGAGTACGTTACGGAATAATATACCAAATCCAGCTATATACAACTAAATTAAGGTTTAGACCAAACTTCATTTTACAACAGCTATAAGTGCTGTATTGCTGATATTAGTTGATAATGTTGATATACGCAATCAGGCCTTAATCATATAAAGGGAATGCAAACGGTTAACCGATTTGTTCATACAAAAACCGCATTTTCCGATAAAAACCGGGTTTTTTTCCTTACTAAACATAACCGATTGCATTGCCTACATATCTCAATAAAATATAACACAACACGTGAATTGGGCGTCACATCTTAAAGATTAAGTTATTCATATTTGATTAATATACGTCGTGTGAAGTTATTAAATACTCGATCACAACCACAACCATAGCAATAATTTGTAGTAAACACAGTGCTAAATAAAAGAGCCCCTGATACCGACACGACAGTACGAATGCGTGCGTTACTACAGCAGATCAGAACACGTACCATTTTTTATATAAAGATAAATCTGACTAATATTCACGTAACTTATGTTCTAAATATTGCAATTTCGTAAAAAAAATAAGAGAAAAAAGAGTTTGCCTACTCTGTCACCCTATTCCGCTGCACAGTAAGTTAGATCTTTTCTGACTACTATAAATCTGGGACGAGATATTTAAACGGAACTAGTTCACTGCTGTCTTATCTCATAGGTCTATCATTTTTGAGAAGGTAATTTCCTTACTGCGATAATTAACTAACGAAGCACAAAATGTTGAACATGCCTCTTACCGGATGAATGAAAGGCAAAATACTTTCTTTACAATGCAAAAAGTCATGGTAAGTATTTAAGTATTTTTCAATTTCTCCGACATGCATAGTAAAAAGTTGTATAAAACTCGTGTGTAAGATGAATTCAGAAATCACCTACCTTACATGCCTGTATCATAAATAACTATAAACGCAGTATTTTACACATATTCCTGCGCGACTATTTCTATGAAGCATTTTTAACGTACAGCAGACACGTCTGACGTCAGTCAGTCCAGTCCCTGAAGAGTATTCTAATCACATTGGTCTGTATGGGACATGGGACATATGTTTCGTATGAAAATGTAATTTGATTGGCTCAATGTTTTTTTTGTTGCATGTTCACAATAAAACAAATTAAAAGTAGATATAAATATGATACGAACTCGGTACCTGCATTTATATAAAATTTGTTACATTTAACGTGTATCTACATCTATTTTTGTTGGAGGCAAGGTTTAACGGTAATATATAATACAAGGATAGATATAGATACGGTAATATATAATATTGTTACGCCGGTAGGTTAGGTCAAAAACTGAACGTCAATTTCAGTGCTTAAGAGGCGTTGTCAGCAGGCTGAAAAGTCATTTCAGGCCGTTTCAGAAGTTGCTCTATCACATATCTAAAGATCGAAATTTCACCCAAGTTGCCGTCGTTTTCAGGCGCATGAAACATGTTTTCAGTCGGTTTCAGGGCACCCTCTATCAGATGACGCCGTAACCTGAAAACCCGTTTTCAGGCGTTTTCAGAACCCCTTATGGGTCTCTGAAGCACAAATCATTATATGGCGAAATTTCCAGTAGGAGTGACAGAGATAGCACTAGTAGAAAGAGATAGCTGTGCTCAGAAAATTCGAGAAGTGTGTAACAGAGATAGCACTACTAGAAAGAGATAGCTATACTCGGAAAATTTGAGAAGGGAGTGACAGAGAGTGCACCATTAGAGAGAGACATCTATTGCCTAGAATGCTCTCGGCGCTCACGCTGGACCTTACTGGAATATTCGCGCTTTATGTGGATAACGCGTCCGCGGAATATAAAAGCCGCCAGCGGCCGGCGGGAGTTAGTTACATTTTAACTGCGATACATAATACGGTGAATAGAGACTAAAGTACTATGTGTGACCTTACAAACGGTCCGGTAGTTTTGAATTTTTGATATGTTGTCTAGGATGGTTAGTCAGTGTTTAAAATGCAAAATGCACAATTCCCCCCCCTCAGCGTCCGCCGCCATATTGAAAAAACCGGCACTTTCTTCATATTTTTGCTCATATCTTCCTTTAGGAGCATTTTAGCTAGAAGAAAGCTTAGACAATGTTATAAAGAGTTAAATTTACTACATTTTCCATTTTATATTTTTTTTCTAGGACAGATAGTTACGGAGATATCCACATTTAAAAAAACGTAAAAAATCGCAATTTCCTACTGAAAAACAAACTTCTGGATTATATCTTCGTTTAGGAGCATTTTAGCTACAACAAAGCTTGGGCAATGTTGTAGAGAATTAAATTTACTATAATTTACACTTCAAATTTTGTTTCAAGGACGGTTAGTTACGGAGATATGCACATTTAAAAAACAGGGAAAGTCGAATTTTCCGAAAATTTCTCAAAATTCTTGATTTAGAACGCTGTCATTCAGTTATGGACTAGTCTAGAACAAATTAAAACATGTAGGAAATATAATTGCTTATAAAACTCATGTCCATTTTTACATACATTTTCGGAAAATGTGACTTTATTTTTTACAAATTTCCGTAATTATCTGTCCTAGAAACAACATTTGAAATGTAAATTATAGTAAATTTTATTCTCTACAAAATTGCCCAAGCACTGTTCTAGCTAAAATGCTCCTAAACGAAGATATAATCCAGAAGTTGGTTTTAGAGTTGGAAATTGCAATTTATTAAGTTTTTTTAAATGTGCATATCTCCGTAACTATCTGTCCTAGAAACAAAATATAAAATGTAAAATGTAGTAAATTTAATTCTCTATAACATTGTCGAAGCTTTCTTCTAGCTAAAATGCTCCTAAAGGAAGATATGAGCAAAAATATGAAGAGAGTGCCGGTTTATTCAATATGGCGGCGGGCGCGGAGGGGGGGGAATTGTGCATTTTGCATTTTAAACACTGACTAACCCTCCTAGACAACATATCAAAAATTCAAAACTACCGGACCATTTGTAAGGTCAAAATCCTTTATTCACTGAATTAACAGTGCGAGTAAAGGATCGGAGAGAAAGACTCTTAAGTGATTAGTGCGCTTTAAGTACAGTTCGTGTGAATAAAGAGTGCGTAATTTGTGTAATATTGTGTTTGTGTTAATTAGTGGATTTTATGTATAGTTCGTGTGAATTGTAAGTGCGTAATTTTGGTAACAAAGTGTGTTTTTATTTGTGGATTAATTTGCGCTTTTCTATCATATACGAACCCCACGCTCGTAACAATATACACTACCGATTTCCATGCTGCTGCGATTTATATTTTTTTATCGCCTACATTTTCTGCAACGAATTTTACGAGCATAGACATATATCTGAGAAGATTGCCCTCCAGTTGTATGAAAATCAAGTGTGCAATTATTTTTTAAATGTTACTGTTACGTCACAAGAACCTTTTACGGATGGTTATACTATACTCCATCCGCTCGAAATTGATTCAATGAAAAATCGGTTCTCACAAAAATTGTAATTGTAACATAAGACCGATCGGAAATAAGCCCGGTCAAAGGAAAAAATATATAAATACTCCCTGGATTAAGACTGCGCCGAGCGTTAGCGACTGAACCATAGAGCGCGGGGAATGCGTATTTAGATCGGCGCGCGGCCGCCATAGTAAAAATGTATGGAGAATTAAAAGCCCTTTTTGATAAATCTGGACCTTTTATACCAAACAATAAATGAAATATTTGATGCGGACAAATTGAAATGTAAACATTCATCTTTTTTTTGAACTGAAAATCAGAATAGATTTCCATTGTTAAAGTATAAAAAAAAACACTTAACGCCTGCTTACGATTTTACAATTTTCGTCCAACTTTACTTAGTTTTCTAGGGTAAAATATTAATAATCTTATAATTTTTCCACGGAGAAGTTGTTAACACATTCTTCGTAGTGCTAAATATTTCGTTTAGAAATGAATTAAACAACTAGTGTTGACGTTATCTACTTAACGGCAACTGCCAATTTTTTCACATTTTGCTCGGTGCAGTCTTAAGGATCTGTTATAACTTATAATTAACTCTTTGACTGAAGAATTGACGTCCTCAGTGCCGCAGAACAGCCGTATTAAGAGGAATGACGCGTATTTGCAGTATCCTACAGGCAGCCGGATGGCTCTTAGTATTTGAGCTCTCTATGTGTTGTGGAACCGCCCTGTCAATCCGTCAGAGTAGGAAAGAATTTAATTTCAACTCTGACGAATCGATAACCGACTGGCCGCGGCAAATGTCAATTTGTTTCCAGTGTTTGTATGTGTCGAACATTTTCAAGCGGCTGCCAGGCAACCTTTTTTGCTTTGCTCGCGTATAGGGCTCCGTTTGCACGGCAATAGGGATGGCATTACAATTTTATTATAAAACAGATAGCGATAGGCCGCGGAAATATTCCCGTTCCCGGTAATTACCTTTGTTCCCGGTTTCCCCAAAACCTGCAATTTGGAATGGATATACATGTCACGTGGACAAATGGTAGAATAAAGCTTTTATAGCCGACTGTTCTTTTCTATGAAGTGAATCGTCTCACTGAGACGATTCTAAAGACTCCAAACTCGGTAGGATTGCTTTATTTATTACCTACAGAGTTTCTGGGGCCACGTTTCGGCTCCATCATCAGACCAGCCCCATGGTACGATATTATTATACGTACGTATTATACATGGTACGATAGTATTGTCATCAAAGTACTTAGGTATGCAACATTTCAGCTTAATCGGATTAAGATATCTGCTTCAAAATTGAGTTGCAAGATTCCACCCGAAGAAACATAGTTACATTGCAAATCTGGGGTTCTATTATAGAACCTATAATAGGTCTTTAATTGTAAGTGATTTCCGAGGGCACCTAAAAAATCTCATGCAGAATATTCCTGGGGAACAATGAGAATATCCCCGGCAACATTGGGATTATTCCCCGAGAAAATATTCCCGGGAGTGTAGGGAGTTTTCATTTACACGAGATTTTTAATCATGATTGGTTAACCTATTAACCAGAAATACATTTACTCAAAAAATATACGCTATTTATATACCAAACCTAAATTTCCCTATATATTCCCCATACAGGGAAAATTACCGGGAACGTTCCTGGGAATTTTCCCGGAGACAGCCCATCACTATAAACAGCGCACACATTTTCAGGCAACCAAGGCTGCTTCCATCGGCTGCCTCGCGACATTTTTTTCTACCCCTGACTATTTCCGTCCTAGGTCGAGTTTACTCTGTTCAAGTGCTCAAATACCGCGAGCCGTCCGGCAACCTCTCCCTAGGATACTGTAACTACGCATCATTGCTTTAACTATCGATCGGTACTGTTTTTGCAGTCAGTCCTCGTCGATTTTTTCTGTTTCTGTCTTCTAAAATGAATAGAACCAATTCGACTGTTTTAACTAATGTGTCAACGTTTAGGCCGTTTGCACACACACACATCAGTCAAAGGAAGAGTGTTGGCTTTCCGTTTGACACGTAAAGTACAACCATCAAAGGGGAAACCTGGCCAAACATGGAACCGTGAAAAATTTCCACAGTATCAGGGTTCCATTTTGTGGAGCGTAAGTACATACACCCCAGTATCTACTTAGATATATGTTTGTGATGTCAAAGACACACATTATGAACTACGCGGAAATGGCTTGATATTACTGTTTTTTTATTTAAGTAAGCAATATCAATCCACGGATTAGTAGTCAAAATTACAAATGCATGCGAAAGTCCGCATTAGTGGTATAAACAGACGCTGGGCAAAACCGCTTCACAAAAATGACCCTCAGAACGATTTAACAAAAATAATATTAAGTCAAAAAAAGCTTTTCAAATTTTACAGTACAATTAAACATATGAAACGGGCATGGCACTATTTTATATATTTCTAGATGTCTTAAATCCATTCACTACTTTTATCTTAATACATTCTATTCTCCTTATCATTTGTGACACAGGGCGGTCCTCTGAAGTCTAAATACGGGTGATATCAGAATAGTGAAAACTTTGTCGACAGCTGTTATTTACGCGGTATTGCAGTATCCCCGGTGATACGGCAATTCATGATCGGGTGTTCTCCTTACGCAGGATGACCCTTCCAAACTCTAAAAACATTTTAAGAACGAGAGCAATCCTTGATTTTAGTGCAGGCCTCCCGTTATGTCGTCATCAATTTATTGTATGAGAATTTGAAATTATCTTTTCAGAATCCTATTAAGTAGTATGCTACCCAGTATACGACGACTTTTTGTGGCGATGCAGTCGCAAACATTTCGAGATACAGACCCGTGGTTACAACTTCGCGACTGTATCTCGGCCTTTTTGCGACTATATCGCTAATGAATTGCTGGAAAATGTGGTCGATGCGACTTCCCTCCCCAAGGTGTTATTTGGCGTATGTTCTATGAAAAAATAATAAATTCGTCTGCAAGAGTCCAAAAGTGGTGAGGTATCGATAATGATTTTATTTTTTTTCAAAATAAGTGGTTGTAATGATATAATGCAGTATACTGACTTCAAATTGGTAATACAAAATTAGTGTTTTGCACACATAATCCCTAATGTAAATCCCTGTACTTAATGGCATGCTTGTAAAATAATCAAAAGTATTTAATTTCTAAGTTTTAAACCATCCCATTTTATTGACTTGATGCGGTTACCCTACCACTAAGATTTAAAACAAAGAGGTTTAAAGTACTTCAAATAGACACTTTCCTCTTTGGTTATTATACATCTGACATAGCATTTACGAAGTAAACGTGTTTTGATTACTAATTGTCACTTGTCAAACAAAATAATATCCTTTGACTCAAACCACGGAATAGAAAAAACAGTGGAAGTGGCATACGCCTCAATCTCAAAGAAAACCTGTGTAGCCAAAACGCACACGTTGAAATTTTGAACTACAAAGAAATCTTGAACGTGATTCGCTGTGGCATTTCATTAAGAATGATATTATAAAACAGTGTCAGTAAATGTATTTTGAACCTTATGTCTCAGTGGTACAGTATGAATTACATGGTGTATGTTTGTTAATTACGATGTATAGATTAGATACACATTCAAAAGTTGCAAAGGTAGTTTTGCCACCTAGCAGCGAATAGCCGACCCATGAAGTATTAACAAAAGAGAGTTACACTTGTCACTAGGCGGCAGCACTTTACTCGTACTAGTGATGTGCGTAGCGCGTAGCTCAGGATATCGATAAAACTTAGGGTGCGTCTCCGCTCAAGTGGAGCGGTGTGGAGACGTGCGGAATCGACCCATCACAAAAGTGAAGCGGAGCTAAGATAAAAATTTCGACTCAGGTAATTGGCCGATTCCGATCGCCTCCGCTTCGCTTCAATGGAGACGCACCCTTACACTGTCAACGTATATAATGTTGTTTTAATATTTTATTACTCATTATAGTAAAATGAGATTGAAAATAATTACAACGTTATTTATTTCACTTGGCCTATAATTGACAACATTTCATATTTTTAAGACTATCATTTTATTATTTTTCTGAATTCTGCTTAAAAAGATGAAGTAATCTCTGTTTTTATTTATTTTCTGAGATGATTATTTACTTTATTATTAATTTATAAAAACATACTCATTTTAAAATGTGGCAACACAGAAACCAGAACTTAATTGAACGGTTACTTTAGTCGGTTTCCTTTAAAAAAAAACTTAATCAAACTCGGTATGCATCTGTCACCTGTCAACGTCAAATAAAAAAAATATATATTTTTTCGCTCTTTGGTTTAGACAACAACCCTATTCAGCCCGTATTGTCTTAGATTGTAGTTATTTGATGTATTTTCTTATATTTCTTTAAATACAGAAGAATAAATTCAAAGATTTTTTTTTAAGGTACACGACTTAAAGCCCTGTCGATCTCTATATCAATTTCCACCTGTTATAAATATGAAATGTTGTCAATTGACTTGACCATATAGTTTCTAATAATGCCTAATTTACTAACTTCCCTAATTGTTATTTTTTTTTATATTATTTGGTATTCAAAAAGGATTTTATGTCTACATATCCCATAACCATATTTCTTTTTATTAAAAACAGTAAAATTTAAACTTTAAAGTCAACAAAACTATTGCTTATCTTAGGCTATATCATTAAATTAGTGTTCCTCATACATAAAAGAAAATGTATTAGTGGCGATCAAAATGATAAAATGGTTAAGTTAAGATCCCTTATAGTTTAGGTATCAAACTGTTCATAATTAAAGCCTGACCAGAAATATATGAGGATGCGCCATATTGCGGAATTTCACTGGAACTAATTTCTTACACTGGCAATGATTTTACGGTTGTTTGTCAAGAATGTCAATGTCATTCGTGGTGGTTCCTTTAAAAGACAAATATTTCAAAATATCCAAAGAAAATGCCGAAAACCATTCACAGTCGTGCCTCGTGCGCGTAATATTATAAATAAAGTGTATACGTGTTTTAATACACGAAAAACAGGCAGGAAAAGTCTGCATTCCATTTAAATGATATTACGAGGTTACCATAGGAACTGACAGGTATTTAAACTAATGTCATTATGGTAGTGCGGTTGCGATTGGTTGCAAAATTGTTGCCATATAAATCTGATAAATAGCGCCCTATTGACAATCCTCATATATTTCTGGTCAGGCTTTAGGGCTAAAACACTCGTATGATGTTGTTATGAAACTCGCCTTTGGCTTGTTCCATAAAGCCACACTCGTGTTTTAGACCTTATTATGTAAGTTGTGCATAATCTACAATAGACTGCACTTAGGTTAAGTATTTGTCGAGGATATATGGTTTAAAATTCGTTTGCAAGATTTGACCGTCACAAACATACATAAATACTAATAGCGCAATTTAAATACAATCTTGTTATTAATACTAAACTTAGTAGATACATTTTCATTTTTAAAGTCGATGTTTACGAAATGGAACCAAAAATAAACTCAAATAAGGCAGAAAACAAATATCGATAATTTTATCGACAGCATCTTTCACTATTCTTGTGGGGTGAATGGACGAGCGAGTAGCGAAAGTTCTGGAACGGAACGATTTAGTGACACAAGATGAAAACGAGCTTATTGTATTCGTATTAAGTTCTTTTTTGTGTACAAAATATTTCACGTTTTTTTTAAAAACAAGATTTTATTAAAATTTAATTATATACTACCAAAGACTATATACCCCCTAGACATATGTTCTCATACAAAAAAACGTAACTCTGAAAAAGCTCAAAATTCGGTATAAAAACTAGATGGCGCTGCTTCGTAGCCTGGAAGTGACAAAAATGTTATTTTTCACCAACATTTTTAAGTGATTTTTGATTTTTTGAAATCAAACGCATTACTGCTTTATTTTAATACGATAATATAACTTAAATACACAATTTTTAAGGATTATATTTTTTACTCTTCAACAACGTGGTTTGATCGTATTAAAATAGATGGCACTACCTCTGGATAGCTCAAGGTTGCTTGCGGGCTCGCCAATTTTTGCTACACAAAATAGCTAGATGGCGTTGGTGCACTGATGTAATGGACAAAATAAGTTACGCCCGAATTGTCATGCGACATTTCCCACTAACAAACAGTCAGTAACGTAATATTTGTTAGATAAGTTTTGTACAGTGAAGGAATTTCATTTCCTACCCATTTCGTTACAATGTCGTTAGACATTCGCAATGCATTAAGGTCGAAAATTATATTTCAATAATAGTATTGAAATGTCAATATTATTATTTGTCACTTCATTTTACAAAAACCTCCTCGCGAAAGGTTATCATTTGCTTTTAATTTCTAATTAGGAACATATGTCAGTGTCAATCGAAAAAATCGTAAAATAATTTTCAGCAACGTTATTAATATGAAAAATAAAATGCTTGCCGCTAACCGTGAACTATTAAAAGATAATGATAATGACTGAAAACAATGAAGAGCTCAAAGAGTGGAGTTACACCGGGAAGGAATACGGATTTATGAGATCACGCGTCGGCTCAATGCTAGCAGGGACACAGTTTGACGTTGGGTACGGCGATATAATGCTGAAGGAAACCTTATTGATCTACTGCAAAGCAAAGTAACCATTGCATCGTCCGTTTGCCATGGCCCAAGACCAACGCCGACGACAAAACGGCTTTACGCCAACGGGACGATTTGCGGAAATGTTTGACATTTACCCTAGAACAATTAGGAATTGCCTACATGCAGGCGGCCTGCGAAAATATATTCGTTCGTTTTGTTTTTGTTAAAAGTAATATAAAAAAAACGTATATAAAATTGTGGTTTTATTGAATTATCACTGTCGTTAGTTCTGTTAGTTTTTGTATAGATAAATTTCGGGTGCCTGTCGTATCGCATAACGTTTTTTGTCCTAAAAATGTTTGGCCGAGAAAGTTTGGCATACTGTTGAATGGCATACTACTCGTTTGTCCTAATAATTTTTGCGCATACTCTCTTAAAGTCCTAAATCAAGTTTGTCCTAATATTGATAACTAAAATCTAATTACCTAAAGCATAATATTCCTAACATGATTTGCCCTAAGAATTATTTTGCCTATTATCAAATTGGCTAAAATTACAGCACCTAAACTAAACTATGGTAGGCGTGAAGTCAGAATCGTTACGTATTCTACCTTCAGGCAGGTCAGATTTTGGTTAGGATAGGTACGACGACGAGCGAAGCGAGGAGGAGTGTTAGCTAGAACTGTGACCCTTTTAAAACTCTGCTTGCTAAAAATCATCAAGATGTATGCTTAATGACATGTAGTCAAAACACATAACAAACTATCCTAATATTGTAAGACCGAAAACTGTAGGTTAGGTTAGGTTTGTTTTATGACCATGGATAGCGGAGCGCGCGAAGCGAGCGGAACGTCAGAATGCTTGCTTAAAAATCAACGAGATTTAGGTATAATGAAATGTAGTCAAAAGATTTTTAGCACATTAAATTAATAAATAAAATTAAATTCCTTGACCTACGTAGGAAATTTGTTAATCGTAAAATATATATGTAATAATATAAATAATGAGCCTTCGATATTGCAATTTATAATAGACATAATAAGACATTTATTTATAAGTAGTTAGGAATTTAAAAAAAACGAAGCGAAGTATAGAAAACAAATACCTACTGAATAATGATCATAAGTACGAGTATATAGTATTTTACTGTCGTATAGTGCTATTCCATTCACTAAAATATTCTTTGACAGATGATCGAGAAGGATGGCGCAATTCGACAGTCAAATTTTGAACATCGGGGTAGCCCTTCTGGCATCACTGGTTTGACATGTCTTGCCAGATGGGTGTGTGATGTCGTCAAATCAAATGTCATTGTTTCAAATTTGTAAAATTGTATGTATTTTATTCTTGAAATTACGCGATTAATTGAATTTTGCGGTTACGTGTTTCCATATCAGAATTTATTGTTTTTTTACAAAGAATAGTTTGGTATGCGTTTCGTGAAGGTCTATCGTAGGCCCAGACAAAATTATTATTATATTGATTAGTTTACGTCAAAACGATGACATTTGTGTATGTTTAAATAAAACATACACAAATAGTGAAATGAGACGAAACGGAACGTAGTAAACAAACGTCGCACCTAACGTCATCTATTCACTTTTTACTGTATCACTTGGAAGTTTGAATGTCGTTGAACGCTTGACGACTGTGTTACTTCACGCTTGCGCGTACCGTACAGTAGAAATTGAAAAATGTCGACTTTTGAATGAATTGATACCCTTAGCGGCATCTAGCGATGTAGAACGATAGTAACAAACGGAGTACGGTGCGTAGTATGAAGAATATCGGTCTAGGGGGTATATAGTCTTTGATACTACTTAATGAGGATACGAATTACCATGGGTGATATTTTTGGTACGGCTGTCGTTTTTGCACTCCAAAATGGAACAATACGGCATGTTTACTAATTCTTTGTTTTTTTTTTGCGATATGAGCGCCACATCTGTCACTCAAGAGTGATTGCGAGCTGAACTAGGTTGAGCGCAACATTGCTTAACAGTGGCACACGCGCCACGCCCCCATAACACTTTTACTGCTTTTTCTGTTCTGTGACTCAAACACTAACATTAAAAGAATGGATTATGTTATTTTTTTTATTTTACATCGCGAGGTACAGTGCTTACTCAGGAATGATTAAAGTTCATATCTTGTAAACATCGATTGACATAACTAATGTAAATAACAACGAGTGTCAGATATGACAGTTAGCTATTGAAATTGCAGTAACAATTAGGTAATCACAGATTTTAATTTTATTAATTGGTTTTGATAGATAATTAACGATGGTTAAAGATAGCTTTTTTTTAATTCAAAATAGCCATGAATTTAACCTCGATTGCACCTGATGTTAAGCAACAACAAGGCCTAAGATGGAGCATGCTTGGCTAGAAGATGCCTCACTCTCGACTTGAAGAGATCAAAGTTATATTTTTCAGATGTACGCAGAAAGAGAGTTCCATTCCTTAGCTGTCCTCATAAGGAAAGTAGACGCAAAGCGTTTCGTACGAATCAGTGGTATATCGACAAAATAAGGGTGGAATCCAAGTCCGCGCCGAGTATTGTATTGTCTGAACGGAGACGGTGGAATTAATTCATGCAGTCCTATTGCACACTCACCAAAGTGTCATCATCATCATCCTCCTAGCCTTTGTCCCATATCTTTGTAGAGAATGAATTCTAAATGGGGGTCGGCTACCTAAATCCCATGATGTGGCGTAGGCACTAGTTTTTACGCAAGCGACTGCCATCTGACCTTCCAACCCAGAGGGGAAACTAGGCCTAATTGGGCTTACGTGGTTTCCTAACGATGTTTTCCTTCACCGAAAAGCGAGTGGTAAATATCAAATGACATTCCGTACATAAGTTCCGAAAAACTCATTGGTACGGGCCGGGCTCGAAAACGCGACCTCCGGATTGAAAGTCGCATGCCCTAACCACTAGGCTACCACCGCGAATACACTTACCAAAGTGTATCCGGTAGAAAACCGGTAAACAGGCGACTTTCCTGCGGTGTTCGAGCTAATATTAAGAATTGAGTTAATGTAAATATTACTTATCATTATCAATTACTATATTACCAATTTGAAGTCACCCTGTATATTTGGAAACAGCTAATGAAGTCCTTTCATTAGATAATGATAAGATTCGGAAAAAAATATCAAACCCCCATACAAATAAAATATGACGACATAACTACTGCAATAAAAATCAAGATGGCTCTCCTTCTCAAAATAATCTTAGGGTTCAGAGGTTTCACCCTGCCAAATGCAAACTCGATGATGTTTTGGAAATAATAAGATTTCGGATATACACATTCCGAAAAAAAAAATTGTTATATAATACATCATTATTTAATTTACAACATCTTTGCCGTAATGGTATTCGTTTGAGAGTAAAACAAAGAATAGGAATTGTTGTGAATTAAGTTCGTTTTAGTGAAAACGACATCTAAATCGACCTCGAGTCTATCGGGAACGGACAGACACAGTCGGGGTATTTGATTTGTAATATATATAAAGATATTATACCGATTCTAACTCTAAGAAAGAAAGAGTATTTTTGCTCTCCCATATTGAAATGTTTAAAAATTAATATCTCTCAAGTATGAAGATGGATTAAAGACAAATAACAGTTTCATATAAAATAGAGCCAAGCCATATCCCAATGATTTAGCACGTAGTAGAACCATTAAGTCTTGTGATTTCTTATGTATGGCGAGGATATATATTTTGGACACTTTCTTTGTATAGCTTAACATGTTGCGGTTTTGCCCTGGGATAGTGGCGCTACAAACAGATTTAATAGTAATGACACATTACTCATGTGCATACGTCATACATTCATAATATATTTGCATTATAAAACGGCAGTAGCGATATATCAAGGATTTGTCATCAACCAATTTCAGTACATTGATTAAACGTATACTGCTTAATTCGTTCTTCTACAGAAATAAATACTGAATCCTATTGAAGAAAGAAAATTTGACTTTAATCACTGAGAACAGTTTTGACTTTATTATGCAAAAATTACTTGAAATTTGCGGAGTATTTAGTCCTATTTCCAATTTGTTTACATCAGTGACATTCACTAACTTAAAAATTTGTCGTAATCAGTAAAATAAATTAGTACAACTAAAAATCCGCGTAGTCTAAAACCACCTTGTAATGCTGTAATAAAAATAATATGGTGCTGTTTCAAAATTAACCAATATCCTATTTGAGCGGTTTAACTAACATGGATTGCGCTTCTCCTAACAAACTTTTTCAACCTCTTCTAAAAATGGTGTCCTATCGTATGACCAAAAGTCATTTTACAAAATTACACTTGACAAACAACGTTTTACAAGAAAATGTTTCGCCAATTGATCATTTTACAACAAGTCATTTTACAAATGACTCACTTCTCCAAATGATCAGAAGTTAAATTTACATTTTACAAATAATCATTTGACAAAATGATCATTTAGCAACTGAGTTATTAGACAAAACTACTCTTGGTCTAAAAACTCTTGTTACAATGTATTATTTGACAAGGGTTTCGTTTTTTTTTTTAGAGCAAATCTAACTTATTTTCGCCAATTTGCTTTACTATTTTTTTCTATTTTAGATCGTAGAGTATAGTGGATAGATTAATTAATGGGTTAGGTTATGTTAGAACTTCGACCACAACAGCGCGCGAGCCGAGCGAGCGAAGCGAGAGTACCGCGGTAGCGGTCGGCGAAGCGCCAAAAAAAATAAAAATTTGCTCAAACTTGAGGAAAATGTACAATTTGCTCTATTAGTAGATACAGATTGTAGAGCATAGTGGATAGATTCTAAGACAGTAGCGGAATAAATTACCCAACTACAGATTACAGACTAAATCATAATGTTTGAAAAAGAAGTACTTTTTATGAAATAACATTTTGTTTAATGTTTGTAAAATAATCATTTGCTAAGTGAGTTTTTGTAATATGATACTTTTGTCAAATGTCTCGTTTGCCTAATGAATATTTGTTGAAACGTTGTTTGGTCAAATGATCATTTGTCACGTCATGCTCCCTGGAAACCCCACCGTCTGTTTTGTGATTTATTAAGACTTAATAATGATGTACACAATATGTACTGAATTAGTACTTACTTAAAAAAAAATGTACCTCAATAGATCGAGAGTACAATTAATTGAATTCGGGGTTGCTGTAGAGCATCTCCCCAGCAACCCCAAATTTTTTTTAAAGAAAATTCGCGTAAATTTTCAATTTTCTTGCAAATAAGAAGCCCAAAAAAATTGTACTACTGTTTTTACCGTTGAATGAGTTCTCTATAGCTAGTTAATTATACCTAATTGTCGCTAGGACGCGAGCGCCTCCAGATCTCAAAGCGAGAGGTCTCAAACGTAGGAAACTTGGTATTTGTAGGGTTCCGTAGCCAAATGATAAAAAACAGAACCCCTATTACTAAGACTCCGCTGTCCGTCTGTCTGTCTGTCCATCTGTTACCAGACTGTATCTCATGAACGGAGATAGCTAGAGTTGAAATTTTCACAGATGATGTATTTTTATTGCTGCTATAACAACAAATACTAAAAACAGAATTAAATAAACATTTAAGTGAGGCTCCCATACATCCCATATCTCGGTTCATGAGATACAGTCTGGTAACAGATGGACAGACAGACAGACGGACAGCGGAGTCTTAGTAATAGGGGTTCTGTTTTTACCATTTGGCTACGGAACCCTATAAATACCAAGTTTCCTACGTTTGCGACCTCTCGCTTTGAGATCTGGAGGCGCTCGCGTCCTAGCGACAATTAGGTAATTAACTAGCTATAGATAACTCATTCAACGGTAAAAATAGTAGTACAATTTTTTTGAGCTTCTTATTTGCAAGAAAATTAAAAATTAACGCGAATTTTCTTTAAAAAAATTTGGGGTTGCTGGGGAGATGCTCTACAGCAACCCCGAATTCAATTAATTGTACCCTCGTATCTATTGAGGTACATTTTTTTTAAAGTAAGTACTAATTCAGTACATATTTTGTACATCATTATTAAGTCTTAATAAATCACAAAACAGACAGTGGGGTTTCCAGGGAGCATGACGTCATTTGTCACACGTTTTTTGGTCAAACATTAGTGAACCTGTAGCAATAAACAGACCTTCCTTACTTGGTTCTGGTAAATTTTGACATTCTGTTGATCTCGCGCTTACAACATTGATTATGAATTTTGCTATCACAGTCACACGTTGAAATATTGCGTTACATCGTAGTATTTCAAAATACTGACGCAACAAAGCGTGAAATCTAGTGATTCAATCATTTGCTTCGAAATATAAAAAAGTCAAAAGTATTTTATATTAGTATGAATATTTATAGTAGTAGTTACTTGAAAAAAAAAACTGGTAGTAAGAAAATTGGTGACTTTATAGACTTTTAATGTGCTCTTTCCGAATTACAGCTTTGCCGCCTCGAGACTCAGTTGATCAGGCCGCCGCGCCGTATCAAAAAAATCTAATTAATGATGTTGACAATATATTCTTTCCTACTCATTTTAGGATAAAAACATTTATATGAAAATTAAACAAGACACTATTATCTACAATTTTCAATACTCCCGGAATTTGATCGGTAACCTCTACTTCTAGTTATTTTTAGCAACAGAAACGAGTCGTCAATGTCAAATCATAAAAAAGTCGATATCTGTCCCTTCCCTAGTTTTGTAATTTGCACAATCAAAAAAACTCCTCTTAAACTAATAAAACTTTAAAAGAAGATGACAACGAGATGTTCTTTTTACTTGTATCAGACAAATGCCTTTCCTCTCTTCGGTCAGAAAATATAGTTGTTATACTACTAACGCCATCCTACTTTTGCCACCTAACTATTAACTGTTAGTGGTATTATCTGCACTTTTCGATATGTCAATATGGTAGGTGTTCTTGTCCCGCTAGCGCACTTGGCCCGACTGATCTAATCCTTTCAAATCGTTCACCTGTACTTTATGTATGTACAGTGATCAGCACGAATGGTGCAACACCACCACAATATTATAATACACTCAATAGAACATATTTTATTAACGCGTGATTATAATTAATTTTATATTAAAATTACTAAAGGACGCCCGCGGTGTTACACCGTCCGTGCCCACCATTGGTTATGTAATGTACTGCGTAATATTTCATGTTACATCGTCGTAGACGGGTGAAATGTATCCTATAACCAAACTTACTAACCCTTATCAAAAATTACATTTATATATACTTAACTACGGACTTGATGAGGGTTACGAACGGGATTCTATTTTATCTACTTATGAGAAAAGAAGATGCCATAAGGTCATCAAAGACTTACTGGTTCCACTATTGTATTGATTAGTTGGTTCTACTCGCAAAGCCGTGCCCACTATCACCAGATTACGATAACTGTGCCCTATAACCAAATGTAAAGCGTTGCAGCGCCGAAAGACGTTGCAGATTAACATTACCTTAGCGCACTCCGTGCAGCAGCATAGAGATCCGGTCAGTCCACATGTTTTACATTCAAAAATGTCCTGAGAAGAAAATAAAAGAGTTTTACGTCAATAGCACAAATGCATCACGTACCAGCACTAGAAGACAGATTTACGTAGGCTCACCCAAGGGTTCCGTTAACCTTTTCAGATAAGGAACCCTTCATAAGATTCGGGTGTTAAAGATAGAAGATTACCTGATTGATGTGCTCCTGTCCGGTCCAGGTGAAGCTGCAAGTGTCATTGCAGCAGAGCACCAGGAGCGGGGAGTGGTCGGGGTGGGCGTTAGGCGGGAAAATGGCGGCGGCACGCTGCGCGTCGTCCACCTCACCGTCCGCGCACGTACGGATCGCGTCCAGCAGCACCACCGCCGCGCGGTATGCGCGCTCCGCCACTGCCGCCATCAGGGGAGTCTGGCCCATGCCGTCCCTGCAATGGCACATGCATTTACGAGGATCATTTTTAGGAACACGAATATTTACAACACTTAACCCTGCCAATGTACTCACGTCGCAGACAGCAGCTGCATGAGGTAGGGCTGTAGTGCGGGGCTGTCGCACATGGCCCGCAGCGCTACGAGTGCGTTACCGCGACGCTCGGCCGGGTCAGCGCTGACTATTCCTCCTCCGTTATTTCCGCCGCCCTGCATCTTTCTGTAAAACGTTCTATCACATTGCTTTTCATCTACAGCACTATAAATGAATAAATTAAGCAATTAACTATTTATGATGACACACTCACCCGTTGCCTGTAAGTCCCATGAGGCTGTCCTCGTCGCCGGAGGCTTCGAAGGTTTCGGGAGGCCAGGACAGCGCCGGCACCGACTCTTCGGCGCCAGCATTAATCCCGCCGGCAGCCGCGGATAGGTTAGGCAGAGCGGTAGCATTTTCGACTAAAATATAAATATATTTCAATATTCTTAAGTATGTGCATGTTATACTTGTTGTAATAAAATAAAAATAATAATAATGAGGTCCACTGCAATGTAAGCATGACCTGACGAACCTGCGGCGCTCAGTGCTCACCTAACTGAGCTATCACGTCGTTACGTCAATCACACCAAATCTTTAATACTATAATTCTATGCTACTAGCCACATATATAGGATGTGCTTTTACACGATCCTTAGTCCAAATTGTTTTGCAGGAAGTGTAAGAATCGCGAGAGAGATGGCACTGTTCTCAATGTTTTCATAGAAACTTTTAATGGACTCTGTTGTTAATTTATTTTATTGTATTCATTAGTGGAAGTGTGGTATTACCACTTTTAAAACAGAGTCCATAAAAAGGTCCTATTAAAACATCTGTAATAATATAGAAAATAATTAACTATGTAAAAAAATGCTTACCAATATCTGGTTCTTTATTTGATGTAGGCGCACACATATGTACGCATGCGTGTAGTATATTCCTATTACCATCGCAACGCTCTTGCAATATAGATAAAACTTGTTGCTCTGAAAACAAAGAGGCCAATACGGCCAGTCAGGAAAATCGAATAGTTTGAACACACGTGTTATGGTCTATTTTTATTCGAACCACTAAAACGCCATTTCATCGGAGATGGTGCAATACCGCGTAAATAACAACTGTCGGTGAAGTTCTCATTTCAATAAAATACTTAGCATTTGTTTGAATATTGATTAGTATCTAGACCTGTTACTTACGCGTTATTGCACTATTTCAATTTGCCTTCTCATTCATTATTAGCTTGTAGGGTTCCGTACCCGAAGGGTAAAAAACGGCACCCTATTACGATACTCTATCCGGATAGGTATTTAACGAAATGTAATCAAACCATAAATTAGGTGCTTTATCAGAACAATATTGGTTGGTAAATTTTGTATATAATAATATTACTTTAATAAAAAATTAAAAATGTATTTTGCTTTAATATATCAGGTTATAGAATAAACCATACGATACCCAATAAACCATACGATACAAGACTATGTAATTATTCCCTAAGTACATTAATTTAATATTAATTTCAATATGCCACCAAATATTTTACAATATGTGCACAATAAAGAACCTAAAAACCTAGGAAACTTTTTTTTTTTCAAATAACATGACACTTGACACTTCTCGTGTAGTCGGGATTTTCGCTTGCATCTGTTTTCTTGTTAGTTTGTTTTGTTATTGATCATAATGCTCATATTGTTATTTCATTAGTTTTGTTCATTATTAGTATTATCAATTAGTTGTTATTGTTGTGTTAGTTATTGTTTTTCCGGTGAAAATGAACGAACCTGTACCAGGTACAAGCCGGGCTAGCTCGGTGCTATCATTTCCATTGCCGAAGAAGGAACGAGTGAAAAGAGGGCCTATGTCCATCTCGGAAAAGCAAATATTAAAATATCGAATGTCTATTCATACACATCATCTACATACATTCATTTCTTTTACGTATATCACTTGGCAAAGGCCATTTAATTATTTTTCCACCTTGCCGAACCTTCATCAGAGCTGACTACCAAAAGAATAATGGAAAGTAAGTTAAAATTTAACAATTGGGTGGATCAAATTTTTCTTGCTGTTATTCTGTCCGTGACCCAGGGGATAATAGTGATCAAATTTCTAAGAAAAGTGTTGATAATTGATATTACTGGTATTGTCAGGAGATAGTCTACATAAGAATGGGCTTAAAACTGCATTACAAAGCTTTCGCTAAATATAACCACGGAAAATCGTAGTTTTAAAAAGTGACCCAGGGGCATCACCATGGCAACGAGTGGCAGAAAATAGTTGATTGACCCAATTGATAAAATGTTGAGTACACCTGAATATGTCAACTTTGACAGCAGAGGTTTGTTTACATTTAGTTAAATACCTATCCGGATAGAATATAAGACTCTGCTGTCCCTCTGCCGGTCTGTTTATCCGTCTGTCACCAGGATGTATCTCATGAACCATGATAGACAGTTGAAATTTTCACAAATTATGTATTTCATTGCGGCTATAACAACAAATACTAAAAAACAGAATAAAATGAATATTTAAGAGGGATCCCATACAACAAACGATCGGTTGCGTTAACTTTGCACATACATGTCATACATGCCTGGCGTAAACTTAACTTAACCCGGCCAGTTATGATGGGATAAGCATTTGTACGGAACCCTCAGTGCACGAGTCAAACTTGCATTTGGCCGCTTTTAATATATGTATTCAGAACATTTAGGCACCTCCATTAAGCTAAAATACATATTGTATCAATTTAGTTGGCTATAAATGTTTGAAATTCCTTGGTGCTCCGTTTAGTATTCTGAATAAAGAAATATAACATAGCTCAATTTAGATAAAATATACCCACTGGTGACGTCTGATTCCAACTGGTGCAGTAGTTGACGAATTCCATCAAGATCGCAACGTAGTACACGCGGCATCATTAGTTGTGGCTCGGGCACCAAAATTATAAGCGCGACCTACGACAATATATTAGTCAGATTAGCATACAAATTGATACACAAATGGGATGGTAAAGGAGTTGGTATGTATTTAATTAAAGCTTTCCTCGTGACTTGACTTTTAATTAAACACTGCGCTTTCTTGATAAGTTTCAATCGAAATCGCTTCTAGATGAAAAAAATAATGCTTTTGGCGTAACGGTGTCATTGAAATTAATCTATCAATAAAATAATCGTCTATGAAACACTGGTGAGTCATTATCATAAATGCACCACCGTGCCGCAGTCGTCGCTGCCTTGCATCGACACGTACTTGTGACTTGAGCGCGGCGTGATGCGTGTGGTGCGTGCCGTGCGGGTAGAGCGGTAGTGCGTGCGCGGCGAGCGCGCGCGCCGGCGGCAAGTTGATGGGCGGCGGCTCGCGCACCATGCCCACGCAGTCGCGCGCAATCGGGTACAGCGCGCCGTTGCCGTCCAGCATCATTACCACCGGCTCGCTTCCCTGTATCAACAAATAATAAAGTCAATTGTTAGCCAAGAGTTGAATGCCACACATTGCAGCAGAGATATTTTGAAATACCGCGAATTGAATCATGTAAACCGCATTTTATTAGGCTAAACATACTTACATTACCGTGCCTATATATTTATGAAACCGTATTGTATGTGAAAAACAACATAAATACCAACTAATTCCTTAACGTTAGCAGTACTCGCCGATGATTATATAAATATCCAAATAAGATCCAAATTCAGCCTACTAAAACCGCTCTTCTCTCCAAAAGTGTCTTTGGAATGGCACCTAGAATCTACAATAAATTGCCAAAATATGTGTCTAGCTTAGAAGATACTGTAGATTAAAAAAATAGGTTATTTGCGCTTTTAGTAAATAGAGAATATTATTCAGTAGGAGAATACTTATCCGATTTTGAATTGTAATTTTATTTATATAGACAACAACTTTAAGTAATATACTGCATGGTCCATCTTGAATTGAAATATTTGTATGCCTAACGGCTAGACATGGTGATACTGTTTTTATTAAATGTAAGACCCGATATATTTTACAAATAAATGTCTGATTCTGATACTGAAAAAACTTTCCAATGAAAACACAGATAGTCAAATATTAAGAGGCCTTATTCCTTTTAAAATGCTGATAGTTTTAGACAATTTTCTCTATGATCAAGCATTTTCTTAACATATTATTGTTACTACCTAGAACAGGGCTATTGGGATTTATTGGTATATGTTAAAAACCTATAGTTTGAATTTTTCATTGATAATTTTTGTTTCAAAAACTACTCGTAATTGACAAAATTCACGCGAAAAATTAGATTTTTCTACTTATTTTCGACTGCACGCAATAAAATAGCTACGTTACTACCTAGAACTCGGGGAAAAGTGTTATTCACTTCAAAAAATTGGTTGAAATTATCAATATATTTGTCGTAATATGAAAAAAATAAATTTTAAAAGGAATAAGGCCTCTTAAGTAGGATAGATTAGCTAGCACACCTCAGCAGCGGTGGCAAGTTGGATCGCTTGTCCGTTGGAATGGCCGAGCAGCGCTCCGTGGTCGGTGGGGAAGGCGCTGTCGGTGAGCGCGCGGGTGGCCCCCACGGCGTACACTGCGTACGCGAGGGCGCCGCCCAGTCTGCGGACCACGGCATGGACACCGCGCCCGTCCACCTGAGAAAAACAGTTATATTTTTATGATACAAGTGTGTATGCTAGGCGATATGGTAGACGACTGTAACTTTTCACGAGCGAGTAAATAAATATACAAGAGTCGAAATAGTAGATTGTACAACAAGTGCATAAAACGCACCATTTTATACGAGACGTTTATCCATCCAAGCGAGCTAGCGAGCGAGGATGAATATAAAGTCGAGTGTAAAATGCGTTTTATGGACGAGTTGCACACTCTAATTTTCACTTCGATTGCGAGAAAATTAAACTACATCATGTAAATATTATACTTAAAAACAAATTTAATTTAAATTTAGACATTTAGTTTTTTATATCTACGATAAATTATTGTTGTAGTTTAAATATATAGTATATTGATTTACTAAAATAAAAATAAATTTAAAAAGTAATAAATGATACCTAGTACCTAAATAAAAATTACAAGTTTATTTCAAGAAGTTTTATTGTGTACTCTGGCTATTGGTATTTTTGGTCTTAGAATACTAACGAAACGAAAAAAAATAAAGTTTATTCTATAATGTTTTATGTTGTTCGACCGATCGCCTTGGTCTTCGACGACGATTTTACTTTATCTAGTCTAGAGCGTATCATACATACATATCATACCTTATATCTATGTACCTATGTTTACAAATAAATGCGTAATTTATCAGCATTGCACCCGTGCGAAGCTGGGGCGAGTCGCTAGTGAAATCGCAAAAATACGAAAATCACCTTGAGCTTCCAAGATACTTACAGCAATAGAAATAACTTGTACGTCAGCCGGAAGCGCGATCTTTCTCGGAGAGCGCTGCAGGCAGTCCGGGCCACGAGGGCCCGCTGTGCCCCCCGAGCCCCACTTCACAGCGACCAAGTCATCTTTGCGCACTAAACGGCAGTCTTGTAGCAAGGCCGTCCAGTCTTCAGGAGTTGTTTGTACTACCTCCTGAAATATCAGGTAAAATGGGATTTCAATAATTACATTATCGAAAGTAGATTTTTTTTTATTATCTTTTTGGAAATTGGTCTTGTTACCTTTCCATCCTTTCCGATAACCGGGAATCGCACAGCCGCATAGGCGCCGTCAACCTTTAGAACGCGTCCGAGTGGTACGCTCTTGACGTCCTCAAGGAAAACGACTTCCTTCAGCGGCCATTCCTCCTCGTCGCGTTTGGAACCATCGTTCGACGAACCCTCCTCTCCACGGAAAGTTACGCGTTTGGCTCGCTCTGAAATAATGTGACTCACTCAATAATATTGATTAAGGAAACAAACAACACACAATTTTCAGAAATATGAGCTAGGTAGTTATAGCTATAAATTTCTTGGAAAGAGAGGAAATTATTTCTACTCAAAAGATTTCACTTTTTTATTGATAATGTGAAATATAAATGGGCTTACTATGAGAGGTGCTAGTATCACTGCAAGTGGACGAGGCCGGACTGGGCGGTGGCGGCATGTCGAGCCGATCCGCCATATCCTTGTTGCTGTCCTTGCCCCCGTCCTTATTAGCACTGCTAGATGACGAGGCTTTCACTGAAGACACTGTGAGCGGCGACTGGTTCTAAACATAATACAGTGTTGGCATTTCAGATTGCAGTTACATTAGTTGTTAACTTCCAATATAAAACTCGCCTAATAGTACGTGATCGGGATTATGAATTCAATTTGATAATTATAGGTGTAAAAAGCATATTTTAAGAAAAATAAACACGATCGCTATTACAGTAGGTGTATCAGAATCACTAAAAGGTAAAATAAAACACACTGTTCGCATGTGGCAATCAAGAGTTACGGGAACTACGATCGGGGGGCGGAGAATGATTAGAATTACCTGTAAATCCCTCTTGTCCTTGTCCGAAAGTGACCGATCTGGTTGCGGCGGAGCCAAAAGTTTAAATCGACAAGTATCTGAGATATTCCAGGCAGCATTTTGAAGAACACCAACTTTAGGCACTCCCGTTGACATATTAAAACCTACAAATAAAACAATATTCGGTTATTTATATAAAACAATTTAAACGGATTATATCGCGTATATTAATTATTTGAGCCTCCCTGACGTTCCGGTACCTTTACACGAAGCGATAGAAACGATATTTTCCCAGGAAGTTGCGCGAGGCTATTGAAGTAAAAAATATCCCAATTTCAATAGAGAAGATGGTTTGTCATTACCACCGGCTTGGGATCCTGTTGTACATCTTATCAAGGATCAAGCTAGACACAAGACTGGAAGCCTTGGGCACTGAACGGTGTAAAACAGATTAGTGTTAAAAGTAGTATATGTAGAGTTTTTGTTTAAAAGTATATCATAGTAACAAATAAGGCAATCTGGGAGATTTCTTCCGGCGGTTCTTTCTCCTCAGTAAGCCTTACAGTGGCACATGTGTAACTGTCTTTACACATTAGGCCCATCTGGCATGTATGAACACCTTTATTTTAAATTCATATTTATAAAATGGGTAATTTGCACAAATGTAACTTTGACAGAGAATAAAAAAAAATGGTGGTTTTCTAAGTCACCCTTTGACAACGATATCTGTAAAGGTACCGAAACGTCAGGGAGGCTCAAATAATTAATATACGCGATATAATCCGTTTAAATTGTTTTATTTAAATGTTTGACAGTCGCGGAAACCGGAGAGAATAATATTCGGTTAGCTCACACGCACGGCTGATAATAATAGTGCATTGTTGAAAAAGTGTGAATAGTTAAATGTAATGTAACATGTACCACGGAAAATTGAAATATAATTTATTTAGTTGCAATGAAGGTGAAGGTGAAGTTGTTTTGATGTTTAGGCGTCATTATTTATTTTGGTAAACTACGGCCCGGGAGGCTCTTCCGTCCGGCCTTTGCAGCTTTGTATTTAATTTCATAATTCATCATATTAGAGTGCCTTAGAAAATCTCTACAAGTGGGACCCGCCGGGCTTTCCCCGACATTCCCTACCCTTCACTTGACACTATATGCGAATTAAATACCGTCATTATAACAGTTACTGACCAACAGCGCCAGGTTGGTACATGGGCGCGTTCTTCATGGTGACGCTCTGGCCGGCCTGAAGGTCCTGCGGCGTCGCGGACGAGTGCCCGCGCTGCTTGCGGGACCGAGCGCGGTGTTTCTCCCACAGGCGAGCTCGCTGCCCGAGGGGCAACACTCCCCTGTAAACGTAATCATTATTTAGAAACCATGCTCATTTGTTTCCTACAAGGCTAGCACATCTGGATCCGACTAAGATTGCTGCGCCACTCGGTTTTCAACCTCCATCTCTCCGCCATTTTGATAAATTTCGAAAAACTGAATCGACAATAAAAACTATAATACTTAACAAAACCACCTACAAAATTTTATGAGAAACGGTTGAGAAACCGACGACCGACGAAATTTAGGCCTAGCTGAAGCGGAGACTTCGCTTGCTTTGTCAATAATATTCCAACGACGACGAATGGCAAATAGTGTCATAAATGTTTAGTATATACAAAACATTTATGACACTATTTGCCATTTAAATTCTTGTATTTTACCAGAAACCAAAATAAAAATGGGATAATTTTACAGTCTTACTAATTTCCTATCCCCGTCTTTTGACGCTTCATAAAAAGTAGCTGATTTGATTTAACAGAAAACCGACATAAATCCACACATCATTAAGGCGTAGGTTTCCGTCAAGTTCCAACGTAAGACACTTACCACCAATAGAGTGCTCCTGACTCCAGTCTAGCAACAGTGTACAGTGAGCACACGTGCAGTGATATAGCCCTATCGGAGCCAAACTCCGCGAATGTCTGTAGAGGATGCTCTAAGCGTGATGCGCCTTGAGCATGCGCTGGAAAAAAATTACACAATATTAAAACACTTTTGTATGGTAAATGTTTACCTATGTCAAGAAAAGTGGGATCTGTTTTATATTTAAGTTATACTGGTTTCATGGCAACAATATTCTAATTTAGAGGCTTAGTTAAATAAATATCAGACATCCTCATACTAATCAACCAAGTCCTAAATTAAGCTCAAGAAGGCATGTGTTATGGGTACTAGGCGACGATATAGGGCTTGTGCACAAATCACGTGAGGTTCGATAGGGGGAGGGGGTCAAGGAAAAAATTCACGACAGATCACGTTGGGGGAGGGAGGGGTATAAGGAGACCTCTCGTGTATTTTACTAGTCTGGTCCAAAAGTAGCCGAAAAATCCTCGCGTGATTTGTGCACAAGCCCATACATACTTACGGAGATAAATAAATACTTAAATACATAGGAAATCCATGACCCAGACACATGAGTCCATAACAAAAAGATTTGTCCTTGCCGGGATTCGAACCCAGGACCGCCAGCACAGTAGGTAGCTGCTTTACCGCTGCGCCAACCGCGTCGTCAACGCATTTACATTAATTGGCGGCACTGAACAACTGACTAAAGGCCTGCGAGTCCCAACGAGTTGGAACGGGGGTGGACCGTGCAGCCCACGCCCGCCGCCCTCACCGTCAAATACAACATGATGGCATGGCATGGCGCTCTAGCCACTCAATTGCTTCGAATTTTGAGTTGGACTCTATTTATATAATAAAATAAGGGCGGTGACAGGTAGCCGTAGTTACCAAAAGCAATCTAGTGGCTAGTTACCGATGGATTCGTCGAGGAAGGTGGCGATCCTGCCGGTGTCGGTGAGCACGGACACGCGGATGCCGGCCGCGCTGACGTTGACGATGCGCTCGCCGCCCGCGAGTCCCAGCCAGTTGGAGCGAGGGTGGAACGCGCAGCCTACGCCCGAAGCCTTCACCGTCAAACAACAACAATGCATCATTCCAGTTACGTATAAAACAGGGGATTTTCTGAGCTCAGACGTAATGCAATTCATTTATTAGTGATGTCTACCGACGTGAGCCCGTATTCTTGTCGCGTCACGGGATCGCGCCAAGAGTACGGACTGTGGTAATGACTTGTACCGGACATGGAGCCGATATTAACGTAAAATTTAATTCATACTCATTCATTTATTTCGTTCTAGGTGGTAAACTTTTTCTAATGCCCTAATCTTTGATCAATATTGAACGCAATTTACTCCAACGTAAATAATTACGACTTTTTTAATACAGTTGCTTAAAAAGTGGTACTTTTGGTAGCTGCAAATCGTGCGAAAGGTTGGTTATTTCGAACTAGTGCTTTTTACTTTTCAATTTTTTTTAATTTTATTTTGTACTAACACGTCATACCTTATACACCCAAACAAAGGTCAATCACTTTCTGACCTTATTTATTACGTCATGCAGCATTGCAAGTGTATCTCATAATTATGCTCAAAATATTTAAATTGCATATTGGATCAATCAAAAGGTTATCTATTAAAAAAACTCAAAAACTGTCTTAATAATTTGTTTGAGTGACTATTATTTAATGAGCAAATTATGAGTATTATGCGTGACCTAAAAAAAGAAAAAGAAAAGTATTGTTACAGATTAGATAATTATACAGTATTAAGTCGACCGATGCGCTGGTTTATTAAATAATATATTTATTTACAATTAATATGAAATGTAAAGAACTAAAAAAGATTCACGATGTTTATTGTTTAGAATCAATTAGATTACTGTGTACATTATCATATCTCTTCTGAAATATGAAAACTATTTCTTGCGCCATCTTGAAAAAAAAATATTACAATTAAAAGTAAAACTATCTTTTTCATTCAAGATAGTTTTAATTATTTGTAAATTACACGTACGTTTTATAAAATAAGACTTTTTGATAGAGAATGATGGATTCTGATGTTATCTTGTCAAAATAGATTTAACACCGCCCGATATACGAGCCAAGGCAAAAATTGCAAGTGAGAGTATTTACCCGCAAAGTCGAAAGAAAAATTATATTTCTCAAACATCCAAGGAAATATCGTTCTTATGATCGTGGTAATAGAACGCGAAATACGTCTTTGTATAGCAATTGTTGAAGATTCGTTCTAATTTAAAATTAGAGGTCAATAAAGGAATTTCATACAACATTCTTGGCCGTGGCCAACAAAGAGATTGTCTTTTGTTTCAGTGGGGTTTATTTTTTATTGATAATCTATGGCATACTGCCAATAAAAAAAAAGTTGTTTGTGCATGCATGGTTACGTTTTATTTCTTATATTTAACTAGATTATTCAATTAGATTAAAACAGATATTCAATAAAATAAACAAGGAATCACGTTTATTGTAAAAAAATACCCATCAAAAACATAAATGTTAAATGAGAGCCAAGTTCAATATCGCGTGCACTTCGCCGACAAAAGAATTGAGATCTATATGGGCGCCAAGTTATTTGCCCTAAAATTCTTAGATACAAGGACATGCGACATACTCAATGCATTTATTTTACTTGGGATGTAATCAATATCAAGACTTGACTTCGTCCTCGGGACTCGTTCGCACACTTTCCACACTTGTATCAAAAACTACTATTTCCAAACTCGGAAAAAGTCGCAATTATTTACGTATTTTGTGATGCATCTTGTCTTGTCATTTTGTGATGGTCTATGGATATTTTTCTGATATTGCCCTTTTCTATAAAATTTAAATATGCGTATGGGTAGGAAGTACATATGAATGTTAATTTCAGCTTCATTGCTCTTTAATTTAATTAAATAGGCGAAAATTATAGTGATATCATTGTTCCGTATTTTCGAAAATATATATATTTAGTGGTTGTTACGAATGATAAATTAGTATTGTCTTCAGGAAACTAGCCTATTGTAACTCCATTTATCTCTAATTCTGTCATGACTTGTATATTTTTTGGTCATCAACAAACCACAGCACTGATTTCTTACAGTAAACTTCGATTATACTACGAACCCTCAATGATTCGAACGATGACTTAGTTTTATCTGTACGGTCAAGTATCCGAATCTCAATGAGCCGTGGATTGATAAAACCTTGACGCAATTGAGCCAGTGTTGCAAATTTGACGATGATAAACTTGATCACGACAACGGCAGCAGTAACGACGAAAGCGTAAATGAACCGAAATCTCGTGCCAAAAAACCCATGTTTCTATTATCCGAACTAGTCTCGCTCCCAATTGGTTCGGATAATCGAGGTTCTACAAAAGATAGCAAATCATATAAGAATATAAAACGAAATAAATGTAATTGGATTAAACAAAGGAAATAAGAATATTAATTTATGTATAACTTGTAAAAAATAATCCGCCCTGTATTAATGGATAGTCTCAAAAACTTGACACTTTATAGTCTACTTTTAGGCGCATGAAGCTAACTCAGTCACTCTAATACCATACACACATAGATATAATAAAGAACATGAAAACATCCCTTTTCGTTAATTGAGATATTTAACTCAAACATAAATTGAGATATTTTCGAAAATGTATAAATGGGTAAAATTTAATATTTTATCCTTTATTTGATTATATCGGAAAAAGCACTGGTTAAAAAAGTTAAATGTTGTCAATTGCCGCTTCCCCGAAAAGCGACGATCAGTGGCGAAGAGTCCTGGCATTGCTTATATGAACCCAATTTCTACATACATCCGATTCTTATAAAAACGGTTTACACTCATGTAAATATTGTCAGGAACGGCCCGACTAACGGCCCACAGTGGGCATTTAGCCGCGTGGCAACAGGGATACCTGTTCCTGAAGAAGATCTCCTTATCCTCCTGTCGATTATTACGTGAGGTTAAACCGTTTTTATAATTATTAAAGTTGTCTCACGATTTTAATAATATTATCATTAGTTCACGATATTCTCCATCGCGCCAGCTGTTCATTTAGTTCAAATCGAGTTCGTGATTGTAAGTCCAATTATCGCAATGTTTATTCAACTTTCATAGTTATTAGTATTATAACAGTCGCATGGACATTAACAAATATTAACGAATTTCCTGTAGGCATGTATAGCATTTTTGTTGCATGGTTGTTGAGTAGAATACGCCCAGATCTACAGAAATTTCTAAGGCCAATTCTTCTCATGTGTTAATAAAATAAACGTATTTCAAAAAGAATGGGGTAAGAAATACAATTAATATTAACTGGCATTGCAGCAGGTAGCTTAAGTTCGCTGGGCTATCAAAAATTTCCAATTTACTAATTCTAGGCATTTTTGTAAAATTAAAGTTGAATGATAAATATGTTTTATTATTTAGACTCGATAGAAATGTTTTTTTGTATTTTCTTAGGTTAGTTTTTACAATTAGTATCTATACTTAACAATTGTCATCACCATCAATCACTAAGTTTATCTGGTCACCTGTTGTTACTCATATGGCTAGGGAGTATTACTTAATCTTTGTAAACTGTTTGTTAAACGGTTTAATAAACGGTTTTATAAACCTACAGCACATTATATCTCTATTCAAAAAAACACGTCAATCCATTGCTGGAAAAATAGGCCAACCAGCAGCCATACCAAAGTGTATGAGAGGACATATAACACTATTATTATGCGATCCAAATCAAATTTGTTAAGCTCGAGCGGTTACTAATTATAAACACTGATAATTACTTATTCGCTTTGCTCAGTTTTAGAATTTGCGGTATAAAAAGCAGTACAAGTGATAATTTTATATTGTTTCTTATTACTATTGTTAAGTTATTAGTGAACAATATTAGTAGAAGTAATGACAATTTATGATTTAAAAAAAATACGGTATATGACTGTAGTCAAAATCACCAACACCACACTAATCAAGATTCAATAAAAATGTTTAATTTAATAAACGTTGCGAAAAATAGAGAATAAAAGAAAAAAATACTAATTTTTGAACTTTTAATTAAAGAACTAAAAGGGATGGCATTGGGCTAATACATCTGGTGAAGTCACATGCAATTTTACTTCAATATCTTGTACTAATCTGTTGTTTTATAATTTTCAAGATAATAATTGATTTGACCGATTATCAAATACCGTATTGTACTTATACAAAAATTTGCAAATGAGAAAACTTCAGATATTTAGAGTATGTCATTCTGATTGATAATGTATCGGTATGTGTAGTAGTGTCAGCGATTCTATGTAAGGCCGGTGATTTATTTCAAACATGTTTTCGGTTTAGCTAAACATCGATAGCAGGAAGGGAATAGTCTCAAAAAAGCGATAGAAAGAGTTACAAGTTGCTATATTGTACAAACTCATTTATTTATTTAATCTCTATTGTACAATAAGAATTAATACCGTAGAGAGAAAATACCCTCTACCGTTCAACTTTCAGACAAAACAGATAAATTGTGGTTGATGCGGTTAGTCAAGTTTCAATAAAAATAAATACAAACCGTATAATAAATACAATTGTACAAATATCTGCGGACCTGGCTGGTTTTTTGGAGGGCCTAATGTGCTATTGGAGAGTTGTCGTGTCGAAATATCCTGCCAGGAAAGAGATTCCCCTCAAACTACCTTAAGCGAAAAAGAGATTAAGAGATATACCTGTGAAGTCCTCAGATATTTCCAACAAGCTGTTAAAAATCTATTTATATCGAATGAAAATAGGACTTACGTCAGTGCGCTGATAGGGATGCGCATCGGCCCAGCGCCACTGGTGAAGTTGGCCTTGTGTGGAGATGGCCACCAGCTCGCTGTGTGTGGCGGCGATGTGCGTGAAGCGGATGTTGCTGTCCCAATACTCCAACTCCTCTGATACCCACAGTGGAGATGCAGCCATTGCCGAATCTTTTTTCTTGCTTTCGGCTAAATATAAAAGTCAGGTAAAATCAACATGTTACAACGAATGACAAATAAATACACTAAAAACCGGCCTAGTGCGAATCGGACTCGCACACGAAGGGTTCCGTAACAATATTGAACAAACATGTTTTTTGTATGTCCTTTAATTTTTACTTATTTTTTATTTTTATTATTTGTTGTTATAGCGGTAACAAAAATATACATTCTGTGAAAGTTTCAACTTTCTACCTATAACGCGGTTCATGAGAAAATGCCCGTTGAACGAAATATCATGCAAAAAGCCCTATTTTTGTATGGGACCCCCCCTTAATTATTATTGTTTTATCATGAATAGTATTTGTTGCTATAGCGGCAACAGAAATAGATCATCTGTGAAAATTTCAACTGTCTAGCTATCACCGTTCTTGAGATAAAGCCTGGTGACAGACGGACGGGCGGACGGACAGCGAAGTCTCAGTAATAGGGTCCGTTTTTAGGGTTCCGTACCCAAAGGGTAAAAACGGGACCCTATTATTGAGACTTCGCTGTCCGTTCGTCCGTCCGTCCGTCTGTCACCAGGCTGTATCTCAAGAACGGTGATAGCTAGACAATTGAAATTTTCACAGATGATGTATTTCTATTGCCTCTATAACAACACATACTAAAAATAAAATAAAATAAATATTTAAGGGGCTCCCATACAACAAACGGGATTGGTTGCGTTAACTTTGCACCTCATTTGTATGGGGCGGTATACTTACCAGGTGCAAACTTAACTTAACCACATAAGGATGGAAAGTGTCTGTACGGAACCCTCGGTGCGCGATTCCGACTCGCACTTGACCGGTTTTTTTACCCTTTGGGTACGGAACCCTAAAAAGTACCCTATATTGCAATAAAAACTCATTGTTTTATATTGAAAATTCCCGTAAGTCTCAGACATTTAAATCCATATTTTACTCATGTCGTTAAGTGGAATGTTGTGTGGGGATTGCTTGCTAGGAGCTCCGATCAGTCCCGGCGGTCGCCAACCGAACACGAAGCGGCGAACCAAGTGTTTGGTCGGCCGCCGCCGCGACTGATCGGAACTTCTGATGATGAATCTCGTACCGATTCGAAACGTGTCGAGCAATATGCGACTTAAACGACGCGACGTGATTTTAATAAAATCTCATTGATTTACAAACTTACAAGATTGATTAAACTTTTTCAGTTCCATCGTGTCCTGCAACTTCGCCGGTACTATAGTCCCACAGGGGGTTTTACAACCCACGCCATATTGCGGATTTTTAGTGGTACTAATTAATTTTTATGACAACGGCATATTTTTGGTAACTGACGTTGAAAGTCGGTGAATGTCACTGATGTGCATAAAAAGGAAACAGGACTAAATATTGCTCCGATTTCATGTAATTTTTGCATAATAAAGCCATAACTAAGAGTTCAATAAAATTGGCTTAAAATTTGGCAAAATGAAAGGACAACTTTAATCTATCAGGATATGTACGTTATAGAGCGAAGTTAAATTTTATCTACTCTCCCCCCCTCTCCGGGGCGAGCGTCACCCCCCGCGCCCACGAATGTGTCCCGAAGCGCGGTATTTTCCATTTCAAAAGAAAACCATGAACGATACATAGGTACAAAGTGTGGAGGAACAAAAGAATCCTTGATAAATTTACTATTAACCTTTTATACATACAGAAGGGATATCACTTACAAATTCAGCGCAATCTGTTACCAAATTCTAACGTTTTTAATAATTCATCTTTTTTTTTCTGCTAAAAGGTGAGTTCTCTCAAAAACTTCACACTTGTAAAATTAAAATTTTTGTTTAAACTTTTAGTCAATCTTGCAGTTCGCTGTTGAACTTACTGTCTGTCGGTACAAAAAAAAAACATATCTTGCTGTGATTACATGACATGTTGTTGTGTGCGTTACCATAACTCTCGTGGCTATACCTGTCTAGAATACTATAATTATTGAAAGGATTCTTCAAAAAGAAGTCGGAACCCAGGCTAAGTTACAGGACACGACGGTATGTGTTTTATTAACAAGTTATGGATGTTACGGAAATAAATAAAAATATAATTATAATAAATATAATAATTTACTGTTGTCCTTGTCCCAGGATGTGTCGCGAAGAGCAGACTCCAGCCACCTGCGAGGGCCGAAGTACTGGCGGTCGCGCCACCTGCTGAACTCAGAGGGGCGCTCCTGCGTGGATGTACTGCTCTCGCGGTTCCCGGATCCGCGCCCGCTGTTGTTGCCGCCACTGCGACTAATTAGGTACATTTAATATCATACTAATATAATAACTGAACACTTCACATCTAGGGTGGAAAAACTCAAATGTAAAACTACGTGCAAAATAAAGAAGGGGAAGAGCACCACCAAATAAAAACGAGGGGATCGCCAAAAGCATGAGAGCGTGCACATAGATCGGGTCGTGAGCTAAGTGTCGACATCTAATATGTTCAAGCGGGTCTAGGATCCGATGGAGAGAGGATAGCAGAGCGTGGCGGGTGTACCTTCTGATAGCCGCGTACCCGAAGATGTCCTCGGAGAACATAGCGTCCGCGTCGATGATGACGGAATTGTCCTGCTGCGCGGCGTGGAAGCCGCCGTCCAGCAGCGAGATCAGGTCCTCCGGCACGTAGCCGTCGCCGCCCTCGCCGCTCTCCGGCTCCTCGCCCTCCTCGTCGTCGCGAGACAATAGGTTGTTCACCGCCAAGTTCACGTCCAGATTTGTACGCTGTGACACAACATTTGTACATATACGAAGTTGATTTAGACAATTCCTATATTAATCACAAATATAATTTGATTGATACAAGAGTAACTTGAGCCGAGATACATTCCAATTGCACTTACTCGAACAATGTCTATCAAAGCTTTTAGATACAATCAAAATATACGTGACCATTATATTTATAACGGATGAAGTAACCTGGACATTGTAAGAAAATTGCACTCGGTGCATTAAATTTGGTCCTGACACAAAATGGATACAATGCAATAGGTACTCACTTGTAATTCTCTAACAATAAGGTTTCGGCTTTTGCCCTGTAGAACTACTTGCGCCTGCGTAACCAGGTCTTCGGGCACGAAGGGCGCGGGCACGGACACCACGCGCCCCGAGCCCGATGCTCCAATAATAACACCAGCTGCGCGGCTCGTAGATCCTGTCAAATTAAAAAATAGACGTTAAATACATGAATAAACGTAACAACAGTATAATGAAAAGATTGCCGTAACTGATCATACATTATTTACAAGAAAGAGCAAATACATTACCTTGCGAGCTTGTAGCCGTGCGAATAGAATTCCTCATGATACGTGCTCTTGTTCGAGGCTGTTGTCTTGATCCGCAACCACCACCGCTGCCACTTTGCTTTCCCCCACTCGTCCCGCCACCGCCACTGCCTCCCCCTCCGTTCCCACCGCTCTTGCTAGCATCGGTTTTGCTCAAGTCCAATCGGTCCGGTATAATAGAAAAAGCGGCTCGGCAAATGGTTCCGTCCTCGAGTAAACACGCGATATGGGCAGGGCCCGCCGCCACGGCGCGCACGCCGCGCAGTGAGCTGAGCGCCGATGAACCGGCACCAGTCCCATATCGATTCCAACGCTCTGCTACTTCTTTAAGTCTGAAATATTACAATATAATTTATTAATATTCGAATAGTATAATGATTATTGGCTAATATTATACGATAAATTATCGGTCTGTCCGTCGTTCCCGAATTAATAAATACATTTCAGTGCATTTTTAACAGTTTTAGGAATGTTTAGTGGAAATAAAAGTATGGTGTCAATTTGTTTGAAAGTTAGGGTTTTTATAAATGTTTGTGTACTCACAGGGAAATGGTTTATATATCGAAGAATTTAAGGTATATTATACATATAGGTAATGCTGCATATAGATTATAGTCCGACAGACTAACCTAGGTACACAAGTGGAAAAGTAGTAACCAACTCCACTTAAATTGTACTTAAGGTTAATGAACAACAGTAATTATGTTTTAGCATATTTGGTTTATTTGGCTTTAATATATATAAAAAAAATTACTTGCACTTAACATGAATCTCCTTTTACATAATAATCTAACAAAAGCATATGTTATATTACACAATTATTTCCAATTGTTAGTAATGGAACCCCTAGCAAAACATTTAAGTGATAATTCTTGACTTTACACTGTGTCAGTTTTCAGCCAATTAACTCAATCATAACTAAAATAATTAGTGACAATAAATAAGATAAATCGCTCTCCACATTTTTGCTTCTGTTTTATTTGAATAAATCCGATGGAAAAGTTTTGGAATCCCTGTACTAATAGAATTATTGTATGGTCAACTAGTGCAATCTGCTAGTGCTGTGAAACAAAGCCAGTTTATGGAGATGTCTTCAGCATTAAATTTCAACTCATACTCACTTTCTTGCATTTCATATCAAACTAACATTTTATTAAAACAAACATAATACTGGTACTGTCCATTTTAAGATTAATTGAATAAAAAAAATGTGGAGCAACAGGAATGGGTGCTGTATAATCTTAATATGATATGGTATACTGTATATCCATATCATCAATATGCAAGATGTTTACATGATACCTATCCTACCACAACTCAAATCCAATCTGACGACGCGGTTGGCGCAGTTTGCAGACACCTGCCTACTGAGCCGGCGGCCCCGGGTTCGAATCCCAGCCGGGGCAAATATTTGTGTGATGAACTCGAATATTTGTTCTTGGGTCATGGATGTTATCTATATAAGTATTTATATATTATGTATATCGTCGTCTAGTTAGTACCCATAGTACAAGCTTTGCTTAATTTGGGACTAGGTCGATTTGTGTATGATTGTCACATAATATTTATTGCTAATATTTATTAACACCCTTAAACGATCTGTGCATGTTCCGTTATTCCAGTACCAAATGATAAAAAATCATTCAGCTGTTTTGGAATGATGTGGCAATAATGAGACAGATATCAATAAAGACTATCATTTTCAGAAAAGTATTTTAAATGTAGGAATTACATTCTTACACCGAGCCGGCTTTGTCTTAGCATGCTATAAAAACTACTAACCCTATTAAAACAATAATTGTGTAAAATAACATCTGTATCTGATCTAGAAATGAGTTCTATCAATCAATCGGTTTATTGCAAGAAATATTGTTACATAAGATGATAGTTTATGTTCTACCAGAAAAGGCATGCAATATTACAACATTTATTAAATATCTTAGTTATTGAATTTATTCTATTTTTGATACATGTAAGTATGTATAAGTATAACAAGTGTTGGTCCGGCCCAAGGATAATGGCGCTACAGCTTTCATATGGCAGTAATGAGCATACGTCATATCGTCGGGGATAGTGCAATACTACGTAAGTAACAAGTGTAGATACGAATCAATATTCAAACAAATGCTACATAATATTTTCTTCGGTTTCCGCGACTGTCACACATTTAAATAAAACAATTTAAACGGATTATATCGCGTATATTAATTATTTGAGCCTCCCTGACGTTTCAGTACCTTTACAGATACCGTTGTCAAAGGTTGACTGAGAAAAACACAATTTTTCTCTGTCAAAGTTACATTTGTGCAAACTACCCATTTTGTAAATATTAATTTAAAATAAAGGTGTTCATACATGCATTCAATTTCAATAGAGAAGATGGTTTGTCATTACCACCGGCTTGGGATCCTGTTGTACATCTTATCAAGGATCAAGCAAGACACAAGACTGGAAACCCTGGGCCTCGAACGGTGTAAAACAAATTAGTGTTAAAAGTAGTATATGTAGAGTTTTTGTTTAAAAGTATTTCATAATAATAAATAAGGCAATCTGGGAGTTTTCTTTGGCGGTTCTTTCTCCTCAGTAAGCCTTTAGTGAACCGCTGGTAGATATTTTAAATAAAATAATAAATGCCCTTCTGGCACATGTGTAACTGTCTTTACACATTAGGCCCATCTGGCATGTATGAACACCTTTATTTTAAATTAATATTTACAAAATGGGTAGTTTGCACAAATGTAACTTTGACAGAGAAAAATTGTGTTTTTCTCAGTCAACCTTTGACAACGGTATCTGTAAAGGTACTGAAACGTCAGGGAGGCTCAAATAATTAATATACGCGATATAATCCGTTTAAATTGTTTTATTTAAATGCTACATATTTTATTGAAATGAGAACTTCGTCGACAGGTGATATTTACGCGGTATTGCACTATCCCCGACGATATATTTGCATTATTAAATGACACTAGCGATTTGTCAAGGATTTGTCATTAACGAAATTCAAAACATTGTTTACCGGAATGCTGCTCAATCCTTCATTCTTCTTGCAGAATAAATACTGAATCCTATTGAAAAAGAAACTTAAGTTTCATCACTGTCAGCCAATGCTATCCATTGGCTTTATTATACGAAAATTACTTGAAATTTCCGGAATATTTAGACGTGTTTCCTCTTTGTTTACGTCAGTGACATTCACTGACTTTCAACGTGTTACCAAAAATTTTTTACCACTAAAAATCCGCAATATGGCGAGGTTTGAAAAACACTCTGTTGGGCTATACATTTTATTTCTGGATTACAATATTGTATAAATGAATGTCAAAGAATAAATATTAAATTATAATAATAAAAACACTAAATCAGTTTTTTTTATGGCAACAAATATTTTGGACCCCCAAAAAAGCTTCGGGACCCCAAACCAGTATCACCTAAAAATCATATGAAATACCAAAAAAACAAATTACTTGCACCAAAAGCCTAAAATTACAATGCTTCTACCTATTTTAGTCATGACTACACTTCTAATTGTATTCGAGCACCAAATTTAGTGAATGTGCACCAAATTTTGTCAACCAAATTATTGCAATATTAGCACCCGAATTATACCCCTATGATTGTTTTAAAATGGTTCAGCGCACGTTGAGCGGGAGGGGCTTACTAAGTTTGGCATCATTACACTATATTTGGTAATATTCAAAAATTTTATGGCAATCAGTGGTTTATTTAGGTAAAAATAGCGCATTTGCTTGCTAGGATTTGGTGATCATTTATTAAATATTTTGGGATTTCAAATTTAATTTTTTGGGTTGCAATATGATATATATTTGAAAGTAATTTTATATCAAAATAGTGATAAATTTTTGGAGAACGTTAACTTTTTTTGGGTTAAAAACCGGCCAAGAGCATGTCGAGCCACGCTCAGTGTAGGGTTCCGTAGTTGCTCATCCTTGACGAGAAAGATATCAAGTTCTATAAAAAGGTCGTAAACGCCAAAGTAACTGTAATTACTTATTACCTTCTGGAAGTCAAATTACATCCTTTTAACCTTTTGACCGCCACAGTCGGCTGTGGCCGTCAACAAAAAATCGTGCCCCTGACGCCACGTCGGCCACAGCCGTCCAAATTTCAATGATCAAAAACTTGGTAATTCTAACCGCTACAAGTATTTTTCAATCCCTGTTGATTTTGGGGCCACATCTTTTTTTTTTTACTCTGGCGTCAGTGGCACGGTAAATTTCTAGACCGCTTGGCGGTCAATAGGTTAAAGAAAATTATGAAATTTAGCGATAACTCAAAAACGGATGGACCGATTTTGATCAATATAGTTTTCATTGAAAGTACTTGGCCCCATTTTCATGAATTTTTCCATATTTTTCTGACCCGTGGTTAAAAAGTTAGAGGGGGGGGGACACTATTTTTTTTTTATTTTCGGAGCGAATATTTACAATACTACTGACTTTATCAAAAAGTAATGTTTAGAGACCCCTTTATTTTTAACAGACCTATTCAACGACAGCCCACACACTAGAGCAGAAATGAAAAAAAAAAATTCACCCCCACTTTAGGTGTTCGAGGTACCCGAAAAAAAATATATTTTTAGTTTTTATTTTACCGTTTTGTCGGCGTAATACATACACATACTCATACCAAATTCCAGCTATCTAGTACTAATGATCACGGAGCTAAGCCGCGGACGAACGGACAGACGGACATGGCGAAACTATAAGGGTCCCTAGTTGAGTACGGAACCCTAAAAATGATTAATGTGGAGTTATTTACTTTAAGTAGGATAGCAAGTTTCAATATTTATGATTATAATTTTACATAAAATTGGTGTTCTAAATTTGGTGCTCATTTACTATTTTTTTATTACATTTTACTAAATCTGGTGCTCCATTAAACATAAGCCTTTTTTTATACTACGACAGTGGCGAACAAGCATGTGGCCCGCCTGATGTTAAGCAGTTACCACCGCCTATGGACGCCTGCGACGCCAGGAGAATCACACGCGCGTTGCCGACCCTTTAAGAACCTATTTACTCCCCTCTTAAAGAACCGCATACTGTAGCCCCTGGGGAAAACCAGCAGCTTATAGGCAAAATAGTCCTTGATGGGAGTAAAAACATATTTCCATTCAGCCATTCTGTAAGAGTGCTCTTAAATCGATTGATAGGACATTCCTTAATAAATTCTTAAGTAAATGGTTGTAAATTTGTATTGCCATACATATTGGCAAATATAATTTGTTTCAATGCCTTGCTGATCTTGGGACAAAAGTGCTGTGGTTTTAAAAAAATGCAGCATTTTCTCTGGAAATGGTAAGACTTTTATTGCTTTGCCATATGGTTCCAAGTAGTGCGTGTTACACATGGCTCCTATACATTTTTTCTAAACCAAGAACATGTGATGGACATCAACAGTTGTCCCAGGTAATTAGTTTGTAGGTACAGCATACACATAGACGTGGTAAGCTGTTAGTGCTAAGTGGCTAGATGATGTTCTACTTAATCTTCTTAATGCAAATGCAAACTTATCCAGCCTTTCAGAGACATAAGCAATATAGGATTACCAACTACAAAATTTGTTAATGTTGATTCCAAGAAATATGGTTGTTTTTACTTCAATTAGTCCGTTATTATGATAATGAATGTAATGGGCCATGTCAATATTTTTATATGTCCTAAATTGCATAATATTAACCTTCTCAATGTCTATTTTCAGATTATTTTCATGAAAACAGTTAATGAAGTGTGGAAGAGTGGTATTTACTTCATTGAATTATCAAGAATATCTGACTTAAGTATTAGGGGTGGTATGTTTAATATGCAGTGGCAAGTGCTTGGAATAGGGACTTGCGTAAGTCGAGAAATATTGCTGGCACAGGCGGCACTTCGCTATTTATGGAATCCGCTACTACCTTCATGAGGTTAAAGCACACTAACGTGTTTGAGCTGGCCTTTCGAAATCCATATTGATTTAAAATGCCTTTAAGATAAATGTATATGCATGACTTTTTCTATGATCTTTTAACTGACTGATGTAAGTCATGGGCCTGTAGGTATTCATCTGTATCCTATCATCTTTTTTGTACTTTTCAATTTTAATTTCAGTACTAAAAAGTTGTCTGGAAGAGATCACTTTTTAGTGATAAGACCACCTGTTGTCTACTGCTATTTAAAATTTGAATTTGTTTTGTTTCCTTTTAAACTTTTATTGGTGTGCACAATAAAGTAGAGTTGTATTGTATTGTTTATTTTTGGGAAACAGCCTTGTTCAATGGATAAGTTTATTATGTGAGAAAGAGGTTTGCGCAGGTATGTTTTGCACAGTTATCTTCTACTGCATGTCTATATGATAACCAGACCTGTTTACAAACACAGTCTATGCATACAAGCAAATAACTAAAAAAATGCTTGTCACTCAAATAACTGATACAAATTTTTTTTAACCATCCTTTGTGATTATAGATAAAAAAATGCAAATAGCAGTAGAGTGGTCATACATAATTTTAATATGTATTAAACCAACACTAATAATAAACATTCCTAGATGAATTAGTCATTTGCCTAAATTAAACACATTGCCCAATATTTTTCAGTTGGGAAAATTACAGATAAGTTATTAAACTACACTTTGTTAGCCAAACAAACATATAAATAAGATTTTTGTGAATATAATCAAGCCATATTATAAATAATATATACATACTAGCTTTGCCTCACTTAGATTGAGCTTAGGAATAGTCATTTAGATGGAAGATGCAGGTAGGATAGGTAATTTGTGTAGCTTAATTATAGCATCTAGTCATACAATGACTATAAAAATGAAGCTTCTGAAAAAATCGCGACTTCGCCCTACTCGTCATTACGCCATAAATGTTGTATTAGGTAAGTAAATTTCGATATGATAATGTACTACTCGTTTTGATGGAACGGACATCTTAATGCGACAATATTTACGAAGGCATGAAAACGTGGCCCCGTAAATTCTGCAACCATACAAGTGATATTTTGATAATATTTACACGGCCAGGGAATGTCGACGTTCTTTAGATAATCATAATGGAGTCGTGTAAAAGTACTTACAATAAAATATGCTTACCTGTCTATCAATTGATCCTCAGTGCCAGGCAAAGGATGGACCATAAAATGCATTGTAGACATTTCCAAAGGCCCTGTTCTGTTCTTATAATAGGTTTCCACGGATAATCTTCAACATTTGTCAAAATTCATTGAAATTACACGATACTGCCATACCCAAGAGAACACCGCCATCTAAAATACTTTAGCAGCCACCATTGTTCTCGTGGTTTCTTTCGTGATCGTTTCTCGTTGTCGTTCTCGTCTCAAATACATGTGAGGCGGTGCGTGACGGAAAAAGAAAGAATATATCAACATGGCAACTAAAGCGCAAATATCTGTAGGTTGGCACTTGAATTTTAAAAATTCCATTCATTAGCAGTCGTGATTAAGATAATATTTTCTTTTTGTGATACTGCAAGGTGCAATATGATTGATTAAAAATAGGGATTTTCTTCAGTTTTGCAAGTAATTGAAAGTTTTTTATTGGGAAAAGTAACTCCAGATTATCCTAACAAAAACAAAGTTAACCTATGGCACATTATATGGCAACACGTTCTACCTCCTCTATGGCTATGGTGGTTTTGGCACTATAAAAAAAGTAGTTTGTAAAAAATGGCGGCCAAGTCAAAGAAAAGACTCCTTAAAACTGAAAATAAATTATTGGAATTTGATAAAATAGAGCTAAGAGATGTTATTTGTTCCATATGTCAGTCTATTTTTTTAGAACCCGTGACATTACCATGTTTTCATAGCTTTTGTCAAAGCTGCTTCAAAAGTAGCATAGAAAACAATGCTTTGTGTTGTCCTCTATGTCGGTTGCGGATAGGTTCTTGGCTGCGAACCACAACAAAACAAAATAAGTTAGTTAATATCAAACTATGGGACTTCATCAAATTAAAGTTTTCGAAAGAAGTCGACAGTAAATTACAAGGAGAAGATTTAAACCTAAGTCCAGGTGAGCAGAGCATTTCATTTTATTACAGAAATTTAAATGGTGATGGTTTTCTGGGATTACAAGCGATTACATGCTGTGCAACTGCTGAGGAGTAATACTATGTTTATTTCTTAGCTTATTGTCTGGTCAGATACAGCTAGCAATAGGTAGCTATTCGGTAGCTGGTGGGCATCAGCATAATTTTGGATAATGTTAATCGGTATACTGTCAATTCAAATTCAAACTATACAATTACAATTTTATAACTATACTCACAACAAGGGAAAATTTACCTATCATTAACCTTTAGAGCGCCAAGCGGCAAAGCAATTCACCGTGCCACTGACGCCAAACAAAAAAAAAAAAAGTGCTCCAAAATCAGCAGGGATTGAAAAACACAGATAGTGGTTTGAATTAACATGTTTTTGACCATTGAAATTTTTGACGTCAGTAGGCGTCGTTGGCGTCAGTGGCACGAATTCCCGATGACGTGATTTGCCGTCTTTGGCGGTCAAAGGGTTAAAAAAGCTTTAACCTTGTACCCAACAATATCTGTTATTGGTTTATGCGACTTGAGCATCTTAGCTTATTGGTTAAGAAACCGGATCCTTGAAACCTTGGCCTGTAAAAGTGAAAAAGTTTCATAGGCTTAGCCCTGTTCAAGGCTTTCATGACTAAAAGTAAGAACATCATAAACGTCATGCTCCCTGGAAACCCCACTGTCTGTTTTGTGATTTATTAAGTCATAATGCTGATGTTAGACAGATAGCAGAAAAAAGTAAAGAATATAACATTAAATACCACTGTTGCTTCGTAGACTACTGTAAGGCGTTTGATTCACTTGACCACTCAGAAATTTGGAAAGCGCTGCTAAACCAAGGCATTCAGCAAAAGTACATAAGGATAATTAGGAACATCTACACAGGTACTACAGCAAAAATCAAATTGGAAAAGGAAGGCTGTGACATAAATATACTAAGAGGGGTTAGGCAGGGTGACCCTCTATCACCCAAACTGTTCACAGCAGTTCTAGAGGAAGTATTTAAGAAATTAGATTGGACAGAGAACGGCTTGAACATAAACGGCGAGAAATTAACACATTTGAGATTTGCAGACGATATAGTGGTCTTTGCCAATACAGCAGAAGAATTACAACAGATGCTTATAGAACTAAATACAGCTAGTAAAGAAGTTGGGCTCTCAATGAATCTACAGAAAACGAAAGTCATGACCAATGGTGCAGATGCCAAGGAGATAAAAATAGATGACAACAATATTGAGTATGTAACAGAGTATATCTATTTAGGCCAACTAATATCCAACCATGACTCTACAACAAAAGAAATAGACAGAAGAATAGGAAATGCTTGGAAGAGATATTGGTCTCTGAAAGAGATTATGAAAAATAACCAAATAAGTATACACATCAAGAAAAAACTTTTTAACACATGCATCCTACCAATCTTGACATACGGCTGCGAAACATGGGCGCTCACCAAAGAACAGTGTAAAAGACTAAGCATAACTCAGAGGGCCATGGAAAGAAGCATGTTAAAGAAAAGAAGAATGGACAAGATAAGTAATAAGAACCTAAGAGAAAGGACAGGGTTAACTGATGTTACATATAAAATAAAACAACTAAAATGGAAGTGGGCAGGACATACCATTAGAGGAGGAGACAAGTGGAGCAGAGTAACAACATTATGGCACCCTAGAGGCCATAAAAGAAACCGAGGCAGGCAATTCAAGAGGTGGGCCGATGAGATTGAACTCATGGCAGGAAGAACCAAAACCTGGCCCAGACTGGTGTATGACAGGGAGGAGTGGAGAAGAATGGGGGAGGCCTTTGCCCAAAGGCACACAGATTCGGTTACTTAATATAAAAAATATATATAATGTATCTTAAATTTGTATATCTGATATAAGGCTTAAATAAATAAATAAAATGCTGATGTTACACAATATGTACTGAATTATTAGGTACATCAGCATTATAAATAAAATAAAAATAAAAATGCCTTATATTATTCCATTGGCAAATTTACACTAGAAACAGTTGTGATATACAGTCGTGGCCAGATAATTAAGAACACAGTTTTTTTCTTCATACAACTGCATACAAATATGACTTTGGAAATTTGATGAAAAATGCTGGATGCGGTTGACCAATTTTATTATTGAATAATACAATGCACGGGTGTTTAAACAAGGTTTACTTTAGTACAAACAAAGTTGATGTAAAACTTGTACTTTAGAAAATACGGATGGGTCCAATCAACACGTTTTATAACTCCATACTTAATTAGGAATTCCTAATTATAACTCCATACTTAATTAACTGTGTTCTTAATTATCTGGCCACGACTGTATGTAATTTTAGTCCCTATATGCCTGCCACATGGACCCCTCTTTGGGCAAAGGCCTCCTCCAAAGATTTCCACTCGTCACGATTTTTTTCCAGGTTTAACCAATTTCTTGATGCAAGGCTTCAGCTGACATCAGCATTACGTCTTAATAAATGACAAACCAGACAGTGGGGTTGCCAGGGAGCATGACGACATTATAAAGCTATTTTATCTTTCGTCAACCATATCAGACGCTACTTCACTTGCAAAAAACTGCTAAACATGTAGATATAAATCAGTGACCTGATTCTATGGGACTTAAGAGACATTGTGTTTGGCTATCTTTGGAGTACATAAGCTTAAGAGTTTTGTTCAAAGTGAAGCTTGCTGAGATGTGCTGAGATGAATTGAGAAACAAAAGTTTAAATAGTTCAATAAATATCATCTTAAAATCTTACCATGTTTTATGACACTAATCAATAGCCCCTGGTGTCTATCCATTTTTCCTTGATATTACTCACTTGGGAACTCCTAATTATTATGATTAATGTTATTTTAAAGTAATCACTAAATTTAAACATTGTTGTTACAATAAAAAATATTTATGTATCAAGCATACGCATTATAAGTTATTGGATTCCATAATCTATTGGAATCAGAGCAACTGTACAATACCCAGAAATCAATATTAAAATTGCAAAGGACTATGTAGTTGTGGATAATTGATATGATGATAAGAGTATGAATTGTATTTTAATGTTAACATTGGCTCCATAGCTCTTTAGTCTTAACGTGCTATCAGAAGTTCAATGCCTAATAATAGGCTTTCATTTAAGTACATGATGACGGTGAAACAAATGTATTACTCACAATTTAGAAAATAGAATAAAAACAAAAGGTAAAATTATATTTTTGTTAAATGTAAAGAAAGCCCCTTAAATATTTATTTGTTTGCATAATACCAAAGGAAAAGGCATCAAGCTAACAAAAAGTAGCCCTCGGATGGAAAAAGGCCTGATAATATGACCTTGGTACTTTGGTAGAAAGGAAGTGGCTACTGTGAGACGCCATGTGCCACATAAGCGTTAGCACTTTTCGAGCTTCGAACGTTCAGGACAGATGGAACTGCAAATTAAAAAGTATTTATGCTTTTAAAATAATTTTATGCCTTTGCCATAAAATTATGTACAATCCAAAAAGCTTTTGTCATATGATTATCGGTTTCGCCAATATTTTGATCCAGAAGGCAGCATAACTCGAAATTGACAACATTCAGTTTCCTATAGAGACAGTATTTCACTAGTTAATGATCGCTGGGGGCAGATTCACTTAGTTTATCCCTTGACATAACCTTTGAAGCATTATCACTTATTGCATTATAGCACTAACAGTCAAATAATGTGTTCATATATGAATTTATTTCTATTTTAATGTTGTGTTTTTCGTTTTAGAGCAAACCACTGTAAGTCTTAGCGAACATGGAGAAATTAGAGCTGAATATGAGGCTGAACTCAAGAGACTGCAAGCTGAGCGCTTACAGGAGGAGCAAAAACAATTACAGGAAACCACACTTCTCATCAAGTTTGTATAATTCGCTTAAGCATGGTTTATGAATCGGTTAAAGCTAAGCGGTCGAAGTGACACCTAGTACCAATGTGTACCTAGCTATATCACGAGTACAGACATTACTTCTTTTGGTTTAGACTCCTTACGCTTAGTACCGACCGAGCGTATTGCGCAAAATGCAAGATTTTTGTTTTAAAATTATGTTGAAAATATTTCTTTTTATGTAAGAAATGTAAACGCATCAGATAAATAACTTCTTAAGCTAGGTATTAAAAGAGAAATATTTACGATTTACAAACCAAAATATATATATATATATATATGTTATTTTGGCAGACCTTTTTTGACTTTTGCAGTTAGACGTGTCTTTTTCTTTTTATTTCATGATGTTGCAGTAAAAAAGTTTTTATTTGGGCCAAGAATCATTTATTTTAATATATTTCAATTTCTCATATTGTTTCGTTCATCGCAAGCTACCTAATGTGCTGCATACTGCGGCTGAAACATAAAGATACTTTATTCAATTAAAGATACAAATTTTATCGTAAGTTTTACTTGAATACTGACCGTGGTTTTCTTATTACTTCTGCCCTGGATGTAGCCAAAAGGCAAGGGTCACACGAGGTCGTCAGAACTTGATTACCAGATTGATATATGAGGTCCAGGTCACAACCGACTATTTCTCGCGCGAGATAGTTTCTTGTCTCTTTCTGTGCAGTAATGTGCGAGGTAGACCGGTAGCGCTATGTCGCGCAACATGAGTCGCGAAGCCAAGCTGTGCTAGATGGGCAGGTCTTGGTCATCAGGTGTATCAAAACTCCTCCGTGTTGGGGGTGGGTGGGGCTCGTTAGATTTGCCCTGACATAGACTATGAAATTATGGTCGGCTCGGCGGCCTGCAAAAATGGTACGATATAAGGGGCAGGGGTCTTCGGACTTCGTCTAAACGCATCTAAATGTCATAGGCCTCCCCAAGAAATTTAAAAAGCCGTCTGCAACGTGCGACAAAATTACAAAATTGTTGTAGCCAGGTGAAGTTGATTTGCCGATTGCCCTTGATTCCGAATCTGAATAAAAAAAAATATATTTTCAAAAAAAGATAGGATTGTATGGAATTTCTTTGGGTCCTGTCTCAAGAACACCGTTGGAGATAGATGTAGGGTGCTCGACCAAATATCATAATAGAATGCCCTCACACGTGTCGAGTTACATAAAACAATCAAGATATATACTCAAAAAATTAAAAGTTGTTGGAGAGGGCAGTACCTAATTATGTATCGGAGGATTTTTGAAGATCCCGAAAATTAAGACCAAAAGCCGACGGCGTGGAGCACCGAAGGTGCGGAATGTCACAGGCGCGACTCCCGCCTACGCGAGCTCAACCAACATCCTTATTTCCATAGAAATCGGCAAAATCTTAGAAACGCAATTCCTTCGAGTTCTTGAGAGATAATTCATTACAATTTAACACTCCATCAAATGGCCACCGAATCGTGACGTCATTATATGTTATGGCTACCAATATTTGCATGGAGTTTAGTTGTCATACAATTATTGTTTTTTTTAATTATGAGGATTCTAAAACAGTTTAAAAATTTCTTTTGTATAAAAAGAAACATAACATTTGCGTACCTTTGAAGTCACATATTTCAAAAAATATTATTCTTTGTTTCTTGACATTTTGAGCTAATTTTATTCTTATAACTACAGTCGGCTGTAGAATTTAACATCAGTCGTCATCCTTATTGCTATGTATTACTTGTAAAGGTAAGTCGAACCTATCAACAATGTTTCTAAGGTTTAATACGTTATTTTTTTATATTTATAGAAAAATTCAAAAAGAAGATGATGACACCCAAAAGAAATATTTGGGCATTATAAAGCGAGACGAAATGTTAGCCAAACAGGTACAAGAGGAGCATGATAAAAGGCCAGCCCCAAGGCCGACTCCTAGGAAAGAAGGGCCTACTAGTCGACCTAGACCAAAACCAACCTTGGCTCCTATCAAGCCCAGATTAAAAACTACAAAAATGGATGACTTTTTAACAAAGGAATCTAAAAACTACAAATCGTGAGTACTGTTATCATCATTCACCTAATCCAGTAATATTTGTAGCACAAACAACACTGACTGCCTTTCGCGAACTAGTAACTATTCAGTAATTATCATATTATATTTAAAACCGTCTGAATAATCCTTCTCGATTTTAAAATATGACATTATAATTTACTAATTATGTGAATTGCTATAATTTTCAGTAATCCCCTCCTAATAGACGACAGTACAAACAGCAGCTACGGTTCCGATTCAGTGGTTCCTCCAGACAGAACGGAAGCTCGGGGATCACCAGAAATGGTACCCAGTTACACTAAGTTTCTGAAAAATATGCTAGATAAAAAAATTAGGAACATCTCTGGGTTCTGGAATAAAGAAAATGGCGATAATTGTAAAACCAAGGTAAACTTGACAGTTTCGTTTCATTTCTTACAAACGGAGGATATAGTCGAGAATGGAATATTATATATTATATTATATAATATATATAAATGCATTTTCTTTTTCGGGATAAAATGTAGCCTACGCCTCTGCAGTCTACCAACACACTGGCATTTATAATATTACTAAGAATATATATAGGTACTCTCTGCAATAGTCCTGTCATAATTGATGCCCGTGATGTCTGATAAAGCAACGCTTTGTTAGATGGATGGTTTTTACATATGAATCTTAAGAAGTTACTAGGAGGTGCCCGCAACTATACATTTGTAATAAAATCATAAAAAATAGTCTTTTTCAAACATCATATTTCGAGAACTCGGTTGCGTTAAGTTTGTACCTCGTTTGTATCCGGCGCCATACATTTCAGGTGCAAACTTAACTCAACCAGGCCAATTAAGATGGGATAAGTGAAAGTTTGTATAGACGATATTGAAATATAAAAATGTAATTAAAATGATTATTATAAATATTTTTACTTGATTGAAAAAAAAAATTAATAATGTTTACGCTAACTGAAATTTCAATGTACAAATTAATTTAGGAGATGATTATTGATTTGTTTTAATTTATTATTCTTGAACTTGCGAATTCTTTGTACTTATGGAATTAATAAAGTTATATTTATTTATTTAGTGAAAGTTTGTACGGAATCCTCAGCGCGCGAGTCAGGCTCGCACTTGGCCGGTTATTTCCTGAAATGACGACCCCTCTTCATAGTAAACAGATTTTCAATACAAATCTAGAATTATATAATAGTACCTATAGATGATTATCCTATTGTTTCGACACATCTGATATAAAATAAAATATTCTATAAAAAATAAAATTACTTTCCAGAAATCCGAAGCACTACCTCAAACCGTTAATAAATATCCTACTGATGAGAGAGAGCCTGAAACACAGAATGCAACTCAATCATTACCTGTATCCTTGCCATATACCGGTATTCTACAGCATAAGATAAATTCTTTAGATAAACGAAGTGTCGGAAGCGGCAGTGTCGACTCTATGAGACAGGAGCTCTGTTATTTCAAACCGGTGCAAGGAAGGACCCAAACAAGGTTTGTAAATCTGTTTAAATATTGCACAAAAACATAAGTTCACTACCTATCTCTCTCTGACACACACACACACACACACACACACACAAGTGCAAGTTCCGTCTTTCTTGTTCGCTATCTATTTAGGTTACAACGAAGTATCATCAGTTTAGAACTTACGATCTTCCCCGAATGATAAATATGGTATGGTTTCTAAAAAAAAACGTGCGTTTATAAGTTGTTGATTTAACCAAAATTAATAATGCCCATATTTTTTATTATTGTGTTTTCATATAATTTTAATTCTCATTAATATATTTTGTTTTAAATCAAACATATGATTCGGACCCGAAATTTTATTCCTATTCCTAAAAAAATAAGTAACAAATGAAATTCATGGCATCAGTGCATTCAGTTTGTTACTTATTTTTATATTAAATTCAAAATGTAGATTGGTTATTATTTCCAAGCATATTTGGAGAAAAGCACTATATGTATTATTTTTATTTTTTTTTCACTTCTGCTCAGAAAGTACGGCCAAAATTGTACTTTTAGCCCCTAGAAACTGAAAAAATAACTAACAACCAGCTACATACTACTTACACATATTAAAAAAATCATGCAAGTCATCCCGCTGTTTAGGCATGAAGGAGTGACAAACATACACTGCACACTGACTTAACGTTACATGTTATCAAACGAATAATTATTAAGGAACATAAGTAGCTAGATATATCTATACATATGTATATATATATATATATGTAGGTACCTACGATTTTTTGCATTTTACTTAGAATGCAAGCCTAAAATTATGAAAAGCAAGCAGGCAACCACCTTCGAACAGCACCTTGAATGTACTTATTACGGATCCCGGAAGATTCCCGAGAGCTAGTCCGCTCTTCCCGCCGCGCCGCCTGCACTCGCCAAGGTACCGATTGACGACGATCGAGATGGCACCAAATACAAATTTAAAAAGCCATACCTCAAAAGCATAAATACCTCACAGGATCACGTGTAGCTGTCTGCCAGTCCGTTTGTTACACCGATTTGCTCCGAAACGACTGGATCGATTGAAATGAAATTTGGCACAGATACTTTCAAGATTTTCCATGTCTACAATATTACATTTTAATATCGAAGCCATTTTCGTAATTAACTTCTGAAAAAACATAAAAACGATTATCAGACATGTCAACCGCATCGTACCCCAACAGGGGAGATGATATTTCACGTCCATCACGTTGTATATTAAAATCGTTGTTGTTTTCGTAATCAGTAATCCGATAAACTATAGAAACCATACCAATGTTGATTTTTAGACTTTGTCACCACATTTCCCCCTTTTAGGGGTTGAGTCCTGACAAAAACTGAAACAATTAAGTACTCATTTATCGTTAGGAATATTCCTGTGAAGTTTCAAATAAAATAGTCATACTAATCTTGTTTTTCAAACTTTTGATCCCCATTTCACCCCCTTAGGAGGTGAATTTTGAAAAATCCTTTCTTAGTGCACCCTTAATCAAGCGATGAAAATATTTACGGTGCCACTGTCGCAACAGCAAAAAAATAAAGACATGCTCTAAAATCAACAGGGGTTGAAAAATAGATGTAGCAGTTTGAATTTACAAAGATTTTGATCATTGAAATTTGAACGGCTGTGGCACGACTTTTAGTTGACGGCCGCAACTTGGCCACAACCGTCTTTGGCGATCAAAAGGTTATAGGGTAGGAACTAGGAAGCTACGTGCCAAATTTGGAATCTCTAGAACCAGCAGTTTGGGCTGTGCGTTAATATGTCAGTCAGTCAGTTTCTTCTTTAATATATTTAGATTTGTGTTACAGTTACAGTGCCACGAGGGGCCTGCCGCTGCGTGTACCTGTTACTCGCCTGGAGAAACCGGAGCCTCTGGTGCCTAAGGAGTCGCCCACTAGAATGCAATATGTTGAAGGCCTGTGTCTTCTCCGCAACCGCTCTCTGGAGAAAAATTTGCCCTCTGCATTCGTGATAGCACTCAACAAGGTGTGTAGAAAATTATTATAAATTTTGCTTAATCATAATACTTATAATCCAGTGAATAAAAGCTTTTGTACTTTAGTCTCTATTCACCGAACTATCAGTGGCTTTTGATTAGTTGTAGACACGTCAAAGTGTTTGGTAGGTATGTTAACATGTCTTGCAGTTTCTATGTAAATCGAAATATTGCAGTGCAGGATTTTAAACAATTGACAAAATTTCATATTTTGAAGAATACAATTTTATTACTTTACTAAATTCTGCTTAGAAAGATGAAGTAATCTCTTTTTTTATATTTTTTGAGATAACTATTTATTTTATTATTAATTTATAAAAACTTACTCATTTTAAAATGTGGCAACACCTAAACTATGACTCAATGGAACAGTTACTTTAGTCCGATTTGACAAGACATTGTCAAAATTCAAAAGTGTCGGTATGGTTTGATTCATATTTACTGATTTATTACTGATTCTAGAAACAGTAACTATTGAACTTACATGATGAAGATGGTCTTCGCAGATAATAATGGTATCTTTGGCACAACCAATTTCCCCACTGCTCGACACCAATCTCCTTTATTCTTATGTGGCACATGAAAGAAATGTTTATCGGGTGTTTTCGTCGAATCGTTTTTGCAGTCCGGCACAAAACAATACTTGGTGTAATTTGGAGGAGTATATACCTCATCAACCGATACGGGTGCGAGTCTATCCATTTTTGTTAATAAGTCCCAGCAGATACGTAAGTAATTAAGTAACACGGTTAGTTTTTCATTTGAAATCTCGTTAATAAAATTCGGTATGCATCTGTCATCTGACAACGTCAAATAAAAAAATTAGTTATTTTTTCGCTGTTTGGTCTAAGACCTAATTGTCTTATATTGCGGTAATTTTATGTATTTTCTTATATTTCTTTAAATACAGAAGAATAAATTCAAAGATTTTTTTGCGCGTACACGACACAAAGCCCGGTCGATCTCTATATTAATTTCCACCTGTCAGAAATATGAAATGTTGTCAATTTCTAAATGTATAATTAAAATAAGCTTAGCTTTTATTTTAATTTGGTTTTTTGTCTCACAAATTCATGTTTGTATTGGTTTTTATGCTTTCCCATCCTACTTCTACAGTTTTAATATTTCAGGATGTAATAACCAAAAGTCCATCAGAAACCAAATGTAAGGCAAAGCAACGCGAGACGACTAATAACCCTCCTGCATCAACTGCAGTAACAAGAAGGAACACCGTTGCAAAAAGTAAACATTCCTCGCAAGTCGACGGAATCACTAAATTGAACATCGAAATAACTCTGAGACGGACGCGCTCCATGGGTAGTATTTCGAAAAGCGAAAACGAAACTACTCCTAAGAAAGCCAAAACGAAGGGTAGGAAAGTAGCGTCGGAAAGAAAACCATATTTGAGAAGCGAATCCAAAAAAATTAATGCCGAGAAAGAGCGATGTAGTCCACCAATAAATTCAGACTCTGTTAATAACAATAAGGTAAATTTAGCTGTAAAGAATTTGTCTAGTCCACTGCAGCATTGTGATGTTAAGAAAATTTTTGAAGAACAGCTCAGAATCGTGAAACAGATGGAGCAAGAGAAAAAAGATTTAGAGCTGGCGCGCAGAATGGACGAGGAATTGAACGGGCGCATGCAGCTGCGGCGCCCAGCTGTCAAGCGGCAGGCGCCGATGGCCTACGCGTTGCGCCCCGCCAAGAAGCTCAAGGTTTAAATCTTCCAGTACCGAAAACGACTTTTGCCATTTATATATAAATGAATAGTGTCGCATATAATATTACTTTCGGTGTCTAGTATTTATAACGCAAAGTGGAGAAACTGCTTCCGTGTGTTTGATTATTTGTTCTTTAGTTTTTATATAACCGTGTGCAGTATGTTATTTTTATCAACAATTTGGGAGTTTGATTTTTTTTTGTATCATAATGTAAGTCATCTTTTCTGTTGTTGTTCTCGGATACCAAAGCTGGTGATTAACTTGTAATATAACGCCTTTAAAAGGCAATGTAAATTATCGGTATTACTTGTCTATTTATTATAGTTTCCGAATCTATTAACAATACAATCGGCATGCATAAAGTGAAATAACATACGGCATTGCATTATTATTAACTGCTGCAGTAGCAGCAAAAAAATATATTTTTTCATTGATTATTATTAAGAGTTATGTAGTTAACTGTTTAGTGCTGTGAATCTTAGTTAAGGGTTAATATTTACTCGCGAACTCTGTATAGGACACAGGTCTTATAAGATTCTGTACAGATGAATGATTATTCGCCGACACGAACGTGATTCTTGTTGCACAATCGTAGTCGGCTGTAATTTTTTTACGTTTTTTTAATGCAAGAATTGTGTTCAATTATCACAAGTTTCTTACGGTAAATTAGGAGTTACTGATTTGTTCAAATGTTATAATTATAATCTATATATATATTACGCGAGGCCGATTTTTGTACATCCCATCAGATCTACAGTTATGGTCCGATTTTGATAAATGATATGTCATTAGATTCGTCTCATGCTGGAGAGGTGCATAAAACTCTTGGATTTTTAATTTTTTCCTGAAAAAGTACTGAAAAATGGATTTGAAAAAACTACTGTGCGCTAACCACGTGACTTTGACCACGTGACCTGTGATCCCTATTTTGACATAAGATGACCAGATAATAACAAGCATGATTTGCTCACAAACCTGTAGTAAGTTGTTCAGCATGATGAAATATTATTTTTGAGTCGGCAACGTAATATCCGCAACACTTAAAACATGTACGAATATGCAAAAATAATTTTACAGTTTGTTGACAATGAATGACAGTAACCATATTCTGACTACTTTTAATGTATTTTTTATTGGGGGTTATTATGTCAATGATCTAAATTGCCAGGTTGTTTTTCTTTTTAAAATGTTGATATGAAAACTTTTTTCGCATAACTGTTAAAAATGTGAAGGAACAAGCCGGTTAAGTGCGAGTTGGACTGGTGCTCGCAAGACTAAAACTAACCGTCATTCAAGAATAGATTATTTTTAGGTATAGGCGAGTTTTACAATAAAAAATCAAAGCAGAAAAAATGTAGTAAAACTAATTTAAACGTCATTCAAATAAGTAAATTTCTGATAGATTATTATAAATATGATTATTATGATTATATAAGTTCATAAAAAAAAAACCAAGGAAAATGGCATGAGTTATGGTAAATTAAATGGTATTTTACAAGAAAAAACTTAGTCCTTCCGCTTGCATGTCGACGGGATGGGAAATGTGTTCGAGTTGAGAATATGGACGACTTGACAATGTAGCTAAGTTAGGAATGTATCTACATTGGTAATATGGATGAGTTGGTAAAATGGACGAGTTGAAAATGTGGTTGAGTTGAGAATATGGACGACTTGACAATGCAGCTAAGTTGGGAATGTATCTTCTACATTGGTAATATGGATGAGTTGGTAAAATGGACGAGTTGGAAATGTGGACGAGTTGAGAATATGGACGAGTTGGCAATGAAGACGACTTGGTAATACGGGCGAGTTGATGATATGGAAGATTTGGCAATAAAGATGAGCTGATAATAAGGACAAGTTGGTATTGTAGACGAGTTGGGTGTATCGTCGAGTTGGGAATATGGACGAGTTGGAAATGTGGATGAGTTGGCAATGTGGATGAGTTGGTAAAATTGACAAGTTGGGAACATGGACAAGTGGGAAATGTGGACGAGTTCGCATTATGAACGAGTTGGCAATGAAGACGATTTGGTAATACGGACAAGTTGGCAATGATGACGACTTTGTAATACGGACGAGTTGGTGATATGGAAGATTTGGCAATAAAGACGAGCTGATAATAAAGACAAGTTGGTATTGTAGACGAGTTGGGTGTATCGTCGAGTTGGGAATATGGACGAGTTGGAAATGTGGATGAGTTGGCAATGTGGATGAGTTGGTAAATTGACAAGTTGGGAACATGTACAAGGGGACAATGTGGACGAGTTCGCATTATGGACGAGTTGGCAATGAAGACGAGTTGGTAATACGGACAAGTTGGTAATATGGACGAGTTGTCAATGTGGACGAGTTGGGTATATGGACGAGTTGGAATGTGGATGAGTTGGCAAAATGAACAAGTTGGGAATATGGACGAGTTGGCAATAAAGACGGGCTGGTAATAAGGACGAGTTTGTATAGACAAGTTGGGTGTATCGTCGAGTAGGGAATATGGACGAGTTGGAAATGTGGACGACTTGGAATTGTGGACGAGTTGGGCCTATGGACAAGTTGGAAATATGGACGAGTTGTATTTGTGGACGAGTTAGCAATATGGACGAGTTGGCATTGTTGATGAGTTAGAAATGAAGACGAGTTGGCAATGTAGATGAGTTGGGTGTATGGACGAGTTGGTAATGTTGACGACTTGGCATTGTGGACGAGCAAGTAATATGGACGCGTTGGCATTGTGGATGAGTTGGGAATATAAATGAGTTGGTAATATGGACGAGATTGACAATAAAGACGAGTTGGTATTGTAGACGAGTTGGGTGTATGGACGAGTAGGAAATGTGGACGAGTTAGCAATATGGATGAGTTGGCATTGTGGACGAGTTGGCAATATGGATGAGTTGGCAATAAAGACGAGTTGGTAATATGGACGAGTTGGCATTGTAGATGAGTTGGGTTTATGGACGAGTGGGCAATGTGGACGATTTGGCATTGTGTACGAATTGGGAATGTGGACGAGTTGGAAATATGGACGAGTTGGAAATATGGACGAGTTGGAAATATGGACGCGTTGGAATTGTGGTGTTGGTATATGGACGAGTTAGCAATATGGTCGAGTTGGCAATAAAGACGAGTTGGTAATATGGACGAGTTGGCATTGTACATGAGTTGGGTTTATGGACGAGTGGGCAATGTGGACGATTTGGCATTGTGGACAAATTGGGAATATGGACGAGTTGCCAATGGAGACGAATTGGTAATATAGACGAGTTGGCAATGCAGATGAGTTGGGTGTATGAACGAGTTGGCAATGTGGACGTGTTGGGTGTGTGGACAAGTTGGCATTGTGACCCAGATGGGAATATAGACGAGCTGACATTGTGGACCAGTTGGCAATGTGGAATAATTAACATATTACCCTAACATGCGAAACTTGATGGTAGAAATAACCTACATAGGTATGATGCAAATTTCAAAAAATTGACGCCCTCAAGGATAAATCATATTTGAATTAATGACGTCTGGCTGATCATTCTTATTCTCATTCAAAATAAAATTTGACAAATTCTGCTATCAACAAAACAAATTGATTTTGTAAGGCTTCCGTTTTTACCGACTTTGGTAAGGAACCCTAAAATTAGGTTTATATCATAGACTTGAGAGTATAGATAGCATCTCCCTCACTCTTCTGTCAGACACTATTTCAATGAGAGGAAAGACGAAAGTTTGAATTTGGAATTCGGGTATTAGGCCTTCAGCTCTAAATTTACTGAAAAAAATATGTCTGACTTTACTATACGATCAAGGATTTTATTTCTTATTTTAACAACTGTACCTGGGGATGTCGAATAAGTAATTTGACGAACGAGGAACTTGACGAAAAGAAAATTTGACTTAAAATCAAAGTTGACCAAAAGACAGCTTGACGAATAGGAGCCATGACGAATAGCAGATTTGACACATGGATTTTGACTCATAATTCATAAATGATTGATGATGATGACATGGCAGCACCCATATTAAGAAAATTTGGACGATCTATTGAATTTCATTAAAAAAACAAGCATTGATAATAGTGGTTTTTCGTGTATCTATAAACGTTTTATACTCTCTATTTCATACAATTGAGTTTATTTAACATTTTTTATTATCACTATTTTTAAGTATTTACGATTATAAATGAATACATAAACAGTTACACACTCCATGATTTCCTTTTTAAAACCTGCGTAGTGAGTGCCCAAATCTGTCATTTCGATTCATGTGCTATTTCTTGAAATTGATAGAAATCGATCAAATCGATAAATTTATGTCCTGAAGAAAGAACAACAAATTAAATTCTACCAATCTTATGTTCGGTCCTATGAAAATATGTCAATTATTTTTTTAAGATATGGAATTATTTTTATGGGTTAAATTTTTCCATAAATCGAATAACATTCATTTTATTTGTGAAACAGATCAGCAGATCACATGTCATTAATGCACAACTTATTTTTACAAGAGTTGAAAAAGTTGGTACGATGAAGCTGGCAGTTGGCTACCAGGCCTAGCTCTAGCCTGGCATGTTTTACCGTTTTTAAAACATCATTTTAATTCTTCGTTCGCCAAAATCTTCTTATCGATAAAGTAGTTATTTTCTGTAACACTACCGGATTTCCATATTCTAGCGGCGGTTCGACGCCGCAACGGGCCTCTAGTATATTATAAAAATCATCAGTATTTCGCCCTACAACCGTTATATTATCTACATCTGTTAGTTTTGACCCAAATCAATACATATGACTTTTCGTACGTTTTGTTTTATAGTATCACGGCAAATTTAATATAATGCGTAGGCATTTGCCCTTAGAATAGCAGTATTTGTATTAAATCCGGCCTCTCACATGCACTATAATATTCATGACATACACGGCAATGCCTAGGACAACATTATTCGGATGAGCTTATGCGAAATTTATGCTATTTTATGACATCCGCTTTATTTCGTAACTGTGTGTTTTCATCACTTGTGCGCACACATTTGTACTATTTACGAATGGTTGTTCACATGTAACTGAGCCCAGTAATAATGATGAGTAGGTAAAGTAGATTGCACTTGGCAGTGGCAAATGTGACAGCGACGGTAATTACTTTTTTAATTTAATATTACTGTCACAAATGTTTAGGCATATACGAGCTCTTGCACATTAAGTGTGTCGTCATTTGCTGTCGCGAATGGCTCTCATCAAGCTATTCCTTTTTTTATTTCGATTTTAATAAATGGGGAAATTCTCTATTCTACATATACATATAATATAAATCAAATAGATTATTGTTTAAATAAGAGAAGGTTTTTCAACTTTATACTGTAAAAATACCCGTACCAATAATTTATGATTTCACCAATTTGTCATAGACGCAGTTCCGAAACGTCTTAAAAAAAATATTCTAAAGTTATTATCTTTTGTATTCATTTAGTTTGGTGCCTAACGAGTAAAAATATCTAACTATAAACAAAATCTCGTAATAAGCACGTAATGTATCTACTAAATCTTCCAATTTGATCAAATAATGACAACCGTGGTGGTTGTGTGGGACTGTTGGTACAGTGTTGGAATGTATAATTTCAATTTTATTATATTTGTATTCCATTTAAAGCAGCTGGTATCGATTTTCTAATTAATAATTAGTATTGAAATCAGCAACAAAGACTATAAACATACCTACACCTGAATCGTTGGAAGAAAAAGTACAAAAAGTCGAATAATGTTCTCGCTGTTGAGGTGAAAAGTTGTGTGTGCTACAAGAGCAAAGTTTTTTGCATCTCGTGCTGTTGAGTCCCTCGCTACACTCAGGATTCTAACTTAGAATCACTCGCTACGCTAGTGATTCAAACAGAATCCTTCGCTTGCTGGGGACTCAAAATCAGCACTCGCAACAAAAAACAACTTTGCTCTCTTGTTGCACAAATAACTATTGTAATGTACGTAATCGTGTGCACTCTGGCATGATGTGGAATGAGCCCCGCAGTGCCAAATACATTAAGCGTTTTTGTTGCATACGAGGTGTGATACGGTGCTAAAGTTTCCGGCCGAGAGTACAGGCAGAGTAGGCTAATTACCTACAATAAGTATTATGTAGAGATAAAAACTAAACTCTTTTACTTACCATATTGCCTGCTTGTAGATATTATTAACTGATATTTAGATTACGTTGCTCTTTGCAAAGTCTTCCGAAAGTATTGTCTTTAATATGCCAGTGTAATTTTTTTTTATTACATTTAGACTTGTGCTTACCTCCGAAAGCTATTTATTCGGATTAATTACACAATTTTTAATCCGTACTTGATTATTTTATGTAGTATGTAACGTGGTCCATTAATATAAATATGTAGCTGGGAAAATAAAAATGAATAAACAGCTAATTAAAATCAATCAATTTAGTTATAATCTAAATTTAACTCGTTTCACATAAACTATTTCATCCGGAAACTTTTAAACCACACCTTGTTGAAAACGTGACAACTTGAAGTTGAACTGAACATTTTGGGTTAACAACCGCATTTTCAATAATAGGTTTTTTTATATAATAAATTATAATATCGTCGTTCCCATGGTACACTTACAAATCAAGTTTTTTTTTTTTTATTATTTGATTTAGACCCAATTTTGTATCATTTTAAGTAAAATTTCCTAGTTTGCAAAAATTCAGATTCGTAGGTTTATCATGGAAACGATGATATTTACTATGTCTTATTTAATTGTCAGGTTTGGTTACTTTAGCAATGTGAAAAAACAAAACTGACAAGAGTATATAAAAAAAGTCTAGCATCCCTTGAGCGCAACTCGAAGATAAAAACCTGTAATTAAGAAACAAAGTTTGCTCCATTTTATAAACAACCCACATACCCCGCACCTTATTTTTGAGCATTATTTTCGAAAGCCGTTTGTAAAGAAGACTGAAGCGGGGTCACGAGCCCCGCAAGCCGTCATCCATCGCAATTAAATCCTTTGATTGATACACAATTGTTGTTTGAAATCTAATACATGTAAAATAATTTGTATCATTCTTGTATTGGAAGTGATGATGATGACACATCGGCTTGGATCTCATGACATTGTGATTTGAATGCGAGTGTTCTGTGTTATAAATTAGAAATAAGGACCTACTTAGAATTAACATTGATGTCTTAATTTATGGAGGTATAAATGGTGCTGTTGAATTCAATTCTCACTTAGCTTGATATTAAGTTAGCTAAACTCCCTATTATATATTAGATAAAAAAAATGTTAACCGACAGCAGTTTCAATCATTCAGAAAATAACTTTCCGTAAACCGTACAGTCGAGTGTTAAAATATGGGAACGCTCAACATCTCAGCAATATGTACTGCGTTCATACGGCCCTGTTACGACTCTGCCGCAAGCGGCAGTGGCGAGCGGCGGCCATGTGAGTGAGCGAGAGCGAGACACTGCGCTCGGACCTTTCTCTCTCACCTTTGGCCGCCGCTTGCCGCCGAAGTCGTTGCCGGGGCGATAGACCGTTGTTACATGAGTAACGTTAAATGCAACCATATTTTTATACTTGAATGTAAGAGACTATTAAATTATCTTTTAACAGTGTATTTTCGTTATTTTATTAACTACCAATTCATGATAGTATACAAGTTGCAGATCGCAAGGAATGAATTGTAAGTACTTCCATAATTTATCCAACCACTGTAAATTGGAAATGAAATAGGTATAATTGCCATTCTTTCAAACTCAAACGGCAACTGCATTTTTCCCCTGCATTGTATTTTGCTACTTAGAAAACGCAAAAACCTTAGTTGACTGAGCGAGCGAAGCGTCTCTGTTTCATCTTCGCCCAAATTTATTTCGTATGTCCGTATTTTCGAGTTTCCGGCTGTTCTCGCCACATTTCTCAACCGAAACTCATGCACATTTTTGAAATAGCGGAAATATGTGGTTTAAAAGTTAAAAATTACAACTTTCTGCCATCCCAAAACAATCTCGCGCAGCCACCAGTTTATCTGATAGATGGCGCTGCCCACTTACTACTTTTATTTAACTTTTTAACGTATGTTTAAAATTAAGAAAGAAATGCAGCAATATCACTTTCGTGTGAAATCGACGTTACACGAAGTCTTTCTGAAACCCTATCTCCCTGAGAGCTCGCAGTTTCGTAATCGTACAGTCTGACCAAAAAGAGTAGAAGTGGAAATACTGTATAGTGTCGTCCCAGTTTTCATAGATTGATTAGAAAGGGACGCCACTACAGTATTGCGACTTTTTAATTTCTACTCTTTTTGGTCAGACTGTAATTTGGAGCATTCCATGATGTTGTAGGACATTCGTACTTAATGTTGAGACTATACAAGTCTGGTACTCTTTATATTTGAGTTTTAGTAAAAATAGCATATTACTTATTATTTCCGTACACATATTGGTAACATAACATATTATTATAATGACGTCACGATTAGGTGGCCATTTGTATGGAGCGATTTTAGCGCTCCGTAGGAACAATGAACTTTGACGGTCATTTCTAACTTTTAAAGCAGTATAAGTGTAGTTAGTCCCGTAAAGACATTTGATCCCAATAAAAAATCGAATCGATTGACATTAGGTACTTAACTGAAAAAAAAATCGTCATGCCTATGTCGAGGAGATAAAAAGTTTTAATTCATTTCATTTTATTTCATTTCAGTGTACGCATCTGTCACAACGGCAATGTCACAAGCAAAGCGTCTCTATGATAGATTCGATGTAGACACGCACAATGCACGCACACATAAAACCAAAACCGGCTTCATCTTTCGCAAATCTGTTGTATGAATGAAGACTCCTACTCTCCTAGGCGTATTTATTCTAAGCTTACTTAGCAAAACGTCTAGGTTATTTATTAAATGTACAAGTAGGCAGAACAATTTATTTATATAGAAGATAAGGTCTTGATCGTATAATGTCATTAAGTTGATGAAACGTCATAATCATAATTGCTAAACAAGTAGATTCTACGAAGAATTAATAATTTATTTACGGTATCCTTAATTAGTGAATTTGGAAAAAAAAACTCTTAAAGTAATGTAATTTGACAAATGACTAAATGTTGAATTGCAATTGAGGCTGGAAGCATTAAGTACGGATTAAGGGTAGAGACGGCCTTAAGCCAATAGAGGTGACAATGAAATAATGTATTGTCATTATACAACCTTAGTCTTTATAGGTACAATAAAGACGTTCTGCCAGATTGGCCGCTATGGCCGTTATGGTCATCTGAACCATTTGCCTATTAAGTACATACAAGGTAATGATTATAACATTAAGCATTTTAAAAACAAATATTTCCATCATCTACGGGATATGGTAAACGGCGTTTCGCACATGAGGACATCTTGGTACCCAGACAATATACCTAAAACTAAGGCTGGATTCCACCAAAATTTAATTAAGAGATTAATTATTACTTTCACATAGTAATGTGAAAACCTCATAAGCATAATAGTGGTAAAAGGTTATCTTAATAAAAAAACATTATATGTCCACCGGTGAACTGCTATGGGTGGATGATGGGGTTATAAAAGCACTTTAAGAGTCCTTGTTCCTTTTAAAATGCTGATTGTTTTAGTAATTTTTCTCTATGATCAAACCTGTTTCTTAACATATTATTGATGTTACTACCTAGAACATGGCTATTGGGATATATTGGTATATATTTGAAACCTACCGTTTGAATTATATATGATATTTATTGTTTCAAAAACTACTTGAAATTGACAAAATTCACGCGGAAAATTTGTATTTTCAACTTATTTTCGACTGCGCGCAATAAAAGCATGAAATAGCTACGTTACTACCTAGAACTTGGGGAAAAGTATTATTCACTTCAAAAAGTTGGTTGAAATTATCAATCATCATCATTTCAGCCCCAGGACGTCCACTGCTGAACATAGGCCTCCCCCAGTGACTTCCAGATCGGCCGGTTGGAAGCGACCTGCATCCAGCGGCTTCCTGCAACCTTTACCAGGTCGTCTGTCCACCTTGTGGGTGGACGTAATTATCAATATATTTGTCATAATATGAAAAAAATACATTTGAAAAGGAATAAGGCCTCTTAAGGGAAGACTGAAAGTATTTTCTCCTAGCTATAAAAAAAGCCCCTTTATTAAAATTATATTTGAAACAGTCAACAACTGGAGAAGCCAAATAATAGTATATTACTGCCGAGGCCGGGAAAAGTCAGTTCGTGGATGAGTATGATTCTTCTCGTCCTTCAATAATACGAATCTGCGAACTGACATTCCCGCCGAGGCTTGTATAGTGCTTTTCTCCAAATATGCTTGGAAATAATCACCAATCTACATTTTAATTTAATATATCAGTACCATGAAGTTCATTTGGTACTTATTTTTTTTAGGAGTAGGAATAAAATTTCAGGTCCGAATCATATGTTTGATTTAAAACAAAATATATGAATAAGAATTAAATATATATGAAAACACAATAACAAAAAATATGCACATAGGTAATTATAAATTTTAGTTAAATTAACAACACACTGTTTTTTTTTTAGAAACCATACCATATTTATCATTCGGAGAAGATCATAAGTTCAAAATAACTTTTATATTGATTTGGACACAATCATGTCTGTTTTATTTTTTATTTGTTTACGTTTGGTACACTTATTAATTTTCAACTCGCTCATTAAATATCATCATATTATTAAAATTAAAACTTTCGTGAGAAACCTCTAATAAATAACTAAGAATCATGAAAATAAATGAACCGCATATAAGATTATTATTTAAATTGTTTGTCCGTTATTCGAAATTTGTCGACATTTCAAATACATTGACAGTAGCAGAGCAAAAAAATTTTCAGTGCAAGAACTAAACGCAGAGAACAATTAAAAAGTTTATAATCGTTTTTATTTTTTAAATTTAGTGGACAATTGGCTGTATGGTGAATTATCAAAGTCTTTGAAAAACTTAAAAGTAAAAATGCAGTAACCGGCCAAATTAAGATTACCCCATAGAGTATATTGAATAATGTATTAATAGAGTCGTCAGTCAACAATCTCGATTGCAGCGCCATCTATTGATGTGTGGCGAAATTAATCAAAAGTAATATACCTAGCTATAACCATACCTATATATATAACGTTTCAACTGCTCCGCCGCCCGGTAGGAAGTCAATTCTGATACCTGTGAATCTCAATATATTTTATAAAACTAAATCGATTTTAGGTTTATAAAATATATTGAGATGACCTGTATCAGAATAGACTTTCTACCCGACGGGACACTATCTGTTTTTTATTTAGGTACATGAGATATCAAACGAATAACGCCGTATTTAGATTTCTGGTGTCAGAAATTGTAAATAAGGCGTTGTAAAATCAACATAGACGCTAGGAGTGAAATAAAAATCTTATTTTCAGAAAGGCGTAGATTTATTTCTTTTGCTACAATACCTGAAAGCATATATTTGCACGGAATCTGCCGTGTCGTAGTCGGTTCTTTTACCTTTTAATATTTTGTTGGTGTCCCTGCACCAGTTATTTAAAAAGAAGCGACACGACAGGTCCGAAATCTCTTCGGCGAGTTGAGCCCTGTGGTCATCACATTTGATGAAATCAAATCTAATATGATAGGAGATTACCATCTTCATGTATGCTTTAATGTTTGGCATGTTGATGTCATGCCTTATAATATAAATGACCACGTCTTGAATGTATGAAAAAGTTTTCAGAAAGTCAGTAGCGGGGTAAGAAAGTCGCCTTATTTTATTTGAATGTTCTTTTCTTTTAATGTACACACTTTTATTTTGTTTGTCGTATAAACAGTCTTTGCATTCCTTGCAGCCTTTAAAAAAATTTCTCGTTTTTCGAAGTACGTACCCCGCTACGTATTCCAAGTGTGCTTTAATTTTAGGATTTTTTATCTTTTATTGCAAGTTTAACAAGATTTGGTCATTTAAATGCTCAAATTTGATTTCCGTTTAACTATTTGAAAATCTACGGGTTTTGTAAAAGAGTTGCTTAAAACATTTAAAATTGAAGCACGAATCTTTTTCGCAATTAGCCCCTGACGAATGTACTGAATTATTTACATTGTTGATTAAAAGCGAAACAAACGCTACTTCGAAACCAGCAGAGGTGGGGTTAATGTTCCGAACCCCATGTGACCTTATGCACCCAAAAAAGTTTTCTAATGGATCTTGGTTGAAATGTCGAAGCCACACAGATTTTAAATCGTGCCCAAATATTTTGGTTTTTAAATAAAGAAAATTTTCAATGGTTCTTAACCAATTAGCTATCGATGGCACAACACTGGTCTTTCCGTTGCTGGTTACGAACTTCATCGATTTGAGCACTGTTCTCGCCTTCTCCCATACTATTTGGTGACAAGATGACGGTGTCAAAGGCCCGAGCAAAGGTTTCGCAGCATTTTTCCTCGCTCCTTCGTATGATCCGTTGACAGAATCAAAGAGCTCGTCGAAAAACAACAGCACATCAGCAGTCTCCTTACACTGCGCATCCAATATACCGATCTCTGAAATAAAAGTATACAATGGTTATAAACTGAAATTCATTTAAAATACCTTCACCATGCTGTGATACATTATTATTATTAATGAACATTAATAATTTATTCGTATTCAAGATATGATGTAAGGATGTTTACGTAGCCGAATGCTAAAACATTTAATGCATCATGAAACGTAAATTTTAATTATCGTTCTTGGTGTGTATATTATTCGGCAGTGCTAAATTGGCACATTGAATGGAAACATAATTTTGACACATGTTGTATAAACAATTATATATCAGATTGTATGACAAGTTTTACAAATGAATAGATGTAAAAATATAAGGCACTTTGGTTGATGACATGAAATTATATGGAAACTTATTTCAATTTAAAGATATTTTTGTAATCTTCAATTGTAAATATATTTTTGACGTAGACTGTATAAAAAAAAACTTTATGGGCATTTCCCCAAAAAATACTTTATAATTATAAGCAGCTCACAGAGCCCTTATATTTGATATGTCACGTGATGGATTTCAAAACAAAAAAATACAAAAGGATAACGAAGTCATTACTACAAATATAAATGCTTCTCTCCCAAAGGAAACAGTTAACATAAATAGATAAAATTGTACATAATGTTTAAACATGTATGTAAATCTAAACAACTCACCAGCTAAATATCCCATATTTACAGCAACTGCCCTGCTAAAGACTTGTGTTGCCATCTTAACTTTCATTTTTGGAATTTTATTAGGATTAACATGGTTCTCCGTTAATTTTGGTAATAAGCGTAAACCTTGGTAGGCTGGATTTTCATGGTATAGTTGAACAATGTGATCCCATTTCGCCACCTTTTGAATTTTATCAATATCACACTTTAAATTTTTATTTAATAGGTTGTTCCTAATACCTTTCATTAGATGCGGTGGATCAAATAACGGTATAATCTCCTGGCCATCAATTTCAAATATATTCTCTTTTAATTCTTTGCCAGCTCTCAAATAGTCGGCTCTTGTTTGGCTGATTAAATAATTAACAGCGCTAACATTACTTGTGCCTTGGTCACAAATTGTAGCCACAACATCGAATCCGTTTATTTTTAATTTTCTTATTAATGCTTTAATTTGGATGACTAAACTCTCTTTTTGCGTACTGCCAGCGCAAAAAGTATAAGAAATTGGCTGTTTATACTGTTTTTGGACACCACGTATCATAAACACCAACGCGTGATCCGAGATTTGTTTTGTTTTTTCGTTTCCATTGTCCACAAAGCCTACAATTTCATCACGTCTGCGATTGTAGTTAAAATGTGGCGAAATAGCAATTTCATCGAATAAAAGCACACATTTCCGTTCGGACTCAGTCAAGTTAGTGGCTTTTTTCTTTAAAAGTTGAAATATGTTTTCGTTGATTCCAGTTTTTAAATTCGCCCTTGAAATTATTCTGCCTAACGTAGCTGGAGAAGGCAGAACAAATATGTTTCGGAGCCAGCGGTAAGCCTTAGGGCCTCGTTTGTATAATGACAATGCCATAATTTTTTCTTTTTTCGTAAATCTTCTGCCCATTTTATCTTTGTTTATTTCTCGAAATTGTAACAAAATGCATAACAGAGCGGTGGATGTGAAATTACTGACAGCTTTTTGAAATGTCGGATTTTCTGCTAACTTGAGAGCTTTCTTCAGCTTTGCAGCATATTTATCTTTAGCTGTTTTTAGTTTTTTGATTTGCCTATACAGCGTACTGGCTTCTGTGCAAAATATCCTGGATTGGTTCCCTTTCAGTTTCATTGATCCTGAAACAGAAATTGTGATAACTTTAAGGCACATTTTTTAACAATTTTCATAAACCAAACAATTACTACCTATAGTATGGTACAAAAACTTGTATAAAAAATATTATTCAGACATACTCGGATGTGTCATACTATGTCCGGTCGAAATTATATGAATCTTAATCCCTCTTTAGTTGGGGTGTGAGTTTGAAGTGTAAGTTCTCGCAATCTAAATACAGGGTGTTCGGTATAACGATGTAGGAACGGTGATACAGGGGACTATTTGGAAGATTTTTAACCCTATATTCCTTAGTCTAATCTGTTATAGTTTTCTTTTAAATCAAGTTTTCAAAAATTTTCAATCCGTACCAAAAATGTACATAAAAAGATACATTTAAACTAAACTATACATTAAATCACCAAGTTGATTGATACTGAGATACGAGCTTTGTTTCAAGTAGTAAATACTTGTTACTTAGTGAATTCTGGTTTTCAAAAAACGAAATGTTTATTATTTGTGGCAATTATGCCGTAGTATTTATGTGTACCTACAGTAAACAAATCAAGCAATTTTTAAATGAATTGTTGGTCAATATCCTAAGTAATTATTGTTGTAACTGCCTGCTAAAGTTTTTTTTTGTTAGAAATCACTGAGCTACAAAAACGCTTTTACAATAAAAGTTTAGTAAGTATGTGGGAGGGAACTTTTTTATTGTTTAATAAATTAATAACGAAGTTAATCAGACAGAAAGAAATTTGATTGAATGCATAGTTTGGTTTAAATTTTACATTTCATGTAAATTTTTGGGACGAATTTAAAATTTTGAAAACGCAATTTAAATATAAATATATATATCACAGATTGGACTACCACATTTAGGGTTCAATATCTTCCAAATGGTCCCCTGTATTACCTCTTAAAGTTCCTACATCGTTACGTTACGTTATATTACACATGCGCCGTAATAACAAAAAATAATTGTACCTATTTGGTACAATTTATAACGATGGCCAAATCTATGTAGTATACATTTCCATTTATGTAAAAACATTGTATAAGTATTTGTTTACTTTTTTACACTGAAGAAATACAAAATGATTGCATTATCAGGAATTGAGCAGACACTGTAATAAAGCTTGGCATAGAATTTATGAAACTTACCACTGTTTACAGGTGATGGTTGAGTAGTTTCCACATTCCTTCTAGTTAATTTATCTTTTGAACTCGTAGTTTCAAAGAAAGTATCTGTAAAACATATAATTATTTTCTTATATCTTCCATATTCTGCCAGTTAAGTACGAGATATATTTAATCCTAAATACTTTTTTTGATAAAGCGTTCATTTGATCATATTGTGACAAACTTTTATGGACTGTACTTTTCTTTTAACATTCAAAAACTACTCCCTAAGACGATTCTAAAAAGTTCTAACTCGGTATGTTTTCTTTATTTTTTTACACTTTTATGACAACCATTATTTATTTATTTATATATTTAAACTTTATTGCACAAAAGAAAAACTTAACGTACAAAAGGCGAACTTAATGCCATGCGGCATTCTCTACCAGTCAACCTTAGGGCAAAGCAGAGATATTGTAGGCGGTGCATCAAACAACATAATTACACATAATTAAAATACTCATACTATTATAGCTACATAGATACATATATACGACGATGAAACAAACCAAGCAGAATTACTATGAGACTTCAGTTCTGCCAGCAAAGAAACTTCGCACGTATTTCATACTATACTAGACTAGGGGGCACCCCCTAGCAACTTTGTCCACGTATTTTTTTCTTTGCTGTAGACGTATAAAAAGTATCCTATGACCATCATTCCACAATGCAGTCGTGTGTGGCAGGAAATTTATAGTAAACCGCACAGTTGTGGACTGCCAACTATCTATATACGTGGTAAGGATGAAAGAATAGCACGATACAAACCTTTCGATGTTGAAGGTATTTCCATATCAGTCCGAATGTTCGTTACATTCTGGTTTGTGACATCCATCAGGGGAGCTCGAAGTGCAGAACCTGAAAATTAAACATAGATTTTAAGCCCACAATTCTTTCAATTAATCAATATTTCTTTTAGTAAAAAAACCTACTAAGAATTTACTAGTAAAATTAACTTATTTAATAAAATAACATATACAGTCATGGTTCAAACATTTTAAACAACAAGACTAGACCTTAAAATTAACCCTAAAGTAAAAATATATAACAACGAAAATTAAAATAATTATATACAATTGCACAATACAAACCTTTCGATGTTGAAGGTATTTCCATATCAGCTTGGATGTTTCTTGCATTCTGGTTTGTGACATCCATCGGAGGAGCTTGAAGTGCAGAACCTGAAAATTAAACATAGGTTTTAAGCCCACAATTCTTTCAATTAATCAATATTTCTTTTAGTAAAAAAACCTACTAAGAATTTACAAGTAAAATTAACTTATTTAATAAAATAACATATACAGTCATGGTACAAACATTTTAAACAACAAGACTAGACCTTAAAATTAACCCTTAAGTAAAAATATATAACAACGAAAATTAAAATAATTATATACAATTGCACAATACAAACCTTTCGATGTTAAAGGTATTTCCATATCAGCTTGGATGTTTCTTGCATTCTGGTTTGTGACATCCATCGGAGGAGCTTGAAGTGCAGAATCTGAAAATTAAATATAGGTTTAAATCCTACAATTACTTTTTTACACTAAAAAAATTATAAGCAATATTATATATGTAGAGATACAGAAAAAAACTAAGTAAATGTGAACAAACCTGACATATGTAATGTTGGTACTGAATTAGCAGACAATCGTTTGCTTGTAGTGTAGAATCTTGGTTCAAAGTGATCATGGCACACTCTGCGCTGCTTGTATATCTTTTGGTTGTCCAATGCCAAAATATCGCCACCAATTGCATGGACCCACAAGTGAAATCTTTCTGCTTGTGTGTCAGGATTTGGGAATATATGAAGTATCACATTATCCAATCCTGTAAATATATGAAATATGTATATGATTTAACATGAGTCATCAGGAAATATCAATATAAAATATAATGCTTGATAAAATAATAAACCACAATATTTATTTTGTACTTAATGACCATCAGACATATCTGGTGTGGAATAGGATATTAAAATGCTGATGGTTTATTCTACACCAGATCTGACGTCGCAACGGAGCCACGCCATTGTGTCGCCCAAAAAACTAGTTTTAAATCTTTGTTCATGTGTATTTCTGTGGTTCACTGTGCCTTGGTTTTGACTGTAATGCTGTTTAACTTATTTGAATAATAAATAAATAAATGAAAACAAAGATTTTTACCCTTAATAGAACCTATGTTCTCATTTATTGCGCCAAACGCGTAAAGGGGCAAGCAAGGCGTTCATAACTATATTTTAATATTATTGAGTAATGGGACATATTCAGATATTATGTGAATACCTTGGTCATTTTGATATTGTACTTTAAAGGTGAGCACACTTCGCTCCAGCGGAGCAACTCGGCGCGGCTAACTATTATTCGTATGAAATCGCACAAGGTCTAGCACACTGCGACGCAGTAGAACTGCGCGAAGCTCAACTCGTAATATGCGCTCACCATAACAGTCGTCACAAATTGTTACAAGTCATCTCCAATCAATCCATTAAAAACTCTTTTGTCATATTACTATTACGACTTTCGAAGCTGATGCGTGGTGTTTTTTTATGTAACATGCTGCCGAGTGTTCAAACGCAATTATTTTTTGATTACCAAATATTCACACAACTTATATGAAAAAATAATAAGAAGATCGGACGACGAAAGTAATCAAAAGTTTGTGCATTTTTCACGTTTGATATTATTCGATAAGACAATAGTAAAGTAAAGGAGTTTGAAATGCCTTGCCGACTTACTTAAATATTTACAAGCAACAAGGATAAATTATGACCATATATTACCTCTGGACATAAAAACATGTAATCATACAAATTACGTATACCAAGTATCTACAATTTTATACTTACGAGTTTTCCTGCAACACGGAACACAACACTTTTTGTCCACCGACACCGACATTTTCGTCGCAAATCCAAATCAGAGGCAAATCAGTATCCAGTATCAAAAAACAGGTCAAACGTAATGAGCAGGGGTCGGAGAGTCCAGGAATAGCCAAGTCGTAATCTTGAAATTAAATCAAAACGGAGGGAAGAGCACTTTCACGATCACGAAAATAAACGGAAGTTCCGTTTGCGAAAATAATTGACATTAACGTCATTGTTTACTTTTTAATTTAACACCTCAAGTATATCAAATCATCGTCTATATCAATAAATTGCATCGATATACATTTACAAAAGTAACGATTAGTCGCTTTTATAAATATTTTCAATTGTTTACTAGGAATTTGAAAAATAAATTCAATAAATATATTTTTTGTTTTGCATGAAACGGAACGTAAAAGATACATCCGCTTAGAGTTGCTAAGTAAAAAACTATTGTCAGTGATACCATGTAAAACAAAAATTGCATTCCTCGTTTAATTTAAGCTCCATCTGTTGTTGTATGGCGGAGTTACATTCCGCCATAGAACCCGCTACTTTGTTCTAACTGAAAACAGTGTGGATTACCCTCATTTGTATGAGACGTTATAAACGGAAGGTGTGCTTTTTACTTAATCGTCTTATTTAAATAATATTGATTTCCCGGATAAGGCCAATAATATATATATTTTTTAATTTTTATTAATGCCTTCTAAATATAACGAACGATTTCGCGGTCCAGTTTTACTACATTAATGGGAACATTTCCAAGCAAGTTGGAGAAAATTGTTTTTAGTGTCGTACTTCATACCTTCGACGGTGAAAACGGAACCCTTACAATTGTTGTAAGTATGTACGTATGCCTGTGCAGGAAAACACAAACGATATTTTCTGGTTGAAGTAGGTACGAGTATCTACTTGAGATTTTTACTGAACATTAACTTCTATGTATTTGTGTTAAGTGGTCCTGTATCGATAACTTTTCTGAATAGAAAAGAAGAACTAAGAAACTTGATGTGGCCCTTGTTTTTATCTGAAAGCCCCACGAATGGTGTTCTATTAATGAAACTTCAGATGTGATGATGAAGAATCAACGAAAACAAAGTGCGGTGTGGGTGGTCCCAGCTGATCCACATATGTGATGCAACAAACAATAGAACAATAGAAAATTCATTTAGCCTTGAATTGTATAACGACACGTGTAACCTCTTAGGAATGTCGAACCATATATGGAAATGACCTTAAGGAAAATCAGTATAAAAGCATTGGTAATTATTTAATAAATGTTCATTCTAACACCGAGCTTCGTCGTATTATTATCCCCGTGCTACCACACTTCATGGCGACCCTGCCAGTGGGGCTGCTCGACGCAACCCAGCGCTTCGAGGCAGCCCCAGCTGTGAAAACAGCATAACGGCCGCCCGACCCATCTGCGTGCACAGTATAGAGGCCGCCCGACCCAGCTCGTCTCAGCATACCAGCCAGCCTGCCAGCCGGAACCAGCACAACCAAGTGCCACCCGAAAAAGAAAAATTTTGAAGCAAAAGAAGACCTATGCAGAGGACGGCATCCCCGATTAAAACGGGCCCTCCGACGACGCCAAGTCAGCTTCAACGACAGAGTCACGATCACGTGACGTCAGCGGGACAATAGAGCGGCTAGCCAGAGGCAGCGACAGCAGGCCGGAGCAGAGCGTCCAGCAGCAGGTACCAGCACCACCAGCACCAGCACCACCTAAACAAACCTAGACTAGGACTGGAGGTACAACTTTACTGTAGAATAACGTTACTGTTATGATCATTATATTTTTATAGGATTAATTATGTAGGATATAAATAGAATATAATAAGTAGGTCAGTTGATGTGTAAACACAATGACCAGCCTGCCTCCATATAAGGAATGGAAGGCGCAGCCGTAATAACGTGTCAAGTTGCGCGACACAATCACAATATTCGCGCAGTACAAAGACTTAATGAATTTTAAATTATAATTTTTTTTAATGTGTTGATTTGTTTTGCATTAATTATAACACACTCTTATGTACTTTAAAGGGTTTTGAGAATGAGTTTATTTTTTCTGATGACCTGTCGTCATCAGCGGTGACCCGAGAGAGGCGCCCCTCAGCTGATAAGCATGCATACATAAAAAGGTACAAGACAGGCAGGGATACAAAGTATACCCTTAACTGTAATATGTACAAAAAATGTACAAGGTCGGCAAGCCACTAAAAAGTGTTGTATTCCGAACCAGTAAAGTGAAGCCAAAGTGCACACTTAATTACGTACCTTATAAATGTTGCAAAAGAGAGGAAGAATAAAAAAAAATAAACTCAAGGACGAAGACATGAAAAGTATTTAAAAACCCTAATTGACGCATTTCACAAAAATAATGCAAAAATTAAAAATGAGTGTTATTAAATTTTAAAAAACTTATACTGTGTTAAAATTTTACTCAAGGACTATATTATTAATTACATTTAATAACATTAATTAATCAAGAAAATGTGTTTATAATAAGTAAATAACAAATATATTACGTAACGGGGAAAACCCAAATTAAATAATAATAAATAGATACTAAGTAAAAGATAAAACAAGTATAAATAAACATAAAGTATTTCGATGAGCGATTAGACTGATCACCTTAAGAGCTATTGAAATTCTTATTTGATGAAGTTTTACGGCATAAAGACAAAATAAAATGACACCACAGTTATATGATTTCAAAGTAAAGGGAAATAATGTCACTTGTGAGTACGTTACCACTGAGTAACATCGCAAGTAGGCATGTAATTGCAAGGTACACCAGGATACAAGGCAGGCGCGGAATCCTTGAAATCTGGTCATGATTCGATCGAGCATCAATCGTGAAGATCCTTGGACACCTGGAATGTCTATGAAAGACATAGAGTGTTAAAAGAACCGCCTGAACATATGTAATGCATATATTACATATTAATATTATATGCGCGCGCGCACTTCAAATCCTTGTTACCTGTATGGAATTCCTGTACACATAAATAGGTGTATATGTAAATACGGTCGGCCGACCACGCGCTGTGTAACCTTAGCTTCCCCAATCAGTGATACAATGTATCATAAGCGCATACAAATAAGATTGAAATCATATACCTGCCGCATTGGCGACACTGTGTGTCTCTATCGCGTACGAAACGAGCTTTGCTCGCGAGAGAATAAGGTACAATTTGCAAAAACTGCAACAGGAACCCCGATTGTATTAAATTAAAAGTGTTAAAAAACTTAGTAGTTATAAAGATAACGTAAAATAAAAGCATAAAGAAATAGGATATTTATAATTAAACTTAATGTTTTATATTCGTAAAATAATGATAAGAAGTTATACAATTAAATTTAAGCTAAATAAATATTAGGTAATAAGATTCTATTAGCGATTAGTATAGTTAATGCGTATTTAGATTAAGATAGTTTACAGGGTTAGAATTAAAGATATACATAGATAAATAGATAGAATATATTTTTTTTTTACTATTTTATACATACTTAGTGTTAATCAGTTACTATAAACTATAAAATAGGAGATTTAATATTAGTCCGAAAGGAAGATAGAAATAAGATGGACCCAGTGTATAAGGGACCTTATACTGTAATTTTAGATCTAGGAACCAATGTAAAAATATTAGTTTTAAATAAAGAGCACATAGTGCACAAAAATAGAACAAAACCTTATTATGCATAAATTAATATTATTAAAATATATAGCAAAGAATGAATGATCCACCCAAATAAGGAGCCACCTCCATCAATAAGAAAGTATCAATGAACCAATTGTAAACAAGCATCATATTGCTTCCACAACCATATAGAGATAAGATAATGTAAACATGTAATGTAAGTAGCATTAAGATAATTTAAGAATCACTATGTACACCATAGCTATAAGTAGATTAAGTATTATGTAAGCCAAAAACAGTTGCATTTTAATTACTATTTTTGTCTCAAAAATGAGGGGAGAGATGCGGTGTGGGTGGTCCCAGCTGATCCACATATGTGATGCAACAAACAATAGAACAATAGAAAATTCATTTAGCCTTGAATTGTATAACGACACGTGTAACCTCTTAGGAATGTCGAACCATATATGGAAATGACCTTAAGGAAAATCAGTATAAAAGCATTGGTAATTATTTAATAAATGTTCATTCTAACACCGAGCTTCGTCGTATTATTATCCCCGTGCTACCACACTTCAAAAGCAATATTTTTTTGTGACTACATAATGTATATTTTGACGATTTTCATATAAACTCATGCATTATAATATAACTCATTTTGCTCCAACGAAAATTTTTATAACTCTATATGGCGCTAGTATGGACTTTACAGTTCTCCCTTAGGTTACAGATATAAGTAAATTTCAAGGTTAAAGTCAATGGCTGCCGGAATAACTTTATATTCTTGGGTATTTTTGTTAAAAAGTTACTATTCCTAGGTATTCATATATCAAATGTTTCTACCCTTTCTTTATGTTCTGTTATTTGATTTTAAACTGACTTCAAAAAGCAAGAGGTTCTCAGTTCATCTAATTTTTCTTTTTATGCATGTTCTCCGATTAGTGTTACGTCGCACCAGCTCACGGGACAATGGTGTCCCGCAACTTTGGGTGGCGTGCACGGAGCCGAAGCCAACGCGTAGATGCCCCTTCGACAATTGAATGTAATATAAGAAATAAACCATGCGGATGCTCCCGCTGCCTGTGTCATGGGACGCACTCAGAGACAGCACTAAGGAATATAATTCTCACAAGGAGGACAGCACCCGTTAGATGCAAGAACGAATTATGGATGTATGGAATCTAAACACGATACTAGGCTATTGTACTTGAAATGCGATGGACTAACTACTGGGCTATTGTTTGAGACAGCCGGACGTCTACCAGGAAAAGTGTCTCATAGCAAAAATGGCACCGGCAGACGATGACTCGCCCCCAACTAGATGGGCCTCCTTAAAATAGCCACACATAAAGTGTCCTAAGGTATGTAGTACTAGTAAGTATTCTGTACCTAAGGGCAACATTGGTGTGGACGGGTAAGGGTGGAGAGATGTAATACTGTGCTTTAAACCGAAGCCAACTAACCCTGACGTTTCTACATTCACCCACGACACGAGCCGCAATTCTCGTGACTCCACTCTGCATGGCATGGCCGGCCGGGTAAGGCGAGCAGAGGCGGATGCCCTGATCCATAACCCTAAGGCAGGATTCCTCCAGGAGCACTCAAGTACGTGAGGTCGCTACTCCCCAAAAGCTCACCACAAACTGTCCTGTGGGGTGATTCTGTCTTTATTTGAAAGGATATATTTTCTAGTCGGTCAGGATCTGACGATGGAATCTTAAAGATATCGATGGAGCACTTCAATCATTATAGACGTACCTATCGGAAAAAACATTAAAGCTCGTAACTGAGCAATGCTATACTATAATAAATTTATGAAACATGTAACATGTGGTGTGTAAGGGGCCCCAAACCTACATCTCTCAGGGGCCCAAGCCAACCTCACCTGCTCGTGGTGCACGCTGCTGACCAACGGACGAGGCTCTGGCGACCCGCCAACCCGCAAACCGGACCAGCGTGGCGGGTTACGGTCCGAACCCCTCAAATGAGATGACAACTTTACCACGGCCCCAAGTACCCGGCGGCTGCAGTTGCAAAGCTGGCGGAGACGGGCGTCGGCCGAGCACTGGAGCTAGGGGTGCTAAGAATCCCCGGGTGGGGCTCCACCGTCAAATGACCTCGGCTAACGATAGTACGGACAACCGACGTAGGCTATCACTGGTAACCTACAACACGCGCACGCTAAGGACGGACGAAAAGGTCACAGAGCTGGAAAAGGAGGTCAGCGGGATGCGCTGGGATATCAAGGGGTTATCTGAAGTCCGAAGAGAGGGAGAGGACCTGATAGCCCTGAAATCCGGTAACCTGCTGTACTACCGGGAGGGCGACCAGCAGTCCCAGGGTGGTGTCGGGTTTATCGTCCACAAGTCTCTCGTTAACAACATAGTGACAATTTCGAGTGTGTCGAGCAGGGTTGCGTTCCTGATACTCAGAGTATCTAAAAGATATTCGTTGAAGGTTATACAAGTATACGCGCCGACCTCGACGCACCCGGATGAGGAGGTGGAGGCCATGTATGAGGACGTCAGTAGGGCCATACATGCTTCCAAATCGCACTTCACTGTTGTTATGGGAGACTTCAACGCAAAGCTGGGTATGAGAGGCGATAACGAGCTGAGAGTGGGGCAATTTGGATATGGGCAACGGAACCGGAGGCTGGCCGAATTTCTGGAGAAGGAGGGACTTCATGATGAACTCCTTCTTCAAGAAGCCGCCTCAGAGGAAAATGGACCTGGATGAGTCCCGACGGTTCCACGAGAAATGAGATAGACTTCATTCTGGCCACAAAGAGGCAAATATTCAATGATGTCTCCGTGATCAATAGGGTGAAAAGTTGAAAACCGGTAGCGATCACCGAATGGTAAGAGGCACATTGAATATTAATGTCCGCCTAGAAAGGTCTCGCCTAATGAAGTCTACGCTCCGACCAACTACAGCCCACATTCAAAACCCCGAAGACTTTCAGCTGGAGTTAACAAATCGCTTCGCTTACCTGGATGATTGCGTTGCCGTGGACGATATAAATAATAGGTTGGTAGAAACTGTCCACGAGGTGGGGAAGAAATTTTTCAGATCCCGCCGCAAAGATAGACCCCAAAAACTATCCGATCATACCCTCAACCTCATGGCTGAACGACGCTCAATGACGCTGCAGAGTTCTGAAGACGCTGAAGCATACAGGCAGCTCAATAGACGGATCCATAGGTCCATGCGACACGATATTCGTTCCTTTAATACCAATTATATTAAAGAAACGATAGAGCGGAACTCGGGCTCCAAAGTGTTTGCCAGGGACCTATCTATGGGCCGAAGCCAGTTAACGAAGCTGAAGACAGAAGGCGGCAGTGTAGCGTCAACGAAGCCAGAGGTGTTAAGGGAGATCGAAAGGTTCTATGGGCAGTTATATACCTCAGTTGCCAAACCTATTGATAACTTGGCGAAAGACCCAAGAGCCAAGCTGACCCGACACTATACCGAAGATATCCCGGACATCAGCCTGTCGAGATTAGAATGGCCCTAAAACAGCTCAAGAATAACAAGGCGCCGGGTGATGACGGAATCACTGAATCTGAAAGCGGGTGGAACTCCGGTACTTAAGGTCCTTCAGAAGCTCTTCAATTCCGTATTGCTCGAGGGCATCACGCCAGAGGCATGGAACAGGAGTGTGGTGGTGCTTTTCTTTAAGAAAGGTGATAAAACACTGCTCAAGAATTATAGACCCATCTCGCTTCTGAGCCATGTATACAAGCTCTTTTCTAGGGTCATCACGAATCGTCTCTCAAGCAGGTTCGATGAATTCCAGCCTCCCGAACAAGCCGGGTTTCGAAAAGGTTTCAGTACCATAGACCACATACACACGCTGCGGCAAGTTATACAGAAAACCGAAGAGTATAATCTGCCACTCTGCTTAGCGTTTGTGGACTATGAGAAGGCCTTTGATTCCGTCGAGACATGGGCAGTACTACAGTCCCTCCAGCGATGCCGAATTGACCATCGGTATGTCGAGGTGCTCAGGAGTGTGTACAACAACGCCACTATGTCAGTCCGAGTACAAGACCAGTGTACGGAGGCGATTCCATTGCAGAGAGGTGTGAGACAAGGAGATGTAATATCTCCGAAGCTCTTCACCAACACAATGGAAGATGCCTTCAAGCTCTTGGAATGGCAAGGACTTGGCATCAACATAAATGGCGAGTACATCACGCACCTTCGGTTTGCTGACGATATCGTGGTCGTGGCGGAGACGCTGGAGGATCTCGGTATAATGCTGGATGATCTCAACCGAGTATCCCAACAGGTAGGCCTTAAGATGAACATGGACAAGACGAAGATCATGTCGAATGTCCATGTAGCACCCACCCCAGTATTGGTTGGGAACTCGGTCCTCAAAGTTGTCGACGAATACGTCTATCTAGGTCAGACGATCCAATTAGGCAGGTCCAACTTCGAGAAAGAGATCAATCGACGGATTCAACTCGGATGGGCAGCGTTCGGGAAACTGCGAAGTGTCTTCTCGTCCAAGATACCTCAGTGCTTGAAGACAAAAGTCTTCAACCAGTGCGTATTAGGTACCGGTGATGACCTACGGAGCCGCGACGTGGTCTCTAACTATGGGCCTCTTAAGGAAGCTCAGAGTCACTCAGCGAGCTATGGAAAGGGCTATGCTCGGGATCTCTCTACGTGATCGAATCAGAAATGATGAGATTCGTAGACGAACTAATGTCACCGACATAGCAAACAGGGTTAGCAAACTGAAGTGGCAATGGGCAGGGCACATAGCTCGAAGAACCGATGGCCTTTGGGGCAGAAAGGTTCTCGAGTGGAGACCACGTACCGGCAAGCGCAGCGTAGGACGGCCACCCGCAAGGTGGTCGGACGACCTGGTCAGGGTTGCGGGGACTCGCTGGATGCGGGTCGCTTCTATCCGGCCCATGTGGAAGTCAATTGAGGAGGCCTGTGTCCAGCAGTGGACGTCCTATGGCTGAAATGATGATGATGATGATGATGATGATGATGTAATGTCTCATTTTTTAGGGTTCCGTAGTCAACTAGGATCCCTTATAGTTTCGCCATGTCCGTCTGTCCGTCCGCGGCTTAGCTCCGTGATCATTAGGACTAGAAAGCTGAAATTTGGTATGAGTATGTGTATGTATCACGCCGATAAAACGGAAGCCAAAAAAATAAAAAAAAACTCTTTTCTGGATACCTCTTTGTACACCTTAAGTGGGGGTGTTTTTTTTTTTCGTTCTAACACAAGCGTTGAATGGTCTTTTAAAAATAATAGGGGTCTTCAAACATCATTTTTTGATAAAGTCAGCAGGTTTGAAAATATTCGCTCCGGAAATCCAAAAAATAGCGTCCCCCTCTAACTTTTCAACCACGGGTAAAAAAAATATGGAAAAACTCATAAAAATTAGGCCTTATGTGTACTTTCAATGAAAACTATATTAAATAAAATCAGTCGAGCCGTTTTTGAGTTATCGCAAAATTTCATAATTTTCTTTAATATGACGTAAGTGCCGCGCAGTGTCCTTATATTTCGAACGTTACACATATTAGTTAAGTGCCATACTGCATTAAAACATTCCGCTCAATCTGGCGCGTATAATCGATAACTTCCAGAAGGTTATAAGTAATTACAGTTACTTTGGCGTTTACGACCTTTTTATAGAGCTTGAAATCTTTCTCGTAATTTAAACCTCGGGCTTAAAACCGCTGTTTTAAGCCCTTCTATTGTTAATTAAGTGAATAAAGGATTTTGACCTTACAAACGGTCCGGTAGTTTTGAATTTTTGATATGTTGTCTAGGATGGTTAGTCAGTGTTTAAAATGCAAAATGCACAATTCCCCCCCCTCCGCGCCCGCCACCATATTGAAAAAACCGGCACTTTCTTCATATTTTTGCTCATATCTTTCTTTAGGAGCATTTTAGCTAGAAGAAAGCTTCGACATTGTTATAGAGAGTTAAATTTACTACATTTTCCATTTTATATTTTGTTTCTAGAACAGATAGTTACGGAGATATGCACATTTAAAAAAACTTAAGAAATTGCAATTTTCAACTCAAAAACAAACTTCTGGATTATATCTTCGTTTAGGAGCATTTTAGCTAGAACAGTGCTTGGGCAATTTTGTAGAGAATTAAATTTACTATAATTTACATTTCAAATTTTGTTTCTAGGACAGATAATTACGGAGATATGTAAAAAATAAAGTTACATTTTCCGAAAATGTATGTAAAAATGGACATGAGTTTTATAAGCAATTATATTTCCTACATGTTTTAATTTGTCCTAGACAAGTCCCTAACTGAATGACAGCGTTCTAAACCAAGAATTTTCAGAAATTTTCGGAAAATTCGACTTTTCCTGTTTTTTAAATGTGCATATCTCCGTAACTAACCGTCCTTGAAACAAAATTTGAAGTGTAAATTATAGTAAATTTAATTCTCTACAACATTGCCCAAGCTTTGTTGTAGCTAAAATGCTTCTAAACGAAGATATAATCCAGAAGTTTGTTTTTCAGTAGGAAATTGGGATTTTTTACGTTTTTTTAAATGTAGATATCTCCGTAACTATCTGTCCTAGAAAAACAATATAAATTGGAAAATGTAGTAAATTTAACTCTCTATAACATTGTCGAAGCTTTCTTCTAGCTAAAATGCTCCTAAAGGAAGATATGAGCAAAAATATGAAGAAAGTGCCGGTTTTTTCAATATGGCGGCGGGCGCGGAGAGGGGGGAATTGTGCATTTTGCATTTTAAACACTGACTAACCATCCTAGACAACATATCAAAAATTCAAAACTACCGGACCGTTTGTAAGGTCACACATAGTACTTTAGTCTCTATTCACCGTATTATGTGAAGGATGGGAACGGAACCTACGGAACCCTACACTGACCGTGGCCCGACATGCTCTTGGCCGGTTTATGTCATAAATATAGTCAGTCATACTGTCGAAAGTCATAATTTCAATTAACATAATTGCCAGATAATCTATTTCTGCGAGAATTATTGATTGACATAAAATAATTGTGGAAGTCAATTGAGGAGGCCTGTGTCCAGCAGTGGACGTCCTATGGCTGAAATGATGATGATGATAAAATAATCAATCATAGATAATATTTAAATGACACGAATGTTGACAAACCATCATAAAATCATTGCCAGTGTAAGAAATTTGTTCCAGTGAAATTCCGCAATATGGCGCATCCTCATATATTTCTGGTCAGGCTTTACCTAGTTATAACATTGTCGAGTTTGAAATTGAGTAAAGTTACTCATACCTAATAACGATCGTAAGGATTATTATTATTTCATCACATTTGCTCGTAAAAGATGGTATTACATTCAGGTGTACTGAAGGACTAAAGCCTATATAGTTCCCGCGGGAGTTATAAATTGTTATAACTCCCGAGGGAGTTATGGTTTTAGTTTTAAAAATATAGTACGCACTCGCAGATTACTTCAGACTAAGGAGGTTTCAATCCAGCCAAGGTTTTTTGTTGTACGAACAAAACTTGCCTACCAGCAAATTGTATCGTGTATTGAATTAATACGGTACATGTAACTGCATTAATATTTATGTTTTACAATTATTTAAGTGTATTTTGCAATAATTTGATTCAATTTAATTTTGAATTATCGTTACAATCTGGCAGTACAGCCTGTCATTGTTTGTAAACTAAACGCAGTTCTTTAGCATTATCTGTGGTAGACGACACAAAAAAAGAAAAACGTTATAAAATTATTGGTACCTATAAATCGTATTTTGGGTAATCAAATAATAAACACGATGAATTCTAACATACAAAATACTACCGACCAGTTTGCATTACTGAAGATTTCTGTAGATCAAGTAAAAGTTCAAATTGATGAATGCAGGAAAGATGTTGGAGATTTAAAAAAACAAATAGCTGAACTAAAGAAGGACATAAGCAAATTAAAGAAAGCTTCTGAACGGACAATTGGTGAAAACGAAATGTTTAACCTCGACGAGAGTTACACAGCAAATGAAACTGCATCTACATTTGCAGCTCAGATTCCTTTTACTGCTCAACAAGTGATGCCTCCGTTTAATCAAAGACTTATACCGCCATTCCCAATGCATCCAAATCCTTTCCAACTTTATAGTCAAAACCTGTTTAATTTATATTCACAATTCTCTCAGCCATCGGCAGTGCCTGGGGCACCACCAATATCTGATGCAGCCCGACCACAAGTAAATTATCCAGGTGTATTCCCAACTCCGGATCAAATGTATTTAGACGTGGCACATCTCATCCAGCAGAATATGCCGACTACACCTGCAGTGCCAGTAATACCTACACCGACACCGGCTTCGGCCTCAGTCGTGCCGCCTACTTTACCAGTTTCCATGCCTCATACAACGGCGCCACACACAACTTCTAGTATGACAGCAAATGTTAAAACCAAGGATATTTCTCGATCGTTGCCGGCTAACGTAGTAATAACATCTTCGGATCCGTTGCCTACTTGCACGACTGCCCCAGCACTAATACTCAGTGTAACAATACCACCGCAACACATTAAAGGCATCCCTTACAATTATCAAATACAAATGCCTGCAACTGAACCGACTCCGGCTTTTAGTTTCCCAGTTCTTGGTAATAAAATGGGTCCCAGCACGGCATCCGCAAACTGGACTCAAAATGCCGTGTTCAGAGATGCGATCGCTTCTACCAACGTGAATATACCAGCAGCAGTTAAAGTTACAACTGGTGAAGAGGATGAGACTGCGATTTTTTCAGCTAGAGCGAAACTCTACCGATTCGTCGACAATCAATGGAAAAAAAGAGGGTTTGGTGAAATGAAATTACTGAAACATAAAATTACCGGAAAAGTTCGAGTGTTCATGAGGCGAGAACAAATTCATAAAATTTGCGCTAATCACACTATCACATCGTACATGGAAATAAAACCTATGAAAAATGAAGCGAAAGCTTACATTTGGGTAGCGAATGATTTTGCAGATGAAACCCTGGTTTTAGAGAAGTTCTGCGTAATATTCAAAACACCCGATGTAGGTCGACAATTCTACGAAACATTTGAAAAAGCTCGATCAGAAGCTACAGTGACAACCAAAGATTCCGATATACCAGTAAATCTTACTAAAAGCACTTACACTGATAGAAATTGCGAAACATCTGAAATCCCGAAAACAACCGAATCGGTTTCGGCAGAGTCAACAGCTTCAGCCCATAATGTACAACTTGCTAAAGCAGTATTTGGTGGTTTTACTCTCGGTAGTACGCCACCATTTAAGGCTGTTGATGACAATAAGACTACAGGAAAAATAGTAGAAACCACTCCTACTAAAGTAAATGTGTTCAGTAATTTGTTTACTGATTCTACCAGCTTCTTACCAGCATTAGTAGATACTAAAACGGGTGAAGGAGATGAAATCGTTTTATTTGAACATCGAGCCGAATTGTTGCGATTCGTAGACAAAGAATGGAAAAAACGTGGTCTTGGTAACATAAAGCTTCTCGTGAATAAGGATAACGCGCAAAAATTGCGCCTTTTAATGAGAAGAGAACAAGTGATGAAAGTATGCTGCAACCATGATGTTACAAAAGATATGACCTTCCAAAAAAAGCCAAATGTAGACAAAGCAGTCACTTGGTGGGCTTGGTGTGTGTGTGACAAAGAAGAAGAAAAAGAAGAAGAAGAAGAAGAAGAAGAACTTACACCTAAAACCTTCTGCTTGCGATTTAAAAGAGTTCAAGCTTGTAACGATTTTATTGATGCTGTAAAAACAGCACAGTCTAAATTAAAGTACTAACTTTCAATGGACAACATTTCATTTTTTTGAAGTCACTATATTTTAATCCCTATTTGAAGAAATTGGTTTCCTAAGCACTATAAAACATTTTTTAGAATTTTCAGACCACCATTTTTTGAGAAAAATGGATATCAATAGCAACAGATTATGATGAGGCTGAAGAATAGTAGTTTTTGATACAAGTGTGGAAAGTATTTCGCCTTGCGGCTCAGGCCAAGACTCCTCGGGACTCGTTTAAAATGACACTTCCACACGTGTACCAAACAACGTTTTTTAATACATTTGCGAAAAATTTCAATAATACAAATTTAAAACAGTAATTGAAAGGGGCAATTATATTTATTTCTGTCTGATAAAAATTAAGAGTAGGTACCTACCTACAATTTTTAGAGCAATTGTGAAGGGTCGCATTTAAGGCCTTTGCTGGTAAGTTTAAAGATTTATTAAAGTTTTTAATAATTCTCTTTTTCTCGTTTCCAGCCAATAAAATGTTCATAGACGGTTTAGGGAAGAGAGTTGGTAGAAGAGAAACTCCGTTTGTAGTGTGATTTGAGATAATTTATTTACAGAAATTTGGTTTATTTTATATACAATATTTACAATACATTTAGGCACCCAGCATGATGCTACTTGGTGGGGATACAAAATGGCGCTTCGATGGAGAGAGTGTATACGTGTCGTAAACTGATGCGGTTACGTAACACTCTGAGCTTGTGTGCGCGCGCTCGCGCACCTATAAATTATTGTGAGCAATAGCGCGAGCCCTTTTGGTCGCCAGCTCTCGCCGTGTTTACTCGTCTCGTCCCAGCGTGTCTCCTGTGCTTGAAGACTCGAAGAGAGAAGACGATGCTGGCCGAAGATATATTTAAACAACTGTCTTTTTCGAGACAATACAACCTGCTCTTTTCAGAGCAAACGCTCAGGCGTCAATCTCGCTGTTTCTATGAGACAACGTCAATCACCTACATGCTTCCCCTCCTAGTGAAAACGTACCGGCAGGCGGATAGTACGTCCACGGCGGGTTGTTTGGTTTTCTTTGGTAGGTGTTGAGTTGGTTTCTGTTTGTTGTTTCAGGTTCTTTTCTGTTTTTTGTTTCAGGTTGTTTTTGTCTGAGTATTGGTTGCTTTTGTCGTTCTTGCTCTTCTCTTTGTTGCAGGCACTCGGCGTCGTTGTATCTTGTACGGTGTTATTATTCTGCGTCGGTGTATTTTTCTCGGTCGTAGTGTTGTTACAGGAACTCGGTGTAATCTGCGTTGATGTAGATGTATTTTGTTTGGCGGTAGCGTTGTTACAGGAACTCTGCGTAGTCTGCGTCGAAGTATGTTCTTGTAATTCTTGCTCGATGATGGTATATGCGGGTTTTAGACGGTCTATTGATATGTTGGCTTGTCGGTTAGGTAGTTGCAGTGTGAAAACCTTTCCATTTCGTTTTAGCACGCGATAGGGTCCGTCGTAAGGTGCTTGTAGCGGCTTCTTTACGGCGTCGACTCGTACAAAAACGTTGTCGCATGTTTGAAGGTCACGGTGTACGAAGATAGGTCTTGTGTTGCTATGTGATTGGTTCGGCATAGGTCTCAATTTGCTTATTACTTCGCGCAACCGTTCCACGAATTCGGCGTCCATGTTGGATTCGGCGGCGGAGTCGCCGCGCGGCGTCGATTCCAGGAATTCGCCCGGTAGTCGTACACTGCAGCCGTAAGTTAGTTGTGCAGCGCTGACGTTTGTGTCGCTTCTCATCGCGGTGCGAACTCCCAGTAAGACTGTAGGTATTTCGTCGATCCAACTTCTTGTTGTTTGTAGTCTTGCTTTTAGTGCGGCCTTGAGTGTTCTGTGCCAGCGTTCGACGATACCGTTAGATTGCGGATGGTACGGTGTTGTCCGGGTTCTTTCGATGCCGAGTACGCGTGAAAGGGACGCAAATACTCGACTTTCGAACTGCCTTCCTTGATCCGTAGTGATTGTAGCGGGACATCCGAAACGCGAAATCCATCCGTCGTATACTGTCTTGGCGACGTCTTCTGCTGTTATTTCGCATAACGGGAATGCTTCGGGCCATCGGGTTGCTCTGTCTATCATCGTCAGTAGGTATTTGTGTCCGCTTGCTGCTGTACTCAGTGGTCCGACGATGTCACAATGAACGTTCTGAAAGCGTTCGGTTGGCGGGAAAGTGGACAGCGGACTCGATGTGTGTCGAACGATTTTCGCACGTTGGCAGTGTAAGCACGCTCGCCCCCACTCCGCGATTTGCCGGTTCATCGTTGGCCAAAAGTATCGCTGCGTGATTAGCTTGCGAGTAGTTTTGACTCCAGGATGACTTATGTTGTGAATGGAGTTGAATGCGATACGGCGATATTCTTCTGGTAGGTATGGACGTAGGTAATCTGTTGATGTTTCGCAGTGTAGTTTTGTGCTTGATCCGGGTAATGTTATTTTTTTGATTGTTAGATTTTCTTGTTGTGCGAGTGTCTCGATGATGTTGCTGTCTCTTTCTTGTGCTTCGGCGAGTTTTTCGTAGTCGATTGGTGATGGGCAGGAAATTGTTTCTATTCGTGATAGAGCGTCGGCGGCGGCATTCAGCGATCCACTGATGTGTCGTATATCCGTGGTAAATTCGGATATGTATAGCAGTTGACGTGTCCGACGTGGCAATTCGTTGCTTGTGTTCGTCTTGGTGAATGCGAACGTGAGCGGTCGATGATCGGTGTAGATAATAATTTCTCTTCCCTCGAACATCTTGCGGAAATGCTTCGTTGCCATGTAAATTGCTGTCAACTCGCGGTCGAATGTGGAGTAGCGTGTCTGCGCGTCGGTGAATTTCTTTGAAAAGTAGCCGAGTGGTTGCCATGCGTTGTTTACAAATTGATTAAGCGCGGCTCCTGCGGTTTTGTCGCTAGCATTGCTGAAGATCGCCAATGCCGCATGGTGCGAAGGATGGGCGAGTAAAGCTGCGTTTTTGATGCTGACTTTACATGCCTCGAATGCTTGGTTTGCTTCAGCGGTCCAGTCGATTTTTGTTTTATCTCGCTTCTTGACGTTGTGTAGGTATGCGTGGAGTGGTGCTTGTATGGTTGCGGCGTCCTTGATATTTTCTCGGTAGAAATTTAGCATGCCGAGAAAACGTCGTAACTCTTCGACTGTTTGTGGTTTCGGGAAGTCGTTATTTTCTTCGGGTGGTTGGATTCCTTGCTGTGAGACTCGGTAGCCGAGGAATTTGACAGATGGTTGGCCGAAGACGCATTTTGATGGGTTGATGGTGATGCCATATTCTTCAAGTCGTTGCAGTACTGTGCGTAGGTGTTGTTGGTGCTCGTCTTCGTTGGTCGAAGCTATGAGGATGTCATCGACGAATGGGAATACGTAGCTGAGGTCACGTAGAACTTCGTGGATGAACCTCTGGAACGTTTGACCTCCATTTTTAAGTCCTGCGCAGATCCGAGGAAACTCGTATAGACCAAATGGCGTGATGATGGCGGTCTTCTCGACATCTTGCTCGCTGACAGGTATCTGTTGGTATGCGCGGTTTAGGTCGAGAGTCGAGAATATTTGCTTCCCGGCGAGTTGGTACGTGAAGTCGCGCATGCGCGGTATGGGGTACCGGTCGGGCTTGGTGATTGCATTTAGCCTTCGGTAATCTCCACATACGCGTATTTCCCCATTTTTCTTAGGTACGACGTGTAGTGGTGATGCCCAAGGACTTTTACTTGGTCTGCAGAGGCCCTGTGCCATCATGTTCGAAAATTCTTTCTTCACAAGCTCGTAGCGGTGGGGAGCGATGGGGCGTGGTCTGCAGTGGAGGGGCGGTCCGGTTGTCTCGATGAAATGTTCGACGCTGTGTTTTGGACTGAGTTTCATTGATGTAATTCTTGTTATTCCGGGGAAATCGGCTAGTATATTGTGATATGATTGTTGCACGTCTATGCTACGAACGGTTGGGATGTCCGCAGAACAGATTTGTGCGTTTGTTGTGAGTAGCGTCTTGCCGTCGATGAGTCTGCGATTTTTGATGTCCACGATGAGGTTGTGGTGCTTCAAAAAATCGGCTCCCAGGATAGGCTTCGATACGGCTGCGATGATGAATTTCCATTTGAATGAACGTCGGAGGTTGAGATCGAGATCGAGTGTTTTCTCGCCATATGTAGGTATGACGGTGTTGTTTGCGGCGTACAGTTGAAACGGTAGTGGTTGCTCTTGCGTGCCTTTCGTTCTCGGTAGTACGGAAATATTTGCACCCGTGTCTACCAAGAACGTGAGCTTCGTTTGTTTGTCTGTCACGAAGAGGCGGTGAGAGGTTTCGTAAACGCCAGCGTCCGCCACAGCTAGCGTTAATTTTAGTTTTCCGGCTGCGTGGCGGTGATGGGTTTGAAGCTGCACGGTGGCGTGCATTTCTTCGCGTCCATGCCGAAACGGTGGTGGTAGTAACAGTACGGCATGGGCGAACTGTTGCGGCTGCGGCTCTGCGACGCGTTTCTTGAGCGTGATTGGAAACGGCGGCGTGGTCGGCTATCTCGCTGATTTTCGTACGGACGCTGATTTTCGTACGGTCGCGATCGGAGTTCGGCGATTTCCAGGGACAGTCTTCTGATTTGTGTTATTAAGTATTGCGGGTCGAATGGTGGATGCGGTTGGTATGTTGGTTGTTGCGGGAGCGGCGGCGGCGGTTGTAGAGGTGCGGGCACGGCGGGCGCGGTCGTGGGTGCGGGTGTCGCTATTGCGGCGATGTGCGCTGACGACGTGTGTGACACCTCCATCATCCTGTCGGCGAGGAGAGCCAGATCGTCGAGCGTGGTCTTAATTTGAAATGCCTCGCTGACAGTGAGCACGGAGCGGACGTGGGGCGGTAGATGGTCCAGCCACATCATCTGTATAGTGCTCTCAGGAAACTTTTCTCGGTTGAGATTTTGCATCCGGCGTAGGAGTTGGCTCGGTTTTTGGTCGCCTAGCTCGACTTGCGACAGCAACTTCTTGGTTTGTGTGCTGCTGGACTCCTCGTACAGTGAGATCAGACGCTCCTTGATGGCCTTGTAGTATTCTTTTTCCGGCGGCGAGTAGATGAGATCGGAGATGTTTTGAATGTCTTGCTTCTCGAGTTGGGCGATAACCATCTGCGCGAGTTGCGCCTGGCTTCGTTTGAGCTCTGCAGTAGCGGCTTCGAAACTGCAGAACCACAGTCGCGGTTGATCCCGCCAAAACGGCGGTACTCGCAGCGACAATGATATGCCGGAGACTTCGTGCGACGACGGTGCTTGAAATTCAGACGGCGCGGGTGGCTGCGTCTGAAGCTGCGGTGCTACGGCTTGAGGTGCAGGTGCAGGAGCTTCGTTGTTCATGTTGCTTGATTATCTTCTTTTGCAGTTCTTGAGTCGCGGGTCACCACTTTAGGGAAGAGAGTTGGTAGAAGAGAAACTCCGTTTGTAGTGTGATTTGAGATAATTTATTTACAGAAATTTGGTTTATTTTATATACAATATTTACAATACATTTAGGCACCCAGCATGATGCTACTTGGTGGGGATACAAAATGGCGCTTCGATGGAGAGAGTGTATACGTGTCGTAAACTGATGCGGTTACGTAACACTCTGAGCTTGTGTGCGCGCGCTCGCGCGCCTATAAATTATTGTGAGCAATAGCGCGAGCCCTTTTGGTCGCCAGCTCTCGCCGTGTTTACTCGTCTCGTCCCAGCGTGTCTCCTGTGCTTGAAGACTCGAAGAGAGAAGACGATGCTGGCCGAAGATATATTTAAACAACTGTCTTTTTCGAGACAATACAACCTGCTCTTTTCAGAGCAAACGCTCAGGCGTCAATCTCGCTGTTTCTATGAGACAACGTCAATCACCTACAACGGCAATGTAATTTTTCTTTCGATTTTGCGGGTAAAATACTCTCACTTGCAATTTTTGCCTTGGCTCGTATATAGGGCGGTGTTAATCTATTCTGGTAACATCAGAATCCATCATTGTCTATCAAAAACTCTTATTTTATAAATCCTACGTGTCCTTTATACATAATTAAAACAATCTTGAATACAAAAGAAAGTTTTACTTTTAATTGTAATATTTTTTTTCAAGATGGCGTCGGCTGTCATCATTCAGCCAAATCAAAAGAAATTGTTGTAATATTTCAGAAGAGATATGATAATGTTACACAGTAATTTAATTGATTCCAGACAATAAACATCGTGAATCTGTTTTTAGTTCTTTACATTTCATATAATTGTAAATAAATATATTATTTAATACACAAAAATAGCGATTATTCATAATTATTATGAATTTATAAAGCAGCGCGTGGGTCACGCTTAATACTGTATTTTCTAATCTGTGACAATACTTTTCTTTTTCTTTTTTTTAGGTCACGCATAATACTCATTTGCTCATTAAATAAGAGTCACTCAAACAAATTATTAAAACCGTTTTTGAATATTTTTAATAGATAACCCTTTGATTGATCCAATATGCAATTTAAATATTTTAAGCATAATTATAAGATATACACTTGCAATGCTGCGGTAACTCGTGGCACTTAGGTAGCGCTTGACAGTTAACACAGTGACTTACGATAACAGCCTAAGGGCTTTTCGAATCAGCATAAAAAAAAAAAAAAAAAAAAGTTTCTAACAGACTAGTGATGTGACAATGTTCTTTCTATACCAGTCGAGAAAAAGAAACCACTAAAAAAAGGAATTTTAATCATTTAATATATGACATTCGTGATAAACAATTAATATTTCTTCTAAATTTTCACAAGTCAGCCTACGTCTTCTACTTGAGAAAATCCACTTTGTGTAAGAAAACGATCTTTCAACCTCCACTGACGTAATGGGTAAAAAAAGCATTTTATTGTAAAGTTGTAGCGTATTTTTATTTATATTCTCTTTGATTTCAACTTCTTTATTTTGTAATAAGCTATTGATAATACTCGTAATAATTATTACAAGGAAATGAATGACAATATCATTGACATTGATGTTTTTAAACTAGTAATCAAACCTACTTCGTCATACCTAGGTAAGTAATATTAATTTATTATTTTATCTTATCTGAAAAGACACTTAGAAAACGTGTCTCATCACTAATCTTTTAGTTAAGTGCTACCTAAATGCCACGAGTTACCGATGTGTGTGTATGACGTAATAAATAAAGTCGGAAAGTGATTGACCTTTGTTTGGATGTATGAGACATGACGTGTTAGTACAACAGAAAATGAAAAAAAAAATGAAAAGTAAAAAGCACTAGTTCGAAATATCCAACTTTTCGCACGATTTGCAGCTATGAAAAGTACCACTTTTTGAGCAACTGTATTAAAATAGTTATTTACGATACAAGTGTGGAAGGTAGGTGATTTCAGACGAGTGTGATTTTTAGTCACGAGCGAGGTACGAGCGAGTGATTAAACAAACACGAGTCTGAAATCACCTACCTTCCACACTTGTATCGTAAATAACTATTTTAATACAGTTGCTCAAAAAGTGGTACTTTTCATAGCTGCAAATCGTGCGAAAAGTTGGATATTTCGAACTAGTGCTTTTTACTTTTCATTTTTTTTTTCATTTTCTGTTGTTTCAACGGCGTTGGCGCAGTGAAAAAGGACGGCTGATTTTGAAGTAAATCACGGCACAGATATAACATCCATTCAAAAATTTATAACGGTCGTACAAGCACGCACCAATATCGCGATTATTGCTGTTAATGAAACTGATATACAAGACAGAGTAAAGATGATTCCTGCCAAAGTTCAGGCATTCAAAGGCACTCTTAGAGTACATCAGATTTTGTGGGAACGTAACTGTAACACGTTGACTCTAAGAACTTCAAGTTGTTTCAAATGCACTTGTGGTCAGGTATGTATGCACGGCAAGCATTTAGGTTTCATGGCAATGACCAATCCAAGTCACAAAACAAAGAGTCGAGGTAAAAACAAAGAAAATGTTACAATGCCAAAAACTACAAAAAAAGCGTCTCCCCGCCGAAAGGTATTGCGCACTTCCCAGGAACAGCATATTGTTGTAGACAAGCCATCCGATATAAAAATATTGTCAAACAAGTTGATCATCCTCAAAAAACAAAGTAAAAAATAAGCAATCATATTAAAATTGGAAGAAAAATGGAGAAAAGATAATGATTAATTCAGTGCAGATCAATAAAAGACAATGATTAGTTCAGTGCGGATTAATAGTAAAAAGAAGTGATGATTAAGTGCAAAGCTAAAACATGACAAAATGGTACGTGGAACAAAAACAAGAAATTTAAAGGTAGGTAATCAAGGAGATGAAAAAAAAGACTAAATGAATAAGGTAATCACAGCGATGAAGAAAACATACTAAATGAATAAGGTAATCGAGGAGATGAAGAAAAAAAGACGAAATAAATAAAGTAATCAAGAAAATTAAGAAAAATACTAAATGAATAAGGCAATCATGGAGATGAAGAAGATAGACTAAATAAATAAAGGTAATCAATGCCAAAGTTTTATTGTAGTTAAAAAAGACTGATTTATAAAAGGAATATAAAAGAATTAAGGATAATGGTAAATTAATGACAAGAGTGTCAAAACAGAAGACTGATTATAAGCTAAGCAGATTATTATTTAATTATGTTACTAATGCTTAAAGCATACGCAAAGATTTATTGAAGACAATTGAGACATCATAGGCTCCGTCCACACTTGTATCATTTTGCCGATCCGATCCCCGTCACGTATCTTCACCGCGTATCATGAACGGTAGTGTGGACGTCGCGCTGTCGCGATCATGCAACGCTCGCGCGAAATCCATGTTGATACGCGTATCTTCAGTACCCCGCACACTCGCGATCACGAAAGCATTGCATGATCGCGACGGCGTGACGTCCACAGTTTCGTTCATGATACGCGGTGAGGATACGGGGTGAGGATCGGCCGTGATCCATCTCGAGTGGGTTTTTGCCCGATCATCAAAGGCGCTATTTGAGTCATCGATCCACGCTGCGGTCACCGGATTTAATCCTTAATTTTTACGATAATTAAAAAATACCATACCACTGATGGACTGTTTACTTTGTTAGGCCTTTTCATGCGGCGTCTTCCGGCACGTGGTTTCCACTCGAGAACCTTTCTGCCGCATGCCATAAAACAAACACAGTCATACGAAGGCCATGTCTCCGTGAGCGGGTGCCTTAATCGCCGCGTGGGAGGCGTCTTCCAGCACGCGGTTTCCACTCGAGAACCTTTCTGCCGCATTATGTATTATAAAACGAGAACAGTCATGTGCTAAATCTCCATGAGCAGATGACAAAAATGAAGGCCTTCCTCGCTGCGACTTCCGTTACACGGCCCCCTTTCAAGAATATTTCTGTCCCAAGGTTCAGTGAGCGATCTCAGCGGGCGACATTTTTAAATGGGACGCAACTCCGGACAGAACAACGATTACAAACGAAATGAAATGTTCGACGAAAACGAAATGCCAAAATGATCGGGGCGGTGATACGGTGCTACGATACGGATAGCGTCCAAACTACTGCACGCCGAAATGATCGGTGCAGCGATACGCGACGAGGATACGATACGGCAAGTGTGGACGCGTTTCTTCGCGCGACGGCGCAAATGATACGGAGTGCCCGCAGTGAGCGTCCAAACAGCACGATACGTGGTGGAGATACGCAACGCGGATCGGATCGGCGAAATGATACAAGTGTGGACGCACCTTTAAGTGATAAGAAAAAAATACAGTACCTATGCTTGTTAAAGATTTGATCAAAATAACTCGTTTGTTATTAGTTTTTGAAATTAATAAATATGTTTATTGATTTGCTTACCAGTTGTTTATTTTTATATCCTAATATCAATGAATCGTTATTACCATATACAAGATATCATCACCGTCGATCAAAATGTCAATACCATAGCATAGTCGTCATCACCATATCATGCTTTAATTTTTCGGAGCCGATAATTTTAAAACCACGCATCAAATGCTTGGCTAAATATAATTAAATTTATAAGCGAACTCCTCTTAATCATTTAGGATACTTTTTCTGACATTTCCATGAGTTTTTTCAAAATCCAAATTTTTTGTATGGTGAATTTTTTCTTGTTGAAATCCACCCACGGCACCCTCGGTGCGCAAATCCGACTCGTACTTGACCGGCTTTTTTTTAAACTGCCTTGCTACATGTTTGAATACATTTCTACGGATGTAGGCGTGAGGTCTACCTCACTGTAAACTGGCCGATCCATGATCGCGACGTCCACACTACCATTCATGATACGGAGACATAGCCTTCGTATGACTGTGTTTCTTTTATGGCATGCGGCAGAAAGGTTCTCAAGTGGAAACCGCGTGCCGGAAGACGCCGCATGGAAAGGCCTAACAAAGTAGACAGTCCATCAGCGGTGTGCTATTTTTTTATAATCGTAAAGATAGGTATTAAAAACCAATGACCGCAGCGTGGATCGATGACTCAAATAGCGCCTTTGATAATCGGACAAAAACCGACTCGAGATGGATCACGGCGTATCCTCGTCGCGAATCATGAACGGTAGTGTGGACGTCAAGCCGTCGCGATCATGCAACGCTTTCCTGATCGAGAGTGTGCGGGGTGCTGAAGATACGATTTGCATAATCGCGACGGCGCAACGTCCACACTACCGTTCATGATACGCGGTGAGGATACGAGACGGGGATCGGATCGTCGAAATGATACAAGTGTGGACGGAGCCTTAATTAGCTTCCTGTAACTGCGTCAACTTGAAAAGTTTATTTAATTATTTACCTAAAATTTATTACAAGTTTATTGAGATTTTTTTTGTTTATAACTGCGTATATATTTGTTCGAAATTGAGTATATTTAAATAACTTGAGATTTTTCAATTTTTGCCAACCATACTTTGATAAGAAATCTATCCGTTGATGGTTGATAACGAATGACGATCAATCAGCATCATCCCACAGAGTAACCAATCATCAGGATCAACAGAAATGCTAACTATCAACAACTTCTTGCACGTCACTATACGAATACCGTATCGGACAGGAAGATCACACTCACACCGTAGATGCCATGTAAAATTCATAATATTAGTTCCCGTTTCTGCCACGACTCTTCTCTTTACGCACAAACATATATAGCTTTTTATTCCAACCATTATAGCTTGGGTTTTCATATCAGCTAAACTTCGATGCGCTCTATTTTTTATTTTTAAGCAAAGAACAATTATATCCAAGTTTCACAAAAACTACAGCAACAACGTAAAAAAAAAAATTCAAATTCAAAATCGATTCTATAGTATTGTGGCTCCACACTACTCGCGAAGTTGGGCGAGGCGAAGTTGGCCGATGTATTAGGCTCCGTCCACACTTGTATCATTTCGCCGATCCGATCCCCGTCGCGTATCTTCACCGCGTATCATGAACGGTAAGTGTGGACGTCGCGCCGTCGCGATCATGCAACGCTCGCGCGAAATCCATGTTGATACGCGTATCTTCAGTACCCCGCACACTCGCGATCACGAAAGCATTGCATGATCGCGACGGCGTGACGTCCACACTTTCGTTCATGATACGCGGTGAGGATACGGGGTGAGGATCGGCCGTGATCCATCTCGACTGGGTTTTTGCCCGATCATCAAAGGCGCTATTTGAGTCATCGATCCATGCTGCGGTCATTGGTTTTTAATCCTTAATCTTTACGATAATTAAAAAATACCATATACCACTTATGAACTGTCTACTTTGTTAGGCCTTTTCATGCGGCGTCTTCCGGCACGCGGTTTCCACTCGAGAACCTTACTGCCGCATGCCATAAAACAAACACAGTCATACGAAGGCCATGTCTCCGTGAGCGGGTGCCTTAATCGAAGGCCTCCCACGCGGCGTCTTCCAGGACGCGGTTTCCACTCGAGAACCTTTCTACCGCATTACGTATTATAAAACGAGCACAGTCATGTGCTAAATCTCCATGAGCAGATGACCTAAATGAAGGCCTTCCTCGCTGCGACTTCCGGTACACGGCCCCCACTCAAGAATATTTCTGTCAAGGTTCAGTGAGCGATCTCAGCGGGCGACATTTTTAAATGGGACGCAACTCCGCACTGAACAACGATCGCAAACGAAATGAAATGTTCGGCGAAAACGAAATGCCAAAATGATCGGGGCGGTGATACGGTGCTACGATACGGATAGCGTCCAAACTACTGCACGCCGAAATGATCAGTGCGGCGATACGCAACGAGGATACGATACGGCAAGTGTGGACGCGTTTCTTCGCGCGACGGCGCAAATGACACGGAGTGCCCGCAGTGAGCGTCCAAACAGCACGATACGCGGTGGAGATACGCAACGGGGATCGGATCGGCGAAATGATACAAGTGTGGACGCACCTTTATACGGGTTTCCGCAGCGAAGTGCCCCCCACACTATTTCGTCCAATATTCGTCCAACGTCGGCCAACTTCGCGAGTAGTGTGAGGTAGGGTTAAATTATAACGGAACGCCGCACCAACAGAAGCGAAACAGCAAAAACCGGCATATTCTGGCAACACCATACGTCGGCCATTATAAAATTGATTATTGTATCGCCTACGAATATCGTACTTACCTTAGATATTAAAAATACAGTAAACAGTCGAATCAAATTCAGAATGAATTCGAAAAGTGGTGGTAATTATAATGAAGATCTTTTTGAGTACATAAGAGTCAGTGAAGACGAAGATGACGCAAATGCTGTGGAAATTCCTTGCGAACTTGATGGCACTTTGCTGCTGTCAACGCTTGTAGCACAATTTCCTGGAGCGTGCGGCTTAAAGTATCGGCACCCTGAAAGTAAATCAGTACGTGGAATTCGCTTAAGTGATGGCAAGCTTCACCCCCCGAGTGATGCCGGTTGGAGTAAACATCTATATGTCTGCGTGTTCCCTAAGGAAAATAAACGCAAGATGGAAGACGTATCTCCAGAGAATTCTGCTGCTAAAACCAAACGTCTTGAGAAAAAACTTACATGTTCTGATTTGATTTGTCTCGGATTACCATGGAAATCAACAGAAGAATCTATAAGGCAATACTTTGAACAATTTGGTGAAGTTGTTATGGTTCAGCTCAAAAGAGATAAAAATGGTACTTTCAAAGGATTTGGTTTCATACGGTTTGCAACGTATGTATCACAGATGAGAGCTTTAGCTCAAAGGCACAATATAGAAGGCCGTTGGGTAGATGTGAGAATCCCAAACTCCAAAGAAGGAGTAGTGCCGCAAATGCCATGCAAGGTTTTTGTTGGAAGGTGTACTGAGGACATGACGGCCGACGATCTTCGAGCATATTTCTCTAAATTTGGAGAAGTGACTGATGTTTTTGTTCCTAGACCATTCAGAGCATTTGGATTTGTTACTTTTCTTGACCCAGAAGTAGCTCAAAGCCTATGCGGTGAAGACCATGTTATTAAAGGAGCATCAGTATCTGTTTCCAGTGCTGCACCAAAGATCAAAGCCAAATCTAACCAGAATTGGAAGGAAGATGGTTATGGACCGAACAACTGGGATGGAAACAGATCAGGTCCTTCTGGGGGATCTAATAATTCTGGTGGAAGTAGTAACATAGATTCACTGAATATGCAAAACTTGGGCATCAATCCCAATGGCGGCCCACCAGCTAACTTCAATTTACCTATAAGTTTAGTAGCGGCTGCACTAAATCAAGCAGGATGGGGAGGGTTTCTGGGAGGACCAGGTAATACAGGACCAAATTGGCAGGGAGGGCCGCCTCAAGGTAACTCGGGAAAAAATTGGAATAGTAACCAGAATTGGGGACAGAATGGTCCTCCTCCGTCATGGAACCAAGGTGGTGGTAATCAAGGCTGGAATGGAAATAAGAGTGGCAACTGGAACCAAGGAAACTGGTCTAATGGCCAAGGAGGTTGGGGAAGCAATGGCAACAATGGGTCTGGCCCCTCTGCATCAGGCAGTGGGTGGAACAACAACAAACCCCAAACATGAGGTGAGCAGGCACTGCTAACATACTTGTTGGCCGGTATGTTTATTGGTCATCACTAGTCTAAGATCAGAGTGTTATTAGATGAATTTTATTCCAAATTCAAGTCACGCAGTGTAGAATAATTTTAATCTGTAAGTGATATAATAAAATGATATGAAATGCATACCTGATATACTAATTGTATTTTAACTATGTCAGCTGATCAGAGCAGTGTGTTATTTTGTGATGTGGAGTGCTGAGGGTATTATATATTTAATAAATCAGTATGTATTCTGAGATGGATGTTTTTTTTTATGACAAGACTGGGAGTGTTTATCTTGGGTATTATTATGAACTTTAGGAAGTATGATAGTCAATATGAATAATGATACTGAAAAAGCTTTTTTTTGGGATTGATTTTGCTCATCAATTAGGTGTGAATGTTTCACTTTTGACTGTGGAAGGTTTCTTATATTTTTTCAATGTAGAGCAGTATGCCATAGGCATGGTGTGCACAGGTGTGTGTGTCTTGCAAGTGGCTGTGCTGCATAACCGCAAGAAGGAAGTCTGAGCCAGATGCCTCAAGCTGGAACATGGTGAGTGGGTCATAGTATGTTCAGTGAGGTCCAGCTGTGATATATGGATGATGTAAACCATATTAAAAAATGGTACTGATACCTTTTATGTGAATTACTTAAATAGAAAAGAATATGTGTAATACTATAAAAATATACAATACTTACAATTTTATTACTGATATATAATTATATTTTGAATATACATTTATAAGTTCTGTTGCATTTCTTCCAGAATATACATGAATAATCTGGGATTAATTTGGCTTTGCCATTGCCAGAGAAAAGGCTGCCGTTACACAAGGGCATATATAATGGATGGAGGTACAGTTTTAATACTTGCATACAAAAAATTGCTAAATGTCTTTACTTGTATTACTTATATATACTTATAGATTATGTTGTTTCCCACAGCTCTAAGGAAGAACAAGAATACAAGACATGCCTGGAAGAAGTCCTAAATCTTTATGTATGTATTTATAAGCTTAAAGAAATAAACACTTCTTAAAGGTAAATGGAAGCAATCTTGTAAATTTGTAATGCTAATATTAATTATAGTCTATCCAGTGTTTTTCAACCTGTGGTCCTGGGGGTCCGCGAATATATGTAAGGGGGTCCTCCGCAGTCTCACCTAAAGACCATTTAACAATTACATATATATAAATAAATGTTTTGGGTGAATCTAAAAAAGATCATAAGGAAATATCAGATCAAGCACTGAAACATTTACTGCTTTTCTATATCAAAACACACAAGTACAGAAAAGGATTACATATGGAGTCCAATTTGAGATTGTAACTTAGTAGTAACAGTTACTATGAGCCCAAAATATCACCAACTTAATTGCGAAGAAGCAGCACCAACCTACACAGTAGGTAGCATTTTTTTTTGATTTGTAGTACTAAAATAAATGGTCTGATATTTACTGCTGTTTTTTTATATAAGAGGACCTCGGACTTGTGTTTACTTTCCTAGGGGTCTGTGGACGGAAAAAGGTTAAGAACTGCTGGTAGACTTAGTCTATACTGTGATAAAATTCTCAAATTGTATAGAATCGTAGTTTTGTATGGACCCCTGTCCACATAGTTGTTCAGAAAAAAAACAGCGCGGTGCAGCAGTGTGACTCTAGCTGTATAGCACCATCTTTTAGTAAAATTATATTAGATTTTGTCCTCTCATCACGCCAAAACGGCTGGACGGAGGTTTACCAATTTAGGTACTTACAACGATAGCTGAACGTCCCAAGATGTTTATAGGATACTATTTATTTTAGTCAATTAAGGTATACTGTAAGAGGATGACACGCGGACGAAGTTTCTAGCACGCTAGAACGTGCCCTCTAGTTATGATAAGATATAAAGCCTGACCAGAAATATATGAGGATGCGCCGTGTGCTGCTCTGCGGCGGCGCCACCATAATGAAAATCAATGAATTATATGGTGAAATGATGTACCTTGAAGGTACACCATGCACATATTATGTTTTTGGCTGTACCTGCACCAGGAAACGAAATAATGGGCATTTTTTGTGGCGCCACTGGGGAGCATACTCTGCAGCGGCGCCACAGAGAACTCATAGATAGAAATGACATTAGCTATTATTTTCCTTTGGAAATGGTCACACCGCCGCGCGCCGCCGTCTCTGCTCGAATCAATTCACATTGTTCGCTCGCGCCGCGTCGTATGCGCTTTCATACTTTTCGGTGTACCTTTACCTTTTGATATGCCTTGTGAATGCTTCCCATTAGATTTTTTGAAAAAAAAACTGTTCGTACGATTTCGAATCTTCGCCGTACCTAATTAAAGAGAATAATAAATTTTTTAACCCTTAAATGCATGGTGTAAGATGCAGCTTACATAAACAAAAATGAATTACTGGTTGAAAACAAGAAACATTTATTTGAAATAAAATATAATTTTATAATACCTATTGTTTCTTTAATTCATGCATTTAAGGGTTAAAGTAAGTCGCAAAATCAGAAAATATATAAAAGTAAGCAATTTATAACATATGTCAAGACTATTTTATACTAAATAAATAAATATCAGACAACCTCCCACAAATCAACCTAGGTAGTCCCAAATTAAGCTCAAGAAGGCTTGTGTTATGGGTACTATGCGACGATATACATACTTATATAAATAAATAAATACTTAAATACATAGAACATCCTGGACCCAGGCACAAATATTCGTGTTCATCACACAAATATTTGCCCTTGCCGGGATCCGAACCCGGGACCGTCGGCTCAGTAGGCAGTTGCTTAACCAGTGCGCCAACCTCGTCGTCAAAATATTTATATATTTTAAACCCTAAATAAATAAACATCTTTCATTAAGTAATAATTATTATTTCATTGTGCCGCGGTCAGTGAACGCATATAAACATAGAAATCTCATTAGAGCTCATAAATGACCCCACGCGATTTGTACCTAGAACGATTCATCTGTACCAAGGCCAAATTGACAGTTTTAATACGATGGCGTCTGTCGATGGCAGAACATGTCAGGTTGTATAAAATTAAAATATCTGCATTTTATTCAAAACGCCTTCATGTGCAGTGAAATGGTGTCGAAACCACTCTAGCAATAATAATAAAAAACGCGGGATCCATTGGTTCGTGTTATTAACAATCTTTGAATTATTAAAATATAAAATATTTTTTAGAAGACATTTGTATGGGGATGGTATTATGCATTACCTTTTAAGATTACATTTATATTTTACGTACAGGTACTAGGTCGATGCAGAGTCAGCCACCGGCTAAGCTTGCACCATAGATTGGAGCGGAGTTTTTTTATTTTTTTTTATTTCAAAATATTCGCTTCGTCACGACCTAGCGAAATTTAATTTGAGCATTTTAAAACAAAAATTTCTAAAATCTGTTGAGAACTCGCTGAGATCTGCGCATTGTTACAAAGTCCATTCGAGTCGATCCATGGGAGCTTCGCTCGCTTCGCTCGCTCCGCTCCAATTAAGATTTAAATCTATAATCTGCTAAAATTTAAATACCGCTTTTAGTGTCCGATCAATGGGCATTTTGATAAGTGCTCAAAATGGGTTTAAATGAGTTTATGTAAAAATTTATCGATTTGGACTCTAATGAATAGGTACGAGTGTAAATTAATTTCAATAAATTTTTGTTTTTTACAATTTTATATTGTCACGTAAATAGTAAAATTTCCCTTTCAGTGTCACATATTCTGTTACCTGCGGTATCTACAGTATATGTTAATTAGTAACTAGTCATATTCATTATTAAACATCTCTTATTATTCATTTACTTTTAGTTTTCCGAAGGACCGTGAGCAAAAATTAAAGTGGACAATGCAGTTTCTCTAGAACGCAGAGAACAGCAGTAGTTTCCTACAGTATCTTCGAGGATCTGTAGCGTTCATTTCAATGATGATTAAGATTATTATCAAACCAATGCCAGATTTATCCCACTAAAGGTACCAATTTGTACAATATGGTGTGCTTTATTGTCTTGTCAGTTATTTTAATATATTTAGTCTTCATAAAAAATCTAAACTAAATATAAAATCAAAATTTAATTTGATTTGAGATTTTGCGACAGTAAAGTTGCATTCGATAGTGATTTTCAAAAATGTTGTTTACACATTTAGTAGTAAATCACAAAAGTGGCAATATTTTTAAAATGTTCCAAATTGAATGAAAGAAAAATAATAGCTAGAGTAATATATTTTCTAAACTGGTTACCTTTCGATTAGTGCATCCATATTAGGTTTGACAACTACTCTTTTTCGTGCGCCGCGCATGGACTTTGACACTTACAAGTCTATTTTAGCCAATGAAAACTTTAACTAACCAATCACAACTACTTCTAAGAGGAGGGATGACTTCGTATAGGCTAATATTTAAAACTGTTGGCAGGACAAATTCTTGTAGAGGGGATAGTTGTCAGTCAAATATCGGGACTGCTTTTGAAAGCCACTTTCATGCCGGACCCATCAACTGCTTCATTTCATATTCGCAACAACGTAGATCTACGTTCAAACTCTTTTTACAACCGGAAATGATGTTGTGTAGATAGTGGTCTAAGTAGAAAATTCTAGTCGTCTATAAGGGAGTGGTCATTATTTCCGGATAAAACTTAACAGCACAGATGGCTTTTTTTAGGGTTCCGTAGTCAACTCGGGACCCTTATAGTTTCGCCATGTCCGTCTGTCCGTCCGCGGCTTAGCTCCGTGATCATAAGTGCTAGAATAGAAAGCTGAAATTTGGTATGAGTATGTACGCCGACAAAACGGTAAATAAAAACAAAAATAAAATATTTTTTTTTTCGTGTAAAACCCGTACTCCTAAAGTGGGGGTGAATTTTTTTTTCGTTCCAACACTAGCGTGTGGTGTGTCGTTAAATAGGTCTTTTAAAAATAATGGGGTTTTTCAAACATCATTTTTTGATAAAGTCAGCAGTTTTGTAAATATTCGATCGGGAAATCCAAAAAATACCCCCCCTCTAACTTCTCAACCACGGGTCAAAAAATTATGGAATAATTCATGAAAATGATGCCTTTTATGTTCTTTCAATGAAAACTATATTGAATAAAATCGTTCAAGCCGTTTTTGAGTTATCGTAAAATTTTATAATTTTCTTTAAAATTTACTTAATGCCGCGCGGTGTCTTTATACTTCTAACGTTAGCCATATTAGTTAAGTGCCATAATGCATTAAAACATTTTGCTCAATCTGGCGCGTATAATCGATAAATTCCAGAAGGCAATAAATAATTAGTTACTTTGGCGTTTACGACCTTTTTATAGAGCTTGAAATCTTTCTTCTCGTAATTTAAACCTCGGGATTAAAAACGCTGTTTTAAGCCCGTCTATTGTGTAGGATGGGCAACTACGGAACCCTACACTGAGCTTGGCCCGATATGCTCTTGGCCGGATTATGCCTTTCTAATGGTTTACTATTGGAAGGCATAAAATCATTAATACTAATATGGTTACGCATAATTGCTTTTCGCTGAAAATGAGCTGTGCATAAGCTTCATTACGCATAATTTTTTACGCATAACATTAAAAAGCATAGTACATACAGAAAGCATAACCATCATGAAGACTAATAACAAAAAGCATAAGCATAAATAGGCATAATAATCAATTAGCATCATATCAAAATGCATAACGCTATTATCTTATTAAAAACAGAGGAGGTATCAAATTAAACTACAATGGTTTCACATACGAAAAAAATCAGCAGGTTGACGATAAATTCTATTGGGTGTGTTAACAACGCGCGACGATAATTACAAGTGCAACGTACGTCTTATAACCACAATAAATGATGAACAAAATCATGAAATCACATCCAAAAACATAAATAAACAGAATCACGAGCCTGATGCACTACGAGAGAAGGTTAGTATAGCGTGTATATATATTTAGGAACTAAAGCGAGGTCGACGGAGGTCCGCTTCGCAGACCCCCTATTCCGCGTTGCTTAGGCGCTTCGCGCCTGGTTATCATGCTAACCTAACCTAACCTAATGTGACCTAACGTTACGTAACGTTATATTTTGTTTAGAAATATATACAACTGAAATTATGGATAATGACAGATATACCAAATAATTATTAGCCCAAAACAATAGTAGGTATGCGTAAAGAATATTCGGCCAATACAAATTAGTCCAACTAACATTATGCTAATAGCGTAGTATGCCAAAAAAACAGTAGGCCAAAAAATTACTATGCGAAAGTACTATTATGCCAAAACAAATTATGCTAAAGCAATTATGCGAAACAGTATTAGTCTAAAAAACATTATGCGATCCAAGGGGATCCCCTTTCTAATTCCTTGTAGACCAAGGAAAAAATGCTATCTAAAAAACTATTCGACGTTAAAAAATACTAATTGTAGATACTGAATCCAAAATATCCAAAAAACGAATACCTACAATTAGTTCAATAAAATTAGCTAAAAATTTGGCAAAATTAAAGAACAACTTTTATCTATAATGTAGGTTATAGAGCAAAGTTAAATTTTATCTACTCTCCCCCACTCCCGGGGCGACCGTCACCCCCCGCGCCCTCGAATGTGTCCCGGAGCGCGGTATTTTCCATTTCAAAAGAAAACCGTGAACGGTACATACAAAGTGTGTAGGTGCAAAATAATCCTTGATAAATTTACTATCAGTCTTTCATACATACAAAAGCGATATCACTTATAAATTTAGCGCAATCTGTTACCAAATACTAACGTTTTTAATAATCAATCTTTTTTTTCTGCTAAAAGATGAGTTCTCTCAAAAACTTCACACATTACCGCCAAAATATGTATGACAAAAGTAAAGAATAAAATATGCATTTTCTAAAAAGGTATAATTTATGTCTAAACTCTTTCATTTACTGTTGCTATGCTATTTTATAAATTTAATTCATTTGCCCATTGAGCGAAATATAAATATTCATACTGGTAAAACGGTGCTACTTTTAATACCATAGACTTCTTGTATTTTTTCCTGTAATCTATAGGTATAGAACTATTTTCTGTATTTTTTTTTTTAATTTATGCTCGATATTTTATGTGGTAAAGGGTGTGCATAGTGAATCGTGAATTTTCGCCTATTTTCATAAATAACTTCAAAACTGTTTGATTGAATTTTATTAAAACAGGGGGGGGGGGGGTAAATTAGAAAAAAAAATGCGAACTATATCGTGTGACATTTCAAAGGAAAGGGTACATTTTGAATATCTCAAATATACCTACAGTTTTAATAAAATTGAATTAAACAGTTTTGTAGTTATTTATGAAAATAGGCGAAAATTCACGATTCACTATGCACACCCCTTACCACCTAAAATATCGAGCCTAAAAATTAAAAATAAATACTGAAAATAGTTCTATACCTATAGATTACAGGAAAACATGTACGAAGTGTATGGTATTAAAATTAACACCGTTTAACCAGTACACACCAACAGTGAGAGTAGATAAAATTTAACTTTGCTTTATAACCTACATGTCCTGATAGATAAAAGTTGTCCATTTTGCCAAATTTTCCATACATTTGAATCTAATTTTCTTGAACTAAATCGGGAAAAAATATAATATGAATACCTTTGTATACTAATGTTGAACCATTGAAACAAAGATCAAATCATAAAGAAGATTTGATTTGCATAACTGGCGGAAGAGACCGGAGATCGGACCCGGTAGCTCTAAATTACGAGATGATCTTTCGGTTTTTTCCTTATGCTTTGTGTGTGTCGATCTTTGCATTGTTTATTTAAAAAGCTTTTCTAGTCCGTTTTCTATTGGGAATGCTTGTATGGAGAGGTATACAATTTTGAGTACAGCAATGTCATTTGGCACGGGTATTATACACGTCTACCTGAGCCCAAAACACCCGGTAGCCGGACTGAACACCGCGTCAGAAGGGGGGAGGGGGGATTCAAAATACAGTGCTCCCGTCCGACCGCTAAGTCAAGTTTGGTGGCGTTATCCGGTAATAAGATGATGCCCTATTCATTACCTGTGCCAGTTTTTTAAGGTCCCGTAGCAAAATATGACGCAATCCTTAAAATAATAAACTTTCAGTACTAACAAAATGTAAACAAACCCTTATATTTTCATACTTTTTGAATTAAACTTGGTATATAAAAATACTATCCAAAAGCCAATTTAATACAAATTCTAAAAACATTAACAATAAATATAAATTTGTCTATTTTTAATGAAAAATTAAATATTGAAAGTACTGCAACGTTCGACAGCGCCCTTCCGGCCGCCATCGCAACTGTGTTTCACAACCAGTTGTCTACGAGGATTTTTTAGTCTTTCAAGGCAACCAGTTGTGATAGAAGAATATTATTCTTCTTATGCAACCAGTTGCCAACAAGGAAAATCTCAAAAGGCCTAGTTGCTATAGAAGAGTCAATTTCTTTGTTCACAACCATAGATTAAACCATGGATTATGTTTAAACCTGGACTGCTATATACCAAAAATGAAGATGATGATGCTTCCAACATGAGGATAATTAATTTGATACCTCGAATTCCGTGAGAGACAAACTACGCACTTGACCGGTTTTTTAGAAGTTGACTACCGGTGTTGAACTGCTACTAATTTTGTGTCCTTTTATCACCAGTGGTAATACGAGTATTGAGAAAATTTTGTTTTAGCGACATTATAATGAATGAACAAATGAAATGCCATGATATCTTCAACTTAAATAACTTGTATTCCGCTTAAAATTTAATATAAATACAGGGTGCTCCTGAGCAATCCAAATGATTTTACCAGCGGATTCCTGAGGTCGTAAGCAGTAAATTTTTTACATCGAAATATGATTTTTAACTTTTTTTATGTTTTCATAGGTACATAATAAATAAATTACCTTTACTTCACCAGTAAAACAATACTTTAGAACACGTGGCAACATTTGTTATTGTTATCTCTTTTCATTAAAAGGGAAGTCAATGTCATAAAGAAATTTTCTAGTCGGGCAATGTTTATTTTCAAAACAGGTTTTACCTTTATAAATAATGACACAAAGGTAAATTAAGAAAGAAAAATTGAATGCGAGCCACTACAATCGAAGCGGGATTCGAACCCGCGACCTCTGCGTTTCCAAGGTTTTACCTTGGGTTTACTTTAATATGCGATCCAAACTCCTTACTCATCTGTCTCATGAACATGATTTATGTAATGGCGGCTCTACACTCTCTTTTAATAACTTTGGTATCCAACTCCATGAATAGGCTAGTTGACTCATGTGAAATTGTAATAAACTAATGTTTATTCCGTATAGTATTTAGCAAAGGAAACCTAAATATATATTTTTCAATTCATAAAAGTGAAAGATGGCTGAAAAAATTTAATTTGAAAATATGGTTTTTAATCTGTATTTTGAAATGCTTAAAACGCTGTCCGCCATTTTCGCTTATGATAGTGACGTCATTGGTCATGTAAACAAAACTGAAAGTCTACTTTGACGACTTCGAATAGTGCCGTCCCTCTCGATCTCCTGTCAAAGTATATTGGAGTGAGCGGAATGGCATTATACGACGGTCGAATTTCGAATATTTACAGGTAATACTACGACACGCCACAGATTAGCGAAAGGGAAAAATGGCGGACGGCGTTTTTGACTGTTTATGAAATTTCTAATTATCAATTGATACAATTTAGCTTTCTAGCTTTCAGAAAAATACAAGACATTTTTTTTAGAGCTAGTAAGATCATTATTAACCTTTTCCAATATATTTCGAAACTGGGTCAACTAGCCTATTATGATTATAATACAGACTGGCCACTAAGAAATAAGATTAACTTACTTAATCGCGATTAACGATTAAAACTGACGATTATTTACTCTAATCGTACGAGTTCCGATTAATTTAATCCCGATTAAGTTAATCGTAGATTAATTTCTAGCGATTAAATTTAATAATAATCGATTAATTAATCCGATTAATTTTCTCTCGATATTAGGAAGAAATAAGACATTTTTAAGTCTAAGTTCCTGCCTAGAACTTCTTAGAGTAATCACTACATAGTATAAAACAAAGTCGCTTTCTCTGTCCCTATGTCCCTTTGTATGCTTAAATCTTTAAAACTACGCAACGGATTTTGATGCGGTTTTTTTTTAATAGATAGAGTGATTCAAGAGGAAGGTTTATATGTATAATACATGCATAATTTATCAGCATTGCACCCGTGCGATGTACTTATATGATGGAAATGTATGAACTAGCCCCTGCTCTTATTTAATAGCAACAATGTATGTTTTTATATACAACGTTCACAGTTTTTCTGTAGTGTATTTAGTATCAGCATTGCACCCGTGCGAAGCCGGGGCGGGTCGCTAGTGCACTATAAAAACCACCTTGTATTACTGTAACAAGAGGGAAGACGGAAGGAACGGTCAAACCGTTTTTTTTTATCGGGGATCGAAGCTTGTTTGTGTACCTAAAATATTGATACCGGTACCGAAATGCTATTTTAACGATCGGATACCTTTAAAAAGGCCCGGTCAAAACATATTGTATTTTCGTAAAATGCACAAATGAGCGTGATCCAACTTATAATCGAGAATTAATCGTGAAATTGCGATTATTTTTTTTATCGATTAATGCCCATCTCTGTTAATAATCATTGCTTGAAATATTAATGTGTCGAGATTAGAAACGACGTAAGAAGAATAAATGTTCTTTTATCACAACTGGTTGCCGTGAAAGACTAAAAAATCCTCGTAGACAACTGGTTGTGAAACACAGTTGCGATGGCGGCGATTTTTTTCTTTATTGGCAACTGGTTGCGTAAGAAAAATAAATATTCTTTTATCACAACTGGTTGCCGTGAAAGACTAAAAAATCCTCGTAGACAACTGGTTGTGAAACACAGTTGCGATGGCGGCCGGAAGGGACAGCGCAGCGTAGGGAACGGCAAAAAGACCCGAATACTAAAGTAAACTAAGTATTACTAACAAAAGAAACCAGTCAAGTGCGAGTCGAACTCGCGCACCGAGCGTTCCCTACAAATTTTAACCTTTCTCATCCCATCTTAAGTGGTAGGACCCGGTTAAGTTAAGTTTGCGCCTGATACGTATGGCCCCGCATACAAATGAGTTTAATTTATAGATATTATGAAAGCTATAGATATATCTTATTTTTAGGGTTCCGTACCTCTATCGGCAAAAACGGAAACCTTATATAATTACTTTTCCTTCGGTCCGTATGTGTGTCAAAGCCCTTATCTCGGGAACGCGTGGAGATATCAAGTTGAAACTTAAACCATATACTCAAGTCTACAATCCCTTGAAGTCGTGAAAAAATCAATGTTCTAAATTAATAAAAAAAAAGATACGGCCGTCGTATATTTATATTTCGCCACTCTCAAGAGAATCAAAGTATATAGGGTACTTTCCGTTGACCTAGAACTATGAAATTTAGCAACTATTGTCGTCTTATACCACCAGTACAGGTAATTATCTGAAAACTATACATTTCTAATTAAAACATAAAAAAAATGTGCTTTCAAAAGTTATATGAGTATTCGGGTCTTTGCCGTTCCCTACGCTGCGCTGACGAACGTTGCAGTACTTTCAATATTTTATTTTTCATTGAAAATATACAAATTTATATTTATTGTTAATGTTTTTAGAATTCGTATTAAATTGGCTTTTGGATAGTATTTTTTATATACCAAGTTTAATACAAAAAGTATGAAAATATAAGGGTTTGTTTACATTTTGTTAGTACTGAAAGTTTGTTATTTTAAGGATTGCGTCATATTTTGCTACGGGACCCTAAAAAACTGGCACAGGTAATGAATCGGGCATCATCTAATTACCGGATAACGCCACCAAACTTGACTTAAAGGTCCAAACTAATCCGCCAGATTTTTTTTTCTGAACGACGGGAGCACTCCCCCCTTCTGACGCGGTGTTCAGTCCGGCTACCGGGTGTTTTGGGCTCAAGTAGACGTGTATAATACCCGTGCCAAATGGCATTGCTGTCCTCCAAAATGTCATACTGTTTCCCAATAGAAAACGAACTATTCACCTTACACGTTGTTTTACATACAAATAACCAAGGTGTTCACACGGCGCGCTGCGTCGTGTGTTGAACACCTTGGTTATTGTGGGGTCTGAGGTGCCGTACTATAAGTACGCACCGATGCCAGTTCTTGAAAATGGCCGTGCCACGCTCTATTGGGATCGATCTATCATCACGGACAGGACTATTGTAGCCAATAAGCCTGATATCGTGTTGGTAGATCGAACCAAGCGCCAGGCAGTGCTCGTCGACATCACCATCCCGCATGACGAGAACCTCGTGAAGGCCGAGAAGGACAAACTCTGCAAGTTCCTTGACTTGGCTCACGAGGTGACCGCCATGTGGGATGTTGATTCGACGATCATTGTCCCGATAGTCGTTTCGGCGAACGGTCTTATAGCGAAGAGTCTCGACAAACACCTCAAGAGACTCTCGCTAGATGGCTGGATCAAGGGTCAGATTCAGAAGGCGGTACTCCTGGACACGGCGCGCATCGTCAGTAGTTTCCTCTCTCTGCAGCCCTAACCACCGGTACCTGGGCCCTGCCCCGCTGCCGGCGGCACCCTAGGTTAGGTTTTTTATAATGTACTTACATTTTGTAACTTCTTTATTGTATTTTACTTTTGATATAACTTTATTTTAAAAAACCTAATCTAAGCTATAAAATTAATAAAGGAAATAATAATAATAATAAAAACGTTTATTCAATAAAAAAGAATCTTATCGCTAATCGTTCATCCTCTGCCAAACCACAAGACGGTTTATTGGCAACCCTAATGTTCCCAATTAGTCCATTGTCTCTCATAAAAACTCATTGCAAAATATAACAAAATCTGCTAGCTTATTAATGGATGTCCTCCTCTCTTGTTTGCATATCCTGGAGCCTAGAATTTTTGGATCTGGTATTTCTCCACACACGCGTCTCAGAGCATTGATGAACTGCTTCAGGCTGTGAACCTATCGGTCGGGCACTTATCTCTTGGAACCGATTCCACACGCAATTTGGATAGCTCTGCGAGAGAATCCCAGCGCAGCGCAGCAGCTACAGCTACAGACCGTTGTGAATAACCATTTTGACATCATCATGACGGTGCCTTAAAGAGAGATAGTGAGTAGAGAGATTGGGAAGTAAATATTGCATCTGTGTTAGTGTAAGTATAACGTAACGTACCTATCTGTTATAATTATAAAACATCATTGCGTTTATTGCAACTAATTGCCGCATCGAAATAGAAGAACCAGTAGTTTTCTAATAGTAATAGTTTAATAGTAGTAGTTGTAGTTAGTAATAGTTTCCTAGATACTACAAATATTAAGATATTTACATTTTTAACTTACGAATTATGTGTGGACTGAGTGAGCACTTACAAACATTTATTATCCAAAAATCTGCCACGTTAGCGGTTTGTTTTGTATTTTACAATTTCCCATATGAGTTTTACTAAACTATACACATATATAGAAGTTTCAATCTGCAGTTTTTCTATCAGAAATTGGGTTTTTGAAATTGTGCGGATTGAGTGAGCATACGAAATTATTTGTAAAACTTTAACCTATTGACCGCCAAGCGGTCTAGCAATTTACCGTGCCACTGACGCCAGAGTAAAAAAAAAAAGATGTGCCCCAAAATCAACAGGGATTGAAAAATACTTGTAGCGGTTAGAATTACAAAGTTTTTGATCATTGAAATTTGGACGGCTGTGGCCGACGTGGCGTCAGGGGCACGATTTTTTGTTGACTGCCACAGCCGACTGTGGCGGTCAAAGGGTTAAATACGTAACCAGGTGATCTACAAATTATTACCTACCTTAAGCATAGGTTTTACTAAAAATTAGTATATAAATATTATATGTTATATAAACACATTCACAGATTTCGTTGGTAGTTTGTGAGAACTGAGTGAGCACACATTAATGAACGTATTATTTTTATTTATCGTTTTACAAATTAATCAATTAGTTTTACAATTGTTTTAGAACTTTTACTAAATGATCAGCACATTTTTTCTCATTTTTGAAGAGTGCTCAATCAATCCACACTTAGTATATCTTTTTTCTAAACTTAAAATTCCATTTTTAAAAAAGGTCTCAATTTGATTACTTAAAAAATCTTGTACTGCAGCGACTACCTCGTCGTCGTCTTCAAATTTCTGGCCTCTCAGATAATCTTTCAATCTCGGAAATAGGTAGAAATCACTGGGGGCGAGATCCGGTGAATACGGAGGATGCTTAAGGATATCGAACCCAGCATTACGAATTGCAGCCATTGCAACGGCGGACTTGTGTGCCGGGGCATTGTCCTGGTGACACAGCACAACTTTCGAGAGTTTACCTCGCCGTTTTTCGCGGATCTCATTGCGCAATGTTGCTATTTGTTTAGCATATAAAGTGCCCGTAATAGTGGCTCCATGCTCGAGATACTCAATCATTACTACCCCTTTATCATCCCAAAAAACAGAGCCCATGACCTTACCGGCAGATGGGCCCACCTTGAATTTCTTCGAAGTTGGAGATGATGGCCTTTTCCATGTTGACTGCAGTTTCGTTTCAGGGTCGTAATGGTGGAGCCATGTCTCGTCCATTCCATTGTTATAAACCGCGCCAGAAAAAGTTCCCGGTCTTGCTGTATCAGGTCATCAAGTCCAAAGCTTCTTGACAAATCTCGACTAGTTTGTTTTTGCGTGTCAGTAACATTCTTGGTACCCAACGCGCATATACCTTTTTTATACCCAAGCGTTCATGTAAAATATTATGCACGCTCCCCGTTGAAATCTTTACATTTTCAGCAATAAAACGAACCGTGACAAGCCGATCCGCCAAAACTAAGTTTTCGACTTTTTTCACAATTTCTTCAGTTACTGCTGTAGTAGGGCGTCCGGAGCGGGGGTCGTCCATGGTCGATGTTCTTCCACGTCTAAATTCGGCGCACCTATACGTGCGACTGTCGAATAGTGTCCCGCAAATCTAAATTGACTTGGTCCGCAGAATTTTTTTTAAACACAAGTATTTGATAACGGCGCGAAGTTCAAATTTTTCGCTAACGTACTCAATAGCATTGCAAAGAAATGGCCGTATTTTTTTTTAAACAAAAAGCAGTTGGGGTTTTTTTTTCATAGCAATCAGCTAGATAGATTAACTTTACCGGCCAGTATTTAATTTCCTAATATTGAAAGAGTTTGCATCTCATTCTCACTTTTTATTGAACGCCCGTCGTATAATGTCCTGTGTCGGACTGTTTCTATTTTCGCGCTTATCACTATTTAATTTGTGTCTTAGGCGTCTCTTTTTGAGTTAGGGTATAGCAAAAGGAGGCCGGAGACTTGAAAAAAAAATCGTTGGGAATGGTGTCATTGCCATGTGTCATACATGATATTTATGATATTAATGTATAGAATACACTAAAATAAACGTATAAGCGTGTTTTGCATGGACAACTTTTTTCTAGACTTGATAATTACCGAGATAATGGACTCCTAAATCGACCAAAACTGATTCCGGCGCTTCGGGTGTGAGTCCCCGGCCCCCTTTGCTACCTTGACCCGTTTTGGCCAAAATTCCGCCACAAACGGACGCCTTGTACCTACACATATTCTATACTAAAATCGGAACGGAAAATTTTACATTTTCTTCCCATTCAGTTCCTATAATTTCGGAAATATTGGTTAAGTTTTGGAGGACGAAACCTCGATTTGTAAGGAAATATGAGCCGTGGTATTTCCTCTTTTTCTATTAGTATCGCTTGATTCTGGCTCTTTTTCCATTAGTATCGCTTGTATAATGTATAAGTAATTAAATTATCTGTGCCTAAGATCCGTCATCAAATAACCACCAATTCCCCAGGCTGCCCAGGCCAGGCACAACCGCACTTAAATTTTGTAATGGTCGCTAATTGTGCAAGATCCCAAATGTCACGATAAACTTTCAATCTCGACAGCGGTCGTTATGCACGAAACCGGTCGCGCCCGGTCACCAAATCACTTGCAAATTATAATAGGCATGTAGTATGTACCATGTACCTACGACAACACCTACAACTAATCGGCGAATTTTTGAAGCAGTTTCATATTACATGACAACGAATTATGTTTGCTAGCTCAATGAACATGATAGTTTTATTTTAAATAAATATTACTTAAATAAGCGACTTATAAACAGCTAAAGGAAAGCCACTTTCTTTCTAAGGCGAGTCGGCCGCGTGAACCGAGGGTGCCGTACCACTATAGGACAATATACTGTAGAGGGGGTGCAATTCAGTAGATGACAAAAATAAAGAATGGGATTTGGTATTATTTTTATATTGGACTTCAGCTCAGATACAGGGTTAAAACACGAATGCCCGGCTCCCTTGGTGTGTGACGGAGACGGCCATAATTCGAATATATATTTATAATATAAAATCAATCTGCCAGGCTCTGCTGTCAATTACCAAAGTTCCTTACAATACACATGTATATACTATTTATATTTACTAATCTGAAAATAGAAAATAGTGTAGGTACCTACTCAGTAACAATAAAATTGTGCTCGATAACATTCGGAGGTAAGTAAATGGAGAAAGGTCCTTTTATTTAACCAATAATTAACTACTTATAGAAAAAAAAAACCGGCCAAGATGGCATGTCAGGCCACGCTCAGTGTAGGGTTCCGTAGTTGCCCATTCTTCACAATAGACGGGCTTAAAACAGCGGTTTTAAGCCCGAGGTTTAAATACGAGAAAGATTCAAGTTCTATAAAGTAGGTAGGTTGTAAACGCCATACTTTGGCACTGTAATTACTTATTACCTTCTGGAAGTTATCGATTATACGCGCCAGATTGAGCGAAACGGTTTAATGCTGTATGGCACTTAACTAATATGTGTAACGTTCGAAGTATAAGCACACCGCGCGGCACTTACGTCATTTTAAAGAAAATTATTAAATTTTGCGATAACTCAAAAACGGCTCGACCGATTTTGTTCATTATAGTTTTCATTGAAAGTACTTATAAGGCCTCATTTTCATGAATTGTTACAATTTTTTTTGACCCGCGGTTGAAAAGTTAGAGGGCGCCGGGACACTATTTTTTTTATTTTCGGAACGATTATTTACAAAACTGCTGACTTTACCAAAAAATAATGTTTGGACACCCCTATTATTTTAAAAGACCTATACAACGACACTCCACACACTAGGGTTGAAACGAAAAAAAATTCACCCCCACTGTTGGTGTTCGAGAGGTAGGTACCCGAAAAAAAGTTTTTATTTTACCGTTTTGTCTACTAATACATACAAATACTCATACCAAATTTCAGCTTTCTAGTACTAATGATCACGGAGCCAAGCCGCGGACGGACGGACAGACGGACATGGCGAAACTATAAGGGTTCCTAGTTGACTACGGAACCCTAAAAAACGAATGTAGCCCTCTGATATACCTTATATTGACCTTAGTTACATTAGTATAGTCAGCGACATAAAATATATAGAAAAATTGTTATCGACTTTTCGTGTTGACTGTAGGACCATTTTAGTCATTTATTAATTCAGAATCATAATAGTACATTACATACCTATTGCGGTGGAATCGTGAATGTGCAGATCGCAGGTGTTCATAGATATGCGATCTGAGCTTTACGATACGAATTACCGCCCGTGGTTTGTCTAAAGTTTTCCGTCTTGGTTTGAGAAGAGATTTTCTCCCCGCATAGCGGGCAGATATCCCACTTACGGCCTTGGTGACGTAAAACTATTTACATTGTGTTTGAAATATAGGCTTAATAATAAAGTTGTAGTTAAGATAACATGATAAAAACACCATGATCAAGGTTTTTTTTAAAGAAAACAATGATTTACTATTTATAATGGGCTTCAATCTCGTTATTCTTTCTTTAGTAGAACTAGTCCCTGGAGTAAAGCGATAACGGTGTGATAGGCTGGCAGACAAATTAGAACCGCACAAGAAGCCACCACTTTCTTTCCTTTTAGGAACCTTAAAAATATACCTAAAGTGATGAGGTAAGTAAAAATAAGTACCCTGTTAAAATGGAGCCCTAAAAACGGATCAGCAAGTTGTCACAATGTATACGCAATTGAAATCGTAACTCAATTGATTTATTTGAATCTTTAGAAAGGATTTTGCCACTACGTATCTGGCCCCGAGTCACCACTCCACCAGGAAGCGGGACCATCCGAGCGGCCAAGGCGACGGCTGCGAACGCAGTCGGCAAGGTTGACTACCGAGCCTTTCCATTTCTACCATTACTAGGAATGCTATGCAGCTTGCATTATCATTATGACTCATTATACGTATAAAGCGAATTGGAGGTATGAATTCGCTTTATATGTTACACACTTACACAGTTATGGCATAATAAACACTTATGTTATTATGTATATAGATACCTACGCAGGCGCCGAAGCTTAAGGCACCCATACTGTGTAAGCATAAAAGTGTGCCTTGGTTTTATTGGTTTGGAGTCCACAGAACATTTGGACCTCAATCAATTCTTGAAAAGCGTAGGGAGATTACTTATGTTCTAGAAGATGAGATATGCGATCGAATTGATATATCCAGATTTCTGAAGGATCGGCAAAATATGGTTGGCGCCCGAGCGAAACCGAGGGGCAATCGAGTTTTTTTGCAGCTTCATATAAATCATCAACACTTTTGCTGTAAACCGCTGTCTAAGTAAACTAAGGCAAAAAGAAGTATACTTATTGCACAAAACAATGACATTCTCTACCAGCCATCCATCTATAAAGCCAAACAGAGATACCTACATGAATTTGGGGCAGAGTAGGTTAATTAATAAAATTATCCTATTCTATACTTACGTTGTAAGTATTGTAACAATAATAAGTACATTATTAACTATAACTTACCTGCTCTTCCTGTAAATACATAAACGTGCTCAGGCGAATCGCGGTATGACAGAGTCTACAATAGGGGTCTAGACACTTGACAAAAATAAATACATATTTTTAGGGTTCCGTACCCTAAGGGTCAAAAATGGGATTACTAAGACTCCGCTGTCCGTCCGTCTGTCTGTCTGTCTGAGCTTGTTGATAGCGTGACAGTTGAAATACTTGAAATATTTAAGTGGGGTTCCCATACAACAAACGTGATCGGTTGCGTTAACTTTGCATCATTTGTATGCGGGGCCATACATTTCAGGTGCAAACTTAACATAACCCGGCTAATTAAGATGGGAAGTGATTGTACAGAACCCTCGGTGCGCGAGTCCGACTCGCACTTGGTCGTTTTTTTTTTCAATAGTATATTATTATATAAAAATACCGATAATCACATTCATAAACTTATTATATTTAAAATATATTTTTTAATAAATATTTTACCATGTATATTTTATTTTAAATATTGACTACACGTCCCAACTCTACATAACGCCTAACTTCACAAACTTTACACCTTAGTCAAAATAAATACCTATTCGTAATTACAAGGTCAAGAACTATCGTAGAACAATGAATAAATTTTTCACTTCACGCTCATATGAATGTAGCGAAATGGCCGAGCCACATACAATATTGACTAAGGTGACTAAGTTTGTGAAGTTAGGCCTTGTAAGTTGTAGGGTTAGAGCGTGTAGTCAGAAGTTTCGGCTCTAACTTCATGAAATCTGATTAATTTTTGACAGTGCGAGTCATATGGTCTCGTTTTGGCATCATTTTACATGTTTCACATGAAAATGTTTTTAAATAGATACTTCCAAATGCTCATGATACCGAAATGAGTATATTTATGGTATGTCTATGGTTAGAATTTGATATAAATAAGATTGTTAGAATAACGTCCTAATTGACTGAATATACCTATAGTAGCCAAAATATATAATACCCGGATACCATTTATGTAGAGCGCTCGATTATTATTCGGAATGCGTCGGGTGTATCGTTCTGGAAATTCCCCGAGCACATTGACGCCGGCCTGAAGGGCTACTTCGAAGATTGAAATTCGAAGTTTATACCGGATGGCACGGTCGCGCGTCGCTCTCGATCTCGTGTCAAACAATATACGAATGAGCGGGACGGCACGATACGAATTTCTAATTTCAAACGTCGGAGTAACCCTCCACCGCCCCCGCGCGCTGCACGACCTGTGCTGACTCAGTTTTAGATTTTCTATAAGTATAACACCATTAATACTTATTATTATCATGAAAAAAAAAAACACATTGCTTGTAATGTTATTTGAAGTAACAAAACCCAGTTTTAATGAAACTAACATAGTTAATATCATAGAATGCAGGTAATAGTAACTGAAAATTATGAATAAAAAGTATAATCTCTATTACCTACCTCGTAATTTTAGCTCGTATGATTTTTAGAGTTCCGTAGTCAACTAGGAACCATTATAGTTTCGCCATGTCCGTCTGTCCGTCCGCGGCTTAGCTCCGTGATCATTAGTACCTACTAAAAAGCTGAAATTTGGTATGAGTATGAGTATGGTGAAATAAAAACTAAAAAAGTTTTTTTTCGGGAAGGTAGGTACCTCCCGTACCCGTACACCTAAAGTGGGGGTGATTTTTTTTTCGTTCCAATATTAGCGTGAGGGGTTTCGTTGAATAGGTCTTTTAAAAATAATAGGGTTCTTCAAACATCATTTTTTGATAAAGTCAGCAATTTTTTAATATTCGATCGGGAAATCCAAAAATAGTGTGTGTGTGTATAGGTAATTAGATAAGCACCCGTTAAATTGATAACAATAAAGGATAATTGATTGATCACAATCTCTGCCGAAATGTCGTTTCCGTTCTAAGAAAAATACCCAGGCTTGTTGGATACCTATCTGCCACGTCAATAATTAGCCTTTGTGTGAAAGAAAAGCTTGCCGGTCGTAAAGGTATAGACAGTGGATAGTGATACGAAGCTGGCAAGCCCTTTCACTGTATAGTGCTTTTCTCAAACATAATATGCAATGAAATAAAAAAATACACCACTCAAAAAATATAATTCAGCTGTTAAGCGTGTTCATGAACGCGGACGACATGTTTAAAAAAAATACTTCCCGGCCTTCAATTTTGTATAAAACTCCTTTACAGTTCTTTCGAGTTATTCCGCCCGAAACGTGATACTTCCAAGCCTGTTATAAATTTAAACTTAGGGCAAAACCGCTGTTTTAAGCCCGTCTATTGTGAAGGATGGGCAACTACGGAACCCTACACTGAGCGTATTTCCTTTTCTGCAATATTTTTGTTAGTTGTAAATATTTAGGAAATATAATAACTAATTTATATCCCTGAATAAAAAAAAAATTGAGATTTTTACCATTTCGGAAATACACCCATATTTTTATATGGTACTATGAATAAATAACAAGAAAAATTAATTGCTGATATCTGTTTTACACGAAAACGATACCACACAAGTCCTTAGTAGCGTTCACTGATCAGTAATATAAAAAGAAAAAGAGGCCTCCTTTGTCCTATTCACCTCGCTTTCCCGCCGCACAGGGGATGAATCTGACTTCTCTCCACATCTGAAAATAATCACCGCAGAATACTCTATCTGTGGAAGAAATTTCGTGGTTGTATCCCGATGTAGGTACACAATTTCGCGACTTAGCACAATGTACTAGAGCACGCAGGCTAAGCTTAACATCAACATTTTTTCAAGGTTTTATTTTGTATTAGATGTGCCCAATATGTATACATTTTTTAAAACAACATTAAATTTGCTGTTTCGTAATATTTTTTTAAATTGTAAATATTCAAGATATATAACTAATTTATCGTTCTGATTAAAAAAAAACTTGGTGTGATTTTTACCTTTTCGGCAATAAACCCAAAAGTTTATATCAAACTATTCTTAAATAACATAAAAAATTAATATCTGATATCTATTTCACACGAAAACGATGCCGCACAAGCCCTAAATTACTTAATTAGCCTTAACTGATCAGTAATAAAAAAAACCGGCCAAGAGCATGTCGGGCCACGCTCAGTGTAGGGTTCCGTAGTTGCTCATCCTTCACAAGTTCATCGTTTACGCAGTCGCTAGCGAGTACGGTCACGTTAACTCATGGTAAGGTTACAGCGCTGGTCTACAGTACGGCGCGGAGGCGTCGCATACACTAGAGGCCTCTCTTCTGTTTCACAACACGACCTACTTGGCGGCCACCGCCACACATAACAGCGAGGTACACAATCACGCGGGGGAGGTGGTGGGTCGGCCCCCCCCCAGCACGGCAACGTTCAACGCCGATGAAAAGCATGCATCTTTTTCTAGTTTGTATGCGTGAAAGGGATGAATGCTTTACGTAGAAGTTAAATGGTAACATGCTAGAGGAGCTACTAGTTGTTGTCTATTGCATTGCAGACAAGAGCATTAAGCAACAACTATAAGACTTATTTATATTCGACAATAATATCAAGGTCCAAAATTTCGTTGTTTGTAATGGTTTCAAAGAGTTCGCTGGTCCTCTTGCGATCCTTCTCTTAGACAATCAACTTAACAATAGGTAGTAGTAGTAGTTCAGACTTGTGAACTCGAATCTAGTCTGATTCCCAGCATTGTATAAAAACCTACAGTATTAATTACTAAGTATTACAGCAAAACCTATGAAAAGTTTACTTTGCCGCTGGCGTAAGTAAGACTGCTTTTGCATGATAATTTACTAGTAAAATGCCGATAAACCCTCCTTTTTAGGGTTCCGTAGTCAACTAGGAATCCTTATAGTTTCGCCATGTCCGTCTGTCTGTCTGTCTGTCTGTCTGTCCGTCCGCGGCTTAGCTCCGTGATCATTAGTACTAGAAAACTGAAATTTTGAGTATGTGTACATGTATCACGCCAACAAAACGGTAAAATAAATAAAAAAAAAATTTTTTTTCGGGTAGGTACCTACACGTACACCCGAAGTGGGTGTTTTTTTTTTCGTTCCAACACTAGTGTGTGGGGTGTCGTTGAATAGGTCTTTTAAAAACAATAGGGGTCTTCAAACATCATTTTTTGATAAATTCAGCAGTTTTGTAAATATTCGCTCCGAAAATAAAAAAAATTGTGTCCCCCCTCTTTTCAACCACGGGTCAAAAATTATGGGAAAATTCATGAAAATGAGGCCTTATAATATAAGTACTTTCAATAAAAACGATATTGAATAAAATCGGTCGAGCCGTTTTTGAGTTATCGCAAAAATTCATAATTTTCTTTAAAATTACGTAAGTGCCGCGCAATGTCCTTACACTTCGAACGTTATACATATTGTTTAAGTGCCATACTGTATTAAAACATTTCGCTCAGTCTGGTGCGTATAATCGATAACTTCCAGAAGGTAATAAGTAATTACTGTTACTTTGGCGTTTACGACCTTTTTATATAGCTTGAAATCTTTCTCGTAATTTAAGGGTCGTTCTCAAAAAATCTGCACCGCTGCGTTAATTTTGCATTTTTTTTTAAAGTTGCGATTTCTTCTTTTATTTTTCATAGGATCGCTAGAAATATATTCAGACAATTGATATCACGTCGAGGGAAGTAGTTAAATTGAATATCTTAGAAGATATAGGTGTTTGAAATTTTAGGTCGACAGGTGAAAGACATCGATGTCAGGTAAACGACATTTGTTACCAAGTTATCGACAGTTGGGTGCAGGTTTGCGACAAATATGTTCCAACTTCACTGAATTTGTTAGCAGGTTAACGACGACGGTTGCAGGTAAGTGACATTTTAAATAAAATCTACGTTGAACTGTCAAATAGTGCTTATTTGATTGTTTTTGTTTTTATTTTTTCCTTATGTTAGTAATTTGCATAAAAAAACAAGCATGTAGGTAATTCTCATATCATAGGACATTTCTCAGGAGGTTTTTTGAAGCCTCATAACCGACAAAAAGATGCAAAACTCAAGCATACCCACGTAATTTTATAAATGTGTTATGAAGGTTCAACAGCGAATCATTTAAATAACGTTTCTGCTTCCTGATGCTGCTTCTTTTGACATATTCTTTCCTACCCGCTGAGTAACTTATTGCTGTTTTCGTCATCTTCGAGGAATTCCTTCACATCTGATAACCAGAAAGCCTTCGGCTGCGTTAGGTGGGATAAGTTATGGGAGGTATTGTCTGAAGCTGCCAGCACATCTGGTAACACTTTATAAAGCCTTTACGAGTCTGAATACAGAATGGTGTCAGTAGGAGATGTCACATACAAGAACTTTAAGTTCCGGACAGGGATGCATATGCATAACATGCATAATATCCCCAATACTATTTAACAGATATGGAGCCCTTGAAGGTACGTGGTAGACATCGCCTATTTTGCATCACCCGAAGCATAAGTGGCCCAACTTTTGGAATTACTCAAAACAACCAGCCTCAAAATGGGTCTCGATATTAATAAATATAAGACCGAGCTGATGATAGTCGACCATTACTAGTCGACAAAGTACTAACCTGCTTCAAGAGTTTGAAACTGTTGATCAGTTCCAGTACCTTGGCTCTATTGTCACGAATAGAGGCACATGGAAACCAGAGATTCGCAGGCGAATCGGAATGGCCAAAACAGCGATGACCCAACGCGGCAAAATATGGAAAGATAGACACATCCCCAACCGAACTAACATGCACCTCGTCTGTGCCCTTGTCTTGTCCATATCTCCTTATGGGGCAGAGACCTGGACGCTTAAAGCCGCTGACAGGCAGAGGATTCATGCTTCAAAATCTGGTGCGGGCGCCGCCTGCTAAGGATTCCTAAGACAGCTTGAAAGTGAAATGGAATACTCAAACTAAGCTACTTCGGAAATTTATATGTTTTTATAACAACGAAACATGAGTTGAGACACGGCGAGTGACCGATAAAACCTGGTTTTTAAATAATTTTGTATAAGTGTTTAAATAATTGTCGTTCACCTGCCGTATATGTCGTTCACCTGTTTTTATATAGACAAGTGAACGACATACAGGTGATGGACAAAATGACAGTTATGTCATCAAAACAAATAAAGTATTTCGTTGATGAACTGCATATTTATACACATAAAAGTAGATCATACTTTACGCGTTATAAATTAAAATGAATGCAATAGTACACACGTCAACCAAAATATGGAAGGCAGAATATAGACTACATACCCATTACAAACTCCCGCTCGCGTAAGAGTATGTATCATATTTTTTTAGTGCAGCCAGTGCAGCACACTGACGACGTGTCACTCGGAACAGTGTTAAGGTGGCCACTGAAGGTCTCGATTTATGCGGGGTTAGGCAGGGGAAACGAAATAGTAGTCATACAATTGTAATGTTTGTCTCATGACAAGTGAACGACAAAAAATGGCGTGGACAAACTTAAATTGCAAATAATTCGCAAAATAAGCATAGTATTATTATTCGATATGGTAGTATTCAATCTTCATCATATATGAAAATAAAATGGAGTACTGAACTTAAGCTAAGTCGGTAATGTATATGTTTTTATTACAACGAAACATGAGTACCTCGCGTTGGGACACGGCAAGTGACCGACAAAACCTAGTTTTAAATCGTTTTTTTGTCTATTAATATACTTTACTTTTAATTGAAAGCATTTGGCCTCTATGTAAAAAGTGTCTTTAGATATGTGATGATAATTGAATATTTAAAATAATACGGTGTAAAAAACTTCTTCTAAGACAGACCTGTTGACAGGTGGCGGTGCAAATATTTTGAGAACGACCCTTAAACGATTCTCGTAATTTTCGTCTATTGTGAAGGATGGGCAACTACGGAACCCTACACTGAGCGTGGCCCGACATGCTCTTGTTATTTATATTAAATTAACGGGATTCTTTGTGTTGAAAATATTGCTAATAGAAAACGATGCGCTCTGGATTATAAGTAATTGTAGCATTGGCTTCATTTAAATACCTACCTTAATGTTAATAATTCTTATTGTTAAAGGTCATCAAAATTTGTAGAAGCCATAACTGAGGTACAGTCTAGAAATAGAACTAAAACATGCGGAGCATTGTGCAAGGTGAGGTGCGTTATTTCGTATTTTTAATTTTTATCGGCTCGTGAAAAGTTGCCGCAACGCGCTGCACTTAGTGCTTAATAATATTTCGTAAGCAACACATTCTTACCTATTATCTAAACGTGTTAGTCTCCCTTTCACTTCTTGTATAGACTAACTAAAATACCCACATCACATACATAAATACTGGTCAAAATCATAACCATCCTTTTTGCTTCGCCGTAGTTGGGTAATAAACCCGATCATAAAACTCCTACTAAACTACCAAAACACTATTCACTATATCGTCTGTTGACTACCAAAACTCACTAAGTAACAAAGACCAACTTAAAACAAAGCTCGTATCTCAGTATCAATTTAATTTAAGGTTTAGAAGAGCAATGACAGAATTTTAGTGAGTAGGTACCTATTGGTTGTCAGTGTCACCAGGCGATATTATGAAGGGCAGGCCTTTTCTTTTTTAGGCCATGACTTAAAATGTATCAGGACTAGACTGGTTAGCCCTGTCTACCAATAGTCGGACTTTGTGTGGGACTAGGTATATCCCGATGGCTGCCGTGTGGTGTCGGCTTAGAATTTCACCACCCCTTTTCCTCCCGCGGGTGTCGTATGAGGCGACTAAGGGAAGATCCGTACCGTGACATGCCACCAAGACACACGTTTTCTGAAACGTTGGTAAGTCACTGCATTCTCTGCCTCCATTCAGTCGTATCGGGCACCCGATCCATTGATCCCAGGAGGTTGAGAACGAGAGAGTGGATTTACAGTAGGCGCACCTGTTCATTCACTTTAATCTTATCACGCGCAGATGACCCTTGCAATTCGTAATGGACTCTGAGACTAAAGTCCTCCGGCGATGGAGTGTTGGCGGTGGGGTTCTGGACTTGATGTATCCGGGCCTTAGTTGACACTCTGCACGTAGGCGGTCAGACGAGAGTGGTCGCTCCTTGGACTCGATCGAGGCGGGAGGACAGGTTCGGCAGCACGTCTGATGGCAAAGCAGCCCTTTTTAGGATCGCTCTGCTTTCCCCACTCAGGGGAAGGGCCTAGAAAAGGTGGCCTAGACATAGTCCGTCTCACTCCTCAACCAGTTGTCAAACCGCGGGCACCTGGTCATCGATCACACGCGGTCGAAACAAGAAACGTAAACCGAAACCAATTACTACTAAAGACCTATATATCGGAGCATGGAACGTCCGAACTCTTTTAGATGCTGACACCAACTTATGCCCCGAACGAAAAACTGCTCTTATTGCCAGAGAGCTGGGCCGGTACAATATCGATATTGCAGCTATTAGTGAGACACATCTTAGTGAGAGTGGTGTACTTTGTGAGCAACTGGGAGGGTACACATATTACTGGTATGGTAAACCTGCTAACGAAAAGGCTTCTAGTGGCGTGGGATTTGCTATACGCAACCATTTAGCGGAAACCCTTCAAGAACTGCCAGTAGGTATAAGCGACCGTTTAATGACACTTCGACTTCCATTATCACCGAAGAAGTATCTCCACCTTGTCAGCGTATACGCGCCTACGTTGCCCTCTTCGGATGAGGACAAATATAAATTCTACCAAGAACTGCGTCATGTCCTCAGGAAAATTCCTCCGGCTGACAAGTTAGTTCTGCTGGGAGATTTTAATGCTCGAGTAGGTGCTGAGTTTGAGGTGTGGAAAGGTATCCTTGGACGCCATGGTGTTGGGAAGTCCAACTCCAATGGAGTGGACCTCTTAACGCTATGTGCAGAGTTCGACCTGTGTATTACAAACACCTGCTTCCGTCTACCTGAAAAGTATAAAACCACGTGGATGCACCCAAGATCCAAGCACTGGCATCTTTTGGACTACGTCATCGTGCGTAAACAGGACTCAAGGGATGTCCTTATCACTAGGGCAATGAGAGGTGCTCAGGGCTGGACAGACCATCGTCTTATTCGGTCGAAAATGCGTATTACCCTAAAATTTCCACGCAGAGCATTTCACAAGACCCCAGCTAGACTGGACATCAATAAACTGGTCCAGAACAAACAGCTAGGAGAAGACCTTGATGCGGACTTTAACAATACAACCTGGCCCAATCACTCGTCTGTTGACGTACAGTGGTGTAGCTTTGCTGAGAAACTGTATGAGAGCTCCCTCAAGCTTATTGGTAAACCTACCAAGAAAAACCAGGATTGGTTTGATAACTCAGATCCCGAAATAATGAAACTTGTAGAGGAGCACAGGCGCGTGCTTGGGAAAACCTCTAACAGTACCGATACAAAGGTTGCGCAACGGCTTCTAAAAGCAAAAATCCGTGAACTGAAGAACATCTGGTGGAGTGAAAAAGCAAAAGAATTACAGCATTTTGCTGATACTAGTCAAATAGGCAGGTTCTTTGAGAGCATTCAGACGGTTTTCGGCCCAAAGTGTAGGAAGACAGCACCAATTTATTCGCGTGACAAGGAAAAACGTCTGACTGACCAAAAAGAAGTGTTGGATCGATGGGCAGAACATTTCAATGACGTTCTAAACCCTGTTTCGCAAAGTGCTGATATACACTACATAGAATCTTTAAAGAACCTGTCTATATCAGACACCCTGGCTAATCCACCAGATTATAATGAATATACGATGGCGGTGAGGAAACTTAAAAATGGCAAGACACCAGGATCAGACAGTCTCCCTGCAGAAATATATAAGTACAGCGGTCCTCATGTCAATAACAGGCTGTTTGAACTGATTTTGAGAGTCTGGGAGTCTGAAACTGTTCCTCAAGACTGGAAAGATGCCACTATTTGCAAACTCTATAAGGGAAAAGGACAGATGTCCGATTGCAGTTCATATAGAGGCATCTCCCTTCTATCCACCGCTGGGAAAATCTTAGCACATATACTCAACGCTCGTCTGAGTCGTGTTGCAGAAGAAATACTGCCGGAGAGTCAGTGCGGTTTTCGACCTTGTAGGGGAACTGTAGACGCTATATTTGTTGTTAAACAGATACAGGAGAAGTGCTTAGAACAGAATCGTTCCCTATATATGTGCTTTGTAGACCTTGAAAAGGCTTTCGATCGTGTACCACGCGAAGCTCTCTGGCTTGTCCTGAAGAAGATTGGTTGTCCAGAGAAATTCGTGAACTTAGTGAGGCAGTTTCATGATAATATGATGGTCAAAGTTCAGCATGAACACGAATTCTCTGAACAATTCCCAGTAACCAGTGGTGTGAAACAAGGATGTGTTATGGCCCCTACTCTATTTGCCTTGTATTTTTCAGCAGTTCTGGAAGATGCGTTTCAAAGTTGTTGCGGTCGGATTCAGTTAAATGTGAGGACTGATAAAGGCGTTTTCGACCTTTCACGCTTTAAATCTATGAAACACACCAAGAAGCTTCATATACTCGAGATCCTATATGCCGACGACGTGTGTTTGATGGCCGATAGTATGGGGGCGTTGCAATCTTACATGGATGCTCTGCAGCAGTCATGTAGGAAATTTGGAATGGTCGTCAGTATATCCAAGACCCAGGTGCTTAAACAACCACCACGTGGTTGTGAAGAGGACTCCTCTAACCTAGTTCTTGAAGGAAATGCTTTAACAGAGGTGTCCTCTTTTAAGTACCTCGGAAGCCAAATTAGAAAAGATAACAGACTGACTTCAGAGATACCGTCTAGGATAGCTAAAGCTGCTGCTACTTTCGGCCGACTAACGCATCGTGTTTGGGGAACTCACGATCTTAAGCTGCAGACTAAGTTGTCAGTGTATAGGGCCATGGTTCTTCCGATACTCTTGTACGCATCGGAGACCTGGTGTTTGTACAAAGGTGATATCCGTTTACTGGACACCTTTCATTTAAGATCTCTACGCTCAATTCTGCGCATAAAGTGGCAGGATCGTATCCCCAACACAGAAGTGCTTCGTCGTAGCAAGATGACTGGCATAGAGGCGATGTTGATGAAGGGTCAGCTGAGATGGTGTGGACATGTTTGGCGCATGGATGATTGCAGACTGCCGAAAGCCGCTCTGTACTCCGAGCTCACGGACGGTAAGCGTAATCGAGGCGGACAGTACCTGCGTTACAAGGACGTGTTAAAGCGTCACTTAACAGCCTGCAAAATACCGGCAGATAAATGGGAGCACAACGCCTCACAGCGACCTGAATGGCGATCTTGTATCAAGAAAAGTGTCAAAGATTTTGAAGAGGCCCGTTTGACTGATCTTGATATGAGGCGTCAAGTAAGAAAATCCCGTCCCAAACCCTGCTACAATTATACCTACAATAGCTCCGGTCAGCTTCACTGTGCTTCTTGTGATCGGGTATTTAAAAGTAAGTTTGGCTTTGCCAGCCACATTAGGGCTCACGCCCGTAATTAGCTTGGGTCGCCGTCGCCGGTCACGGCGTGGATAGCTATATATCCCGATGGGATTATATCCGCGCCACAAGAGTAATTTGGGGCGATTGACGCGGGCGCACTGCATGGGCGCAAGGTCTGCGTCGTGAAAAGACTGACCGAATCAGTCTGACTTAGGGCGGGAAAGAGAATGACTTAGGGCGGGAGGAAAGTTTTGGCCATTATAATGTTGGATGGGACTTTCCTAAAATGGCGCTGGCCATAATCTCAAACCACAAAATCCAAAATGCCCACAGCCATAAAAAATTGTGTCGGCTATATTGAAATTAAAAGATGGATGAATGACAATGACCATTTAGTGTAGAAAAAAATCGTAAATGGTGAAAAGTTGGTGCATGGTCAACGATAGGGTCAGTCAACCTTCTCTCCTACATAGATTGAATTCCATTGTATGGTAGGTTCGCTGTTGGGTTATGAATTTATAATTATAAATATTATAGTTATGAATGTGGATATAGTACCTACATTGTTGGAAAGGCTGAAAAGTAAGCAATAGACGAACGAGTAAATTTCGGTAATACGAGTTCATCTATTGCACTTTCAGCAGAGACTAAACATAGTGCTTTTCATGACTAATGCGAGGAGATATATTATAATACGAGTTTGGTATATTGTTCATTAAGCCCTGCGCCTTTTTGCAGGCTCATTATTGTTGTATAATAGTTATATGTGTGTTGTTTTTTGTTGCGAGTGCTGATTTTAAGTCCCGAACAAATGCGAAACGGACTCTATATTTGAATCATCAACAGCACGAGATGCAAAAAACTTAGCTCTCGTGTAGGACACTCAACTTTTCACCTCAACAGCGAGAACATATTCGACTTTTTGTACCTACTTACTTTTTCTTCCAACCATTCAGGTGTAGGTATGTTTTGTTTATAGTCTATGTTTCTGATTTCAATGATATTATTAATTAGAAAATGGATACTCGCTGCTTGAGATGGAACAAAAATATAATTATATTGAAATAATACGTTCCACATGGTTCCACCAATGTACCAATCCCTCACAACCACCATAGTTGTCATTATTTGATCAAATTGGAAGATTGAGTAGATACATTACGTAAAGTAGTAGATACGTATCTATATTTATTTATTATTACGTGATATTCTTTATAGTTTAATTAATATTTTTACTCTTAAAGCAGCAAAAGAAAATAATAATTTGAACTCGATAGGGTAGACTGGGGTCAATAGAAACAAGTCAAATTTCTCGAAAACTATAATACCTACGCGTCTGACGCAAGACTCAGAACACGCAGTCGGCCATGTTTGAATCTTTGGCCAGTAACGGTCGAGCGACGGCGCAAGGGGGCGTGTCCAGGAGCCAAACCATATTTTCGCGGTAAAAAGTAAGTATTAGTGCTCTCGTACATTTTCTCATAACTTCGTTTACTCTTGTATTTTGACTGATCTAATTATTTTGCTGTTATGGTTAGGAATAAACGAATGTTTTTAATGACCGTTGATCAGCGCTCGAGTATTTTTTATACATAATATTTGACCTTGATGTTAAAAACGTGTTGTGGGGGGGACGGTAGAAACAACTTGCTTGTGGACGATTGAAACGTTTCAATCGTCCTCGCGTTTTAATCGTCCCCATATGCAACCGACCTCAAAATAAAAGGAGGTTCTGTAATCGATGCATATGTTTGTTCTATTATTGTTCACTTTTCTTCATTTGTGTTTTTATGTAGTTTATAACCTAATTGTAATTGTTTTTTTTTTCTTCTGAAAACTGCAAGCGTGTCGTTGTTTTTTTTGTGAGATCGTGAATGTTGACTATTAACCGACTTCAAAAAAGGAGGCTGTCGTATATTTGTAGATATGTATGTATGTATGTCCGCAAATATCTTTAGCTGCGTTCTGCTGAACCGATTTCGATGCAGTTTCAGAAAAGTATTTGTTACATTCTGGTGAAGGTTATTGTATATGTCGTAAAATCCGTCAGATCACGAAATTTAATTTGATAATTTAATTAATAAATAAAGCAATTTAAATTGATTATTTATTGCGTCTATTATTTCATTATACATCCCGACGCTTGTAACATTTTGTCACAAGGCAGGTACCTACACGGAATGGTTATGATTGAAACAGTGTTATGGTTGAAACAAACACTTTTGTATGAAACTACTAAATCGCTACATCTTATAATTCTATTAAAACAACTTTGGTTTAGCTAAATGTATAAAGTAGCAGCAACAAAGAAAACTAAAAGTAAGTAGTATTTTTTTTAAAACGCTTTTTTGTATTGAGATATTCACATGCTAAGGCAAACTGTTTCTATTGACCCCAGTCTACCCTATGTCTTAAAGTACGTTTCGAAACTGCGTCTATGATAAATTGGTGGACTCATAAAAGTCATAAATTATTGATACAGGTATTTACAGTATAAAGTTGAAAAATCTTATCTTATTTGAACAATAATCTATTTGATTTATATAAAATACACAATTATTAAAACAAACGGTCGTTAAAATCAATATGTTGTAGGTATTTAAAAATGCCTCGGGTAATTTTTTTTATTTTATGGTATAACGCGTATCGGAACGTGTATTCAAGGTCGGATTCAAAAATCGAATTTAGAATTGATATGTTTTTATCTCTCTATTTTTCATATACGTAGATATGAAAGAGACAGAGTGCATCGAAATTCGAATTTTATACTTAACCTGTGGCTGAGAAATGTCAATTCGTAGTAAAAAAAAAGCTACTTTCTACTTACGCTCGAAACAAAATCGCATTTTGTTCACTGTTATCTCGCAGCAAAATCGCCTTGTTTGAGCTGGTGAGGTGAAATCTTATACCTTATAAATTTATTTCTGTGATCTCGGAAACGGCTCTAACGATTTCGCTGAAATTTGGTATATGGGGGTTTTCGGGGGTAAACAGTCGATCTAGATTAGTCTTATGTTTGGCAAAACGCGTGTTTTTGAGTTTTCATGCGTTTTTCTTACCAAGCAGAATATGGTCGCCTATTTCGTCCTGCCGGCCTCTGTCCGTCTGGTCCAGCAGGTTAAGACGCGGAGGGCAAGAAACGAGTGTCACGGGTTCAAATCCCGCTCGGTGACTTATTTTAGTTTTTTTTTTTTTTTTTAATTTTGTATACAATGTTTAAATTTTTATTGTTTGTCTACAAGTTTAAAAAAAATTAGTTTATATTTGAGATAACATTAAATATTTCTCATAAATATATCAAACATTTACCTATACTGATTACGTGAATAAGATTTATGCTTTCGAGTTTCTGAGACTTATCGAGTTATTGAGATTTATGAAGCAATAGTGCAAAACGAAAAATTTACCGATACAAATTTTAAACACAGTTACTCGGGTATTTTTTGTGACGCCTCTAACACCTAAACACCACCATATTACAATAAATAGTAATAACCATGTAATAACCGAGCAAAGCTCGGTCGCCCAGGTACTAATAATTTAAACGACGTAATGACGTTTTCAACTCATTTGTGAGGAAATAACTAAAATATTTAAACTTTATGTAAGTTTGAATATTTTGAAACTTACATTTCTTATTTCATAACTTATTCATCATTTTCATAATTTGTTTTTTTTTTTATATATGGCGGGTGTTCCTGTAGAGCTTGATGGGTAGGGCGCATACTCCAAGCTGATGTAAAAAATGGGGGCACATGGAGTCGTGGATTTTCACCATATTTTAAAAGATATTATGAACGCACTATATTCTAAATAATTTAAATAAATAACCGTTTATTTGTAGAAAAAATAATAATTGTTGAAATTAGGTAATTGTTTTTCACGCCATGAAGAATTTTTTCAGAGTAATTTTTTTTACGAATAATTACTAAAAAGTTAAACCTCAGGCGAATACTCGTAATTATTAAAAAGTTAAACCGTTTTTTAAGAAAAAATCATCGCTTGCGGATATTACGTTTAACAATAAATACACCTCATAGTAATAACGCAGTTTCATTGGTCAATTTAATTTGACACGCAGCAGACAATTTAGCTTTGATTGTTTAAGCACGCCGAGAAAATCACTCGGAAATATTTTCTAAAAAGTCGTTTCTTACTTTACTATTATTATAGACACGAACTGTTTCCGTAACGTGCTACATTGTTGTCGAGGTGCTAGCTAACAGATATACGGTTTACAAATGTACAAGAATAAACAGTTTTGTGTACTAGATACTGGTAATCTATGACCATATTTTCGAGCAGTGTCGTGAAAAGTTTCTTTATCGTAGGTGTGATAAATAAAGCAATCAATTTATGCAAGGGTTATTGTTATTTCCACTTTAGCGAATGCTATCGTTCCGAGATCTGCGTCTGTTCAGTGAAGTGGCGATATCAAACGGAAATGTCGCTTGTACGCAGAACTGCTTTGATCAGATTTGCACTTATCGCGATAAGTACGCGCTAATAAGATATAAATCTATATGCTTAGTTAAATACCACAAATATGTCTTTTTTTGTTGCATGATAATAGTTTTTCCTATTCTCGTAAATACAAGTAGTACGTACCTAATTCGCGCTATGCCTTCATTAAAATACTTCATATAAATAATAAATAAGCACTAAGTTCAGTTTCGCAATACCTGTAGATAAGAGATTAATTAGTGGGTAAGAAGTCCTCTTCGGTTTAAGTTTATCGGAATGTTTGTTTCTTTTATTGATTTGGCTAAATAAATTATAAGCAAATGCGTAGGTACATATTTACTGTCGACTATTTCAGTGGAAAATAATGTTACTTGTCTAGGACAGAAACGGATATCACTAAACATCTCTGGCACTAGAGTCCGACCACGCTAACTCTTCCGAGCAAAGGAACTGTCAAACCATACAAAGTGAGTCAGTTTGTGTGGTTTGACAGTTCCTTTGCTCGGAAGAGTTAGCATGGTCTGGAGGGCTACTCCGATGTTCGAAATTCGACCGACGTGTAGTGCCGTCCCTCTCGATCTCCTGTCGAAGTACATTTGGGCGAGCGGGACGGCACTATACGACGGTCGAATTTCGAACATCGGAGTAGCCCTTCTGACTCTAAACAGTGGCGAGAGACGAATCAGGGTCGTGGCCAGTTATATGCAAAGTAAAGCTAACAAGTACAGCCCTAGTCCGTCACCGAAAATATCATCAGCAGTTTGTGTGATATTTGGACGAAAAATGTTTTAATAAAAACGGAACCGATATATTATTACCGTTTTATTCCGTTCCGTTCATACACGTTTTACATTTGAATCACCTATTGCAGACGACCGAGACCATTAATTTATTACTGCTAATGTGACACGCGGGAAGCCTAAGGCCTTTAAATTTCCTACTTTTAGGGTTCCGTACCATAAAAGGAAAACGGAACCCTCATAGGGTCACTTTGTTATTCATCCATCCGTGCGTCTGTCTGGCAAGACCATTTATTTCGGGAACGCGCGGAGGTATCGCATTGAAATTAAAACCATATACCTACTACAGTCTACAGTCCCTTGAAGCTGTTAAAATGGAACATCCAACTTAACGTGAAAAAAAGATAGCCGTTTAAGCCGAAAAAAACATATATTTTAGACAGTCAAAGGAATCAATTTTTTTAGGGTATTTTCTGTTTACCTAGAACTATGAAATTTGTCAAGTAATATCATCTTACTACAGCAATAGGGAAAAGAACATAAAAAATATACGTAGTCTAGATATACGTACCTACCCATAATGAACCATCCTTTTAGGCGAGGCAGGTCATCCTCGTTTTCAGTCAATTTCGAACAAGGTCTTGTTCTCGGTTCGTCACCTTCTCGGCAGATCATCTTCGCTTCCCGACAATTTAGAAGGACGTCATGTTCTCAGCTAGTCAATTTCTTAATAAGTCAATTTCGTTTCGTGTCAATTTCGAGGAAGGTCATGTGTCGGCAGGTCATATTCGTTTCGTGTCAAGTTCGAGGGACGTCATTTTATCAGCTGGTCACCTTCTCAGCAGGCCATCTTGGCTTCCTGTCAATTTCGAAGGATGTCATGTTATTAGCTAGTCTATTTCTTAGTAGGTCATCTACGTTTAACAACTTTAACGTTATTTGCTTATCTCTGTTAATATAATTACAAATTTTACGGATAAAATACAAGGGGTTACTACAAAAAGATACCATAAGATTAGTTACAAGCCTAGAGAATTTCGTTGAAATAGATTTTCCTAGACGATGGTTAGTCATCGGAAAATGACGTCCTGCGAAATTGACCCACTTAGAAGATGACTAGGTATAACATAGAAAATGACGTCTTGCGAAATAGACCCTCTTAGAAGATGACTAAAGTAGAAAATGACGTCCTGCGAAATAGACCTAGGTACTTAGAAGACGACTAATCCAGACAATGTCCTGCGAAATAGACCTACTTAAATGACTATCCCAGAAAAAGACGTCCTTCGAAATAGACGTAAAACTAACATGACGGTTCACTACATTGACTTTCCCCGAAAACGACCTGCCTCGCCTAAAGGGAACCATCGAGGTTAAGCAACTGTTAAAATTTGGACAGAACCCTCGGTGAGCGAGTCCGACTCGCACTTGTCCTTTTACTCGACTCATATTTATTTATAGATTTCGAGGATTTTGTTCGATAAAGATGTTTTCACCTCACCAAAGTTGGGCGAAGTTCATTTCCCAAGTCAACGTTTCGCACTGATATCATTTCCCAACAATTTGATTTTAGATTTGATAGATTATTGGAAGACAAATCATTACTTACCTACTTGTCTTTTTTAAAATGTCATTTATATTTTCGTCAAATGTAGGTATTGATGGGCATTAGCACACCATGCTTTTAGCAACGTCTTGAATGGCGTTATAAAATTTAACCTAGTTCGTTAGAATACAAGGTTCAAATTGAAGTATTTCATTATGTGGGCGGGCTGATGCACCGTAATATCTATTTTACTTGTTTACATAATACTTCGTTGCTCAATATAGCATTTGGAAGCCTGGGTATGGTGTCATTATGACACATGGTTTATATGATGTTATCGTATAGAATACGCTAAAATACGCATGTGTTATAGGGGCAACATTTATCTAAACTTGATAATTATCGACATAATGGACTCCTAAATCGTGCTGCGAGAAGAGCAGACCTCCCGCCCTTGCAAAACAAAACACTTTGTCATGGCGAGCGAGGGCTGCTCTCCCTCTGCGCCTCCGGGTTTTACAAAAACAGGGTGTGCACACGTCCTAACCAGCGACAACCCTAGGTTCGGACTTTCGCCTTTTCAAAACTCCAATCAAGCCGTCATCCAATTTTATTTATCTTGGTAATTATCACGTTTAGGAATAATTTGCTCTTACAAAACACGCTTATTGTAGCGTACCTATTCTATACGATAACATTATAAAAAAAACATGTATCATACCCATCGACTTTTCTGTCCCCGGTCCCCAGCCCCCTTTGCTTATACCCTAACTTGAGCTTATTGGAATTGATATTATGGGAAACAAAGATTCGGGCACATGATTAATATGGTAAACAATGATTATGGCATCAAGGCATTGAAATTATAGGAAACAACATCGTGTCAGTTGAATACTGTGGTAGATGAAATTCCGGCAAGTAAGAGTGTAATACCATAAAATAATTCTGCAAAGTTTGTATTTGCCTAAGAAAATCATTTGCCACATAAAACTTTGTTGAACTAAAACTTTTCAATAAAGTTGTGCCACCGATTGGTTTGCTAAATGAAACTTCTGCGAAGTTAATTTTGGCGAAACACATTTCGCCGAAATTCATGATAAGAATTACTATATAAAAAAATTAAAAAAACTATACGGAGCGTCCCAGGGAAGCCGCCCACCCACTTAAGGCCCATTTAAGTGAGTGGCGGCTTCCCTGGGACGCTCACGCTCCGCACCTTTGGTGCTACGCGGACCCCCGTGGTGATATTTGGTTATTGTAACGCTACCCCTCCTATCACGTGTATTTTTGGTACTAAGTATGCCTCGGGTAGGTACCATGGGACGCTGAGTAAGCTGTATGTCGTTCGTTTGGGTAATTACGTTTAGAGCGGATTTTTTTTTTTTTTTTTTTTATGTCAAAGGGGGCAAACGAGCAAACGTATCGCCTGATGGAAAGCGATTACCGTCGCCCATAAACACCTGCAACACCAGAGGAGTCACAAGTGCTTGCCTACCCGGAGGACGAAGATATAATGCCTCTATGCTAGTAATTTCACCGGCTATCTTACCCCCACACCGGAACACAACAATGCGAACATTGCTGTTTGGCGGTGGGTTAGCAGGCAAGACGGTAGCTAGTAACAATCCGGACGGACCCTGCACGAGGCCCTACTACTCCAATCCAATTATTTATTATTATTATTTTGATGTCAGATAATGTTGAGTAATTTTGTTGTCTTTGGCCTTTCCGCTGTGTAAAATAAATACTCGTGATGTCTTCTCGGAGAGCCATCATGATTACTGTGATATTTTTCTGACCCCCAAAATCCCCAATAAACGGTCACATGATATCTGGACGAACGAGCCCAAAGGCCCCCTACCCAATTTTTGCCATTTTACTTTATCTTGGGCTGCCTCTGGCCAGTCTGTTACTGTTACTATTTGGAAGTCGTCCGTTCAGCAAGCACATGGTCTGCCAGCTCTTCTCTTTCTTTTCAGTCCGACCCACATAACGTAACGATCTTTATCCATTTTTGACATCATGCATTCGCATATTCAGTCAATCTCCTTGGACTATACATGTCCAGTCAATCACCTTTATTTAATTTAGATTTTAATGCATCCTTTTTTAACACATTTACATATTTGTATAGAATCTTTTTATCGATTCATATTTTTATGTGGTAATACCACATTTTTATTTTTATAAATAATGACACAAAGGTAAATTAAGAAAGAAAAATTGAATGCGATCTACTACAATCGAAGCGGGGTTTGAACCCGCGACCTCTGCGTTTCCGGCGCAATGCTCTCCCAACTGAGCTATTCGACCGCTACGTCAGTCACACCAAATCTTTCATCCCTTAATCCTTTTACGCTACTGGAGCGCCCTCTGCGTCATATATGTTTTTTGAAATGCTTATTGCGCATTAGCCATACCCTAGGATGTGCGTTTTACACGCACGATCCCCAATCCCCATTGCTTTACAGCAAGTGTGAAGACTGCGAGAGAGATGGCGCTGTTCTAAATATTTGGCCTCGTGACCTATGTAAGGTACGAGACTTTAAGACCTAATTGTGTAACTATTGCATACAATACTTTTTAAACGAGCAAAACTCAGAAATTTCTTTTTTTACTTTATTCGTCATTCTCCAATATGATTTTTTATTTTTGATGTACCTAACCTTTTTCGTTCAACTAAAACTGACCTATTAAAAAAAAACATGATAGCGATGGCCATGGCGGGTGCCTCGTGATTGGTGAATTTATTTGACAAGTAATTTCAACCAATCAGTGAGCATCAAATAAGCTTTATGTTCTCTTTTTGAAATTATTAGAGTTGTGTAGAGAGATGTCTTATGAATATTAAAGTTCTGTAGCGGGGGTGCTCTATGGCATAGAGTATAGAATTTTGTTACAGGATTAAAAAGTGCGTTATTGTGATTTTGTCTGTGAAATTATAATTGACAGATTAAAGTCTGCGAGTATAAAAATGTTTATTGTGCTTCTTTCGATGGCTCTCTGACACATAACACCTTATTGTTTAGCTTTATTTGTATATTTCCAAAACGGGACCTCTAGTGGAATAAAAATTCTTGTCATAAATTTGATTGTCATAACTCATTTCGCATAATGGCTTTCCTCATACATGTTATCTGTCATAAATTATTATTTGCATAACATTTTATATGTCATAATTTTTGTTTGGCAGGCTTTTCATAAGCATAATTTAGTATGGCACAAAATTTCAAGTAATATTATTGAATATCATAATAATTGATAGTACGAAAGAGAACATAGCATAAATTATGGTTTTCATATTTAATGGCAATAGAAATTATATAGTATAAGTTATATCACATGTACCAATCATAATACTTTATAACATTTGAAATAATGATACAAAAGTTACATGACCACAAAAACAAAAAGGGGGACGGGGGGGCGAAGTTCCCCACAAGTGGGGCTCGGGGGGCAAAGCCCCCCGCATTAAGAAATCCTTCTCCACACTGACCTCTTTGTTGTAGGCTACGTTAGGTTAGAATTGTGAACCTACAAATACGAACATCGGCCAGAAAAGTAGGTTAGGTTAGGTTTGAAAGAACTGCGACCCCCTCAGAAATGAACTGCTGCCTGAAAACCAGGCTGATGTTGAAATAAAAAATTAGGAGCTTGATATTTATGTTCTTCAGTATTATGCGCCAATGCACGATGTCCGTCCGTCCGTCCGCGGCTTAGCTCCGTGATCATTAGTACTAGAAAGTTGAAATTTGGTATGAGTATGTGTATGTATCACGCCGACAAAACGGTAAAATAAAAACTAAGAAAAATACTTTTTTTCGGGTACCTCTCGAACACCTAAAGTGGGGGTGAATTTTTTTTTCGTTTCAACACTAGTGTGTGGGTTGTCGTTGAATAGGTCTTAAAATAATAGGGGTTTCCAAACATTATTTTTTTAGTAAAATCAGCAGTTTTGTAAATATTCGCTTCGAAAATAAAAAAAATAGCGTCCCCCTCCCCCTCTAACTTTTTAGCCACGGGTCAAAAAATTATGAAAAAAATCATGAAAATGAGACCTTATAAGTACTTTCAATGAAAACTATATTGAATAAAATCGGTCAAGCCGTTTTTGAGTTATCGCAAAATTTCATGTTTCTTTAAAATGACGTAAGTGCCGCGCAGTGTCCTTATACTTCGAACGTTGCACATATTAGTAGAGTTGTTAGTCCGCTGTTTTCTAACATAATTGTGCGCATCGGGTTACAAGCATGAAATTTCTACCACAGATAGAGTGTTTTCCGGTGATAATTTTCAGATGTGGAGGGAAATCAGATTCGTACCCTGTGAGGCGGCAGAGCGGAGTGAAGAGGATCAAGTTTACCTCTTTTCTTTCTTTATTGCTGGTCAGTTAAGTCTACTAGGACTTGTCTGGTATAATTTTCGTGTAAAACAAATATCAGAAATTCATATTTTATGTAATTTTTGTATAGTTCTATATAAAAATATGAGTGTATGGCCGAAAAGGTAAAAATCACAACAAGTTTTTTCTATTCAGTGAGGTAAATTAGTTAAATTTCGTTAACATTTTGAAAGTATTATTATTACTTTAAAAAGCTTATTTAATCTAGTTTCTAAAAATATATGCATATTGGGAACTTCTCATACAAACAGTAGGTTAAAATATATGTTTAAGTCGGCGTAACCAACGTAAATCTCCGAACGCATCCTATTTCGCTTCATTAAATACATTAAATAATGATTATTAACAGGCTTTTACATATAATATTTACTATATACGTCCTAGAAAAACTAATTAATGCAATTAAAACAAAATATTTTTTTGCTAATGTATCACGAGCACACGGGCTAATCTCAACATCAACAATTTATTTAGGTTACTGTTTGTATGGAGAGTGCCCAATATGTTTATGTTTTTAGAAACTAGATTAAATTTGCTATTTTGTTATATTTTTGTTAGTTGTTTATATTCAGGAAATATAACTAATTTATCTCCCTGAATAAAAAAAAATTGTTGTGATTTTTAAAATTTCGGAAATACAACCATATTTTTATATGGTACTATCAATAAATAACATTTGATTTAAAACACTCACGATTTTATGAGATTCATACTAGGTAACAAGGGTATCTGGGAGTATTAAAGCAACCATTCGAGCAACCAATCATAGCGTGATGACCATACCTGGGATAACTCGGGGCAACTATACGAAAGTGACGTAGCAAAATATTTTATCGACAAAAAATATATCGATGTTACTGTCAACATCTCATTGTCATCGACATAAATAAATATTACTTATTTCTCCACATAAATAACATGAATAATGAATTTTTGATATCTGTTTTACACGAAAACGATACCACACAAGTCCTAGTAGCGTTATCTGATCAGTATTATAAAAAGAAAAAGAGGACTCCTTTGTCCTATTCACCCCGCTTTCCCGCCGCACAGGGGACGAATCTGACTTCCCTTCACATCTGAAAATAATCACCGCAGAATACTCTATCCGTGGTATAAATTTCGTTGTTGTATCTCGATGTACACAATTTCGCGACTTAGCAAAATGTACTTGAACACGCAGGCTAAGCTTAACATCAACATTTTTTTCAAGGTACTTTTTGTATCAGGTGTGCCCAATATGTATACATTTTTAAAAAATAATATTTTTTTTAATTGTAAATATTCAGGAAAGATAACTAATTTATCGTTCTGAATAAAAAAAACTTGTTGTGATTTTTACCTTTTCGGCAATAAACCCAAATTTTAATATGAAACTATTCTTAAATAACATAAAAAATGTATAGCTGATATCTATTTTACACGAAAACGATGTTGCACAAACCCTAATAGCCTTTACTGATCAGTAATAAAAAAAAGAAAAAGAGTAGTACTTGGTCCTCTTCACCCCGCTCTCCCACCACACAGGGGACGAATCTGACTTCCCTCCACATCTGAAAATAATCACCGTGGAACGTTCTATGTGTAGTAAAAATTTCATGCTTGTAACCCGATGCGCACAATTTCGCGGCTTAGCAACTCTACTATATTAGTTAAGTGCCATACAGCATTAAAACATTTCGCTCAATCTGGCGCGTATAATCGATAACTTCCAAAAGGTAATAAGGTGCTTACGACCTTTTTTTATAGAGCTTGAAATCTTTCTCGTATTTAAACCTCGGGCTGGAAACCGCTGTTTTAAGCCCGTCTATTGTGAAGGATGGGCAACTACGGAACCCTACACTGAGCGTGGCCCGACATGCTCTTGGCCGGTTTTTTTTTACTATTTTCGCAGTGAAAACGACATGTTTGAGCCGGTTAGGTGAAATTATTTAAAACAAAAAAAAATCGTATGAAAATGGAAGTAAATAAATGTACATCGCGTGTCTATTGATAATAGTCCTAACGAGATGTTATATTAAGTGTCGCCAAAAAAGCAGCCAGTGCTTTTTGGGCAGTAGACTATTACAAAGCCTATGAAATATGTCTACGAGTTGGTAACCATAAATAACTATAAGTAGTAGAGTTGTTATAGATAGAGTATTCTGCGGTGATTATTTTCAGAGGGAAGTCAGATTCGTCCCCTGTGCGGCGGGAAAGCGGGGTGAATAGGACAAAGGAGTCCTCTTTTTCTTTTTATATTACTGATCAGATAACGCTACTAGGACTTGTATGGTGTTGTTTCCGTGTAAAACAAATATCAGAAATTAATTTTTCATGTTAGTTTTGTATAGTTCTATATAAAAATATGGGTGTAATGGCCGAAAAGGTAAAAATCACAACAAGTTTTTTTATTCAGTGAGATAAATTAGTTCAATTTCGTGAACATTTTCAACTTATTATTATTATTTCAAAAAGCTCATTTAATCTGGTTTCTAGAAATATATGCATGTTGGGCACTTCTCATACAAACAGTAGCTTACAGTACGACACAAAAGAGTAGAAATTAAAAAGTGGCAATAGTGTAGTGTCCTCCCTTTTTTCTTAGATTGATAAGAAAGAGACGACACTACAGTATTGCCACTTTTTAATTTCTACTCTTTTGCGTCGTACTGTAAAATATATCTTTACGTCGGCGTAACCAACGTAAATCTCCGAGCGCATCCTATTTCGCTTCATTAAATACATTAAATAATGATTATTAACATGCGTTTACATATAATTTTTACTATATACGTCCTAGAAAAACAAATTAATGTAATTAAGACAAAATATTTTTTTGCTAATGTATCACGAGCACACGGGCTAATCTCAACATCAACAATTTATTTAAGTTACTGTTTGTATGAAGAGTGCCCAATATCTATATATTTTTAGAAACTAGATAAAAAATTCTATTTTGCAATATTTTTTTTAGTTGTAAATATTCAGGAAATATAACCAATTTATCTCCATGAATAAAAAAAACTTGTTGTGATTTTTACAATTTCGGAAATACAACCATATTTTTATATGGTACTATGAATAAATAACATGGAAAATGAATTTCTGATATCTGTTTTACACGAAAACGACACCATACAAGTCCTAGTAGCGTTATCTGATCAGTAATATAAAAAGTAAAAGAGGACTCCTTTGTCCTATTCACCCCGCTTTCCCGCCGCACAGGGGACGAATCTTACTTCCCTCTACATCTGAAAATAATCACCGCAGAATACTCTATCTGTGGTAGAAATTTCGTGGTTGTATCCCGATGTACACAATTTCGCGACTTATCAAAATGTACTAGAACACGCAGGCTAAGCTTAACATCAACATTTTTTTCAAGGTACTTTTTGTATCAATATGTATTCATTTTTAAAAACAAGATTAAATTTGCTGTTTAGTAATATTTTTTTAAATTGTAAATATTCAGGATAGATAACTTATTTATCGTTTTGAATTAAAAAAACTTGTTGTGATTTTTACTTTTTCGGCAATAAACCCAATTTTTATATGAAACTATTCCTAAATAACATGAAAAATTAATAGCTGATATCTATTTTACACGAAAACGATGTCGCACAAGCCCTAATAGCCTTAACTGATCAGTAATAAAAAAAAGAAAAAGAGCAGTACTTGGTCCTCTTCACCCCGCTCTCACCACACAGGGGACGAATCTGACTTCCCTCCACATCTGAAAATAATTACCGTGGAACGCTCTACGTGTGGTAGAAATTTCATGCTTGTATGTAACCCGATGCGCACAATTTCGCGGCTTAGCAACTTTACTAAAGCATTCAAAACAGGTTTGATATTATTATTGTAAAACATCTGTACAGTTCTGCGAAATCCCTTATCTACTGAAGTTGATTCAGTTATGAATCTACCTACCATACCTGCCGATATTGTTTTATTATTTCCGGTTGGCGATCAATAAGGTTAAATTTGATTGATTATTTCACGTCATCTGAGCTACACTAAATTAGTAGATCAAAGGCGATTTCAGATTGGGTAGGAAGAGGAAATTAAAAACAAGTTTCAAACCGATACCAGTCGATTCGGTAGCAGTGTAAATAGATATAGCGAAAATTTACATATGACAAACAGGAAATCGATATCTATAACACATTCGCTTAGCTAGCAGTCATGGTGGCAAACGCGGCTGTCGCAACGGGCGTATGCGCTTGCTTCGCCGAACGTCAGCGATCAGCGAGCTGCATAAAAAGAAACATGATTTCGCGTGGCGGAACGTGCACATTGCACAATGACCTAGGTATATAACCACTCAATTGCTTCGAATTTTGAGTTGGACTCTATTTATATAATAAAATAAGAGCGGTGACTGGTAGCCGTAGTTACTAAATTAAAGCAATCTAGTAGATAATAACGGTATTTTACGCTAGAGACGTACTTTCATCGTTAGAAGCACTAGCTCCATAACATTCAATATCATATGATTCATAGTATCAAAAAAATGGCGTCACAGCCTTACCAAATTTATATACTCAAATATACCTGATAACAAAAAAAACCTACAAACAAGATTTCTAAGTCTAGTGAGACACTAATGGAAACTGTACTTATCAAAATCAGCTAGATATTTTCAGTTTCTTTATAATTACTGAAAATGCATTTTCTTGTCATATAGTTAGTTTTTATCAACAAGCCCTTACATTATATCGTACCTACTTATTTAAATATAATGCTTTCTAAAAGTTAAGGTGCAGTTTTCTAGAAACATTTTGTTTTGCACCACGCAGTGAATGCGAATAGAAAACAGTCGTGGTGGCTGGCACCTGGCACAGGCACAGATGAGGTGGCGCGCGCGTTCGCACTCGCTCCACGACAATAAACAAACATCACTAGTTACTTCACTCATCACCATTCTTATTTACCCAGATGTAGGTAATGGATTATAACTAAACAGTAAATCGTTTGACAATGTATATTTAAGTGATGCCAAACTATTATTTTTTTCAGACACACTGCCTAAAAATACTCTCGAAAAGGGAAATGATTTTATTATGCGCCCCAAAAATGTTTTTTGATCATGGATAATTTACGATAACGTGGCATGATGTTATACAGAAATAAAACCAGAGAATATCAAAATAAAGATATATTATAATTCTAGGCACGTATACATAAAATATGAAAAAGAAAACATATTATTCAATTCTAGAATATATTAGGTACATCAAAGACCTACGATTGTGATGATTTGTAAGGCAATGTAATACATTTTCGCGAGACTTTGTGATGCTTTGAAGTAACCGCACAGTAGATTGCGGTTACGACTTCATTATTGTTGTAGTCAACTCAGTGCAGTAAATTAACCTGGCCCTTGCCGCGCTAATTTAATTATCACAAGCAAAGGGTATATAAAAGCTTATAAACCTCGTTCCTCGCTAGCCAAAGAGAAGAAAGCCTGGCATTCACGCTCCCGTGGCGCTAATCAAAGTAAACACCACCTCACATGCATTTTACAATCGACACAGTTGAAATACATAATTTTGACTAGTATTCAGCAACATAATATCATAATGCCATTCAAAATGATCATGTTAATATAATTTATTGCACACTAATTTCATCATCAGATAAGTTTTCCCATGCTATATTTGCACAGTCGACGTCAAAGGTATGACCATATAATATTCCCATTTCACTTCATTAAATTTCATTTGCAAATGATCTGTTAAAATGTACGTATTTGTGACGCCGACTAATACAAATAGGTTAGGTACAGCACAAGTTACAATTTCATAAATATGCATGGTTTTTGTTGATACTATATTAAGGGTACCACAGAACAGGTAAATTTCAAAAATGAAAACAGGAATAGTGAACTGGACAGATAATCTATAAAAATCATCAATCCTTTGTATTGTATTTCACAGACTGTATTTGACTTGGAACTGAAACATGCACCTAAATATACGTACAAAGTACATACTATGGTTTGACGCTATATTATATACAGAATTTTTATTCGTAAATTATTATGCTCATATATTAATTATTTATAGTTTTTAATATTTCCTACTATGTAAACTACCTTTAACGCAATATTACATTCTAGCTTGCTAAAGTCTGTTTTTGTTTACCAATAAAGTGTCGCCTAACAACTTTTATTCAATAAACAAATTATCGTGCGATTTTACTACGGCCAGTACTTTGTAGTCAAACAAATAGGGTAAGTAGGTACCTACGCTTTATGATTGAGAATTACACGACCACGCGTTACGGTATCGGTGGCAAGTTGTGCGTTTAGCTATAGCTAGTACGAAATAGCTTTAATATTTATATGTTTGAGCTTTAATTTGTTTATTCGTATAGTCAACAATGCATATTTTAGTTTTGTTGGCCAATTCTAAAGGCAAAAGGTAGTATTACCTCGAGGCATTAACTACACAAGTCAGAATTACTTATTAATGTAGCAATTCATATATTCTATAGGTTTATTTTATTATACATATACAAGTATCATAGTAGTACGATATTATGAGGCAAATAAGTTCATTATGTGTCCAGATTATATTCCAAACTGTACTACGTTTTTTTTCGAAACTATATTCATAGATATAATTGTAATCGTCAGTACCTACTAAAGAATCTCAAAATATCCAACATATTAAATATAAATCTAGAAAAGTAAACATAATACGTACAACAAGAATAGCGGAATGTTGAATTATTAAACTATAATTAAATCCTCACGCGCAGATAGATACAATACATTCAGAAATGTCCCTTTATTATCTAGCACTTATTTCAGGATGCGTATCAACGCAAAGTTACAGAGATAATAAATATATATTTTTGATAATGTATGTAAAAGTACAACACGGAAGTAACAAATTCCTCTTGCTCATACAACTCTCAAAATATAATTATATTATATGTACGAGTAGAGGTACGTTAGTTAAATTATTAAAACGCTACAATTCTTCTCTTGATCTGAAGATCTTGTTGTCTAAGTTCGTATTGATATAATTCATATAATTGCGATATATTCTAAACTTGATTTAGAATTTAGATGACACCTATAGCACAAATAGCAGAATACATTTGAATGTTTTATTTTAATTTAGTTCAGATTATTAAATCATACAATGAAATACCTCATTAGTTTCTCGATCAATTAGTGGTTTTCGATTCTAGTTGGCTAAATAAACACAATCTACGCCGTTTAACGCGGAAGTCGTTGCCTCACCTCTCACCTATTGATATTACATATGATTAGGTACGTATACCTATGATATAAAATGATTTCGGAACTTAATCTGAGTTGATAAATTTGACTTCCGTAATTAAATTCGGTAAAAAACGTTTTCAAATACTTGGGAGTAGTATGCATGAGATATTCCATTGTATATACTCTGAATTTTAATCTTTGTTATGTATGACGTACATGTTTATAGTAGTGCTACCTACATTGCACACTTTTTAAGAATATTATACGAATACATATTGGGAATTGTAGACATTTACTTACTGTTGCATAAACTCAAATAAACAAGTATGATATATCAATTTAGGTAATTGTAACAAATCACCGTGATAAAAACGGGAAAATGGGAGTTAGTTACACTCGTATTTGCATCAACATAACGCGAAATTAAGTCTGATTGTGAATGGAATGTAATCTACTAATCTTACAATAGTAATACTTTGCTGCTTTAGTATGATAGATAAATAGAATCAAATAACTATTGCATACTTAATTTCTCGATTAAACTGTAAAATATGTGACAACAACCATGTGCATTACCTAATTTTTCTAGGAAAATGCTTGCATCAAAGATTGTATTGATGTACACCACTACACTATGTTTAAGATGTAAACAACAAAGAAATTTCATCTGAAAAATGACTCATTAAACAAACAATTGTACCTACATTTCTTAGATATTTTGCCTAAAAATCATTGAGTGGATAGCTCTGCAAAAATACACCTTGTCTAAAACTATTCCTATCATCATTAACCTTATAATTACAATAAAATCAAATGATAATTAACATTGAAATGATAATTAGGTTTGTAATATTATTGATAGCGATATTGCCGAGGCTATTCAACTGTTACAGATTTTGCGAGATTTCGCGGGCAATCCACGTTGCAGTTACGTAGAACAGCGATATGATACGCGAGCAGCTGCATAGGGATGACCGTAAGTATTCCCTGCAAGCAGTCCACGGTTTTTGGCACCTGCAAGCATCGCGAAGCGAGTGACATGGTTTCCTCGTCGCCCTCTTCGCACACGACGATAGGCCGGCCTTGCCGCGCGGTCACCTGCTGCAGCGCATTCATGCACTTGGTGTGCACGGGGTCGCGCATGACGATCATCACAACTGGCATGGAGTCATCAATTAATGCTAAGGGCCCGTGTTTCAATTCTCCAGCCATTATACCTTCGCTGTGCATGTATGTCAACTCCTTTACCTTAAGGGCCCCCTCCAGGCATGTGGCAAAATTGTACCCGCGGCCCATTATTAGCAACGAGCGCTGACGATATAGATCTTCTGCAAGTGCTTTCACTTCAGAATCCAGGGCCAGGACTTGCCTAATCTTGCTGTCCAATTCATGAAGTCCAGCAATAATGTCAGCTCGACGTTTTTGCAGGGAAATACGATCTTCACTGATCACCAATGCAAACATAACAAGAGAGATAAATTGGGAAGTGTAAGCTTTTGTTGATGCTACTCCAATTTCTGGACCAGCATTGACATGCACACCACAGTGTGACTCACGGCAGATAGAGCTGCCTACAGTATTGGTAATTCCAACAATAAGTGCACCATGACGTTTGCAGTATCGCAGAGCCATTAGGGTATCAGCAGTTTCTCCAGATTGTGATATAAAAAAGCAGACATCATCACGGAATACCGGAGTATTTCTGTCCAAGAAATCAGACGCGAGTTCAACCATGACTGGCAGCTCAGTTAATTCCTCCAATAGCTGACGAGTCGCGACAGCACTGTGGTAACTGGTTCCACATGCAATCAACATTAATCTACGGCAGCGTTTAATCTCAGGAATATAATCCTTTATACCTCCTAGGGTGACAGTGCCATTAGCAAAGTTGAGACGACCCCTCATGGTATTCACAATGGATTCAGGCTGCTCGAAAATTTCTTTTTGCATGAAGTAATCATAGTTGCCTTTCATTATTTGTTGCAATTCCAATTTCAAAGTCAAAATTTCTCTTTGATGCGGATCATTACTGCTGCCTGAGAGGCGATGAATGCTGAGAACTCCATCTTTAATATGTGCAACATCGTCATCTTCAAAGTAAAGAACTCGGTTGGTATGCTCAATAACTGCAGATGCATCTGATGCAAAGAAATACTCTACGGTTCTCTCTTCCTCTGGCTGGAACTGGGCGTGGCTGTCGACTCTAGGGACTGTAGGCACAACACCTCTAGTGGCTTTGTTGTTAGTGTACATAATGGGGACATGGTCGCTGGTGTTGTGGTGGTGCATTTTGAGACCCACAAGTAGCGGGCTACCTCTACGGGTAGCAACACACTCATTAGGGAAATACCGTGATTTGAAACAAAGAGCAAATGCACCTTCTAATTGTTGGATTACCTGTTCAACAAGTTCCTGGAAGTTGTAGTCCTTGTGCTGGTTGTAAATGTGATGGATCAGCTTGGCAATAGCCTCAGTGTCAGTTTGGGATTCAAAGACATACCCCTTCTTCTCAAGGAAGGTTTTAACTGCCTTGTAATTGGTGATGATGCCATTGTGGATGACGACGAAGGCGTTATCGTCGCCGGAGCGTTGCGGATGCGAGTTGATGGCGCTTGGTTCGCCGTGGGTGGCCCAGCGAGTGTGTGCGATACCGCAATGCGACTCTACACTATCTTCCACGCACAAATCCAAGCTGCGCTCCTGCAGCACCTCTTCTAGTGCCGCTACCTTCCCGCTGTTTTTTACCACGGCTATGTCTTTCTGGTCAGCGGCATCGATCGCGACGCCCGCACTGTCATAGCCACGATATTCCAAGCGTTTCAAACCAGTGACCAGCAATTCCAATATTTCTCGCTTGGTCTTCGGAGTTAAGTGATTAATGTATGCAAATATTCCGCACATCGTTATCGGAGTAAAGCGGTACGCAAGAGGACTCGACTGAACGAAACGACGGCTCGCGAGAGACTGCGATCAACAAAACATAAAACTGATATTGAAGGCCTACGTGTATTGCTCCTACCACTAATGAGTTACTTTCACTTGCGGCAAAGCACACGTCATCGTGTTTCGTTATCACATATACAGGTTGCTGGTAAATTATCGCGGCAAACTTTTCTGCCGATGTAGATACGTGGTTGTCAAAACTGACGTCTTGTCAGTCAAGATGACATAAGTGAACCCTATTTTCTAACACATGGACTGAAACTTCATAGTTTGGTTGTTAGTAAAAAATTACAATAAAATTTATAAAGCAAATACGAACGAACATTATATTGTGCATTTACGGTGAGCAATAAATGTGAAGTTAACGATATATTGTTTTACGTTACTTTGATAAAAAAAATATTTAGCAAATTATCAAGAAAAACCATAGTTGATAGAAAAAATTGTAAAGTGACTAGGAGACTTTTTGAAATTCGATTTCGTATAGTGCCGTAATGCCGTCTTTATCATTTAAATATCGTTTGACAGGAGATTGAAATGGATGGCATTATGGTGTAGAGGGGAGGAGTAGCATCTTCATATATCATACTTCTTCATTCATACTCCATAAATCGCTTGATACAAACATCAAATTTCGATGAATCGAATCCTGCATATTTGCCTTACCTTGTTTCAGGGCGAGTGCACAGCCGGTATAATACACCTGAATAACCCAACAAACCCAAATAACCCATTAATTATATTATTATACTTATTTATTATAGACCAAGTAACCTATGGAAATGACAAGCCAATAATAATACCAGGAGGGAACGGGACAACTACTTACAGAAACCATTAAGAGTGACAGAGACATAGACAAGGCGTTTTTCCTTATCAGACTTAGATGAAGTACCTATGGATTTGGCATTCGCGTATACCCGAAAGGGACAAGAGCAAATAACACTGGATTACCAGGTTCTAAATAATTCTCCCGTTTTTCCAGTGCTAATAGGCTAGTTGACTCATGTCAAATTGTAATAAACTAATGTTTATTCCGTATAGTATTTAGCAAAGGAAACCTAAATATATGTTTTTCAATGCATAAAAGTGATAGATGGCTGAAAAAATTGAATTAGAAAATATGGTTTTTAATCTGTATTTTGAAATGGTTAAAACGCTGTCCGCCATATTCGCTTATGATAGTGACGTCATCGGTCCTGTAAAGATAACAGAAAGTCTACTTTGACGACTTCGAATAGTGCCGTCCCTCTCGATCTCCTGTCAAAGTATATTGGAGCGGAATAGCACTATAAGACGGTCGAATTTCGAATATTTACAGGTAATTCTACGTCACGCCACAGATTAGCAAAAGGCAAAAATGGCGGACGGCGTTTTTGACCGTTCATGAAATTTCTAATTTTCAATTGATAAAATTTGGCTTTCTAGCTGTCACAAAATACAAGACTTTTTTTAGAGCTAGTAAGATCATTGGGAATTGTGCATTTTGCATTTTAAACACTGACTAACCATCCTAGACAACATATCAGAAATTCAAAACTACCGGACCGTTTGTAAGGTCAAACTCCTTTATTAACTAAATTAATGAGTAAAGAAGCGAAACTGAGACTAAGCTTCTAAAGAGCGAGCAAAATCTATTCCTTTCTAGCGACCCGCCCCGGCTTCGCACGGACGCAATGCTGATAAATTATGCTTTATTATACATATAAACCTTCCTTGAATCACTCTATCTATACGCTATCTATTAAAAAAATCCGCATCGAAATCCGTTGCGTAGTTTTAAAGATCAAAGCATTCGTAATAGACCGGGAGATAGTGACACAATTTACTTGGTCATTTGTAACAGTATGGCGGTTCTTCAGGGGTCTTAGTACGCAATGACAAAAAGAAAAATGATGGTCATAGCGCTCTGGTACCGGCGGCTCAATCGCGTGGGCGTTAGTCGAACTCGTCGGATAAATTACGAGTGTCAAACGATTTGTACCACAAAAATTTTAGTATTTTCCGATAGCCCATAAAAAACATGTAGGCGGTAGTGTTATGCCATACTTCTCCGGTGTGACTTACATTGCAGCCCGCCATACCGACGCCAATACGTTAATTAAGAAAACACAATTCCGCCATTTGTACGAGGCTAATTTTTGCACAGTTAATCATCGTCGTGCAGCCATTTACGAAAATCACTATGTCATACTGATTTTCGTAAAATATACGTAATATACAAAATTTCAAAGATCTAGGTGGCGGCAATCTTGACTTATAATCAGATGTTTATATTGTATAATATTGAACGGCTACCACCGCTCGAACGATTTCTCGAGAGATCTCGGCTCATCGTGTTGTCATCTTCCGCCCCATGGTTACAGTATGGGATAATTATTTTTAGGTAGAATTTCATCCAAACGGACCGAATACAATGATGCCATACTGTAACAAATGATTTTATGTCTTGCTCCTTCAAAACCCGTTGAAAAATCTAGTTTTTCAAGTATGTTGCCCCTTTTCCCTCTATTAGAACTTTAGAAGTATGGCAAATATAATAATGGTCCCATTGCATCATATAATTTCCAAAAATCCAAATGCCATACTGGTACAAATCGTCAAAAATTTTTTTTACGTCTTGTCTCAAGTCTCACTGTCGTCCGCCCCATGGTTACAATCCGGAATAATTTTTTGTAGGTAGAATTGTATCCAAACAAACAGAATATAATGATCCCATGCTGTAAAAAAATATTTTACGTATTGTACAGTCGTATTTTTGAAACGTGTCGCTGTCGAATAAATAAGTTTTTCAAGTATGGCAGCACTTTTTCCCCCTACTAGAAGTATGGCAAATATAATAACGGTCACATTTTATCAAATACTTTCCAAAAATCCAAATGCAATACTGTTACAAATCGTATGTCGAAAAAAAAAATTTGCTGATTTTCGGCGGTATGGCGGCCATTTAGAACCGTCGGAAAAGTATGGCATGGTGATTTTCGTAAATGGCTGCACGACGATAATTAATTGTGCAAAAATTAGCCTGGTACAAATGGTTGAATTTATTTATTTTTAATTAACGCATTCGCGTCGGTATGGCGGGCTGTAAGTCACACCGGAGAAGTATGGCATGACACTACCGCCTACATGTTTTTTATAGGCTATCGGAAAATACTAAAATTTTTGTGGTACAAATCGTTTGACACTCGTAATTTATCCGACGAGTTCGACTAACGCCCACGCGATTGGGCCGCCGGTACCAGCGCTATGACCATCATTTTTCTTTTTGTCATTGCGTACTAAGACCCCTGAAGAACCGCCAGACTGTTACAAATGACCAAGTAGATTGTGTCACTATCTCCCGGTCTATAAAATGCTAGATTATGATGGGGGTGTTGAGTTGAACGGCAAGCATAAAGTCATTGGCTACACTGATGACTACTGGCGCAGAACAGGACAGCCCTAGGAGTCATGGCGAGGATTGTGGATCAGGAAGGAGGAAAAATTGGTCTCAGAATCAACCACGGAAAAACGGAATATCTCCTAATGAAGAGGTACAAAGATACGAAAGCGAAAAGGGAGGATCTTAAAGCCGGAACTGTAACGTACATGGGCGTAGATCACTTCAAGTACCTGGGTTGCACAGTAGCTGATACCAACCGACGTGAAGAGGAGATTGACCGTCGAGTCCAAAATACCCTAAGATGCTCTGCAGCGCTCCATCGAGTCCTAGTGTCCAAGCTGATCAGCAGACCGACCAAGATGTGTGTCTACATAACTGTAATCAGGCCAATCTTGATGTATGGGTGTGAAGCTTGGACACTGACTCAGAAAGAAGAGAGCAAGCTCTTAGTGACAGAGAGGAAAATCTGGCGGAAGATTCTGGGACCAATCCGGAATGAAGACGGGAGTTGGAGGCGGAGAAAGAACAGGGAGCTGGAAGACTTGGTGAAGATACCGAACATAATTGGCGAAGTCAAAGCAACACGACTTCGATGGCTCGGTCATGTGGAGAGGATGGGAGACGATCGTGCAGTGAAGAGAGCGTATGTGGGCCGGCCCAGCGGAAAACGCCCGGTGGGCCGACCCAGATACCGCTGGAGCGACGAAGCCCTCAAAGATCTGACTGCCCTTGGAGTACCCGAGTGGCGTGAAGTGGCGCAGAAAAGGGAAGAGTGGCGTTCTCTCGTGTTGGAGGCCAAGATCCTCTTTGGGTCACCGAGCCAGCTTAGTAAGTAAGTAAGCATACATAGGGACAGACAGAAGGAAGCAACGTCGTTTTATACTATGTAGTGATATGGTAGGGTTGGCCCTGGTGGACAAAACGATATAAAAATGATACTGATCCGTTTTTTTATTAATTGATATACTTATGATACTAGAGGCCCGTTGCGGCGTCGAACCGCCGCTAGAATATGGAAATCCGGTAGTGTTACAGAAAATAACTACTTATATCGATAAGAAGTTTTTGGCGAACGAAGAATAAATACTGTAAAAAAACACGTTAAAATGATGTTTTAAAAAACGTTAAAACATGCCAGGTTAGAGCCAGGCCTGATAACCAACAGCCAGCTTCATCGTGACAACTTTTTCAACTCTTGTAAAAATAACTTGTGCATTAATGACATGTGATCTGCTGATCTGTTTCACAAATAAAATGCATATTATTCGGTTTATGGAAAAAATTTATTCATAAAAATAATTCCATATCTTAAAAAAATAATTGACATATTTTCATAGGACCGAACATAAGATTGGTAGAATTTTAATTTGTTGTTCTTTCTTAAGGACATAAATTTATCGATTTGATCGATTTCTATCAATTTCCAGAAATAGCACATGAATCGAAACGACAGATTTGGGCACTCACTACGCAGATTTTAAAAAATCATGTAGTGCGTAACTGTTTATGTATTCATTTTATAATCGTAAATACTTAAAAATACCTAGTGATAATAAAAAATGTTACATAAACTCAATTGTATGAAATAGAGAGTATAAAACGTTTATAGATACCTATTATCAATGCCTGTTTTTTTAATGGAATTCAATAGATCGTGCAAATTTTCTTAATATAGGTGCTGCCATGTCATCATCATCAATCATTTATTCAATAACAATTACACATTGTGTTTGAAATTTTTATGCTAGGTATACTTAATCAAACCCTATTTACTAATCTAAATAAATAACTGACCAACAATACTCCACCTAAAAAAAAAGAATGTGTCAAATATGTGTAATAAATAAAAACCTAATTTTAGGGTTCCTTACCATAGTCGGTAAAAACGGAAGCCTCATAAAATCAATTTGTTTTGTTGACAGCAGAATTTGTCAAATTTTCTTTTGAATGAGAATAAAAATGATCAGCCAGACGTCATTAATTCAAATATGATTTATTCTTGAGCGCGTCGATTTTTTGAAATTTGTATCATATGTAGGTTATTTCTACCATCAAGTTTCGCGTGTTAGGGTAAAATGTTAATTATTCCACATTGCCAACTCGTCCACAATGTCAGCTCGTCTATATTCCCATCTGGGTCACAATGCCAACTTGTCCACACACCCAACACGTCCACATTGCCAACTCGTTCAATACGCCCAACTCATCTGCATTGCCAACTCGTCTATATTACCAATTCGTCTCCATTGGCAACTCGTCCATATTCCCAACTTGCCCACAATGCCAACTCGACCATATTGCTAACTCGTCCATATACCCAACTTGTCCACAATGCCAACGCGTCCATATTACTTACTCGTCCACAATGCCAACACGTTTACAAATACAACTCGTCTACATTTCCAACTCGTCCATATTTCCAACTCGTCCACATTCCCAACTCGTACACAATGCCAAATCGTCCACATTGCCCACTCGTCCATAAACATAACTCATCTACAATGCCAATTCGTCCATATTACCAACTCGTCTTTATTGCCAACTCATCCATATTCCCAACTCGTCCACAATGCCAACTGATCCATATTGCTAACTCGTCCACATTTCCTACTCGTCCATACACCCAACTCGTCTACAATAACAACTCGTCTTTATTGCCAATCTCGTCCATATTATCAACTCGTCCGTATTACCAACTCGTCTTCGTTGCCAACTCGTTTATATTCCCAACTCATCTACAATGCCAACGCGTCCATATTACTTGCTCGTCCACCATGCCAACTCGTCCACATTACCAACTCATCTACATTGCCAACTCGTCTTCATTTCCAACTCATCAACAATGCCAACTCGTCCATATTGCTAACTCGTCCACAAATACAACTCGTCCACATTTCCAACTTGTCCATAGGCCCAACTCGTCCACATTTCCAACTCGTCCATATTCCCAACTCGACGATACACCCAACTCGTGTATACAAACTCGTCCTTATTATCAGCCCGTCTTTATTGCCAACTCGTCCATATTCCCAACTTGTTCATTTTGCCAACTCATCCACATTCCCAACTCGTCCATATTCTCAACTCGTCCACGTTGACAACTCGTCCGTATTACCAAGTCGTCTTCATTGCCAACTCGTCCATATTCCCAACTCGTCCACATTGACAACTCGTCCATATTACCAACTTGTCCGTATTACCAACTCGTCTTCATTGCCAACTCGTCCATAATGCGAACTCGTCCACATTGCCCCCTTGTCCATGTTCCCAACTTGTCAATTTTACCAACTCATCCACATTGCCAACTCATCCACATTTCCAACTCGTCCATATTCCCAACTCGACGATACACCCAACTCGTCTACAATACCAACTTGGCCTTATTATCAGCTCGTCTTTATTGCCAAATCTTCCATATCACCAACTCGTCCGTATTACCAAGTCGTTTTCATTGCCAACTCGTCCATATTCTCAACTCGTCCACATTTCCAACTCGTCCACATTACCAACTTGTCCGTATTACCAACTCTTCTTCATTGCCAATTCGTCCATAATGCGAACTCGTCCACATTGCCCCCTTGTCCATGTTCCCAACTTGTCAATTTTACCAACTCATCCACATTGCCAACTCATCCACATTTCCAACTCGTCCATATTCCCAACTCGACGATACACCCAACTCGTCTACAATACCAACTTGGCCTTATTATCAGCTCGTCTTTATTGCCAAATCTTCCATATCACCAACTCGTCCGTATTACCAAGTCGTTTTCATTGCCAACTCGTCCATATTCTCAACTCGTCCATTTTACCAACTCATCCATATTACCAACGTAGATACATTCCCAACTTAGCTACATTGTCAAGTCGTCCATACTCCATATTCTCAACTCGACCACATTTCCAACTCGGCCATTTTACCAACTCATCCATATTACCAATGTAGATACATTCCCAACTTAGCTACATTGTCAAGTCGTCCATATTCTCAACTCGACCACAATTCCCATCCCGTCGACATGCAAGCGGAAGGACTAAGTTTTTTCTAGTAAAATACCATTTAATTTACCATAACTCATGCCATATTACGATTTGAATGACGTTTAAATTAGTTTTACTACATTTTTTCTGCTTTGATTTATTGTAAAACTCGCCTATAAAAATAATCTATTCTTGAATGACGGTCAGTTTTTCTAGTCTTGCGAGCACCAGTCCAACTCGCACTTAACCGGCTTTTTCCTCCACATTTTTAACAGGTATGCGAGAAAAGTTTTCATATCAACATTTTAAAAAGAAAAACAACCTGGCAATTTAGATCATTGACATAATAGCCCCCAATAAAAAATACATTAAAAGTTGACAGAATATGGTTACTGTCATTCATTGTCAACAAACTGTAAAATTATTTTTGCATATTTGTACATGTTTTAAGTGTTGCGGATATTATGTTGCCGACTCAAAAATAATATTTCATCATGCTGAACAACTTACTACAGGCTTGTGAGCAAATCATGCTTATTATTATTTGGTCATCTTATGTCAAAATAGGGATCACAGGTCACGTGGTCAAGTCACGTGGTTAGCGCACAGTAGTTTTTTCAAATCCATTTTTCAGTACTTTTTCAGGAAAAAATTAAAAATCCAAGAGTTTTATGCACCTCTCCAGCATGAGACGAATCTAATGACATATCATTTATCAAAATCGGACCATAACTGTAGATCTGATGGGATGTACAAAAATCGGCCTCGCGTAATATATATATAGATACTTACGCTAAAGATTTTCTTTTTATAAAATTATTTTTTTTAATAATTTATTATAACTTAATTGAACGATAAATCCTTAATCTAATAAACAGTTTTTTTATATACCTAATACAATGGAAAACATTCACCCGGCATATCGAAATAACATTCGCTCACTCGGTGAAATGTATTATTACCATATTATTTATTACCAATATTAACAGACTTTGTTTCGTGATCAAAGTATTCATTCACGAAATGTTTACTCCAGTAATTCAACAAATGCACAGCGCGCGCCTTTTCTGGACCACAAACTGAACTAGTCTAGAGTCTAGGCCATCACCGTGTAGGTTCGTGGTCACGCTCACACGCGCATCGCGCTTGTAGTAATGTACTTACCTATCGCAGCGCGGATGTATGAAGCTTAGTCTCTGTTCTGTTATTTTACTCATGTGGCTGGCTAAGTTTGTGACTGTGCTTGTATTTTAATAAAACTCGGTACGGCTTACACCCTGGGTTAACACTAACTGGGTTAACTTCTATCACTATTACCCTTCTTATCACCAATATAATCTTCGATCACCTCTATCCGATAAGCCCCGGGTGCCACCGCGCGGGGTAGGGTAGACTGGGGTCAATAGAAACAGTTTGCCTTTAACCGCCTGTAACGGTTATATTTTTATGAGTAGAAAGATGTACACTCAAAATATTTCAAGGTTAGTTATCTGGTTCCTAAATAAAACGCACCTGGTTGGTCTATAATCCATAGTTTTTTGACAATCATGTAATGAAGAGAATGGGACAGAATGGTTCAATTGACCTCACATGAGTGTCAATTGAAACACTATGTTAGGTCAATTGAAACACTCGAATATCTTCGGCACCATGAAAGTACTTATATCTGTTTTAATCTTTTTCATTACTACCACGGAATACAATGAGATCCTAAAAAAATCGCAAGCATTACATTAACATTTCTCAATTTATGAGCATGTGAAAATCTCAATACAAAAAAACGTTTAAAAAAAATACTACTTACTTTTAGTTTTCTTTGTTGCTGCTACTTTATACATTTAGCTAAACCAAAGTTGTTTTAATACAATTATAAGATGTAGCGATTTAGAATTGCAGAAAACAAGCATAATCATGTTTCATACAAAAGTGTTTGTTTCAACCATAACACTGTTTCAATCATAACCATTCCGTGTAGGTACCTGCCTTGTGACAAAATGTTACAAACGTCGGGATGTATAATGAAATAATAGACGCAATAAATAATCAATTTAAATTGCTTTATTTATTAATTAAATTATCAAATTAAATTTCGTGATCTGACGGATTTTACGACATATACAATAACCTTCACCAGAATGTAACAAATACTTTTCTGAAACTGCATCGAAATCGGTTCAGCAGAACGCAGCTAAAGATATTTCGATACCTCCTACGTATACTGATACAAGTGCAAAATCACAATTTTACAGGACGGCTGTTCAAAGGTATGAAGTGCCATAACTAACTCATACGTTGAAATAATGTAATGAAAATTTCAAATATTTTTAATGAATATATTTTCCTTAAATCTACATATTTACTATTTCAAAATTAATTGTACTTTTAGTAAAAAAGGTACTTAGTTATACCAGTATACGTGAAATTTACTAGTTCTAAGTTTTTGGTATACTGATACAACTACCACTTGATCCAGTATACGTCGTAAACTATGATTAGATGAATATGGATAATTATATTATTATTATGCCTATTATGGACATGTATCATTTATTAGATATATAAACAAACTCATAGCTCGTGTTTGGATGGATCTGATCGGTTAGTTTCATCTGATTTGTCACTTGTACCAGTATACGCCTGAATCATTCCGTTATGTACCCGCTACCCAAAGGTTGTCTGGAAGAGATCGCTCTTTAGCGATAAGACCGCCTATTGTCTACCATTGTTTAATTTAAGATTTCTCATGTAATATTTTTCTTGTTGGTGTGCAATAAAGTGTTGTTGTATTGTATTGTATTGTATGTACCAGTATACTGTTAAGGTTATTTTGTATGTTATGTCCGATATAGTAAGTTCAGAGATTGGTATTTAGGATATTTAAGCAAATTACGTTTGAAAGACAATAAAAAAAGAAAATTTGCACTAAAATTACGTTTATTTAAAAGGTAATTAAATTCACAGCCCGCAATTAGGAAATGGTGTTTTTGTCGTTGTTACAGCGGTATTATCAACATTATTACTGTTTTAATATTTATATATAGAAAATTCCGGTTCCTATTTTGTCCATCAGAATTGTCAGACCAAAACCTGAATTCATCTACATCATCTTGAAGTATTAATTTAATTAAGTCAAATAATTTGTCATTTAGTCATGTCAACAGTACCTAACAAGTAGCATTCCCAAACCAAATGCTGTGAATTATACAGTTTAAGTTTTTATTTTAATAAAACATGCTTATATTACCGTGAGGTGGGACAAGGTTTTTGAAGGTCGAATACAGCAGTCGCATTTTTTTGTTAAGTTTGAGTTTTTTTTCCTATTTATTTCAAGTCTCTTTCCTCCATGTGCCAATGTGTTTGGATTTTTGTTTTTCAGTAGGTGTTTTCAAATTCTCGTAAATGTGACAAGCGTCAACTTAATATTTTGACTGAAAATATCACGGTATTGTCGAACAGACTTGCGCTTCGTATTTGGTACAATTAAACGACTCCTTGTACAAATTATACATTTCAATCAAATTCAAACAGCCGCCAGCAAAAATGTGTGTGATGAACTTGAATATTTATTCCTGGTCATGGATGTTATCTCTACATGTACTTTATAAAGTATGTATATATATTATCGTCATCTTGTACCCATAGTACAAGCTTTACTTTGCTTGGGACACTGGGTCAATTCGTGTAAGATGGTCCCTTAAAATTTATTTATTATTTAAATAAAAAAATCCGTTCAGACACTAAAATTTAACGTAATTTTTGTCTTATATGTTTATTATTTGTTTTCTTGGCTTGTTTTTCCCGTATTTATTTTTTTATTTAAACTCATGATTAGATTTTTACTTTCTATGTTCGTTGATCCAAATATTTTTTAAATTTTTGACGTCTTTTTTGCTATTTTATTTTACAGTTGCCTGTCGTGCCAACTAAGCAGCTGCCATCTCTAAATTCGCCGAATACGGACAAAGACTTAAAAACCCGGACATTTGGCGTAACTTGCATTTCCCCCATTAATAAAAAAAAATTGCTTCGTTTTTTATTGACATTAAACCCCGGACGGCCCCCGGACGGCTTCAAACTAGGACAAATCCGGGGTAACCCGGTCGGATGGCAGCCCTCTGGTTTAGTGTAGGTAATGGCGACATATGGCTATTATTGTACTCCAAACAACCATCGGTACTGATTGGAGAAAACTGTATCATAACCAAAAGTAAGCCTAATTTGATACGTAGTAGGTAGAAAAGACGTAGGCTGCATCGAATGTCCGTCGCGCATAGTGGGACATCTTACGACCGCAACGATGACGAGCAAGCATACTGAGATAACTGCCACTTGTACTTGATAGGTGTACTGCGTACAGTGCTACAAGTGACTTAGCTCAGTATACGATGTTCTAAATTAAAAAACGGTGTTAGTTGTATCAGTATACGTCACTTTATTTCGAAAACTAGCAGTAATTTTGTCATGAAAATTTTATAGCATGTAGATATAAGTATTTTGATCCTAAATATGCAAAAAAATGAAAATCGTAAAAATGTCAGTTGCATCTCAGTATACGTAGGAGGTATCGATTTGAGGACATACATACATATCTACAAATATACGACAGCCTCCTTTTTTGAAGTCGGTTAATAGTCAACATTCACAATCTCAAAAAAAAAACAACGACACGCTTGCAGTTTTCAGAAGAAAAAAAAACAATTACAATTAGGTCATAAACTACATAAAAACACAAATGAAGAAAAGTGAACAATAATAGAACAAACATATGCATCGATTACAGAACCTCCTTTTATTTTGAGGTCGGTTGCATATGGGGACGATTAAAACGCGAGGACGATTGAAACGTTTCAATCGTCCACAAGCAAGTTGTTTCTACCGTCCCCACAACACGTTTTTAACTTCAAGGTCAAATATTATGTATAAAAATACTCGAGCGCTGATCAACGGTCATTAAAAACATTCGTTTATTCCTAACCATAACAGCAAAATAATTAGATCAGTCAAAATACAAGAGTAAACGAAGTTATGAGGAAATATACGAGAGCACTAATACTTACTTTTTACCGCGAAAATATGGTTTGGCTCCTGGGCACGCCCCCTTGCGCCGTCGCTCGACCGTTACTGGCCAAAGATTCAAACATGGCCGACTGCGTGTTCTGAGTCTTGCGTCAGACGCGTAGGTATTATAGTTTTCGAGAAATTTGACTTGTTTCAATCATGACGTGTTTCTATTGACCCCAGTCTACCCTACAGCTGGTCTTTAATACCTGTACGAAAATATTTTATTTGCCATCTTGAAATTCAAAATGAGCGTCACTTTTGTATTACAGTATTCCACCCTCCATAATTAGAATCCCTATTAACTGTTTTGCCACCAGGCAGGCCCCTCTTCTAAACTTAGACTTGCACTTCATTCTATGTAGCGCGATAAGATTCAGGTGCAAACTTAACTCAATCGAGTGTACGAGTAGTGCGGGGACAGATGTTTGTTTACATTTTTAATCTCGGATTAAATCTTATGGTAAATGAAAGGTAATAATTACGGATCAGGTAAATTGTAAATGTAACAAGTATGTACCAACCTAATCAAAACAATTGTTTACTTTCAAATTTAATTTAGAAAAGATGGGCCTGTCTGTATTTTAGAGATGACCATAATATATATATATTTTTTTTTATTTATTCATGACCATGGTTACAAGACCTTCAGTCGACCATAATATAATCATAATCAAGTGTGGTCAACCTACATGATATAATTGGAAAAAGCTTAATTCTCCAGTTTTTTCATTAGGAATCGGGTTTTCGAAAGTGTGCGAATTGAGTGAGCATAAGAAATTATTTGTATTTAAATACGTTACTAAGTGATCTACAAATTATAAAGGTAAGTAAGCATAGGTTTTAGTAAAAATTAGTAAGTATATATATATATTATACCTACGTTAAATTAACACATTCACAGATTTCGTTGGTAGTTTGTGAGAACTGAGTGAGCACACGTCAATGAATGTATTATTTTTATTTATCGTTTTACAAATTCATCGATTAGTTTCACAATTGTTTTAGAACTTTTACTAAATGAACAGCATATTTTTTTTAGAAGGGTGAGGTTGATCACTCAATCCACTAATACGGTGAATAGAGACTAAAGTACTATGTGTGACCTTACAAACGGTCCGGTAGTTTTGAATTTTTTATATGTTGTCTAGAATGGTTAGTCAGTGTTTAAAATGCAAAATGCACAATTCCCCCCCCTCCGCGCCCGCCGCCATATTGAAAAAACCGGCACTTTCTTCATATTTTTGCTCATATCTTCCTTTAAGAGCATTTTAGCTAGAAGAAAGCTTCGACAACGTTATAGAGAGTTAAATTTACTACATTCTCCATTTTATTTTATTTTTCTAGGACAGATAGTTACGGAGATATCCACATTAAAAAAAACGTAAAAAATCGCAATTTCCTACTGAAAAACAAACTTCTGGATTATATCTTCGTTTAGGAGCATTTTAGCTACAACAAAGCTTCGGCAATGTTGTAGAGAATTAAATTTACTATAATTTACACTTCAAATTTTGTTTCAAGGACGGTTAGTTACGGAGATATGCACATTTAAAAAACAGGAAAAGTCGAATTTTCCGAAAATTTCTCGAAATTCTTGGTTTAGAACGCTGTCATTCAGTTACGGACTAGTCTGGGACAAATTAAAACATGTAGGAAATGTAATTGCTAATAAAACTCATGTCCATTTTTACATACATTTTCGGAAAATGTGACTTTATTTTTTTTATATCTCGGTAATTATCTGTCCTAGAAACAAAATTTGAAATGTAAATTAGAGTAAATTTAATTTTCTACAAAATTGCCCAAGCACTGTTCTAGCTAAAATGCTCCTAAACGAAGATATAATCCAGAAGTTTGTTTTTGAGTTGGAAATTGCAATTTCTTAAGTTTTTTTTAATGTGCATATCTCCGTAACTATCTGTCCTAGAAACAAAATATAAAATGGAAAATGTAGTAAATTTAACTCTCTATAACATTGTCGAAGCTTTCTTCTAGCTAAAATGCTCCTAAAGGAAGATATGTGCAAAAATATGAAGAGAGTGCCGGTTTTTTCAATATGGCGGCGGGCGCGGAGGGGGGGGAATTGTGCATTTTGCATTTTAAACACTGACTAACCATCCTAGACTACATATCAAAAATTCAAAACTACCGGACCGTTTGTAAGGTCAAAATCCTTTATTCACTGAATTACACACGCACACCTTTTCTTTTTGTATAATCGCATGTGTTAGTAAACATTAGACCGTTTAGGTTCAGTTCGTCCATATTCCCATTTTATCAACATTCCTTTTTCGTTCCCACCTCGTCTACATTCCCAACTTGTCCTACATTCTCAACTTATCCACATTTCCATACTCACAGTCACTCGTCCACATTCCCAATTCATCCACACCCGTACTCGTTCTTCGCGGTCTTCGCTGTAGGATTCTACAAATTGTATCATCAGCATTCAGTGGTACAACGAGGAACGACAATTATTCCTTCTCGTGGCACTGGTGGAACAAGTTGGTGGCACGACGAGGAAGAAGAAGGGATAATTTCGGATATCGTTTAGTTTCATATTCAATTTATATTTTTTTCTACCCAATTTTGAGAATGTGGACAACATGGGAATGCGGATGAGTTGGGATGTGGATGACTTGGGAATGTAGACAAGATAGGAAGTGGACCATTTGGGAAGAACCAGCACGAATTCGTAAATAATACTATACTTAGGCACCAAAAAATATTACGCAGAATGGCTCCGTACACTGCCATTAACTTAACTTACTTAAGTACTAAAGTACTTCAAAATACAGTTATAAGTTACATTTTGGGTACACCCGCCATTCTGAGTCTCGAATTGAAAGTGGACGAAGTGGCATTTTTTTGACGAGGTAGTGAGTTGACAAAATGGGAATATGGACGAAGTGAAACCTTAAACGCATTAGGTTAAGACGGCGGCGGCGGTTAGGACGGCGGGTATACTCCCCACAAGTAAATACTAATTTTCTGTATCATTTTATGTGCATTGCTTTTTAGTATAGTTGTTTTTTTTTATTGTAAAGGCACACCCGCCATTCTGACACCAATCCAGAGTGAGGGCCAAATTTAAAAGTCCTTATATACCAGTAGCTTCTTTATTGGTTTATCGGGATCAAAGGTCTTTACAAAATTATTGAAAACATTACAAAGTTACATTAGCTTAAAATGAGTTTTGTGTTGTATCTAAGAAGTCCTAAAACCGTTATCATAAAATTTGAAAAGAACAACGTACTTAGATGGATTTATTGCTTTGAATATTTAAACCCTACACATCACGTTAGTGTTAGTCCAAACTTAATATCATTAACTGATATAATTGATTATCCTTTATATAACTAACAACAGAGCATAACATTCATTATCTACAGTTCCCCAATTGCCAGCGGGGCGTTTGACGTCCCGTGCGACTGCTATTTATTCAATACCACTACTTAATACAGGGAGCAGATTTATAATCAACGTACCCTTCGCTTTCTACACGTGATGTTGACACCTTCGTTTCGTCTAAATAACGAAGTAGAAAATACATCGAATAACATTTTTTACACACATTTTCCAATGACTTAGGTATTCCTTTGTTCACATCAAATTTCTAAAACTAGAAAACCAAATAAAATGTACGGAGGTAGACAAGAAATACGTTAAACAGCCATATTATATCCAATAAATATTAGAGTCTAACACAACACTAACTGTCCACGATATCTATAGCAATTGGACAGAAGAAAGGAGTAGATACTACGATAGGTTTAACAAGGTCTATCTGTATTATCGAAGCAACGGTGCTTAAAATTATAAATGAAAAAGTGTATATTATTAAATAAAGTTTACACTTAAACATATCGGTGTAAGAATTTTGTGTTGTGACGTGGTTTAAAAATTCAACCACAACTCCATTGCCTTTCCTTCTGAACTCCTTGCGATGGAAAAATAAAACGTAACGAGCTTGTAGATATGGAAACTCAAAGTTTGCAAGTAACTTACGACTAAAATAATCACAAATATATAAACTTAACACGTAAGTGTAACTAAAACGAACTAACTTTAAGAATATCGTGCTATGATAAATGCATAATCGATGGACGAGCGTGATGTCACCAGTGAAGAAGCTCCGATGAGAGAGGGACGCTAAGGGGGAGGCCAGAACCGAACGGGAGAGCACGACATGACGATGCGCGGCACAGTGGACGATGGTGACCCACTGCAGTATTATAATTGATGTGCTCCATAGTTATTTTTTCTTCTGGGCCTTCTCGGCGGCCTTGGTGATTTTTCCAGTAGTCACTTCTTTAAAATTCACGCTCTGTAAGAATAAATAAGGTCAAGTAGGCCTTCTAGTCACCAAGTTTAAAGGCGCGTCAAGGTAGATAGGTACACTTTATTGGAATTGACGCTTCAAGTAAGTTGCAATGTACTCAAGTAGTTACGTAGAGGTGATAAGAGAACCGAGTGAAGGATCCCGGAGCAGGATTGTGTACCTTGATCACGCCGACGGCGACGGTCTGGCGCATGTCGCGCACAGCGAAGCGGCCGAGTGGCGGAAACTCCTGGAACGACTCCACGCACAGCGGCTTGGTCGGCACCAGCGTGACGATGGCCGCGTCGCCAGACTTTATCGACTTCGGATCCACCTCCGTGGTTTTACCTGGATCAGTCAACACACGTGCTCCACTTTAGTTATACGTATTCAATCAAAGTACCTATTATCAACCTACTTATAGTAGAGGATCCCGATATAGAACGACCTTCACCGAGATGTTTATTTGATGAAATGTATTTTATATTTCATTTAATATGTCAATAAATATATTGCATATGGGTTGCCTAAAAAATTTTAGTCCAGGGTATGTTTTGTTAAAAAAAAAAAAAACAAAAATTAAACATTTCACCGATTTGATTATTAGATAAATTCATAATAAAATAATCTTAATTTTATCTAATTCCAATTCAATAATCAGACCGTTGCAAAATGCTAGTAGGTATAGATTTACCTGTTTATACCTGGCTACCCGATAGTTGTGACGGGAAAAGAATAGGCAACCTAACGTTTGCATATTCTATGGGCTTCATACTTTCGATAGGTATAGAATTTATCTAATATTAATCAAACCGGTGAAATGTTTAAAAAGATTTTTTTTTAATTATTATGTAAACATACCCTGTACTAAAATTTGTTAGGCAACCCATATGCAATATATTTATTGACATATTAAATTAAATATAAAATACACATCATCAAATAAACATCTCGGTGAAGGTCGTTCTATATCGGGATCTTAGACTATTACTACAGGTATGCACAACCATTGACTAACTACAATATGATATTGATAATACCAGACTTCTTACTAGCAGCAGGTACTTTCCCCGCTAATCTTATATTAGCAGGTATTACGTATTACTGATAATTCATTAAATTATAGGCAAACGAGAATCAATGACTAAGCTACTTCACTTCCATTGCAAGCTTTGTTACTAACAACTGTCGACCAGCATTTTAACCCCTCGTATGCTTAGACACGTATCCGTGCCAGTTCATGAACTGCCTAAGCACGGATACGTTCTAAAATTTGAAGCGGGCAGCATACAATGACGTAAATCAGCCGCACCCGAGTGTCAAATTCTGAATTGGTTGCCGCATACGAGGAGTTAAGTGTATTTCATGTTTCAACTGATAACTTTTGCAACTACGAAATGTGAACATGTCAATGTTAATGGCGAGGCGTCATATCTGCGAGCAAGTCGTAGGTAGGTAATCAATGAAGTTAGGGCGATAGCAGTTCCGGACAGACGCTTCGCCGCCGTTGACATACACGTTGCTGTACGTACCAGTGCGGCGGTCGCATTTCTCCTTGATCTCGGCGAACTTGCAGGCGATGTGCGCCGTATGGCAGTCGAGCACAGGCGTGTAGCCGTTGCTGATCTGCCCGGGGTGGTTCAGCACGATCACCTAGCGCACCACACCCGTCAATAAATTTACTTTCACTGTGATGAAAACGAGTCATTTGTACAGTTTCCATTATTATATATATTTTTACTTTGGTCCGAGAGATTATACGCAGAGGTATGATGATTTCAGGATTAATTCGTCTTCGCCTTAGATATATTCTTATATTACAAATACTAACATCTTTATTTCCCTACTTTGACTCTACCGAATCAATAAAAAAAAAAATCAGGAGACGTGGCTATCAGTGACTGCGTTTTATATATAAGTGACAAAGCATGAATTCACTGTATCATAATTCCAGTAGGTACCTATCAAATATTGCGGCACTCAATATATTATCAAGCCAATGGCTTATTAATATCAGCGGAAAAAAAACGAGTCATTTTCATTATTCTAAATTGTTAAATAACAGTTATTAAGGCTGTATTAACTAATAAACCAATTTTTTTTGGGACACAGCAATGATACATATGTACCAACTTATTTTGAAAAGTTCGGAGTGATTCACCACAACATAATCTCCTAAAAGCCTAATATTATGACTAGTGACCAAATCAGATGATACGAATTTTAATTTTAAGTTTTTAGGGTTCCATAGTCAACTAGGAACCCTTATAGTTTTGCCATGTCCGTCTGTCCGTCTGTCAGTCTATCCGTCCGTCCGCGACTTAGCTCCGTGGTCATTAGTACTAGAAAGCTGAAATTTGGTATTGAGCATGTGTATCGTATCACGCCGAAAAAATGGAAAATAAGAAATAAAATAATTACTTTTTTTCGGGTACCTCTCAAACACCAAAAGTGGGGGTGAATTTTTTTTCGTTTCAACACTAGTGTGTGGGGTGTCGTTGAATAGGTCTTAAAATAATAGGGGTTTCCAAACATTATTTTTAGTAAAATCAGCAGTTTTGTAAATATTCGCTCCGAAAATAAAAAAAATAGCGTCCCCCCCCCTCTAACTTTTTAACCACGGGTCAAAAAATTATGGAAAAATTCATGAAAATAAGGCCTATAAGTACTTTCAATGAAAACTATATCGAATAAAATCGGTTGACCCGTTTTTGAGTTATCATAAAATTTCATAATTTTCTTTAAAAGACGTAAGTGCCGCTGTCCTTATACTTCGAACGTTACACAATTACACATGCTAGTTAAGTTCCATACTGCATTAAAACATTCCACTCAATCTGGCGCGTATAATCCATAAGTTCCAGAAGGTAATAAGTAATTACAGTTACTTTGGCGTTTACGACCTTTTTTTATAGAGCTTGAAAACTTTCTCGTAATTTAAACTATTGTGAAGGATGAGCAACTACGGAACCCTACACTGAGCGTGGCCCGACATGCTCTTCGCCGGTTGTTTTCTTCAGTAAGAGCCTTATCACACTTGCGATTTGCGAGCGTATTTTGTATGAAGGCGATCGCGCAGCGTGTTCGCCGCGTCGCTTATTTGTATAGAAAATACGCTCGCAAATCGCAAGTGTGATAAGGCCCTTAGATAGATACATTAATTAAAATATAGGTACCTACTGCAAATTTTGGCGAAAATGTAGTAATTATTAACAATTATGACAGCAAATATATTGCCGATAACCACTAAAGGGATGATTAAAAGAATAAACCTTAATTCATGTTGGTAAAATAAATCCTAAATGGTATTCACAAAACCGAATATAGTATAAACTCATGAGGAAACCACCGTAATTAATCCGTCATTTTAATTAATTAGCCATTAACAAAATAATTAACAATAGGTAGACGAATGTTGCAAAAACTTGACAGGCGGAATTAACGTCTGATATTATTATTTAGTTGAAAACGAGTTTAACTACATAGTTAGTGCACGCAACCACCGCTCTAAGCATTGAATATTGTGCAAGCTGCATTAAAATTGTAATGACTTTGCAAGCTTAACAACCATCGTTGTACTTGTTCTTAGAATGCATTTTTTGTTTAATTGGCTAAGTTGTGTGCCAGACAATTGCGACATTCAGCGCTTTGTTAATTGTATATTAAGGAGCGTATAGTATATTAAACACAAGCGCTCATTTCAGAAGTAGAGGTCATACTCAATGGTATCATTTTGAGTAGCCCCATTAAAAAAAACCGTAAATAAATACGTCTGTCTGTGTGATGGTTGGTACGTACGCCGTTCTGACTGTCACAAAATTTGTTATATTTCACTTTAATAATCCTAAGTTGCCTATTACAAAAATCTAAATAGCAAATGAGACGAATATCGAACGCACGAAATACTTATACGTAGCCTATGGATGTCTCATCATAATGACAAATTAACTTGTACAGAGGACAATCCCACCTATTTTCTATTATTCAAATTACAAAACTAGGAATGGACTTTTTTCATGATTCGATATCGACAACTTTCGTTTCTTTTGCTCATTATCATTATAATAAGAGAATATAGGTTACCTACTTGGATTTTTTTCCGGGGAGTTTTGAAAAGTTTAGAAGATATTCTCTAGTTAAATTTTCACCAATCACCAAATTTCCAAACGCAGTTTTTTTTTCCAATCAACATCTATAGGTATTTCGAACTAAATGACTGAATCACTAGTTTTCACGCTTAGACTGAATGTCAACAAAGAGGCGAGATTGCAAAAAGTTTGTTAGCAGAAGCGTAATCCATAGGCTAGTTAATCCGGGATCGAACGGGACAAATAGTAACATGTGTCCAATAAAGAATAGGAACAATTTAAAAGGAAGCTTAATACGAAAAAAAATATTTTTATAAGGCCACAGACGATAAGACGAATAACGATACACACTAAAAAAACCGGCCAAGAGCATGTCGGGCCACGCTCAGTGTAGGGTTCCGTAGTTGCCCATCTTTCAAAAAAGACGAAAATTACGAGGAAGACTTAAATTACGAGAAAGATTTCAAGCTCTATAAAAAGGTCGTAAACGCCAAAGTAACAGTAATAACTTACTACCTTCTGGAAATTATCGATTATACGCGCCAGATTGAGCGAAATGTGTTGATATAGTATGGCAATTAATCAATATGTGTAACGTTCAAAGTGTAGGGACACCGCGCGGCACTTACGTCATTTTAAACAAAATTATAAATTTTTGCGATAACTCAAAAACGGCTCGACCGATTTTATTCAATATAGTTTTCATTGAAAGTTCTTATAAGGCCTCATTTTCATGAATTTTTCCATAATTTTTTGACCCGTGGTTTAAAAGTTAGAGGGGGGGGGACGCAATTTTTTTTATTTTCGGAGCAAATATTTACAATACTGCTGACTTTATCAAAAAATTATGTTAGAAGACCCCTATTATTTTTAAAAGACCTATTCAACGACACCCCACACACTAGTGATGAAATAAAAAAAAAATTCACCCATTCTTTAGGTGTTCGAGAGGTACCCGAAAAAGAGGTTTTTTTTTAGTTTTTATTTTACCGTTTTGTCGGCGTGATACATACACATACTCATACCAAATTTCATTTTTCTAGTACTAATGGTCACAGAGCTAAGCCGCGGACGGACGGACAGACGGACAGACGGACATGGCGAAACTATAAGGGTTCCTAGTTGACTACGGAACCCTAAAAAGAGAGATACTAGAGTCTGGCTAGCCAAATAATGTTGACAGATATTTCCTTGTGGTGTGGTATTACCAATATTGTCTATGATTTAAACAGTTTAATAGGGTCCTCTATAAATAATTTTGATACTTTACGACCATGTCACTGAATACTTAATAGTATTACATACAGAATGGACAAGCATACCCCGCACCGAATTGAGCTACCTCACCCCGCAAGGGCACGGAGTTGGCCGGGAGTTGGCTACGTAGAAAATTTCGAAAGGGTTGTTTGTGTACCCCTATTGTGTATATGGTTATAGGTGGGCATTGACTCGTGAAATAGTGATGGTGTTGGTGATGGTAATGATGATGATGGTGGTGACTGGTGGCGATAATGATGATGATGGTGATGAAGATGAATATGGTGGTGACTGGTGGTGACGAAGGTGGTGTTGGTGATGATGATGATGATGATGATGATGATGATGATGGTGATGAATATGGTGGTGACTGGTGATGGTGGTGACTGGTGATGGTGGTGGTGATGGTGGTGATGATGATGGTAGTGATGGTGGTGGTGATGAAGGTGGTGGTCATGGTGGTGATGACGGTGGTGATGGTGACAGTGGTGGTGATGATGAAGGTGGTGGTCATGGTGGTGATGACGGTGGTGATGGTGACAGTGGTGGTGGTGATGAAGGTGGTGGTCATGGTGGTGATGACGGTGGTGATGGTGACAGTGGTGGTGGTGATGCAGGTGGTGGTGGTGATGCAGGTGGTGGTGGTGATGGTGATGACGGTGGTGATGGTGACAGTGGTGGTGGTGATGCAGGTGGTGGTGGTGATGAAGGTGGTGGTCATGGTGGTGATGACGGTGGTGGTGATGCAGGTGGTGGCGGTAGTGATTGTGGTGGAGGTGATGGTGGTGGTCATGGTGATGGTGGTGGTCATGGTGATGAAGGTGGTGGTGGTGGTGATGGTGTTAGTGATGGCGGTGATCACCATCACCTTATCATCATCACCTTCATTACCACCTTCACCATCACCACCACCTTCATCACCAACACATCACCACCACCCCACCACCACCATCACCATCACCACCACCTTCATCACCACCACCACCACCATCTTCATCACCACCACTACCATCACCACCACCATCACTCCACCTTCTCACGACCACCATCACCATCACCACCACCACCACCACCGGGTGGTTAAAAAGGGGATGAAAGGTTGTATAGGGTACAAGTTTTTTTTTATGTTAGGAACTTGAAACTTCGTAAAATGTATTAAAATAAAATAGAAGAAAACTTATTTCAGCGTTTTTGAAAATTCATCCCCTAATGTGGTAAAATAGGGGTTGAAAGTTTGTTTGGAGATCAAATATTTTTTTGAGTGCGGGACTTGAATCTTTGTATAAAGGTACACTATTAGAATACGAAAAGTAATTTCAGCGTTTTCAAAAATTCATCCCCTAAAAGAGTTAAAAAGGGGTTGAAAGTTTAAATCCATTACAAATTCTTTGAAACTTCTTATAAAGGCATATATAAAAATAAAAAATAACATTAATTGATTGTTTTTAAAAATTCAACCTCTAAGGGGGTTAAAAAGAGGATGAAAGGTTGTATCGGGTATAAGTTGTATTTTAAGTAAGGAATTAGAAACTTTGTAAAAAGGTATTTTAGTAAAAGATAAGTAAACTAATTTCAGCTTTTTTGAAAATTCAGCCCTAAAGGTGGTGAAAAAGGATTTGAAAATTTGTATGTAGATCAAACATTTTTTTGAGTGCGGTACTTGAAACTTTCTGTAAAGGCATTATTATTCGAATCAAAGAATTTATAAACGTCGTTCCTAAACTCATCGAATTGAGTAAAGCTATTCGTTCGTAGATGTACCTGATTTTATAATGATACCGCGTAATTAGAGCAAATTAGCTGAAAAAAATTGGGCAAGTGCGAGTCCGACTCGCGCATGAAGGGTTCCATACCATAATCTATAACAAGTTTGTTGTATGGGAGCCCCCCTTAAATATTTATTTTATTTTTAGTATTTGTTGTTATAGCGGCAATAGAAATACATCATCTGTGAAAATTTCAACTGTCTAGCTATCACCGTTCTTGAGATACAGCCTGGTGACAGACGGACGGACGGACGGACGGACGGACGGACGGACGGACGGACAGCGAAGTCTCAGTAATAGGGTCCCGTTTTTACCCTTTGGGTACGGAACCCTAAAAAAACACGTTTAGCAATTTCAACATTACATCTGAAAATAATAAAGATGTAAATTTTCAAGATAAAGGTTCCACGCGGACGAAGTCGCGGGCAACAGCTAGTATTTATTATCGAGCTAGGTCCTATTTACACTACATTTAATTTTTCGCCTTGTATATGGTTAGAAAATGTAAACATGTGTTTGTCGTTGACTGTAGGTAGTGTACATAGTGGTCGAAATTGTGTGAGCTGACAATGAGTGCACGTCAACATATACTTAATTTATTTCTTTAGGTAGGTAGGTAGGTACAGTCGCCATCAGATATATCGCAGCATTATAAGGCGTTCATAAATATGTGAACATGGACTGTATCGCCCAGCCAATAAGGGTCGTGTTCACATATTTATGAACGCCTTATATGCTGCGATATATCTGATGGCGACTGTACCTTACGTGTGCATAGAAAATCAAAAATATGTTCTAGTATCAAAACTAATTCCTACTACACAAAGTGTGCGCTGGTAGCGCGAAGTCATGTCCAAACCGTTAAGGAGTAGGAGTGTTTACGCACGGCACCCGTTTCATCTTCGAGAAGGAAATACAGGACCTGAAAACGCATACAGTGTGTACACATCACACAACTACACAAGTCTGCTCCGCCATCATCATTAATCGCTCGAATTTGTTCTTATGTCGTCGATTTTAAACGGATGCCGCGCTTACCTCACGTGGGTGCTAATGTCAGCGTGATAATTTAACTTCAGAATCCGGCCTTGCAAAACGAGCTCGATCAGGGAACTATAATGTGAGGGTACAGTACAGCATGCGGCTGTGGCTGTGTGGGCTGAGGTGAACAACCTGCGCGGTAAAGTCGGCGGCGCCCTTGGGCGGCGCGTTCTTCGAATCGCCAGCCACGTAGCCACGCCGCAACTCCTTCACAGACACGTTCTGAAATGCACAAACGCACAAAACTGCCTTCACTTTCTATTACATCACCCTAATTAACTATTTCGAGGCGAACGACCTTGATCTATATTATTACGAAATTGGAATATTATAGCGCATTGAGTTCTACTTTCAAAATGTCATTCGATTGCATAATGGGTATTGTGTTTCAGTCAACCCTTTCAAGAACTCTAATAAACACGAGACAAAGCCATTGCCATATACCTATTATATATATTTAAGGCAGATACTAATATAAAAAACAATAGGCACCTAGGAATGCCCCAAATGCTTAACCCTTAAATGCATGATGATGTATATATACACGTTACTGAAATGACACATGTCAAAACCTGAATATTGTCAATAAAGACTTTGTCAAGATTGTCCCGAAGTCTCAAACTGACGTGGATATCATTGGTAATTATGTCATTTCAGAAATAAAATTAGCGTAATTGTATGCATTTAAGGGTTAAGATTTTATTTAGCCCACCCCATTTATGGTTTACGAATGCGGATATGGTCTAGGTACGAGTAATACGACTCATTGAATACAGATATGTTCGTGTAGGTACGGCACGGCAGCGCTAGTTTGTTTACCTTGACGTTGAAGCCGACGTTGTCGCCGGGCATGGCCTCCTGCAGGGCCTCGTGGTGCATCTCCACCGACTTGACCTCGGTGGTGATCGCGGCCGGCGCAAACACTACCACCATGCCTGAGATCAGAAAAGAAAACTTACTCCACACTTCTGGAGAAGCTTACTCTTTTTATAGTACTATGTAAGCCATGCAAGCTGTGGAAGAGATTCAAAAATAAATAGGGTATATGCAAATGACTGTACTAAATTACTATTTTAAATAATTTTGAGAGAATAAAAAACCGAAAAAAATATATTTTATTGTATTGTTTATTTATAATTAAAACAATCAAATCATAGGTATCCACGCTTCATGGGCTTGCACGAACCGGACAGAACTTTACCTAATAGAACTTGGTGTGCGTAACCATTGGCGTACCTATCTAAGATTATTTTTCAGGCAGGGCCTGGGTGGGGGCCTGGCCATGGCCTATGAGATGAAGTCATGAATTTCTATGGGTTACCCAAAATCCTGGGGTGGGCACTAAACCATATTGGGGTGGGCACGGCCCACCCGGCCAACCCCCTAAATATGCCAATGTGCGTGATTTCGTTTTTAGGGTTTTGTAGGTACCTACATAGGTCATAGTTCCACCGTATCTTGCCCTCCCTTCCCATACAACAAATAAACTGTGTATTAGGGGTTACCTGGCTTGAGAATGCCGGTCTCGACGCGGCCCACGGGCACGGTGCCGATGCCGCCGATCTTGTACACGTCCTGCAGCGGCAGCCGCAGCGGCTTCTCCGTGGGCCGGGACGGCGGCTGGATCGCGTCTAGCGCCTGCCACGCAAAACCAAACTTACATAATAGTACATTACTGCATATAGTGATACGAAGCCGGCAAGCTATATTCACGGCTAAGGCATGTGTGGTGCTTTTCTCAAACATATGCAACGAAATAATAAAATACACCACTTAAAAAAACATAATTCACCTGTTTAGCCCGTTCATGAACACAGACGCCATGTTTAAAAAGAAATACTTCCCGGCCTTGGCCTTCAATTTTGTATGAAATTACTTTACAGTTCTCTCGAGTTGTTCCGTCCAAAACGGGTCACTTCGAAGCCTGTTATAACGCACGTTATGACGACATTAACCTCGGGGAGCATTTAACAGTATTGTATGCAGAAATAAAATTATATTGGGTTTTGTTAACATAATGCAACGAGAATAAGAAAGCAATTTTTCGACGCCTGCGAATTTAAGTACAGTCAGCATCTGAAGAAGCTCCGAATAGCTCAAAGTGCTTTTCCCATGCCGCAAGAGCAATTTTGAGTGTTTATTTTGCGTAGCTACTTTTGCTGCTGATTGTACCTTTATCGGTGGGCGGGTCCATTGTGGTCTAGTCGGTTCCGTAAGCAATAGCACAGTCTAAGAAACAATACAGTCGGTCGACGAAGGCGTCTAGACAGGGCAATCGTGCGGGGTGACAGAGGCGGCGGCGGGAGGGGCGTTCCCCATGTGTCATACGACGAAATTGTTAGTAATGAGGGAACTAACTTTGAGGGCTGACGCGTCTTGCAACTTGCAATACACAATTTTAATGGTGCATACGACATGTGCTGTGCGAAATTTTATAGCGCCTAAGTTATACATTTTCTCATGTCATGCTAAAACGTAAACAAAATGGCGGATGTAAAAGCGCCTGCCAGTAAAAATTTAAATACCGCAAAAATATCGCTATTATATTATATAATTGCTTGTATCTGTGTAAACAAAAAATATATGATCTGACATGTCACATGAATTTTTAATTCAAAATGTCGGACATGTTCCATAGCTTATTTTAAGTAAAAATTACGAGTTACGTAGTTTAAGACTTTATTTAAAAAGCAAGAAATTGTTCCTTGCTTCCGTTTGTATATTATGAATCCTGTAGTCAGATTTTTTAATTATTTTTAAGGGTCCTCGGGGTATCGATTACTAGAAAGACATCCATTTTGAAATCCAAGATGGCGGACATTTTTTTTTCTTAAAAATCGATATGGGTGTCATCTCCAAGGTTCCTCGGGGTTCCGATTACGAAAATGACATCCATTTTGAAATCCAAGATGGCGGACATTTTTTTTTCTTAAAAAGCGATATGGGTGTCATATCCAAGGTTCCTCGGGGTTCCGATTACGAAAATGACATCCATTTTGAAATCCAAGATGGCGGACATTATTTTTTCTTAAAAAGCGATATGGGTGTCATATCCAAGGTTCCTCGGGGTTCCGATTACGAAAATGACATCCATTTTGAAATCCAAGATGGCGGGCATACATTTTTCTTTAAAACCGATATTGGTGCCATTTCTCAAAAATATATCTCCGCCAGTTTTAAACCTAATTTTTTATTTTGAAATCTACACCCCTCGAAAAACCCAGAAAACGACATTCATGACGATTTAAAAAAAATGACGTCCGCCATCTTTACTTCCAAAATGGATGCCATCTTTGGAATTTTCACCCCCAGAAACCTAGAAAACGACACTAATGTCAAATTTTTCAAAAAAGTGACGTTAGCCATCTTTAATTCCAAAATGGATTCCATATGTAAAATTAGTACACATACGAGTACATACATGAACCCCAAAAACATTACCCTCCTTTTTTGGGCAGTTGCGTAAGTCTGTGACAACCCTTGGTCGATACGGTGGCCTTGAGCGGTGTCGGCACTTACGCAAACATCAAAGGCGTCGGCCCACTGTTACTTTTTACACTGTGGCAATAGTATAAAATAAACAAATCCACGTCACTAGATTTGGAATTGAACTCGTTTATCCGTGTGAGACTGTAGACTATAAATTTACATCAGGTAAATCTTAAATGTCATAAGGCGTCCGCGGCGAGCTATAATTGAATCTTTAAAGGTCAAAGGAGAACGTTCCGTGGACCGAGTTTGAAGGACGACCTTGTGCGCGACGAATTCGAAACTGTCAGAACAGAAACTAGTTAAACCAAATTTAAAATTAAATAGATGCAAACGTATAAAAAAAGTATCTTGAAATACATCTTTAGTACAATAATCAATACGGCTTCATGGTAAACTGGGAGACACTCGCCATCCTGACAGTAAGAATGGCGGGTGTACCTCCACATTGTAATACATTTTTTTTAAAGTCGGTACACAAAATAGTACATTTTATAAGTATTTTTTTTGTTTAGTTTTATCATATCTTCCCGCCATCCTGACTCGCAATTTCTTGGGGTTTCCGTGCCCAAAATCAAATTACTCACAATCATAAACAAAAACATTATAATTTACACGGTTCTTGAGGACTTAACTTCTTTTAGGATTCCACACCCAAAGGGTAAAAACGGGACCCTGTTACTAAGACTCCACAGTTCATCCGTCTGTCAGTCTATCACCAGGCTGTATCTAATGAACCGTGATAGCTAGACAGTTTAAATTTTCCCCTTTCAAAGTGACTTTCATCATGACTCAAAAATATATTAATGTCATGTCATGTCTTGGCAATTTCATATAGCCGATAGATCAGACAAACTGCCATATAAAAAGGTCGGTGCAAATTTGATTCAATACTATTATTCATAATGTCACCTTGATCTGAAATTACATAACGGCAGAATATCCCTACAATGCATGTTATCGAAAAATGTTTCTATGTAAACATAAATCTAATACCTCACCCTTTTTGTGATAATTGAAGATACAATAATATAGTACATTTTACAACTAGTGTGAAAAGAATGTCTTTTTACCACTAGTACCGAGGTATCTTGCCACGAGCTGAAAGCGAGTGGCAAGACTCGGTACGAGTAGTAAAAAGACATTTCACACGTGTTGTAAACGACGTTTTTTAATGCAATTGCGAAAAAATAATAAATGAATATATCATTGCGATAAAATATGCTTGCTTCGAAGTTATTTTTGAACGAACCCATACTTTACAAATGACACTGACAGTGACAACATACTATTGGAATCAGCGCCATCGGCCTCGAGTTGAGAAACTAAATTGACACTTGGCAGTTGACACTGACAGTATTTATAAGGATAATATTTAGCTTGCCACAGCCCAATGCAGATAATTATAATACTGAAACGACATTAATTAGAACCTTTAACATTATCAAAACAGAAGTACAAGACATTACAGTATCAACAAACAGAAACAGATCATGCAACAAGAGTGCCAAATTTGTGATCTGCGACATGTGACCAAGGACACGTTTACAACTAAAATATCATGAATTGTTTGAATATTTGAAGACTATCAAGGATAATTAGAGGTAAAAGAAACATTAAATCACATTATTAGTTATGTTTAAGGTTATTTTTTTGAACAAGAAGCTGGTGAAATCTATAAATATTACTAAATTATTAACATTTTGCAGGTCCCTAACAAATTGGCGGAAGGATAATATTCACTCAAAGCGGCTCCTAGGAAGTCAACCAGTCAATTACTATGTACCTACAACTGCTGTTCAAGTGCCACGTTGATGACCATGTTTAGAAGAAATTATGATTATGTTTAACATTACGAAAAGACAACTATATCAAATGAGGTCTAAGAAGAATTACTTGCTTTTGTGATTAAATGAGAATAAAAAAATATATATTTGTATTAAAACAAGGTTGATATCAAAAATATTTTATTTTCAGTAATAATTATAGTTAATGGTACAATTAGTGCAGTTCATAGTTATGTTGTGAGTTCTTCCATGTAAATTAAGTGTCTGACTAGTCAGGCATGGTGTATTTTCAGGTTCCTGCTGTTGTGATAATTCCTGTGGGTCAAAGTTAGAGGGGCTATGTGTAATCCAAGTGTTGTTGGCACGTGACGGTCCTGGTTGGTTAACAGGGCTGGGTGTAACCAAAGTGTTGTTAGCATGTGACGGTCCTGGTTGAGGTTCAGTATTAACAGGTACATTAAGACCAGATTGGAATGTGGATGACGAAAATTCTGTGGACTCTTGCGACTTTACATTAATTGATTTTGCAATTTGTTTTCCAATTTTTAATTTGTTATCAATGGAGTTTTCTATGTATCCTTCTGCTACATTACTTGACCGCCAACCTCCATGCCTCTTCAAAGTTGTTATGTCAGCTCCTGAGTCGGCAAGTAATGTAGCAGAGGTTCTCCTAAATGCATGTCCGGTGTAAAGATTTGCATCAGGCAAATTTAAGTACTGAGCGATATCTCTCGGCATATTCCCAAACTTGTTTAAGCCTATTACCTGGGCAGTGCACCTTCCTCTTTGAAAATTCTGAAAGAATCGGTCACTTTTGCCCTTAGAAGACCGCAGACTCTGATATTTCTTGACTATTTCTGCAAATGGGCCGTCAATAGTGAAGGACCTGGGAATTTTATTTTTTGTATTTGGTATTTTGACAAGAAGTATGTCCCCATGTGTTTCTATATCTTTTACTGATACATTTGTGAGCTCTTCGCGTCTGCATGCGCCACAGACTCCAAATATAAGAGCAACCTATGAACAAAGTTACATATTTATTATATATTGTAAGACAATTGTTTATTTCATTCTATATTTTTTAACTTCCTACTTTATTTTTAGAGTTAATTTACTTAAATTGTGTACATATTTTATTAGATTTATATTTAAGTTTATACCTTTGTAGCTAGATGTTGCTGATCTGGAGCTTCATTAATAAACGTCTCAATTTGTTCAGCTGTTAGTACCTTCGATTTTTTACTCTGAAATCCTGCACTTTGCCTTTTTAAGAAAGCAGTCAATCTGGTGTAAGTTTTTATATCTATGTCATGTTTTAACTTTATAACAGCTTTCAACATAGAATATTTTGACCATAATGTTGATGGCCGATAGGTTTCAGACAGCTCTTGAAAATAGGCCATCAAAACAGTCTCTGAAAAAGACTTTGCGTTATGTAAGGTTTTCCACTCGATAAATTTTACATAGACGGCATTATATTGGTTTTTAGATTTTTCTGGAATAACACAGTCATTGGCAATTGCTGCTCTAGCACGAATGTCTGGTGGTGTCATATCAATGTTTGAATCACTCATTTTCAATATTTTTTTATAACTTCTCGTACCAAATTATATATTTATATGCGTTAATGTGTTTAAATAATGTTAGAAGTTATTTCAAAAGGGCGGGCTGATTTGCTTTTAAACTTTTTTTTTCTAGGCATATGCTTGTATCATTCAGCCAAATCAAAGAACGATTTTTAGGAAAGTAAATATTTCATACATAGATACCTAAGACAGAGTAGGCTATAAAATGCAAATTCTTAATATTTTTTCGTCATTTATATATTAATGAATACTTTAAATAAATACTCCTAGTATTCGTAAGCGTTTTTAATTTCATAATTTCCAAGTAAAAAATCTAATATAAAATTACTGCGTTTCGAAAGTGTAGTTTGGAACTAAAAAGTAAAAAGCACTAGTTCGAGAAATTGAGCTTCTCGCACGCTACGCAGCCACAAAAAGTACCACTTTTTGAGCAACTGTATTAAAAAAGTAGTTATGCTCCTAACTGTATAATTCATTGGTCGATTCAGTTTTTAGTTTTTTTTCTAAATGGCAGGTTAAAAACTTAAAAAATTACAATCTTCAGCGAAATTTGTAATTTCTAAACAAACTCGCAACGTCTACACCTCACCGTGCTACTGGTAATCAAGGTATATGATTTACGCATAAAATATACATTAAATGAATATATCAGAAAGTAGTTGTTTGGTGTCTTTGTGTCACTTCATCGCAACCGGGCGACCGGCCTTCGACATTCAACAATAAATATCCGGGAAGAAAAAGCTGCGATATGTTGCCGAATTACTTTAATGCACATTCAGTAAGCTGATATTCAATTGTTGAGTTCATAATTACTTTTCCACAAAAAGTAATCGACTTCTCTCCTAACCATGAAGGAGTTGTACCTTCTATTATCATCAGCCAAGCATAATTTGAGATGATGACTACCAGACGCAAATGCCTGAACTGAATGAATAACGTAAGTATGTTACGAATGTTAGATAAGAGTCCTTACCTCGATGAGACACTTCCCCTCGACTTTGCCCTCCTTGCGCTCAATGGTCCACCCCTTGAACCAGGGCATTTTGTCGGAGGGCTCCAGCATGTTATCGCCGTGCCAGCCCGAGATGGGCACGAACGCCACGGTCGCCGGGTTGTAGCCTGCGCCGAATAACATCCATTCCTTATTCAAATTATGATACAGATAGATACGCACTCTTGTACGTAATGTTAATGTTCCATGGATGCGGGCAAAAATGCGTTTTCATACATTTATTATTCCCTTTTTAGGGTTCCGTAGTCAACTAGGAACCCTTATAGTTTCCCCATGTCCGTCTGTCTGTCCGTCCGTCCGTCCGCGGCTTAGCTCCGTGATCATTAGTACAGTCGAGTTCATTTACATCTACACGTTTACGAGAACATAAATATCTGAACACGACTTTATGCTCCTGACAATAGGGTCGTGTTCAGATATTTTTGTTCTCGTAAGTGTGTAGATGTAAATGAACTCGACTGTACTAGAAAGCTGAAATTTCGTATGAGTATGTGTATGTATAACGCCGACAGAACGGTAAAATAAAATTAAAAAGTATTTTTTTCGGGTACCTCTCGAACACGTGAAAAGTGGGGGTGATTTTTTTTCTTTTCAATACTGGTGTGTGGGGTGTCGTTGAATAGGTCTTGTAAAAATAATAGGGGTCTTCTAACATTATATTTTGATAAAGTCAGCAGTTTTGTAAATATTCACTCCAAAAACAAAAAGAATAGTGTCCCCCCCTCTAACTTTTCAACCACGGGTCAAAAAAAATCGGAAAAATTCATGTTAATGAGGCCTTATAAGTACTTTCAATGAAAACTATATTGAACAAAATCGGTCGAGCCGTTTTTGAGTTATCGCCAAATTTCATATTTTTTCTTTAAAAGGTCGTAAGTTGACTTCCAGAAGATAAGTGATTACAGTTTCTAGGGCGTTTACGACCTTTTTATAGAGCTTAAAATCTTTCTTAACTTAAACCTCGGGCTTATAACAGCAGTTTATTGTGAAGGATGAGCAACTACGGAACCCTACACTGAGCGTGGCCCGACATGCTCTTGGCTGGTTTTTATTTTCTACCTAAAACCTACCTATAGATACCTACTTAACTTTGCGGGACTGATTGTTGGTCGTCTATCTTGTTAATCCTACCTATTAAATTACCTATTTATTATTTTGCAAGTGAAAAGGGGATTGTTGGGCGTTTTTCTTGCTAATCCTATTAAATTATACTTATTATTTCGGAAGTAAAATGCGGCGGAAACAGGGAATTGCCCGAATTGCATCTTTTGCAAGCCTTGTTGCGATCGCGATACTCGGCTTGCAAACCACCTCCTCAGACAGTCCGCTTCTTTCCAGGCCTCGGCAATTAATGTTCTGCTATTGAGAAATCGACAATTCCGATAGGACCGAGATTATTTTCAATGCTGAATGTGATACTTTGCTAAGGCTTATAAGTAATCGTTATGCTTCTCTATTATTAATATAATAAGAACATACTTTACATAACATTTGTCAAGAGCCTGAAATCATTTAAATCGTGGGAGTCAGAATGGCGGGTGTACCATCACGAATTTGTAAAACAACTATATGTACGGGGTACGAATTGTAATTAAATAACTATGTACGGAGAGGTAAATTTTTTTTGAAAGTAGGCACAAAATATGTCATAAGTAATTTTTTTGGTTTTACCAATTCATGATAGCTGCCATCCCGACTCACTAAAAATCATATTTATTTAGAACAAGATATGAATGGGAAGTGTCAAAACCAATATAGCCTTAAGGCCAAATGGAATGCAAGTAAGAGGAGCAAGTCGGCATTGGCTGCGCTATATTTGTCCACTCGAATCGTTTCCGCCAAACCCGCTCTCCTCGAAAAAACCTTTCTTTTCAGTAGGTAGTTGTTTTATTTCTCTGCACGAGTAGATGCCGCAAAAAATCGAGCCTAAATAAGTATTTTTATAGATAACTAAGCTTGTGGTAGTTGTGATTGTAGAAGCATGATTGTATATTTGGTTACACCGCACCTTACATTTTCACAAGTTCTTTAAGATTTAACATGGCATTTTAGATTAAGACCTTTATCACACTTGATTTCCGAGCGAGTTTTCTATACAATAAAACCGGCCAAGAGCATGTCGGGCCACGCTCAGTGTAGGGTTCCGTAGTTGCCCATCCTTCACAATTTAAATTACGAGAAAGATTTCAAGGTCTATAAAGGTCGTAAACGCCAAAGTTCCTGTAATTACTTATTACCTTCTGGAATATGCATTATGAAATTTTGCGATAACTCAAAAACGGCTCGACCGATTTTATTCAATATAGTTTTCATTGAAAGTACTTATACCTAACGCCTTATAAGACCTCATTTTCTTGAATTTTTCCATATTTTTTTTGACCCGTGGTAGAAAACTTAGAGGGGAGACGCTATTTTCTGGATTTCCGGAGTGAATATTCCGGAGTAAAAAAATTCACCCCCACTTTAGGTGTTCGAGAGTTACCCGAAAAAAAGTTTTTTTTTTAGTTTTTATTTTACCGTTTTGTCGGCGTAATACATACACATACTCGTACCAAATTTCTAAGCCGCGGACGGATGGACAGACGGACAGACGGACAGACGGACAGACGGACAGACGGAGAGACGGAGAGACGGAGGGACGGACATGGCGAAACTATAAGGGTTCCTAGTTGACTACGGAACCCTAAAAAACAAATAACCGTCGCGGCGAACTAACAGCGAGATCACCTTCCTACAAATAGTACAAGAAAATTAGATTGAAATGTATGGAAAATTTGGCAAAATAAAAGGACAACTTTTATCTATTAGGATATGTAGGTTATAGAGCCAAGTTTAATTTTATCTACTCCCCCCCCCCCCCCCTCAGGGGTGAGCGTCACCCCCCCGCGCCCTCGAATGTGTCCCGGAGCGCGGTATTTTCCACTTTAAATTTACTATAAATCTTTCATACATACAAAAGCGTTATCACTTATACAATTAGCGCAATCTGTTATCAAATACTAACGTTTTTAATTATTGATCTTATTTTTCTGCTAAAAGGTTAGTTATCTCAGAAACTTCACACTTCTCGGCCAAAATATGGGGGTGAATCAAAATATGTACATATCCTGATAGATAAAAGTTGTCCTTTAATTTTGCCCAATTTTCAGCTAATTTTATTGAATTAAAAATTCGCTTGCAAATTGCGCACGTGTTACATAAGGCCCTTAATTATAAAGATGTGTGGCGTATGCAAGTACTACCGTCATACCGATTAATGTTTTAAATTTATAACCGAATTTGTGGTTCTGCGAAATGTGTGTGTGTAGAGTTGTAGCATCAAAATACACTGACCAATTTTCTTGATGTAGGAGGACACTTCCTTCTTGATCTCTTCATAGCGCGCCTCATGGTAGGGTGGCTCGGTGGAGTCCATCTTGTTGACCCCCACGACCAGCTGCTTCACGCCGAGCGTGAACGCCAGCAGTGCATGTTCGCGCGTCTGCCCGTTCTTGCTGATGCCTGCTTCGAATTCTCCTGTCCCGGCCGCCACTATTAAAACCGCGCAATCCGCCTGCAAGTTGCATGATTCCCAGTCAGATAACCCTCAAACCTCAAACGATGTTCTTTGGGTTTTCTTATGTATACCGAGTGGCGTTACCTACCTGGGACGTGCCGGTGATCATGTTCTTGATGAAGTCTCTGTGTCCGGGAGCGTCGATGATTGTCACATAGTATTTGGCTGTCTCGAACTTCCAGAGTGCAATATCAATCGTGATACCACGCTCGCGCTCTGCTTTTAACTTGTCTAATACCTACAACGGTACAACATGTTTATGAATTGACACCTTGCAATGAAAACGTAATTTTTTTTTTTTACACAACAAGTACACTTTGACCGTAAAAAGTAAAAGCTGCCGAATATGTACCTACCTTACAATACCTACATCAAATGTTATTCAGTGCAACTGGCCTTGAGATGGGTTGCCAAATTAAGGACGAACCGACAACGAAGTAAGTAAACAATTTATTTTAACTGTATTTTAATGACTTATTTTTAGAACAATAGGTTATCGAACTAACACTCGATGTCGATAAGGGTTCTGCATTTTTAATCGCTTAGGTACTAACTTAGTTAAGGTATTGAAGAATTAGGCATAGCATGAAATGGAGATGGGAAAAACATATAGGTAACATTGATATCCCATGAACTTTTGGTATAAATTCAACATTTAGACGTTATCTGCTGAATGTGAGTCTCAATAAATTAAGTACAGAGTTACACTAAATATTAACCCTTTGAACGCCAAGAGCCACTAAAGTGGTCGTGTGCACTAAAGGGGTAATGGCGAACGCTGTCAAAGCAATTTTCCTGCTGACAGAGAAGGTATATTTTTGTCTTTTTTTTTCAATTATTGGCGTATAAGTCATATTTTTGACATGGGAGGGCGTTCTAAAGGTTAAATATGTTGAAAATGGTATCCTAAAAAAAATTCCCAGACTCAACCAAACATAAGATCCATCTACTCAGGCAAAGCTTTCGATAAAAAAAAAACGGCCAAGTGCGAGTCTGACTCGTGTACCAAGGGTTCCCGTACAAACTTTCACTTATCCCATCTTAATTGGCCTGGTTGAGTTAAGTTTGCACCTGAAATGTATAGCGCCGCATACAAACGAGGTGCAAACTTAATGCAACCGAGTTCTCCAAATATGATGTTTGAAAAGGACTATATTTTTATGATTTTATTACAAATGTATTGTTTTCAGAATTTTATAAGTATTTGAAGAAAGTGACGATATTACTTGCCAAATTTCATAGTTGTAGGTTATCGGCAGTGATAGGATTAGGTAGTGCCATTTCGCGGGACTTCGGTGCGTGAGCTTAGTATGGACATACCTTTTAATCCCGGGATTACCATATGAAAAATTGTAAGTTTGTGTTTGGAAAGAGAAATGTTATAAATGTGTATTGTACAATTAATTTGCTAGGATAAAATATGGCATTCACGAGAAGGGAATATGAAAACAGATAAACCGTACCTACGTCTTATCTTTTGGTATTCACGTGTTAGTTTTCATCGGACATACTTAAATTATCTTTACCTGACCCGCCTTTTATAACTCTCTATTGTTTACCTTTATGACCAGGCCGGGGTGGGGTGCAAAACAAGCATGGTTATTTTGTTAATGCTATCTCTTTTTGGTTGAAAGATAATAATTCTAAGCTAGCACATTAGGTAGGTACATGACTGTTTTGAGATTACTTAAGTCTTCTTAAGATTGTTTTCTTTTATTTAATGACATATCAAGAAAATTTTCTCAGAAAAAATACGAGTCCCGGAATCCCGGGTCTTATCCATAATATTCACAATGTTTAAGGTCATTCACCCGAAATGGCACTACCTAATCCTATCACTGATCGGGTAGTACCCTGTCATTTTCATTTTCATCAGTTTTTTGCGACAAACGGCCGTATCTTTTCTTCACGTTAACGTAGAAGTTTGATTTTTTCACAGCTTCAGCCTTCAAGGGACCGTAGACTTGAGTATATGGTGTTAATTATAACTCTATACCTCCACGCGTTCTCGAGATAAAAGTTCTTGACAGACAGACGGACGGACGGACGTACGGACGGACGGACAACAAAGTGATCCTATAAGGGTTCCGTTTTTTTCGATTGAGGTACGGAACCCTAAAAACAACCGCATTCAGTTCGGACCATCCCACAGACAGACACAGATACACGTGTTAAAATTATAACACCCCTCTTTTTTGTCAGGGGTTAAAAACATAAATTCCAAAAGACTTACCCATGCATACTTGAAGGATCCCTTGCCCATCTCCTGGGCCTCCTTTTCAAACTTCTCGATGGTACGTTTGTCGATGCCACCGCATTTGTAGATAAGGTGTCCGGTAGTGGTGGACTTCCCGGAGTCCACGTGGCCGATCACAACGATATTAATATGCGTCTTCTCCTTGCCCATCTTTAGCGGTTATCAATTCAGCTATACGTGCAACAAACTTCACCTATTGAGAAATATCATGAAAGGTGTATAAGTAGGTACTTATAACTAAAACTCAATGTTAGAATTAACTAAAATAGTAATATTGCTTTGCTAATCCGCGATATATCGCGATATATATATTTTAGTTACCTAATATGTATTTGCGCAAAGTAACGCCTTATTCATTTAACGTTAGAATTTCAAATGTTTAACCGTTACGTAAGATAGGTAGGCATATATTGTAGTGAGCTTGTAACAACCACAATAGAATACGCAACCGACAGTTGCACCGTTCCTCACACATAACATCGTACACTAGCGCTCGGATAGAACAAAACAGTTAATTATTTATCTATCTACGATAAAATAAAGTTAAGACATGGATTGCTACCACGATAAGTCGATGCATTGTCTAAATTTAGTAGACCTGATCTGCGCTATAAGTGTAAGTGCATACATTTGCATTAGGACGTTTCAAAATAGAATAATCGCAAGCCGCCCATGTATTGGCGAATGAGACACATGAGTTTGCCGGCGCATTGCGTGCCTCCATCTTGTTCGCTTTATTCTGCTTAAGACGATCAACCCAAATGCTTTATTCCTAAATGCTCGCATAAAAACTGTCAAAATCTTGCTATCGGGGTGATTTCACTTGGCCTAGATAGGATGTGCTGAGATTTAACTTAATATTGTTTGCACTTGGTGACGTGGCACTTTTATATCTCCCATATTACGATGTAGCTAATAATTTCTTATGAATATGTATCACTGTGTTTGGAATGTTGAGGACACCATGATAAAATGAATAAAAAAACATATGATGAAGCCTAGATGTGACAAATTTGTTCCTATTTTGAGTATTAATTACGATGAAATAATTATTAATTCCAATGTAAAGGCTGAGATAGAGCATTTAATGATATAAATTTGCGCATATAACTTGGGACTGCAAAGATTTTTGAATTGCGCAATTAAGCGGAAGACCTACCGGCAAAATCAATTCGGATTTATGGACTGTAAGAAATAAACTTACATATAATGATTTACTTACGTTCGAACATATTACGTACAAGGATTAAAATGTATATTTTACCAAGAGTATTTTGTGAAATCTAATAAGATTATTATAAGAAAGTATAGAATACTTACCTCCTGCAGCCGTAGTCGCGAATTTTCCGAGCGCTTTTCGAGCATGCGCCGATGCAATGTCGCCCGGGAACTCTAATCAATAAAACCAAATTAGACACTTTTTATTCCAATTATATTATAACACGCATTTAAATACCCGCGGATCTTAATATAATAATAAATCACGATTTTACGTAACTACTTTAAATTATTCTTATACGGTATTAAAATATATTCTTTTATATTATTTTAACAGACGCCGGATATAACTATTTTCTTTTCATAGATCAAGTTTTCCACCATGTTCAAATTTTCTGTTTGTAGGCTGCCAGTTGTAAATCAAATATGTATTCGTGTCTATTGAACCTATTTTATTAACAAAAACATAACTAGTATTTGATATATAAAAATCATATAATTATCTATCTCTTTCTCATAGCGTGTGTGATGTTGATTGTACAGTCCGTGAGCTATGAGTTTGCGATTCAGGTATGGGTGAAAACTGAGAGGTTTATCTGGATCGCGTAAGAGCGAGCGAGACAGGTATGAAAGGCGCGCATCGCTTTCTGATAGCTCACTCACTGCACTGTGATGCAGTGTTTTCTACTCCCCTTGAGCACAGGCGCGACAACGGCCTATCGGTGTACCTCGGGCGTCGGTGACCTTGTAATGCCGTAGGTTTGGCGGTTTAGCTACCGCGACACAAGGAAATAATAATTAAGTACTTAATGAAAAATTTAGTATAATACTGTTCACATATGTTATAAATTGCTTACTTTAATGTATTTTCTGTTTTAACGACTTACTTTAAATCAAGCTCTTTAAAAAATATTGTCTATGGAAATGAAGTATTTGCCAATGAAATATAGTACGTTATGTTAACGCATCGATTTTGTTCTAGATTGAAATAACATAAAGACATGTTACATTTATGTAATTTTTTTTTAATCTTGAAATTTTATGTAATTTTTTAATAATGATATATGAGTGCACCACTGCTGGGCAAACTTCTCTAAATTGATGCCTCTCTTTCGCCCAGTTGTTGAGGAATCTAAATAAAATGGTCATCTCCGCCTAGACGCTGCGCTCAAATGGCCGTTAGAAATTCTTCGCACTTTAGTTTTAGGACGAACGACAGAATTATTATACATGTTGACGAATTCCCCCTTAAGTAACAATGGAAGGTTTCCGTGCATTAACATTGCACTGGCCCGAGTTTGTATACTTGTCGGCGTCACACTAGTGTAGTCTGTCCATCTACCGCTACCCTATGTCTCATGATTAATCAAGCTGGCTACAAATTACAATAATACGTTCGAGTCATCATATTGAGTCTTGTGCTGTTAATTTTAAGTCCAACTTATATATTACATACCTACCTATGCTTTCCTTGAAGTAGGTAATATTTATCCTTCCTTGGCTGCTTAAGTGAGCTTAGGCGCAAATAGGTATGCACAGGCACCGCATCCAAACTCAGACAAAATCAAATCGCGTCATCCTCATCCGGTCGTCATACATCACGATCAAATAGCTCAAATATTGTGTAAAAAAGTATAACTGGTAATAAACAAATAAATAAATATTGGGCACACAAATCAATCCAGTCTCACAGTAAGCTCTAGTAGGCTTATGTTATGGGCACTAGACGCCGATAAACATACTTATATAGATAAATACATACTTAAATACAAATAACATCCATGACCCAGGCACAAATACTCGAGTTCATCACACAGATATTTTCCCTTGCCGGGATTCGAACCCAGGACCGTCGGATAAAAGCCGGTCAAGTGCGAGTCGGACTTGCGCATCGAGCCGTACAAACTATGAAAGCAATAAATATTACTTCGACGAAAAAATACAACGGTTTGAGGCACAAACTTTGCCCTTGGAAAACCGTTGTCCCCATAAATACATCGACAAGGTTTCGGTTAGTTTACCAACTGCAAATAAGTTTATATATATTCCCAAAAATATATATTTATTGTAATGTAAGTAAAATTTGTTGTTTTACTTAACAACAAATTTATTTACGTTTCTCGAACCCTTTTACTTGTGCTTCATTTTACTTCTAGCCACATAATTCTAGTACGAGAAGTTAGCACCCTTTGGGTTTTGATTCTCTTGCCAACGTCAACAGATGCAGCATTGAACGCTCATTGACTTTTTCACGGCTCCTAAACACACACCTATTAATTTCATCTTGATCACAGTCTTGATACCACCACTCGTTCTCGAGAAAAGGTCTTGACAGACGTACCTACAGATAGACGAATGGGCAAATGGGCTAAGTGATCTTTGGTCCCCGTAGGTACCTCCCTCCGTTATAGACTATCATAGGAAGATAATGTTGATAAAGATTTTGTATCACCCAATCTTTCTTTGATTAATGTATTAATCCCCTTGCTATCTCCATGATCTAAACACCTACGTGATTTTTTGTTTTATTCTTAACATTTTATTTAATCTTAAATTAATTAATTAAATTACACTCAGCGGAAAACGCAACTTCTTTCATCGTTATATATTCAAATTATAAATGACGTTGGACGTTGGGTAATTACATTGTTAATATCATAATATGGAATAACCTAATACAACATTTAAAAACTCCCGACCCAGCCAAGCGTATCAGAACCATCTCGACCGAAATAAAACCGGCTAAGTGCGAGTCGGACTTGCGCACCGAGGGTTCCGTACAACTGAATATTTTTTAACTATTTTCTCTATTTGACAACTGGGAAAATTTTCATTTTCTAGCTATCACGGTTCATGAGATAGAGCCTGGCTACAGACGGATGCACAGCGGAGACTTAGTAATTTTTACCCTTTGGGTACGGAACCGTGCAAAAACACAATTCAAATCGTACCAGGTGTCAATTTCGTTTAGTGATCGGATTCAACTTGGCCGTTTTTTAGGGTTCCGTACCTCAGTCGGAAAAAACGGAACCCTTATAGGATCACTTTGTTGTCCGTCCGTCCGTCGAGACCCTTTATCTCGAGAACGCGTGGAGGTATCGAATCGAGTTGAAATTAACACCATAAACTCAGGTCTACGGTCCCTTGAAGCTGTGAAAAAATCAAACTTTTACGTTAACGTGAGAAAAATATACGGCCGTTTATGTCGCAAAAAACGTACATTTCGACACTCTCGAGGGAATCAAAATGATAGGGTACTTCCCGATGACCTGGAACTATGAAATTTGGCAAGTAATATCGTCACATACTACAAATACGTATAAAAATCTGAAAACTATACATTTGTAATAAAATCATAAAAAATATAGTCCTTTTCAAACATCATATTTGGAGAACTGGGTTGCGTCTCGTTTGCACCTCGTTTGTATACGGCGCCATACATTTCAGGTGCAAACTTAACTCAGATAAGTGAAAGTTTGTACGGAACCCTCGGTGCGCGAGTCAGACTCGCACTTGGCCGGTTTTTTTTTTCAGTTCTCTGATGAACGTTGTACCTACTGGGTAATTTGATCTTATAACTTGGGACATTGTATGGGGTCTATAGGGACAATTAGGCGTCAAATCAAACAACGAACAAAACAGAATAATGCAATACATAAGTACTTTATTCTTTATTTATAAATCTATTGCCACATTTCTTATGATTATTTGAACAAGTTCATAATATTATAAATATTTAACTATGCCGAAAAAACTTGATGCAGTAATTACTGCAACTACACTAAAATTGGGAACTAAATACCTTATATTTATTTACATTAATGATACCACTTGAATTGAAGAATATTGCTTTAATTTATTTGACACAAACGATATATGGTTGTTGATAAAAGTAAATAGGTAAATAACAAATATATCTACTGAAAATAACCTTTTGGGCGTAATCAAATCACCTTAACAGAAAATTGTGATCCAGACGCCACAGTGCAGTGCAGTACCTACATTTTGGTTTATCGGTTAAGGCCATGTTCAGATGACAAGCGCTCAACGCGCGTTTTGCCAGCGCACGTTTAAAACTTCATACAAAAAAGCGCGTTGGCATGTGTACGGCCAGAACAAAATGTATGTAGTTGTAAACGCGCGTTATCAAAACGCACGTGGAGCGCTTGTCATCTGAACATGGCCTTAGAGTTTGGAGTACAGTTTTCTGCCAACAAATAGAACGCTCAAAAGATTAAAAGGCATCCTAAAAAATTACACATGATCTGTATATACGGAGTAGGATTAGGTATCATGACGTTTTAATTTTTGTGACAATAAAAACAGTGTACAACTTTCTGGACAAATTTTGTGTAAGGCCCCGATTTCACAGACTGATTTGTTTAATTTAATTTATTGCCGTGTATTTGTCCAATGATAGCTGTTGGAGTGTCTATCGTTTAAATAAACTTGTTATCGCTAACAGGTTACAAAGTCTCATATTCTTAAATATTTCCTTCTGGTTTTTGGCGATGACAACAGTAACATCCAACTGTAAAAGATTATGTTTTGATTTTAAAAATAAACTCTAAGTGTCATGTTAATACATTATATCAAGTACAAGACAAGATGGTACCCACTATATGTCATATCATAACATAAGTTGGTTCGTTTTCGCACACTATATGACGGATGATGTTAGGGCATTTTCGTGAGAAGTGATTCACGTAATTAAGATTAAATAGAAGTAGTAGGTAGTACTTGGTAGCAAGTGGGATGTTGTTAGGTAATAATTTATATCATTTTGTTACTTTCTTTTTCATTTTAGTGTCTTGTAAATAGCAACAAAGTGTAATGCTATATTAACATTTCTCAATGTATGCCACTTATGTCAATAGCATCACGTCCAGTGAAAATACCCATTAATGATACGCCGAACCGACTAGAGTTCTACCCTACGCAAAACCCACGACAGCCCCACTGAAAACCAGTACCAAATAGATAAACATATACGTTGGAAATATGCTCCAGTAATGCATAAAACAACTTATATTAGACGGACACTTTTTGACACGACATTTTTTGTAACTTCACCAGATTAATCATCTATAATATATTGCGAAACATTATCATTAAGAACAATATCGTGTATACCAAATAAAACTGCCTGCAGCAAGATGGACCGTGGAATGCCAGAGATATATATAAAAGTAGTATTTCACGAGTATCCAACTTTGACCTCGTCACTATGCCGACCTTCACAAAAACAACTTTATATTCTACTAAACTACTATAATAAATAGGCAACGCAATGCCCAAACGGATGAGTATACTGTAGCCAATTAGAGGTGTAGACTGATATTAAATTATACATGCTATAATGAAGTAAATTAAAAACCTGCGAAAAGTGAAATAATTAAAAACAATCTAAAAAAAATGCTTTGAATTACGTGAAACGTACTTAGGAAATGTATTTTTTTTTCTATTTTTTTTTTCGATAACGCTATTTTTTCAGTTACAATGGCAGCAATTTCGATATTTTACCATAGTCATACTATTCGTACCTTTTGGGCGAGATGACGTCAAGCGCTCGCTAGCCCGCTAGTCATTTAGGTAGGTCGTAGGAATTTAGAACTTTAACAGTAATTTCTCACTCTTAGAGTACTGTAAATGTATATCGTCACAACAACGGAGATAGTGCAATACCGCGTAAATAACAGCTGTCGATAAAGTTGTCATTTAAATAAAATACTTAGCATTTGTTTGAATATTGATTCGTATCTACACTTGTTACTTACGCGGTATTGCACTATCCCCGACGATATAGACATTTGCTCCCAATAAAAAAGGATCGATTGACATTATTTCAAAAATAATTGTCTACCCCCTATTTTCGAAAGTACAAACAAATACATTTAGCTTAAAAATAGCGCAAAGCGGGAAGGATTACAAGTACAAGCCAATAAATTCGCCAAGCAAAGGTCAGTATCAACATAAATATTAATTAATTTAATATGCAGCTGCAAACAAAATCAACCTATTGACATTTAATAGTTTCACTAAAGTATGAGATTGACATCCGGTTCTAAACTTGCTAACATTTATTATTCAAATCAATAGTCATTATCATTTTTGTCTCGAATGGGAATATTATGTAACGTTAATCACCGCGGTTCTCCATATAATCGAACAAGTTTAAAACCACCTATTTTAGGAATTTATAACTTCGTTGCTAATGCATCAAATGGACAATGTAATGGACTAAACCTGTGTCACAGTAATGTTGAATAAGGAAAAAAACTAGTTCAACTACATAAAGTTAAAGAATCATTTAGTAAAAACATTATGACATGTCTATTACTTTTAGTCTAAGATCAAAAATAACTTCCCACCTGTTCTTTTTTGCAAGATAAATATTTGGTTTTATTTCATTTTGTAGATATGTTTCGCGTGGAAAATGGTTGAGGTTGGCCGGTGTAAGGTGAGACCTTTGTTAGTGGCAAAATAGGGTGGTAGTTAGTGAGTAGTTACGTACAAAGAGACAGACAACATGCACGTAAAATGATCTTACGCGTGATCTGAAATGGTGTAGAATAAATAAATTCATACTAAATATCACTACATAGTATAAAACAAAGTAGCTTCCAGCAGTCTGTCTGTCTGTCCCTATATATGTTTAGATCTTTAAAACTACGCAACGGATATTAATTGGTAATTTTTTTAATAGATAGAGTGATTCAAGAGGTAGTTTTAATGTACAATACATCCATAATTTATCAGCATTGCACCCGTGCGAAGCCGGGGCGGGTCGCTAGTTAGCTATATCATACAAACAACAAATGCATATATAGGTTTATAATTTCAATTTGATACAGAATTTCTTAAATAAATAAATATAATATAAAAATATGTAGGTATAACTGAGGGAAATAGCCCATAGAACTTACATCTTTTATTCTATGAAATTTATATTCACGTTTTAGCTATGGGTTCAGTGCGTCAGTGAATCACATCTCACTTCTCAGTCGGCAAAGAGTAATGAATTGTTAACATGAATTTTCCTTTAAAGCTACAACATTATTTAAATTGTGTACTTTTTCGATTACCCATCAATAATTTTATATGTTATACTTCCGATGCTAGTACTGTTTAACAGTTTCATAAACATTTTATATCTCAGTTACCATCAGCCCCAATGACAATTAAGTCGCTAAAATGCAATGCTATTTGCCCCCCGGCCAGGGCAAGTAGCTCCCCCATCCTTTCGGGTTGGGATCCATTCCTGAAACAAATTACCGTCATTAGTTGCCATCGCTTAAATACTTTTTTTTATTAATGAGACCGGTGCACTTTACTACTTATTTATTCGTAATTATACGAACGCACTAACGTTTTTTTAAACATAAACGTGTTCGCAGTTTAAGAAGTTTAGATCGTTTATATGCAATTTTAAGGACTGAATATGTATAATTATATCGGTCTTGTTAATAAAGAGCCAGAATGCGTTTCTAGCATCTGTGTTCAATAAAACTATGTAAAATGTATGACGGGAACCTAATGTGACTCGTCATTAATTATTTTAATATCTTATCAAGTTACAAACACTGATCGTGTGAGTGTTCGTAACTTACGATCCTTAAATCTTATAAACGTTTTTGTACTTTTTCATATGTACTATGTAATGCATAAATTAATTACCTTTAGCGACTGCTTGTATTTTGCTCGTCTCGTCGTGCGTCAGTGACAGGATTTTCTGCAAAACGGGGACTAGACGACTGCGCTCATCTCCCGGCGGCAGGGTCAGGAACTAAACACATAATGCACTTTTGTTAGCGCTATCAGATAATTATATCGCCTAATTTTGGCAAAGATATTTAATAAAGCCGAGAAAGGTATAAACATTGGTAAGATTGAAACCCAGGAAAATAGTAATAAATGATATAGAAGACATTTATTAGGTATACAAAAAATAGTAGTTTATGTGACTGTACATAATGAAGGGTAAACAAGAGTGTGGGTTTATGAAACGAGCCGAAGGCAAGTTTCATAATAACATCACACGAGTGTTTGGCCCAGCACACACGGTGAAACGCAACTGCAACGAAACTGCAACTTCTAGTTACTTTTGAGTTTCATTTGAGTTTATGCCATAGACTCCAAGGAGAGACCACACATGACGCAACCATTTTTAAACCGGTTTGAAACGCGTTGCAAATCAGTTGCTATGAAACCGGCGTGCAGGAAACTCGTGTTTGCGTTCGCTGTGGATTTCGCGCCTATTCGGTTCCAAAATGGCTGACGACGAAAATAAAAACATTACTTCTCCTCATACGATAACAATCCATGAATTTTCTATCAGTTTGTTGTAATTCTTTGGCAGCCACAAACATACGGTAGTTGATATTCTTCTCAATGTAGGGATGTATCCATATACTTCTTCTTTTACGCCTCCTTCTTTGTCGAAGATACAAATATAGAACCACAACTTCTTCATCACTTGAACTAGACATTTTGTAGACGTCCGTTCTCAAAAGAGAAATGAGTATGACTAATTTCATCACATTGTGGTTGCGGCGTGTGTGGAAAACGATTGAAACTGGTTTCAAACCAATAATTTCAAAAGGGTTTCGTTGCAGTTGCGTTTCACCGTGTGTGCTGGGGTTAATGCCTAATTATGTACTGTTACATACACTTCTTTATCTAGCCATATATCATAAGCCTCCATGATACATGCAGGCAATGGCGGTAATGAAGTTTTCTGGCAGCTGTCACAATTTTTTTTTAATTCAGAGACAAACTGGAGTCGGCCCCTACAACCATATCGTTCGATATCTTACTTACGTGCGACATTTTTCAAATTTGATTGCAAATTGACAATTCATTTCGAACTAAACGTCATCTCGACTGATATTAGAATAGAGGTTAAATCAAATTTCTTTGTTTTTTAGAGATGTTCGAAATTTGAATGAATAATATTATCGAAATCGATGTTATTATTTAGCAATAATAACATTTCTACAGATAAGACATTTGTTCTAACAAAACTGTCTATTGTTATAGTGGTCATAATAATAATAATAATAATAATAATAAATTTATTCAAAAAACATATTACAGCTGTGATGACTACGGACTAAACAGACTTATAACTAGACGATAATACTACGCGCCTGAACTAGGATAATCCTGTGTTTCAGGCTGAGAAAAGGACAAACAATGACAACTTATTCATATGCAAAAATTTAAACACTATTGAATGCTTATGTAAATAAATTAAGAAAATATATACTATGGGTTCCTACGGGAACAACATTTATGCGTCCCTAAAGTAAAAAGTATATAAACTATAATTAAAAATAGTTAAATCACTCACTTAAATACAATTAATAACTTCTCTGTATCGTCATAAGACAGGTTTTGCAGGGCGACCTTAAGTGTTTTCTTACAGATCACGTAAGTAAGCGGGAAAAAATCTAACTTCGCATTAAGTCGGTTATATAGCAGTGGGCCTAGGAATTGAAAAAATCTTGAAGAGAATGCATGTCTGCAATGGATAGTTGGGCAAACAAAGTCTTTACGTCGCTTATTAGTGTAGTCAGGGTTGTAAGGGAGTCTGGAATGTTGTTTTAGGACTGTGTTCAAGATATATAGTTGACGAACTGTCAGAATTTCACATGATTTGTATAAGAGGTTAGTAGGAAAACGAAAAGGACGGAAAGTGGAGACCTTGAGAATTGCTCTTTGTGCTCTTTCTAAATTCAGCAGAGTTGTTTTGGCAGTGCCACCCCAGGTAGTAATGCAGTAACTTAGCAGAGATTGACATAGCGCAAAGTACACTTTTTTGATTAATTGTGAGTCCGCGATAGAACGTAGTTTTTTGAAAATAAATATTAATTTACGGACTCTGCTGCATAAAGCTTCAATATGATATCTAAAGGAAAGAGACTCGTCGATTAGAATTCCTAGGTACTTTAATTTATTAGTTATAGCTATAGATGGACATAGACATTGATCGTCAGAGGCACACATAATGTGCGGTTCTTGAACGCATCATGGAGGGTTTATGATATTTGGATAGATAAAATACTTTATTCTAACAATGTTGTCTTTAAAAACGATTAATAATGTGGAACCTTCCCAGGTAACCAGTCCACCTAGCGAGACCTTCCTGCACCCTTCATTTTTTGATATTATTTGGTGATTTTATTTAGGGTACAGATCTCCTATTTTGAAAACAAATATTTCATTTTTATTTAATCGATCAGAACATACCCTTTTTAGTGTATTTTAAGCTAATATGCACAATTATAATATCATATCAATATAATTGAATTTACAGTACATTTTTGAACCGTGGCTGAAAGATCTTAAGTATTCTTACTAAATTAGAAAATTATTTTTTTAATACAGTTGCTCAAAAAGTGGTACTTTTTGTGGCTGCGTAGCGTGCGAGAAGCTCAATTTCTCGAACTAGTGCTTTTTACTTTTTAGTTCCAAACTATACTTTCGAAACGCAGTAATTTTATATTAGATTTTTTACTTGGAAATTATGAAATTAAAAACGCTTACGAATACTAGGAGTATTTATTTAAAGTATTCATTAATGAAGAAAAAATATTAAGAATTTGCATTTTATAGCCTACTCTGTCTTAGGTATCTATGTATGAAATATTTACTTTCCTAAAAATCGTTCTTTGATTTGGCTGAATGATACAAGCATATGCCTAGAAAAAAAAAGTTTAAAAGCAAATCAGCCCGCCCTTTTGAAATAACTTCTAACATTATTTAAACACATTAACGCATATAAATATATAATTTGGTACGAGAAGTTATAAAAAAATATTGAAAATGAGTGATTCAAACATTGATATGACACCACCAGACATTCGTGCTAGAGCAGCAATTGCCAATGACTGTGTTATTCCAGAAAAATCTAAAAACCAATATAATGCCGTCTATGTAAAATTTATCGAGTGGAAAACCTTACATAACGCAAAGTCTTTTTCAGAGACTGTTTTGATGGCCTATTTTCAAGAGCTGTCTGAAACCTATCGGCCATCAACATTATGGTCAAAATATTCTATGTTGAAAGCTGTTATAAAGTTAAAACATGACATAGATATAAAAACTTACACCAGATTGACTGCTTTCTTAAAAAGGCAAAGTGCAGGATTTCAGAGTAAAAAATCGAAGGTACTAACAGCTGAACAAATTGAGACGTTTATTAATGAAGCTCCAGATCAGCAACATCTAGCTACAAAGGTATAAACTTAAATATAAATCTAATAAAATATGTACACAATTTAAGTAAATTAACTCTAAAAATAAAGTAGGAAGTAAAAAAAAATAGAATGAAATAAACAATTGTCTTACAATATATAATAAATATGTAACTTTGTTCATAGGTTGCTCTTATATTTGGAGTCTGTGGCGCATGCAGACGCGAAGAGCTCACAAATGTATCAGTAAAAGATATAGAAACACATGGGGACATACTTCTTGTCAAAATACCAAATACAAAAAATAAAATTCCCAGGTACTTCACTATTGACGGCCCATTTGCAGAAATAGTCAAGAAATATCAGAGTCTGCGGTCTTCTAAGGGCAAAAGTGACCGATTCTTTCAGAATTTTCAAAGAGGAAGGTGCACTGCCCAGGTAATAGGCTTAAACAAGTTTGGGAATATGCCGAGAGATATCGCTCAGTACTTAAATTTGCCTGATGCAAATCTTTACACCGGACATGCATTTAGGAGAACCTCTGCTACATTACTTGCCGACTCAGGAGCTGACATAACAACTTTGAAGAGGCATGGAGGTTGGCGGTCAAGTAATGTAGCAGAAGGATACATAGAAAACTCCATTGATAACAAATTAAAAATTGGAAAACAAATTGCAAAATCAATTAATGTAAAGTCGCAAGAGTCCACAGAATTTTCGTCATCCACATTCCAATCTGGTCTTAATGTACCTGTTAATACTGAACCTCAACCAGGACCGTCACATGCTAACAACACTTTGGTTACACCCAGCCCTGTTAACCAACCAGGACCGTCACGTGCCAACAACACTTGGATTACACATAGCCCCTCTAACTTTGACCCACAGGAATTATCACAACAGCAGGAACCTGAAAATACACCATGCCTGACTAGTCAGACACTTAATTTACATGGAAGAACTCACAACATGAACTGCACTAATTGTACCATTAACTATAATTATTACTGAAAATAAAATATTTCTGATATCAACCTTGTTTTAATACAAATATATATTTTTTTTATTCTCATTTAATCACAAAAGCAAGTAATTCTTCTTAGACCTCATTTGATATAGTTGTCTTTTCGTAATGTTAAACATAATCATCATTTCTTCTAAACATGGTCATCAACGTGGCACTTGAGCAGCAGTTGTAGGTACATAGTAATTGACTGGTTGACTTCCTAGGAGCCGCTTTGAGTGAATATTATCCTTCCGCCAATTTTTTAGGGACCTGCAAAATGTTAATAATTTAGTAACATTTATAGATTTCACCAGCTTCTTGTTCAAAAAAATAACCTTAAACATAACTAATAATGTGATTTAATGTTTCTTTTACCTCTAATTATCCTTGATAGTCTTCAAATATTCAAACAATTCATGATATTTTAGTTGTAAACGTGTCCTTGGTCACATGTCGCAGATCACAAATTTGGCACTAAAACTCTTGTTGCATGATCTGTTTCTGTTTGTTGATACTGTAATGTCTTGTACTTCTGTTTTGATAATGTTAAAGGTTCTAATGTATTAATGTCGTTTCAGTATTATAATTATCTGCATTGGGCTGTGGCAAGCTAAATATTATCCTTATAAATACTGTCAGTGTCAACTGCCAAGTGTCAATTTAGTTTCTCAACTCGAGGCCGATGGCGCTGATTCCAATAGTATGTTGTCACTGTCAGTGTCATTTGTAAAGTATGGGTTCGTTCAAAAATTACTTCTAAGCAAGCATATTTTATCGCAATGATATATTAATTTATCATTTTTTCGCAATTGCATTAAAAAACGTCGTTTACAACACGTGTGAAATGTATTTTTACTACTCGTACCGAGTCTTACCACTCGCTTTCAGCTCGTGGCAAGATACCTCGGTACTAGTGGTAAAAAGACATTCTTTTCACACTAGTTGTAAAATGTACTATTATTTACTCTATATTATATTTTGTATCAGGTGTTTCTCAAAAAACCGTGCGAAGAATAACAATGAAATTCAGGATAAAGAAGAAGAGTACCTAGATTTTGATTTATTCATATCATTAATAGACATTTCATTATTAAATTGTTTGAGTGAAATTCTTTCTATATTAAATGCTTACAAAAAAATTAAGTAGGGACTTCCGCTTGTAATTTGTAAATTGTACGAGTAGCTACGAATAGGATCAGTTATTTATTGGTCTTTTCGTATTCTGCCACTATTAATATGAGTTCAATAAGAGCAAGTATCAATATCATGATAGTATGCGTAGGATTGCCATGTAACCGCCGACGGTGGCGCCACAGTACATATATAAGCTAAAGCAGTATGGAAACTAGGCCCTGTTTTTGAAATAAATACCTACCCGCCAATCTAGCGCTAGGGTTGTCCTCTTAATTAATGTAAAATTGAAAAAGGATTTTGTTTATCTGTATCTCAGCTGTTAGTAAGGTTTTTTTTTAGGGTTCCGTACCCAAAGGGTAAAAAACGGAACCCTATTACTAAGACTCCGCTGTCCGTCCGTCTATCGGTCTGTTCGTCTGTCACCAGGCTGTATCTCATGAACCGTGATAGTTCAACACTTGAAATTTTCACAGATGAATTTTCTGTTGCCGCTATAACAACAAATACATTTAAGACCCGGCCAGTTAAGATGGGATAAGTGTTTGTACGGAACTCTTGGTGCGCAAGTCCGACTCGCACTTGGCCGGTTTTTTTTAGATAAACATTAGAGAATTATGTCATTCTTAATTTTTACAAAAATAAAATATTATTATTTATTAAAACGTTTATTTGGGTTATTTAATGATCAAATAATCGAATGAATTAACTAGTTTACAAACAAAATTGGGTAATAAAAAACAACATTTTATGTAGCGTCTTTAAACTACGTATTATACCTACCTATTATAAATTGCTGACTGACAAATACTTTCGCCTGTTGCGACACATTCGGCAAACTTCATTATTAAATTTTATAGTGTAAAAAATCCTCATTCTAATGAAAAAATATTATCGTTAAACATGGACACGACACCATGTAACTAATTTTGTCTAGTTCTTGATAAATTGATGCAGCTACTTTACAAATTTAGGTATTCTGTTTGAAAACAACAGCGAAAAGGTTTGAAGAAGCCGAGTTCAAGCAGCCGTATACAACGCAACACACTCGTGGCATATTTAAGGCGACGGGTAATGCGAAACTAGCGCCGCTTTCGATTTTTTTCTTATACCTTCATAATCTGATATTTTTTTAGAAATAGCTAAAGTCTAGGAGCTAGTAAAACACCTTTAATATTTATTAAATCACTATATACAATTTGTTCACTGTAGTTTACCTTACAAAACTTGTTCACGTCAAAAGCGGCCACAGTAGTTTTGGGCAAGTTTTTAGAGACAAGTAAAGAACAAGAAATGGTGTAATAATGATTTAATAAACACTAAAGATGTTTTTCCAGCTCCTAATATCTTGCAATTACTGAAAATTGATCTGGTATGGAAGATATAATAAAAATTCGTAAGTGGCGCTAGTTTCACATTACTCGTCCCCTTAAAAAATCTCGGTCAGCGCACGCAATCAACACAAACAGTGACCGCTCGTCTTGACGCTGCACTCGCGACTAACAGCACTGCGAAGTCCGCTTCGGGGCCTCGAAAACGCTTGCGTCTGTGTGTGTGCGCTGTTTCGTCCGTTTGTACGTAGTTTCCATACTGCTTTAGCTCATATATCTACTGTAGTGGCGTCCTCATTTATGTTGTACTCTTTTATGTCGCACTGTATATGTTCGTCAATTTTCGAAGCTCTCAGTTTAAGAAAATGACAACAAAAATACTAAATTGAATACTTACTTACAAGAAAATAATTGTGTAGTATGTAACCTAGCCAGCCGCGAGTCTAATTTTTAAAACTTATAGTCGCAGTGAAAGACTCCAGCTATAGAAAAAACTCCGAGTCACACACACGCTCGACTCGACTCGGGACTCGGAGTCTTCGTGTTCAGTGAGTCCTCTATTAGCTCTCGAGTCTTAAAATTAGGAGACCGGTACTCGAATCATGTACTACACGAGCTGTGGTGGTACCTTGAGCGTGACGTTCTTCATGTACTCAGCGTTGTGAGCAGAGTAGCCGGCGGCGCCGCGCACGCGCCGCAGCTCGCCCTTCAGCAGCTCGCTGAGCTGCCCCATGCGCGCGCACTCCCGCTCCGACTCTGCGAGAAGCACCGTCACGTGCTTCACTCTGCAACAACACACACGCATAGTAAGTGTTTCGGACCAAAAATCTACATTTTGGATATTTTGCTCTACTATTCTTTGTAACTATTAAAGCCTGACCAGAAATATATGAGGGTGCGCCATATTGCGGATTTTTACTGGAACTAATTTCTTAGACTGGCAATGATTTTATGATGGTTTGTCAACGATGTCAATATCATTCGTGATGGTTTCTTTAAAAGACAAATATTTTAAATTATCCAAAGAAAATGCCGAAAACAATTCACAGTCGTGAACGTAAGATTATAAATAAAGTGTACACGTGTTTACTACACGAAAAACAGTCAAGAAAAGAGTGCATTCGACTAAAGATATTACGAGGTTAAAATAGTGGAACTGACAGGTATTTCAACTAATGTCATTATAGTGGGTTGCGATTGGTTGCAAAACTGTTGCCATATAAATCTTATAAATTGCGCCCTCTTGACAATCCTCATATATTTCTGATCAGGCTTTAACGTCATCTTGTGGCCACACATGTAACTTGTGTAGCTGTATTATCTAATTATTTGCGCATTGTTGCTGTTGGATGTCTTGTCCGAGAGCATGCTCTCCTGCTAGTGGCTAGTGACTGCGGCTCAACCGGAGCGCACGACATAGCCCAGCTGTAACTGACCTCTGCTGCTGCGACAGCAGCTTACGGCGTAGGTCCAGGATCTCCTGGTCGGGCGTGAGGCCGAGCGCGGCGCTGTCGGACGCCTCGTCCTCCGGCACGCCCTCCTCCAACAGCCGCTCCAGCGGCACCGGCGACCGCCCGCCGCTCGGCCCCGCCTTGTACGACTTGGAGGGCGGCGGTGACGGGGCAGCCTCTGATCCCTGATACAGTACGTTACTTATTGAAACTGTCATTCATTCAACGTTCTGAAAAATTCGTTGAGCTCATGCTAAAACATGATATGCAGATGTGATTGTATTTGAATAAAATCTTAGATAAAATCACTATTACTGCGTAAAATTCTACCCAATAAATTGCAGTTTAACCCTGGGATACTTACAAGAAAACTATTACTATATAGCTTTCATATGGCAATAATATGCATTCGTAATAAATATGCGTTATAAAATGTCAGTAGCGGAATGCAGCTCAATCCTTCGTTCGTCATCTAAAACTTACCTATGATGCAAATGTGCGGTAGCCTCCCTTTCAGACGATTGTAATTTGAAAAAATATGCATAATAAATGCGTCTCTGTTTCAGGTTGCTTCAAAATTCTTTCATATGTTTGGATGTCCAGACGCTTTCCGGCAATTGTCAACCGATTCTTATGAACTTTTGTGAGAAGGTTCAATAAGTATAATAGGTATTTTTATGTCGATTCAGTTATTCGAAATTTGTCAAAATGGCGGAGATACATATGGGGGTTACTTTCCGTTCCTTTATTTATAATTTGCTAATATTTTCCCTAACTTTTTACTTCACTTAACATTGGCTCATCACCGTAAGGCCAGAAGAAAAAAAAACGAACTTTAGAAATGGAAGCACTTTTTTACAATTTAGTAAGTCATTGTAAGTATTTTTCTTTTTCTCTGACGACGCATACTAAAATTTTGTATAAACAAGTGTGTAAGATGATTTTCGACTCTTCCGTGTTTATTTCGCGCTATTTTCTCGCTCGTACCTCGCTTTGTGAATAAAAATAACACTCGTCTGAAATCATTTACACACTTCTATCATAAATAATTATTTCTTGCAACGTTCTGGGTAGTTTTAGGTGTTTTATGCGAAAATTATTTAAAATACGCGGAATATATAGCTCTGTTCTCTCTTTGTTTACATCAATGACTTTTAACGTCAGTAACCAAAAAGCGCTCCTTGCTAGTAATAGTACATTATTGTGAAAGCGAGGGAAGTAGGCAATTGCTGGCTGAGTATTAATTTTAAACGGACGACCTCGGGAGTCCGTTTAATTTAATACGAAACCAGCAATTGCCCTTTCAGCTGAAACAAATATAGTGCTTTTCTTAAAAATAGTGCAAGGAAACAAAATAAGAATAACTAAAAAGTCGCGATAATAACCGTTTTAACTTTTTTTTTAAGTTTGTACTTCGACAAATAAAGGAACTTCATACAACATCCGGAGCCGGCAAGGTTTTCTTTTTAATTTTTGACTGACCATAAACTGTGCACTTCACGTCCTGATTTTTATCAATTAGTCAACATTCCCGACCATTTTTGAGAAAAATAAATAAGTACCTACACAAAACAATTTGACGGAATTTCCTTTTTCGCTGTCGCGCCCGCGCTTTGCGTTTTCAGACTTCCACATTTAAAATTGCCTGTGTGTAGTGGACGATCACTATATCACTTCGGCTGGATTCAAACAAACTTTAATTCCAAGAATAGATAGCGGATATTCCCGGATAGTAATGTACCTAATGTCAAACTATTATGGAGTTTAATTATTGTGTAACAAACCTCTCCTTCCTCCCTCGGTATCATAGACACATTAATGTCCATCTCGATATCGCTGTCCTCCTTGGGTATGACGGGCACCACGTACGGGTTGCGGTTGTCGTCTCCAAGCACAGGAGCCGGCGGCGCGGTTTCCCGCGCGATCGTCAGTTGGTTCTTCAGCTCGTCTAACTCCTTGTGTAACCGGGCCTCCATATCCGCCATTTGGGTCTTGTAGCATTGCGTCAACGTTGACACCTGTGGATATATTTTTAACCGACTTCAAAAAAGGAGGAGGTTCTCAATTCGAACTTTTTTTTTTTTTTTAGTTTTTAGTATTAACTGAAATGTCAGAAAAAGCCGTTATAATCATGAAAGAAAGTGACTAATGGAAGTGGCAAGTGAGCGTTCCCGTGTATCCAAAGGTTAGGTGCACGGACACTATAGTCGTCAGCCGCTGACTACGTTTGACGTAAGAATTTGTAATTAAAAATAATTATTTTAAAATGGTCATGCCGTTGTCTCATGGAGGCTTTTCTTATCACCCATATTTAAATAATAATTAATTTATTCCTTTGGATCAATTTGGTTGAACATTATTTGCGTTATATATAATATAAGGTTTGTATAATACAACTTTATTCCTTGAGAATTCCAGTTCATTATCGTTTGTTATTTTCATAAACAATAATCTAGAAAGATCGCTGTTCAAGATGTCCGCTACTCAAGTAGGGACGCGGCTATGCATATAGCTGTCGATACCAAATTCGAATTTGATTTTAACAAGACTTTAATAGACAGTTACTTTTCTTAAAACACTTAGATGTCTGAGACAAAATAGGATTGGAAAATGAACATTAAATCCTAATATTCCCACATATATATATGCAAATCATTGGAGAGCAAAAATGGTGGCGTAAAAAGGTTAGGTTGTTAATCTACTTGTAGCTTGTGATGCGTCCTCTCAGCCTCGAGCTGCTGCGTGATCCGGTTGAGGTCTGCGTGCAGGCGGCTGGCGCGGTTCTGCGAGCGCACCAGCTCGGCCGCCGTCTCTGCCACTCGCCGCTTCGCTGCATTCGCTTCTTCCGTCGCTTGCGAACACGTTTCCCTGCAATCCAAATAAATTCACAATTTCGCGGGATGCTAGCGTAAAACTGAAAAACGTGTGGCGTAGACGTAACTTTTGGATAAATGTGTGTACCTTCGTATGGACAAACCATGAGGGTCTAGTCACGACGTCGCGTCACGCTCGCGCGTTGCATAGCCCATACACATGATCAGCTCGCGATCATCTTTTAAAAATATGCGAATATCATAATAATTTTTTTAACGGTATACTTTTACGAGTACTTTTAAGAGACAACTTTATAAATATTATGCATACATAACCATATAAATTTTGTAGTGCACAGTGCCTTAGTTTATTTACTGTAATGCTGTGTAACTAATTTGAATAAATAATAACCGGTTTGCTACTTGAGACGCTTAAGATCGCGCTCGGTCGAATTATAAAGACTGCCCATAATGCGATGTATGTATAAGATTTCAATTATTGAAACTTACTCAACCATTGCTAGTTTAGAATTCAGGCTTTCAATGTGAGCCTTAAATGCAGCAGCTTCTTCTTTGAGGCGCTCCTCCTGACTGTGATCTACCGTCTGATTTTGGCGCAGCACCGCTTGAGCTCTCACCTACAGCAAATATATAATTTTTGTAAATTAATTTATTTGATAACACCTACTTTAAAAGAAAATTGGTCAAGTGAGAATCTGACATGCGCTACCTCTAAAAACAATAGTCATCGGCTCATCACATACTAATGATACACGATGCGGCCAATTGAAAAGTATATATATATATATTTTATAAGTATTTAGATATTTTCGTTTACTTGTACGTAAGCCTTTTCTTCGGAATGTAATATTTTTATCAGATTGATCGAGAGGCACAGCATACATTTGCAATATTCAAACCTTAGTAATCAATTTAATTCTTGATTTATTTATTTATTATTATATGACACACTAACAAAGTACAAGGCTCTACATTTAAATTATCATTAAACACTAGGAGCACTATATTACAACTTGATATTTCAACCAGTTCCCGCATTGTAAAAATCGGTTTATATTTCTACAAACAAACAATGGTCTTATAAGAATTGTGTTTTTATCGAAACATACATATTATATATTAAGGTACCTTATAACTAGCATGTTCAGTCTTCAAGTCTTCCAGCTCAATCTTTGTGAATTTCAATTGATCATTTAGTTCAGCGCACTTGAACTCTATTCGTTTCATTTTGTTATTCAACTCAGCTTTGTCTTGACCAAGACTAATGATGATTTTTTCTTTATCACTCAATAAAGCGGTTGTCTCCAGGTTGGATTCTTCATTTTTCCGTTTTTCATCTTCCAAGTCTTGTTCTAATTTTGATATGATATTATTTTTTAGTTGAACTATGTTGTCTTTTTCTTTCGATTCGTCAATGGCGCTCTGCAATTCTTCTCGAACCGACCTATTTTGTGCTTCCTCGGCCTTGATTTGTTCTTCTAATAAATTAATTTGAACTTTCATTGAAGCGATTGTTCCCTCTTGTGTATCAATAGTAGATTCCATCTGTGAACGCAAAATAATTATGTACCTATTAACACTTTTAGTAACAAGCCACGAACTAATCAAACTAATCAAATTTATTCACGATATTTTTACCTGTACAATTTTTTTCTTATATTCCTGCATTTTAGACGTGAGGTCTTTCATCGACTTCTCATAATCTTCCATTTCGAGACTCAGAACATTCTTCTTCTTAACATCGCGAAGCGCTTTTTCCAGATTTTCCTTAGTCATTTTATGCGCATCTATTTCAGCTTCCAATCGCTGATTAACACTTACGAGTTTAGCTAAAAAACAAATCAATGATATGGCGGTTATAACTGCGATCAGTCATGAATCATGATCATTGTTATTTATTATTGGTGTGCACTCTTGTCGCCATGACGTCACAACAGGGTAGTTAGTACTTTGTTTTTCAATCGAATCTAATTTAATAAATGACTTAAATTAAAATTTTAAAAGACCCAAGACAAGTAGCTGGTCATCATGAGACCATCATTCAATGAGTGACACGTCTTTCGACAAAAGCGCACTCAAATTGTTCCATCCGTTTGGATGCTATAATAATAGGCAAGGTTTTTTATAATGTATTTATATTATGTAATTTATTTAATGTATTTTTCTTTTGAAGAACCTAATCAAAGATTTAAGTAAATAAAGGCAATAATAATATGTGGCAATCAGTAAGAAAGGGGTCCTTACGGCGGTGCCATAAGCTATTTATTTCCATGACTTAAAAAATAAAAATACACAGATACAAATGTAACACCTTCGGACATTTAAATTACCTAGTTAATTGCGTTGCGTCAAAGCAATGATTACGTTATTTACGAATTGAGTAATTTATTGGTGTCAAAGTGTTTGTCTAGCAAAGTACAAAAGATACTGTTCAAAATTGTACCCTTAAAATATAGGTACGTATTTGAGAAAAACTAACTGCTTACATTTTTTAATGTGGTTACAAATTTAACTGTGAAAAAAAAAAAACAAATTCTTGCTTTATCAAAAAAAATACAATTTATTCTGGATTACATCATAAAATGGGTGGAAATAGTTTAATTCCAAAATTGATCAAACAATAAACTATAAAAATATAGGGCTTTCTCGAATAATTAACAGCATTCCATTTACTCCCCAATCTACCCTAATGAGACGTTACCGCGAGAAGAGCGCGGACACTACTTACTATATCGACGGCAAGAAGCGGAAACGTAGTAAAAGCCAAGGGAATTCATTGGCGCTTTCTACATTTCCGCTTTTTGCCGTTGATATACATAATCAAAATCATCGAAATGATATGGAACTAAACAGTATTGTATTTACCTTTAACTTCTGCCAGTTCACTTACAGATCCCTCCAAGGAATCTACAGTGGCAGTCAATGTTGCCACTTTTGCCTCTAAATCAGATATAACTGCTTGGTCGACTACTTGTTCCTGAGCAACTCTATGATCAACTTCGTCTGTCGATGGTAACTTGGCTTTGGCATTATCGTCAAGTAATTTAGTAAGTCTCTCTTTTTCTTTTTCAGCATTTTGTAATTGAATCATAGTTTCATTCAGTTTCTTCTTCAATTTCAAGGCAAAAATTCGTAGCTTGGTGTATCTGAAATATGTATAGTTAGCTATTAGAATACTTACATGATAGGCAACAAATATATTGCACAATCATCAATTAAATTCAATAACAAAACTATGTCCGATTAAACTATCGATAAAAGCTAATCTAATCTTACTTTTCTTCAAATGTTTCATCAAGATCTCGCATACGTGAATATTCTTCCGCTTTAGAAATCGTTGAAGTAGACATGTCTTCATTGGTTATATCAGCTGCTATAACACAACATTAGTCAAATTAATACAATGTTATAAAATAAATAAATTACGTGACTTAAAAATATATCCACCATTACCAGAACAGGACTGCTGTTTAAGTTTCTCTAATTCTTCTCTTAAAGAACAAATAATGGATTCTTTTTCAGCCAAGTTTTTAATTGTACTTTCTCTTTCTAAGAATAACTTCTGGTGTGTGTCATTTTCATCAGTACTTTTTTGTTTTGCACTATTTAAATCATGTTGTAAAATTTCTATTGCTTTACGCAGCTCATCTTTTTCCTGATTAGATATATCTCTGTCTTTTTCTAGGGTGTCTATTAACCTCTCCATTTCACCAATTGCTTTTTGCAATTTGGATATACATTCTCCACGTTCTTTAAGCACCTGGTTTACCTCTTTCATTTCATTTAGTAACTCCGTGTTTTCGGTCTTATAGCTGGATAGTTTTAATTTTGCATCTTCATTTTCTTTTACAAGATTATCCAACTCTTTTATTTTGCTACGCGATTCTTTAACCTCAGCTATAAGAGAAGCATTTTCTTGCTTGTAGGCGGATAGTTTAGCTTCTAATTTTACAATATCAGTTTGCATTGACTCATGTAGTTCCGACATATTATCAGATTCGTCTTTGGGTTGTTCTAAGGACAGTTTAAGAGTCTCTACTTCTTCCTTTAATAACCCATTCATGTCTGCCAAGCCTTCATACTCCTTTTTTAGTAGATTATTTTGCTCTTGCAGTGCCGCTATTTGACATTTTAATATATTGATTTGTCCTTGCTTCTCTGATTTGGTGTGGTCTTGTAATATGGTATTTTCTTTTGTTAATTCTTCAAGTTTTAATTTCATGTCGTGTATGTCATTCTGCAGTTTGTTAACTTGACTAGTTAAATTTTCATTTTTTCCCTCTAACTCCAATGCCGCATCTCTAGCATTAAGTTTTTCTTTAACTAATATACTTTTCTCACTTTCCAGTGCTCGTATCTGTAATTCCAAATTGACTATTGTTTTGCTATGTGTATCGTTATTTTGTAAGAGGTCATTAAGCTGCAAGTTTTTCTTCTGCACATTTGACAAGGTATCCTCAAGTTCCGCATTATTTCTTAAAAGAGCATCATGTTTTTGTTTTAGTTTTTCTAGGTTATGTTTTATATGATTGGTTAGCTGACTATCATCTTTAAGAGCTTTAATATTTTTGGTAAGTTCACTATTAATGAGGTCCATATCATTTTTATCCTTTTCTAAATTCATGAGTTGGTTTCTTAGAGTACCAATCTCACCTTCTAACTCAAGTATTTTTGAGTCCTTATTGGCCACATTACATTGGCCATTTGATTGCTCCTCTAATAGTGCTAACTTTGTTTTAAGACTGGCATTTTCTTGATTAAGTGTTTTAATCTGGCCATCTAAAACGGCAGAAGCCGCAATAATATCGTTTCGCCATTTAGGAATGTTTTCTGAATATTCTTGGACAGTTTTTGATAATATACATCTTGAATTTTTAAGTTGATTTATACATACAGCACATTTTGATATTTTATCTCTATAACTTTTCAACTTTATAGTACACTTTTCTTGATTCGCCTTTTCGTTTTCGTATAATTGTGTTAATTCTTTAATTTTGTTTTCATACTCTAGTATTTGATTTTTTGTTTCGTCGAGAGCGCCAGAAGACAGAAGTTTATTTTCGAGATCAGCTATTTTGTCATTTAGCTCCTTAATCGTTATTTTAAATACTGATTCTGTAATCAAAAAATAATAATAATAAGAAAACATATGATTTCGCAATTAATAATAATAAATTAGATATAAATAAAGCAACAGCTGAAATATAGAACTGCATTCTGCCCTCCTAGTGATAAATGCAGTAACTATGGTTTAATGGTTAAAATATACAAATTTATTTATTTCTTAGGTTAAAATCCACATAACATTGTAAACCTTTTAAATGTTGAACCTAAAAATCTGTACGATCTAACATAAATATTTGTATCAATATATTAATTCATTACACATAATACCTGATTGGAGTTTGTCTTCCAATATCTTTAATTGTTCTCTTTGCTGAAGTCCGATATTATTAAACTCTTCCGTCCTTGCTTCTAAATCAGATAGCTGATTGAGCAGTTGCTCATTTTCTTCTACAAGGCGATTGTTTTGTCTTTTCAGTGATATATTTTCACTGTCAAGGTTGGATAACTTCAGAAGTGCATCAGAATGATTCTTTTCCTTTATTATTAAGTCTGCTTTGTGATTCTTAATTTCTTCTTCATATTTTAAACATTGTTGAGTTAAATTTTTGAGTTTATTTTGGGCGGACTCAAGGTCAGTTATATAATTCAATTTCTGCTCTGTGAGTGAGTTAGCAAGTTCTTGTAAAGTGTGAATGTTCTCATCATATTGTCTTTTTGTTTTTTCGTATTCTTCATTTTTTAATTTGTAACTGTCTAATTCATTTCGAATCTCTGTAAAATAAATAAGTGTTAAGTAAACCATAAAAAAAAAAACACGGAATCTAATGGGTGGATCAACTTTTTCTTGTTGTTAATCTGTCATTTATGAATAAGCTTCATAGAACAGTGCTGATAGTTAAAGCCTGACCAGAAATATATGAGCATGCGCCATATTGCGGAATTTCATTGGAACTAATTTCTTACACTGGCAATGATTTTATGATGGTCTGTCAACAATGTCACTGCCATTGGTGGTAGACTTGGATGAAGTACCTATGGATTTGGCATATGCGTATACCCGAAAGGGACAGCAGCAAAGTACATGACTAACACTGGGTTACCAGGTTCCAAATAATTCTCCCGTTTTTCCAGTGCTAGTTGTTAGCGGTGTGAATTAGTTTTAAATGTATTATTATATTGTGTGGGACAAATTATACAATAATTACAATAAAACTTTACAAAAAAAAACTGTCAAAATGTAATGGTAAAATATATTTATTTACATAAATTTAATTACAATTTCGAGAGAGCAGCAAGATAGCCCATAGGAGGCATGAACATGAGGCAAGATGTTTACTGTCCTTTAAACAAAATTGTCGTGAACATATACCAGCATTTTTGGTTGGTTCCCAATTCGATCGTCCTGTTGCACGTACCCAACATTGGAGTAAAGCAGGATCATGTTTTGGAAATCTAAAACAAAAAATATATTTTTTAAAACTCCATGAGTTAAGGGTAATTTACCAATTCTTATACTGGTATCCCTTAAAATCGAATAAAGCAGACAAATTAAAAAGCAGTAAAAAAACGCAGCGGAACGTCAAGTAAAGGTGAAGACAAAGAGTAAAGACTACTGACACTGACAAGACGTAAAGACTATTGAATTTGTAGGGGTAATACCTAAAAATAAGATATTACAAAATGAGATTTTAAGCAGATTTCTGATGTTTTGATATGATTTTGCTGTGCTATTTATCGTATACATAATTATTAAATATATATTTGCAGAAATCAAGCAAAAGCAAAGTCGAAACATCGCACTTACCTATGAAAGCTTATATTTTCACTTTTTAGGCCAGTGTCGCTTTTACAGCCAATTATGGAGCAATGCACCGTTGTTTTACAAATCTATAGCTAATAACACTCACTATTATTCATATATAAACTTTCGAAATGTAAAATTATCCACAATATTCGTTGTTTTATAGTAGGCTACAACGCACATTTGAATTGCCCGGCAGTATTTAGCGGAGCTCTGTCAATTTGACAATCATCCGCTAAACAAAAAAAAGCGGAACTCTGATAAGGACAAAACATCTTGTCTATGTCTCTGTCGCTCTTAACGGTTTCTGTAAATAGTTGTCCTGTTCCCTCCTGGTATTATTATTCGCTTGTCATGTCCAGAGGTTACTTGGTCCATGGTGGTAGATTATTTAAAGGAAAATATTTAAAATTATCCAAAGAAAATGCCGAAAACCATTCACAGTCGTGAACGTAAGATTATAAATAAAGTGTACACGTGATTACTACACGAAAAACAGTCGGGAAAAGAGTGCATTTCCATTGGATGGTATTACGAGGTTAAAATAGATGAACTGACAGATATTTCAACTAATGTCATTATAGTGGGTTGCGATTGGTTGCAAAACTGTTGCCATATAAATCTTATAAATTGCGCCCTCTTGACAATCCTCAAATATTTCTGGTCAGGCTTTAATATTACTGATATTGCCAGGAGAATGTCTACACAAGAATACACTTATACTGTTGCAATTACAAAGTTTATTTTTCCAAAACGAAACAAGAGAGGTGTTATAAGTTTAACAATATGTATCTGAGTGTCTGTCTGTGGCATTGAAACCCTCATCTATCGAGATAGTTCTTAGCTACGTTTGGTTAAAATCAACTTTGATTGGAACAAGTGACAATATCTCAGCCAATATTGAAGCTAAGAATTACTAATTTTGTTGTTATGTTCAGGTTTAATATTTTTATACCACTCGAGCCCCATGATTAAGATTTGGTTTGATTGGGCTATACTTATGTTGGGAGATTTTTAAATTTTGAATTTAGGTTATACCTATATATTATGCAGCAGAGCAACAGGAAAAAGTTGATTGACTAATGTTCAAATAGGGTACAACATATTTATAATGCATCTCTCTGCCATCATTGTAGATTTGCTGTGATAATTAACAAATCAATACCAATACAAACCTTGCTTGGAATGTTTTGCTTTTTGAGCTATCGCGAGTAAACCTCTACATTTAGTAATTAACTCATCTCTGGACAATTCATCAAAACGGTTTTTTGTAGAACTTTCTTGCTGGGCCTGTAATAGAATAATGTATTAGGGTGAATATGCCTTATTTCAATTTGTACCATTACTAAGTAACTATCATTACAAACCAAGAAAATTAAAAACTACTTAGAAGTGGAGGGCTAATAATTATCCAACAGGATTTTCCCAATTTCCCTTTGTTACAGTTAAGTACTTACCATGAAAAACCAACATTTTCATGTTAAGTACTAAGAAATATTGCTGGGTAAGAATATTGCTCAATTTATGTCAAAAAATCATACTTCATTCTGTCTATTCTAACCATTTTGTTACCAACTTTTTCATATCAGTGTTTAGAAATAGTAAGTGGAATGTTATTAACATTTTCTTGATGTATGCCAATTATGTGACAGTTAATGCATCCCTTCTCACGATATTGCCCATGAACAGTACAATATTATTTTCAGTTTTGAATTCAACAAAACAACACCATTAACAAAAATATTTACATACATAATTTTAACAAACGCATTAACTTCATGTTACTGTCAATCGCTATTCCTGCATTTTACGATCACCGAAATGATTTTAGCAAAATAATTATTCGTGGCAGAAGCTGGTTGGTAAGTAAGGACAAAATAATCCTTACCTTCGTTTCCGTATTATCCATTGTTACAACGAAATGATTAACGTGTCAGGTTTCATAGTTGTATTACCATTAGTATGCAAAACAAATATAACACTTCTTCAAAATATATTGTTTAAGAATAAACTAAAAGTAAAGTACACGAAATAATGACAAGTTAGTGTTAACCGTGTTAACCATAACCACGAAATGAAATGACGGAACGGAACGTCAATTCAACTGAGTATGAATTTTATTATCTATATCTATGATGAAATGTAAATAAACTTTAAAATATAAAGGTACAAGAATATAGGTATTATGATTTATATATTTTTAGACTTTTTGTTGGAATGGCGCAACCTCTATGGTTTTTCTGTCAAGCTTAATGTCTTGTCACGAATTTAGCTAGAGAAAATACGTTATTATAAATCTGTTATGTTTTAAATAAAAAGCATCTTATTAGAAATAGTACGTTTATATTTCACGCCCAACAATTGGTAGCAGAGCGTGGTTATGCAATATAAAATGTAAAATAAATAAATGCTAATAATAAAAATAGAATAACGTAAAAAATGGCGTCTTCGTCATATCGGTCTATAGAAACGTTAAATAGAAATAATTATGACACCTGGTGTTTACAAGCCCAGGCCGTACTAATTAAAACCGAATTGTGGGATTACGTTAGCGGCGAAAATAAATTGTCGCAAACATCGACCGCCGAAGAAAAATGTAAGTTCGAAAAATTTGACATACAAGCCAGATCGGAACTTATTCTGCTCATCTCACCAGCGGAATTAAAACAAATAAAAGGTTGTAAAACATCAAAAGAGATATGGGAGAAACTCAAATCCATTCATAAGAGCACTGGTCCGGCGAGAAAAGCTACGCTGTTGAAACAACTCGTTCTAAAGAAAATGAGTTCCCAAGATGATATCCGCGACCATTTAAATAATTTTATGGATGTCGTCGGAAAGCTGGAGGACATGGACGTTAAAATCCACTCAGAATTATTGAGTATCATGATGCTCTACAGCCTACCAGCAAACTACGAAAACTTTCGTATTGCTATTGAGTCGCGGGATGTGCTGCCTGGTCCAGAAGAATTACAAATAAAAATTGTAGAAGAGAACGAGGCCAGAAAGCAAACAGAACCGAACGAAACCTCAAGCTCCGAAGCACTTTATGCAAAACAGAAGAGGAAGGTCGTCGTCTGTAAACACTGCAATAAAAAAGGTCATACTGCAGAGGCATGTTGGTCGAAAAAAGGACCTACTCATAATACTCACCCACAGAAAAATAAAAGTCACGAGAAAAACTTCAATATCTGTTACTCATCTGCAGACAGCATTAGTGACAATCTGTGGTGCCTTGACAGTGGCTGTAGTTCCCACATGACTAGCGAGGAAGAAAAATTCGAAGAATTAAATCCCGAAGTTAACACTTTGAGTCTCGCGTCGAAGAAACACACCACACAAATCAAAGGGCGAGGAAAAATTAGTATCTCCACCAACGACGAAAAATATAACTTGAACGATGCGTTGTACGTACCGGAAATATCGACGAACCTCATATCAGTCGGAAAAATAACTGATAACGGTTATAAGGTATTATTCGAAAAAGAAAAAGCATCTATTATACAAGATGACAGCGTCGTATTACAAGCTTCAAGAAACAAAAACGGGCTCTATTATCTGAATTTCAAACCGGAAGAATCAGCAAATTTTGCAACAAAGTCGCAAGATGAATCGATGTTATGGCACCGGAAATTGGGCCACATCAACGAAAAAGATCTCAAAATGATGGTTTCGAAGCAGATGATGAGAGGACTAGATTTAAAAGAAGTAAAGTTAGATACCTGCGAAACTTGTATAAAAGGAAAACTTTCATCCTTACCGTTTGCCAGCCATGACCGATTGTCATCTGAAATTTTAGAGATTATACACAGTGACGTCTGTGGACCATTTGAAACGGAATCACTTGCTGGGTCCAGATACTACGTATCTTTCATTGATGACTTCACCAGGTACTGTTGTATCTATTTCATTAAAAACAAAAGTGAAGTAATCGAAAAGTTTAAAGAATACAAAAATGGAGTGGAGCTGTTCACAAAGAAGAAAATTAAGCACTTGCAATCTGATAATGGTGGCGAGTACAGAAGCAAAGAATTTGATGACCTGCTGGCAAAATGTGGCATCAAGAGGAGACTGACAGCACCATACACTCCACAACAAAATGGCGTAAGTGAACGAAAAAACCGATCACTACTAGACAAGGCTAGATGTTTAATGATGGAAGCAAATGTACCCTCATGCTTATGGGCAGAAGCAATAAACACAGCCAATTATCTAATTAATCGGAGTCCTGCAAAAGCCTTAAATGGAAGCAGTCCGTATGAAAAATGGGTCGGTAGAAATCCAGCTGGAAATCATTTACACATTTTCGGCAGCAAAGCATTCATCTTGAATAAAAGACGAAGAGGCAAATTCTCCCCTAAAGCCATAGAAGGAGTTTTTATGGGATACGCCAAAAATGCTAAAGGATTCAGAATTTATTTACCTGACCAAAACGATGTTGTAATCAGTCGAGATGTCAAATTCGTCGAGAAGATGTACTATGATGACACTCGTACGGCTCGTACCGAAGCAGTTCTTGACGACAGTATGCAGGGACCTGAAAAAGAAATGGTGATACAACTTAAAAATAAGAAAAATCATCAAAATTCTAACTTACCGATTCAGGATCCTTTTCCCTTGACAGATATGTCCTCCTCAGATGCCAACAACTCTGAAATAAATATAAATGAAAATCTATTGCCATCTGAGGATGAGGGGGCTGAAACTGCTGATCAAGACCAAACTTCATTTGAAGAGGATGCAGGGGCTGAGAGTGATGGATACCAAACTCCACACGAAACAAATGAGAGAACATCGCAAAGACCTACAAGAAATAGAAGGAAGCCTACATGGACAACCGACTACCACTTACAAGATGATATGGAAGAAAGCACGTTCGTGTCAGATATGTCATACTTGTCTGAACAAAATGAAACTGAAGACGACTGGCACGACGCTATCAAAGCTGAAATAAGAGCACATATTAAGAATGAGACGTGGAAAATCACGAAGAAAACCAGTGGCATGAAGCTCATCGACTACAAGCTTGTTCTGAAAACAAAAACTGGACCGGACAATACGGAAACCAAGAAAGCAAGACTTGTGGCTCGGGGATTCACCCAAAGACCTGGAATAGACTATAATGAAACTTTCGCACCTGTGGCGAAGTTAAGCTCCATCAGAACCGTCGTTGGAATGTCTGTCGAAGAAGGCATGAAATTAAAACAAATGGATGTCACGACAGCGTATCTGAACGGTGACATAGAGGAAGACATTACTATGAAAATACCTGAAAACCTGGAAAAGTATGTAACAGAAATAATTATCGATGAGAGCGGAAATAATGACCTGACTATATACAACAAAGCTAAAGACATGCTAAAATGTATGAGAGAAAATAAAGGCGAAAAAGTTTGCAAATTGCAACGATCATTGTATGGGTTAAAACAATCCGGGAGGCAGTGGTACATCCGATTGGACACAGAACTACGTAATGTTGGTTTCGTCCCATTACAATCAGATCCGTGTGTATACATACTACAGAAAGGAGGAGCTAAAGTAATAACAGCCATCTGGGTAGACGACTTACTTATAGCTTACAACTGTGCCAAGAAGATGCAAGAAGTCCAAACAATGCTTGCCCATAAATTTGAAATTAAAGATCTGGGAATACCAAAAAGAATGCTCGGAATTGATTTTAAGTACACCAACGAGACAGTGAAGCTTTGCCAAGAAAAATATATCAAAGATACATTAACGAAATTTAAAATGAATGAATGCAAAGCAACAAGTACCCCTATAGAACCAGGCCTATCACTTGAAGCGGACAAAAGTAATAATGGTAAAGAATTGCCATATAAAAACCTTATTGGAACACTCATGTATCTAGCAGTAGCTACGAGACCCGACATTATGTTCGCAGTTAGTTATCTCTCCCAATTCAATGACAGCTACAGTGCAGAACACTTCAAGAGTGCCAAACGTGTGCTAAGATACCTCAAGGGCACATATAATATGGGTCTAACTTTTAAAAGAACCGAACAAGAATTATACGGCATGGCAGACGCAGACTGGGGCGCCTGCAAATTAGACCGCAAGTCTTTCTCCGGATACTGTTTCATATATGCAGGAGGCTGTATCAGTTGGTCTTCGAGAAAACAAAAGAGCGTAGCGCTATCGACAGCCGAAGCGGAGTATTGTGCGTGTACTGAAGCAGCAAAAGAAGCTATACACCTTAAATTGTTATTTAATGACTTGGGTATTCAAATCGATTGCATCCAGATACTAAATGACAATCAAGCCGCATTGAAACTAGGTCAAAACCCTATAGTTTCATCAAAATCCAAGCATATTGACTTAAAGATGCACTACATAAGAAACTGTATCCAAAACAAACAAATAAGCTTGAAGTATTTAGAGACAAAGAAGATGGCGGCTGACTTGCTAACGAAGGGCCTAATATCAGGGCCACGGCTCAAGGAGCTGATCATCCACTTCGGACTGGCATAGAGTCGCGAGGAGGAGTGTTGGAATGGCGCAACCTCTATGGTTTTTCTGTCAAGCTTAATGTCTTGTCACGAATTTAGCTAGAGAAAATACGTTATTATAAATCTGTTATGTTTTAAATAAAAAGCATCTTATTACAAATAGTACGTTTATATTTCACGCCCAACACTTTTTATCCTATTCTTTGCTCACTACTTGTTTCGTATTTTTATACTTATTTATAAAAATTATAAAATTAAAGTCAATCATCAAAATTGAAAAATGAAATAAAAACCTAAGATAAAAACAGTCATACGAATTTTCGTCATTTGGGTATACCCGTTGTACACTATGCGTTGAATAAACATTTATTTTATAAAGCCTGACCAGAATTATATGAGGATTAGGGCGTTATTTATATGGCAACAATTTTGCAACCAATCGCAACCGCACTATAATGACATTAGTTTAAATACCTGTCAGTTCCTATGGTAACTTCGTAATATCATTTAATGGAATGCACTCTTTTGCCGACTGTTTTTCATGAAGTAAACACGTGTACACTTTATTTATAATATTATTACGTTCACGACTGTGAATGGTGATCGGCATTTTATTTAAATATTTTAAAATAATTGTCTTTTAAAGAAACCACCACGAATGACATTGACATTGTTGACAACCATCATAAAATCATTGCCAGTGTAAGAAATTACTTCCAGTGAAATTCCGCAATATGGCGCATAATGATAGTGTGGCAGGCACTTCGATGCAAAAACTTCGCCAACTCCGCAATAGTGTCGAGCCGGGAAAAAAAAATACATTTTGTTTGTCGATGGGCACTAGTGCTGCGCCGTGTATTTCTAAAGAATGAGTCATGGAATTTGTTTTTTATAACTAATAACATCAAACATATTGATGAATTATAAACTTATAGAAATATTTTTTATTTTTAATAAAGGCTGCAAATCAACTTACGTGGGAAACTGTTAATTGGATTTCTGTAAGCAGATAAAGAAGCCCTGCTATACAAATTAAAATAAAATGGCATGAAAGGGCTGAAATAAAAAACCAAGGTTTATAAATTTGTCACCTATAATTATCAGCTTTCCCACGAAACATAACCGTATTGTGTTCCAACAATCTCGGTTAGTTATTTGTATAGTAAAATACATTATACATGAACTTATGAAACGTGTAATATTTTGAACGCGTTCTATTATATAATAAGTTTTTTGTTATTTAAAAACCACATATATTGTTATTCAAAATTCAAAACATTTTCTTAATTTCTCCAGGATAAAACTTTCGAGTATAGTTCATTATTTTCTAAGTTTTACAATAATGGTTACATCACTACTAAATAGAAGAAAGAACATGTATGATGGTCTTGGAATTGAAAGTAATGGCGGCTTCTCCAGTCATTGCTGCCTTAGTATTAACTATTGAAATAAGCCAACGTTCATAATATAAGTGATTTTAATGAATTGTAGATTATCAGATTAACAATCTTTGAGTGTGGTGACTACTTGAAATGTGACTTCGGTCTATATCTGAGTATTTATTTTTCCAGTTACATACTTTTCCAGGTACGTAAAATGAAATGTCTTCTAAGCATTAGGTATGAATTTTATCGTAAATGTCTCCAAGGCGTCCATGAGTAATACTTTCTGTTATTGGTATCAGTCGGTATTATGGTTAATAACCGCAACAATAACAAGTAGCTCACTACTTACTCAGGGTAGTAGTGACCTGATCAGCATTTGATTTATTAACAACTCAAACATATAAATACATTAAGCGCTGAAATGAGCTGAATACTCGTATGCTAGGTCCATGACAATGATTAGTGGTACAAATCCAAATCCGTGTGAGAGAAATGATGATAAAATGGTCTGCCTAAAATGTAAATGAAAGTTTCATGTGTTAACTAATGAGAGGATGTTCTGTTAATTTTCCTTTTTATATAGATATATCGCTGAACGCTTACTGTTTACTTCAAACGCCAATACCGTGACAAAATGATTAAATACGATTATGCTATGAATCCTTTGCAATGCTTATGTTAGTGTGTTGAATGTTTTTAATTCACAGCTAAACAATGGTCAACAAATGATCAGTGTGAGTCTAAAAACTGGATGAGTGGTATACCTATAGAACAGGCTTATATGGTCTTGTCTAAATTTAGCTGCTTCCAAATTTTTAAAGTAAATTTCCTATTTGCTATGTGAGCTAATTTATACATGACAAATTTAAATTGCTGATGTTGGAGGTGTGGTGTAGTGACTAAGAAGGTATATAGCCTATACCTAATTGTATCCAAATTTATGCTACTGAATAAAATACATACTTTGTCTGCTTGTTATTATATTTGACTGTCTGATATACTATGATCCATGCTCCTTCTCTCTATATATTAAAATAGTTATTTATGATACAAGTGTGTTAAGTACGTGATTTTTGATGAGTGCTATTTTTATTCACAAGCAAGGTACGAGCAAGTGATTAAATTAACATGAGTCAGAAATCATCTCATATGCAAGTTTTATACAACTTTTTAGTATGCATGACCAAGAAAAAGATAAATACTTATCTACTTACAATGACTAGCATGGGAAAGAAAGTATTTTTTGCCTTTGTTTTATCCAGTAAGAGGCTGTTTAGAATTCATGCTTCTAGAATAACATTTTCCAGGTTTAAATTTATTGATTTGTCACTTAGTCTCAACATTATTTTAGCAGATTTGCACAGATAAACCACAAATAAACTTCGAAATAAAATTCGAAACTTTTGTAATCATGCAGATAAGTATTTCACTAAGAAGACCTAGTCTCTCAGTGGTTCGAAGTTAGCAGGTTGTTTCCCATCCAATATTGTCTCAGTAGGCAGAAAGAAGAATAGTAAAGGTTTTTTTTTATGGCAGGGCTACAAATTTTTAAACAAGATGTTTACAAATTAAGTACTCATACTTTAAGAGTTATTATTACAATACAATACAATACAAAATGCTTTATTGCACATCAAAAAAATATATATATTATTATTATAGCTTTATTTATCCATACTAATAAAGATACACATTTAGAGACATTACATCAAATCAATTGTCTTTAGATATAAATGAAGAACTTATTATGATGTATGTTTTAATTTCCTGAAATAACAAAATGTTTAACACTTTCTGTCTCGTGAAAATTGTTTCCTGTCATAAAACTGAAATGGTTTTTCTACAAATTGCCGGGAAAGACGGTAGTAATCATAAATTAACAACTAGCCTTTGATAAGTAACAATAAACAGCAAGATAAAACTTAACAAGGTAGTTATTTATTTACAAGAATTATTGAGCCAGATTAGAGAACCAGTTGAGTGACTGTCAGGATATTGCATAAGATAAAATTAAAAGCCTAAGTTTCCCTGTCCAAACGAGCATTTAAATCTGAGAAATGCTTGCTAGATGTTACACATCTTCGTACTGCTCAGATTCTGTGAATTCATTAACAGGATGTGTTTACTTGGGTGGATCAACTGTTTTCTTGTTGTTATTCTGTCCAGTCACTCAAGAGACAATGGTGATTAAACTTCTAAGAAAAGTGTTGATAATTTGTAATTGGTATTTTCAAGAGATGGTTTAAATAAGAATGGGCTTATAACTGCTGCAATTACAAAAAAATGTTGAATATTGCCGCCGAAAATCGTAGTTTTAAAGTGTAACGCAGGAGACATCACCATGGCAACAAGCAACAGAAAAAAGTTGATTGACCCACTTACCAAGGTTGTTTCCCTAGTTATCTCTAAAAATTAACTAACTTTTAAATAATTTATACTTATACTATTATCTATTCTGTGCTTATACTCTCCGAGCGAGTCCTATCAGCAATAAAAATATTTGGACTTAATTTGTACCTTACAAATTCTATAGATAATCATTTGTACAATACGACGTTGTTAGTTGTGTAAGGCAAGTGACAAGTATAAGCATGTGATGAAATTTAAACGAGATAGCTTGTCTCCTGATTCTCTGAAGTGAACTGAAGGGAACATGAGAGTGTTAGATGAGAAAGAGAGAGTCATTTCTGTATCTATTTCCACAGGAAGAAGAAAGAAAGAAAGCGAAATTATATCTTATTATTTGTATATTAGTATTTATCATTTGTATATTTCATTATATAGTTTTTTGCATAATCATAGTTGCAATGCGAATTTCCAATGTTGTATCAGAAAGTCCAAGCACAAGTGGCCCATCCCTCTGCAATCGCTCAGTTATAATAGTCATGGTAAATATTTGTTGTATTATGATTATGAAATGTCATCCAACTTGTGCTAGCACTTCAAAGTGAGTCTATTGTGTCTTATATGTGGATTAACTACAGCTCTGGTCCAGATGGGGTAGTGTTTGTTTTAGGGGATTGCTTTAGATTTATGTGGCCAGATTTAAATAAACCAATGGTTGGCTAGCGCAACATATTTTCACTGTATGTGTAATGTATATAAAAAATTAATTGGCTGTATAGTAAAATATGAAATGATTGGCTCATTAAAGTAATAGTAATTTGCATCGATTATTGTACAATTGCCATCACACATTTTATTACTATATTCTTTCTTTGAGATTAACTTGAGATAAATTTGCTAAGCGATTTTAAACGACCGAGTAAATATTTGAGAATGATTTATTTTGTTACAAATTTTGTCCTTGTTTTAAATGTCGTGCTATCGCAGCTCCTATAGTTGTATTCTCTAGATTAGAGGTTAATGTAATGCGTTTAGGTTCACTTCGTCCATATTCCCATTATGTCAACATTCCTATTTCGTCCACATTCCTATGTCGTCCACATTCCCAACTCGTCCACAATTTCATGGAGGTAATAACATAAAACACCATTTGACGACACGGTTGGCTCAGTTTGTAAACACTTGCCTACTGAGCCGGCGGTCCTGGGTTCGAATCCAGGCCAGGGCAAATATTTGTGTGATGAACTCGAATATTTGTGCTTGGGTCATGGATGTTATTTATATATGTATTTATATATTATGTATATCGTCGTCTAGTATCCATAGTACAAGCTTTGCTTAGTTTGGGACTAGGTCGATTTGTGTAAGATTGTCCCTTAATATTTATTTTATTTATTTTAAAAAAACTTACTATATTTGCTATCCAATACCCTCCGACGCGTAATGATCTAATTTACGAACGCACTTTGCGCACGTTTCGCCCTAAACGCAAATTGTACATTCCTAAAGCGAAAGAGTACGGATGTGGACGATTTGGGAATGTTGAATAAGTGGGAATGTGGACGAAGTGGGAAAAGGACGATATGGGAATATGGATGAAATGGGAATGTTGACGAAGTGGGATTTTGGACGAAGTAGGAATGCGAACGAAATGGGAATGTGGACGAAGTGAACCTAAACGATGTAATGATGAGGTGCAAGTAAGACACATGTCAAAAAAAGACCGGTTCAGCAAAAAAAAAAAAAAATGTTACAAAAGAATGACGAAGTGTAATGAGAATGAGGATCGCGTCGCTGAGATTTCGATGACACTTTGCAAACAATAATCACGTCTTTGTCTATTTATGTCAACAAAAAGAAACAGAAGTAGATTTCTGTGACCACTTGACCAGAGCAGAGGGGTTTCGCAAAAAAAAGTGTGGGTGTGCTTGGCTTGGTTGAGAAAGAATGGAGGTTGCCAATGTCTGGGTCGCCTAGCGCCGCCCCAGCGACTCAAAAAAATAGCGGCTCGTCAAATAGCTTGAGGAGGCAAATAACATTTTGATCAAGCGCCCTAACACCTAACTAGTAGCACTGTTTATGCAGGTCACTCATTTTTTTTTTGGTTTCCCTAGGTACCTACACTGTCAGGTTGGATTTTATAATAGTATAGATGAATTCGAATATGCTTGTGTCTTAAATAAATGCAAAATGCAACGCATAATAAGGTTGATGATGTGGTCGGAATTTCTTTGTGCATTCCAAACACGCCTTAACGGCTGGACGGAATTTAATCAATTTTGGTACAGGGACAACAATTGTCCCTGTACCAAAATTACTGTGGGCTTAAGATGGTTGCTTTTATCACGCGGTAAATAAGTCACACAGCATCCGTCACTGTATTACATACAGCATTTGTCACGTTTATTTATGATAAACACACACATCATAGGCCCGCTGGACATCCAAACATGGTTAAAGGATACTTTTATTTATTTATTATTTATCTATATTATAAAATGAAAGGTGTATCCACGAACCACTGTGCTCCATAAGGTGTTGGTGTCCAAGCTTCTCAGCAAAAGTACAAAGTTACGGATTTATAAAACGGTAATTAGACCAATCCTTATGTATGGCTGTGAAGCTTGGACACTAACACTAAAAGAAGAAAGTCAGCTCCTGGTAGCGGAGAGAAAGGTTTTGCGGAAGATCTTGGGGCCTATCAAAGGTGATGACGGCACTTGGAGGATTCGAAAGAACGCTGAGATCGAGGAGTTAGTGGCCGAACCAAATATCATCGGCGAGATTAAATCCCACAGACTTCGCTGGTTTGGTCATGTTCTGAGGATGGATGAGGATCGGGCGGTCAAGAGGGCATATTTGGGACGACCGACTGGTCGTCGTCCAGTGGGCCGACCCAGATATCGCTGGGGTGACAGTGTGGAGGCGGATCTGTGTCAGCTTCAAGCCGATGACTGGCAAGAAGTAGCACAGGATCGGGACCGTTGGCGTTCTCTTGTTTCGGAGGCCAAGATCCTCTTTGGGTCACTGCGCCACAATAGTAGTAGTAGTATATTATAAAATGAAAGGTTACTAAACGATTACCCTAGCGGCTAAGGAAATCGTAGTACGTTTGCTCAATGTTTGTTTCAAATGATTGAATTACTTATTGCTTGTATTTATTTATCTTAACTAAACAACATATCTGTTTTCAACTTCGCTCTGCGCTGCGCATTGCGCTTCTGTTTATTTGGACTCGTATGATTAATCACTGAATATTTTGCTTCCATATTAATTGCGAATGTCTCCATGTCCTATGTTGAATGTGCCAGAAATTTGCTACTACTCAACTGCTTAAAGGTTAACTGGAAGAAATCCCTAATAAGGATAAGCTTGTCTATGTACATATAATTGTATTTATAACCTGTGTTTGTGTACTTTAAAGTGTTTAAAGCCTGACCAGAAATATATGAGGATGCGCCATATTGCGGAATTTCACTTGAACTAATTTCTTACACGGGCAATGATTTTATGATGGTTTGTCAACAATGTCAATGTCATTCGTGGTGATTTCTTTTAAAGGTAAATATTTAAAATTATCCAAAGAAAATGCCGAAAACCATTTACAGTTGTGAACGTAAGATTGTAAATAAAGTGTACATGTGTTTACTACACGAAAAACAGTCAGGAAAAGAGTGCATTCCATTAAATGGTATTACGAGGATAACATAGTGGAACTGACAGGTATTTAAAACTAATGTCATTATAGTGGGTTGCGATTGGTTGCAAAATTGTTGCCATAAAAATCTTATAAATTGCGCCCTCTTGACAATCCTCACATATTTCTGGTCAGGCTTTACATATATACCGCTTTCTCAATTTTTGTTTTGTTTCTCTATTTGTATGGGAAATATTCTCGAGAAAGAACGTTTCTTTCCCATTACAAGTTGGGAAACATTCTCGAGAACGACATAATTTAGTGTAAAATTATTAAATCCGCAGAACGGCAAAGTGGAGTACAATGTCGAGTGACGAGGACAAGCCGCCGGCGCCGCCAGTGCGCCTCACCAGCAACCGCGGCGCTGATCGCGGGGACTCCGCGGCCTCCGTCGACATGAGGCCCCTTCCTAGAGGTTCGTGCCTACTACCACTCTAACTTTGTGGGCTACTATACTACGCTTGTCGCGTTGTTCGCTTGTCATTGTTCGGAAGGGAAAAAGATGAGTTGGTTATATTTGTTAAACGATAAATATTCGCTGTGCCGAGTTTTTGACTTTGAACAGATTCCATACCATACCTATAGTGGTTGATTCCACTTACGTCAGCTGCCACCTAACTCAGTTTTTTTTTGTTCAGTTTAGGTAATATCGCCTAATACGACTTTATTGACAGAAAAAAAAATTACCTACTTGGACGGCAGTATTGACAGCGTCTGACCTGACCCCCTTATTGTGGAATGAGGGAGTCAGGTCAGTCAGATGCTGGCAACTGGTCTGATCAATCAATAAATACGCCTAGAACGAGCGAAGAGCTAGAACCGAACTGCTACCAATAAAGTAGTTTAATGGGTTAAGTTATCTAGAACTGCGACCACAACGGCGCGCAAGCCGAACGATCGAAGCGAGCGTGCCGCGGCAACGGTCGGCTAAGCGCCAGACCGACCTGCTACCAGCAATGTAGGTTAGGTTCGGGTTAGAACTGCAACAGTGCGCGTGCCGAGCATCTATTCAGGAAGTGGGTTTTGCATATAAACATAAAGTAGGACAAATCAGTACAGGACCTAGAAAAAACGGGAGAGTAGTTTCATCAAGACAAAAATTGCTGTTTCTTTTATTCCCTACCGACGACGTATGTGCCATATAGGAAAACTGGACCTGATGAAATTGGCATTAAAATATCGTAGTTACGTCAGCCGTTTTCTGACTTAAATGGAATTCCATAAATTTCGATGTATAACACAAAACAGACGTAAGTGGAATAATTCCAAAGACTATCCGGAACGCTAAGATTAAATTATGTCAAACTGGTATTTGTGAAAAACAACCTTACATTTTCCTATATCGTCGTTTGTAACTTGTGCCGAATCGACTGGATTTGATCTTATTAGGGATCGGATAGACTATACCTCCATCGTTGATATTATCAGGTCCAGCGTTGGTCATGAAAAATTAATCTTCATTTTTATTGATTTTAATTCACAATTAACAAATATCATTATACAAGTGTGTGGGTCAATGGACACATAAAAAAATTACGTAAAGATATAAACCAAATTAAAACTATGTTAGCAACCTCTCATCCTGGTAACGCTGAGCTGAGTACTCGTCTACAAAAGCTGGAGTCGGAATACTGGCCGAAGTTAAAAGATGTCCGTTAGTGGTTACATCAATAACTTAATAGCGAACAGTAGTGATGATATGTGTGAAGTGTATGGCGTGTAATCTCAGCGGAAACGTGTAAAAATAAAAAAGCAAGAGCAGTGCGATCGACGTGCTTGTCAGTAAGTCGCCGGGCGACTGTATCGCCGCGCGCGCCACGGCCGCCGCCGCTCATCTGAACCAGTATTATACTGACACTAGCGTAAAAAACGTTACACCGTGCGCTCGCACTGCCCTCGCTTATCTCGTACAATATCTACCTGCTACGCCTGCACCGTACATTTTCGAACCGTTTACACTGGATGAAATGTTAACTGCATGCAATAAAATAAAGCGGAAAGAATCCAAGGACATAAACGACATGTCAACACGAATAATCGACTGCTTGCCACCTAGTGTTACTTCGCTTACCCTTTTATTATTAAAAAAATGTGTACAAGCGGGTGTGTACCCAGACGTTCTAAAAGAAATAAAAGTCCAACCTATTTATCAGGGGAAGGGCGAAATGCACTTGCCTAAATACCTACTATCGCCCAATATCACTGATACCTGTGGTTTCTAAGATTATTGAGCGTTTGATAAGTACTAGATTAATGAGACACATAACTAGTAATAAATGATTAAACCACCAACAATATGCTTACCAACCAGGCCGATCGACTGTGGACGCGACGCGAGACGTAGTGGCGCGAGTGCTGGCACACCTGGAGGGCGGGCGGCAGGTCGCAGCAGTATTCTGTGACCTGTCGCGCGCCTTCGAGATGATTGACCACGCCCTCCTTCTCGCTAAACTGTCCTACTATGGTTTTACAGGCTGTTTCCATCATACCATTGCCTCATTTTTAAGCAACCGTAGGCAGAGCACTTTTGTCCTCGACGCGAAGTCAGACCTAGATCCAATAGGCAGCTGTGCGGTCCCCCAAGGTTCTGTAATGGGAAACTTCCTGTTTTTAATGCTGGTTAATGACATCACAGCCGCCTGTGGAGGCCCTGAATACGTGATGTTTGCCGACGACACCTGCATAATAGTGAACGCGGATAACATTCAAAATTTGAAGTCAATCCTATGTTCGGTCATAGTTAACTGGTTTACAGCAAATGGGATGCTTCTGAACGTGGAGAAAACGAATATTGTGCATTTTCAAATAAAGAAAAAACACGGTCCACTAAACATCACAACTAATAGTACGCCCGTTCCACAAGTTGATGCGACTAGGTACTTGGGCTTCATGATCGACTCCGGCACGGCTAGCATAACTTTGACACGCGACTCTTTCTCGCGCGGGATATACTACCTGTCTCTATCTGTACAGTACTATGAGATAGGTAGTGACGGATGATGCTATCTCGCGCGACATGAGTCGCGTGTCAAAGTTACGCTAGACGTGCGGGTTGACTTGGTCTCCCCATATAGATTATGCCTGTGACAAACTGTCCTCGGCCTGCTACGCGTTATCCAGGCTTGCACCCACCCTGTCCTCTAGCACTTACTTACTACTTACTTCCACTCCATCTTAATACAAGGCGTGGATCTGTGGGCCACATCCGCCAGCTGCGACCGTCTGTTTAAATTGCAGAAGCGAGCCCTACGCATCATTGAGCGAAAACCGGCCGACTACCCAGCTCGTGAATTATTTATTAAACAAAAAATCCTGACTCTGCCGAATGTGTTCATACTAGCAGCCTGTGAATATGTTCGTTCTAACCTATCTGATTACCAAACTTACGGCCAACGTAATCCTAGAACGTCGCGTAGGCCGCACCTCCTAGTGCCGCCGCAACGACGGTTGGCAAAGGCTCGTGCTCAGCTCAGCGTTATCGGACCCAATATATACAACTGTATCCCTACCGACATAAAAGAGTACCGACAGAAAATAACACCACATTTTCTAGGAAACTTAAAACACTACTTGGCAATCTGGCTTGTTACAGTATAAACGAATTTTTGAATGTGGACCATTGACCTAAACACCTGTCTGAAACAAACTTAAAAATAATATATTGCTGATATCAAACCTACCTATGTAACTACGTATGTAAAGTTTTAATAGCTGTTATTACTATATATATGAAAATGACTTGTAATTGATATTGTACATTTACCAATAAAAAATCTGAAATCTGAAATCTGAAAATCGATTACTCATTTTGCAGTTGACGCTGTGCTTATATTTATGAAAACCATTGACGTGGCGGCCATTGTTACAGAACCCGATGACGGCGGTGACAGGAAAAAGAAAACATTAAAGGCTAAAATAAAGGGATCTAAAAGTACTGCGCATAATGATAACAAGCCAAATATTAGCTATCCAACCAATTTCGAACACACAGTTCACGTTGGATTTGACGCGGTTACTGGAGAATTCACGGTAAGGAACTTATTCCACATTTTTAGGCATATAACCCAGTAGAAATCAACATTCAAATTGCAAAGTACGATGTAGTTGTGGATTTTTGATATGTTGTAAGGATCAGTTTAGGGCAGTGGTCATCCAACTTCGCATCCAAAAGCGCAAAAAACTGCGAAATATTGGTACTTTTTTTACCTTAGTCTAAAGGTCGTAAACCATGCGTTTTCGACAATCAAGATTCTGGAAGTTTTTAAAGATCATTAGATTTGATACAATTTAAGCTATATGGGAACTGTCTACATTCTATACACTGTGGGTCACTTTTTGAGCTTCAAACCTTCAGGACAGCTGGAACGCCTATCCTGCATTTTTTTTATGCCCTTTCCACGGAATAATGTTTCGAGATTGTAAGTGAATTATTAGTTTCACAGACTTGTGTTATTCTTAAATTAATGTAAATTAAATGTAGTACAGTACGATTAAAATCAGTTAACGATTCGGCCAAACTCGGTAATTGTCGTGAATCCCTCATCTCTCACATAGAGTTATCAACTTACAGATATGACCGATTTACAAAATTCTTTTTGTCTTTGATAGGGTATACTTCCGAGATGGTCCCAAGTAAATTTTATCAAAATCGGTCAAATAGTTTATGAAATATCAACTACAATCGGTTGAAATCGGTTTTTAAAATTTTTTATTAGGTGATTATTATTAATTATTAATCCGACGTAATATCGTAGGTACTGTTACTTACATCAAACAATAAAATATTGATTTATATATGTTTTTTTTTTATATATTGTATACCTACAAATATAGCTTTAATAAGTAATGAATGTTAAAATTCATGTCGCTTCTACATAATAAATTTCTTAGGTCTACCGGTTAGTAATGAATGTCATCTTGGCAGGTGCTATACATTGCGTTTATGATACTTCAAATTGAATGCTACCTAAAAGAAATCGCGGTAATGTATTTCGTGTCATTTCCGTCTCCGGGTTGAGGCGATGATACCCGAGAAAAGCCGAATCGTTAACTGATTTTAATCGTATTGTACATCTATCACACTTCATCACTTTTCTCTGTTTCGCCAATATTATGATCCGGAAGGCAGCACAACCTAAAATTGACAACTTTCTGGAAAAATGCGCCATATTCGAATGGACACTGCTTGGCCGCGCTGCGGTTTGGCTTAAATTGTTACAAATTGAATGGACTATAAATCATCCTGTACGTTGAATTTCACAAACACTTTACGACCTTTAGACCAAAAAGTAAAAAGAGTTTCAAAAAATCATTAGTTTTTCACGCATTACGCACTGAACACAAGTTTATAGAAGTTGCAAAATTGGATGAGCACTGCCTTAATTGATCCATACCACATATTAAAAATCCACAACTAAATCGTGCTTTGCAAATTTCGCCTTTTTCAGTGTCGATTTCTACTGGGTTGATATCAGTTTGCGAGTATTTGTAACTAACGCTCAGTTCTTTGTTTTGGATTTAGGCATATGTTCTAGTTCAGTAAATAATAAATACCTCTTTTCCTTTTCTGTAAGAACTTTCATTAAATATAACGCGGACAACATTAAACAATATAATCCAGAAATTATTTAAGTAAACTACGCGAACTTAAGAATATTATATCATTGGGTTATTTCCCAGTTTGTTGCAGAAAAATTTGGATCAGAGAATAAATAATTTATTGTTATATAACCGTTGTTTGCAAATTATATTGTTTTTCAAAGTGTATTATATCACTACAAACTGTGTTACACGGACAAAAGCAAATAGTAAGTACCTAATTTTTATTGATAACAAAATGACACCTAATCAATTATAGTACTTTTGGGACGGACGACTATATTCGCTCATTTTATATCGGGCTATACACTGAGAATTAAAGGAAACCTTGCGCAAAGAATCAAAGTTAATAATGTGCTTTGGTATTATTTTTCAGTAACTACTTATATTATAACTGTATATACTGAAAAACCAACTTTGTGGTGTCGTAACCTGCAACAAATTTTGAAATTAACCACTTGAGAATATTTTATATTAATCGTATAAGTTTTACAAGTTATCTGAAATATAACTGTACAAACACGTAAATTATTTATTTTACTTTAACTGCTACGTAACGATAGAAAGTTAAAGTAAAGTAACATTAACCACTCCTAAAATGGTTTCAGTTTCATTTCTATATAATGAAAGTAAGTAGGTAAGGAATAAAAAATAATTTCATTTTGTCTTAATGAAACGCATTAGGTACCAACGTTTCCCTCTAGAAAGAATACTTTCTTTTTGATCTTCGGGTCCATAGACTTATTTTATTTTCGTGGCTTGTAAACCAGCTTGTTACTTCACTGAGCTTTAAGCTTTATCGCTTTGCTTTGTTAAAATCAGCACCCCGAAAAATATTATGCTATACAACTAAATTTTATCTCTACATTGCGATATGCACGCGTGAATAGATACGAGGGCAGTCCCAGAAGTACCCGTCCTGACACTCTTAGAGGTTTTTATTTTGAGTAAAGTCTTTTTAAAAATAATGCATTTTATAAAGTTCAAATTTGAAATTCGAACACGTAGCGTCGTTTGTCTTTTGTTTAGTACCCATCAATGGTGGACGCTGTGAACAAATTTTCAGACATGGAGAAAATTGGCCATCGTTAGGTATGTGATACAATACTTTCATTTGAAAGGTTTTAGTCCAACTAGGATTTAAGCGGAGCTAGATTCTACTTTGAGTCTGCTCCATCGTTTACAACAGTTAAACGAGGTCGCTCTAGTTGCGAATATGAACATGGATGTGGTCAACCAAATGAGGTGACTAGGCCAGAAACAGTAAAAAAAAACACAAAATGGTATTAGATGACCGTCGATTGAAAGTACGCGAGCTAGCAGACATGGCAGGGATTTCGAAAAGTGCTGTACATCGCATATTAACTGAAAATTTGGATATGAAAAAGATGTGCGCAAGGGGGGTGCCGCGATTGTTCACAGACGAACAAAAACGACGTCACGAAGATATTTCGACTGAGTGTTTGGAAAAAAAATGTCAAAAACGACCGCATCTGGCGAAAAAAAAAAGTTTTTGTTTCATCAAGACAATGCACCAGTACACACGTGTACCAAGGCCATGACCAAAATCCGCGAGTTAAAGTTCGAATTACTTCCGCATGCACCCGATTTGGCCCCTTCCGATTATTATTTGTTTCCAAATAAAAAAAAATGACTAGGCGGTAAAAGATTTGCCAGTAATGATGAAGTGAAGGCTGCGGTTGATGGGTATTTTGACGAGCTCGACAAATCTCACTACAAACAAGGTGTTGAAGCTATCGAATATCGCTGGACCAAGTGCATAGAACTAAAAGGAGATTATGTAGAAAAATAAAAAAGGTTTGTCAGGTCGGATACTTCTGGGACTACGTACCCTCGTAAAAACTAGACATCGGGATTAGCGATCCGTCTAGTTACTAAATCTTTCAATCAATAATTGTAAAGGCGTCCAATAAAACTAGTTCATTGATAGTAGTAGTTAATTATTTTTAGAATCTAAATCTACTTACAGTAGCGATCAAAAGTATTTTGACAAATCGTTTTTTTTTTCAAGATGTTGATGAATTTAATATATATTTAATAATTACGTTACGATAACATCTTATGGCCCTTTTCTTGTTACGTTTCCACTTTACTTAGATAACTAAAACTTAACAATGGACTTAGAATAAAAACTGATAATACACGCTTCAGGTTAGGTCAAAAGTATTTTGACACTTACATAAAATTATTTTGCTGAACTTGCAACAGGGTTAAATAAGACGTTTCATGAATATTTAGTTGCATATCCTCTGCCCTTCCTAACAGCTGTACAAGGAGCCGTCATATAGTCCACTAACTTCTATATATACGTTCGTAAGGTATGTTCGTCCTTTCTGACTGAAGTGCTTGAAAAAAAGCCCCTTGGAGTAATTTCTGCACCTCACTCGACGATCCAACTCTTCTCGTAGATGCTCAATAGGATTCAGGTCAGCATTTTGACTAGGCCCCTCAAAAACCTTGACTTTTTTACGCTTTAAGAAAGCCTGTAAATTTTTAGAATTGTGTCTGAGGTCATTATGGTGCTGAAAAACCCAACGAGGTGGCATATTTTTCTTTATTTATTTTCATAGGGTATCGTATGTGTATGAATGAAGTATATTTTCATACACATATCGATCCCATTATCCCGTCAATTCATACGAAGGGTATAAAAAAGTGGTAAACACCAAAGTAACTGTATAATTACTTATTACCTTCTGGAAGTTATCGATTATACGCGCCAGATTGAGCGGAATCTTTTAATGCAGTATGGCATTTAAGTAATATGTGTAACGTTCGAACTATAAGGACACCGCGCGGCACTTACGTCATTTTAAAGAAAATTATGAAATTTTGCGATAACTCAAAAACGGCTCGTCCGATTTTATTCAATATAGTTTTCATTGCAAGTACTTATTAGGCCTCATTTTCATGAATTTTTGTCCCGCGGATGAAAAGTTAGAGGGGGGCGCTATTTTTTGGATTTTCGGAGCGAATGTTTACAAAACTGCTGACTATCAAAAAATAATGTTTGGAGACCCCTATTATTTTTAAAAGACCTATTCAACGACAACCCACACACTAGTGTTGGAAGGAAAAAAAATCTCCCCCACTTTAGGTGTACGAGAGGTAGCCGAAAAAAATTTTTTTTTTTTTTTAGTTTTTATTTCATGTTTTGTCGGCGTGATACATACACATACTCATACGAAATTTCTGATTTCTAGTACTAATGATCGCGGAGCTAAGCCGCGGACGGACGGACAGACGGACATGGCGAAACTATAAGGGTTCCTAGTTGACTACGGAACCCTAAAATGGAAAAAAAAGCAGCAGATGCCTGTTTTGCCTCCAGTTACCTTATTCTTTTACTTTATTTTGATGTATATTTCAGGTATTTCAGCATAGCATAATGTAATTCAATTCGATCTCTAATTCTGTTTCTACTTTATATGATAATTTTGGCACTTTTAAAGTTTAAAATACTATTTATACTCATGAGTCATTATAGTTAATGATAATGACTATTGCTGTTCTATACTGCAGTCATAACCGGACCTTTAAAATAACGCGGTATATTAAAAAAAAAAAAACTTATTGTTTGCCTGGAAGTATGCAAACTTCAAATGAAGAGTAAGTAAGCACATATGCATATAAACTAGGATTAATAGGGTAATAATTACTTCAGAGGCCGAAAAAGTTAGTTTGCGGTATAATATGATTTTGAAGGACGAGGCGTACCTATATTTCCCGGCTATGACATTGGTCACTTAAATGCTTTTTTTTATTTTTTTATTAACGTATTAATGCCTATAACGAAGGATTTCGCGATCTATTTTTACTAGATTAATAGGAACGTTTCCGAGCAAGTTGAAGAAAATATTCATACTGGACTCTCATTACATAGCGACTCTCAATATAACGTTTAAATCAGTGATTACTGATTATTCAGTAATATTTTTGTTTCTTTTTTATGTTTGTAAACATTTTGAAGTTTTTTTTATATTATACTTAAATAAATAGTTTCAAAATCGCTTCCATCCAGACCTAAAGAAGTTGGCAGCGAATGAGCTAGTGAGCGAAACATGCTGTATCACTGCCAACTTGACAAACATACATTTAGTGCACACTAGTACTGTCTAAAATAAAATGTAAGTACATCACGGCCTATTCTTGCACAGACTTTGCATTGTGTAAGGCATGTTTGAACTTATGAGTTGCCTCCCACCCATAGAAAGGACCCCGCTTAGTAAAATTTAGTAAGGTGAGTAAAGCCGGGGCTTGGCTTTTCCTGGGATCAGATAAATTTGTTACAGCAAAAGTATGAGATTTTCTGTCTTGGCCGCTTACATGTAAATTTTTTGATGGGACGTTCATTCTACTGTATGACTTAATTATAATGTCAAAATATCTTTATCGCCTAACACGGTCGCACCCTATTGAACGTTGAGTTCATCAAGGAGCCAATATGCCCATATTCGGATGCTTATTACAAGGGTTCGTAAAATGCGACCAAAATGCATTGAAGTGTAACTTGTTGTCATAAGTAATTTCAATCGATTTTACTCGCATTTTGACAAATGTGTAAACACGCGTTTCAATGATATTAATTAATGTTTTAATTTGTTCTCATGTATTTAGTAAGCTTTTGCCGCTCGTTATACAATATAATATCCAAACGCAATATTTAAATTATCTGTGCATAGTATACAGTAACAGCCTCCTATTGGTAGGTGGTCTGACATGCCAACATGGCGGCAGAAATCAGAAGAAAACATGTACTAAATGTTGTATTATTGTAATAGTGCCTTGTTTTGATTTACGCATAATGAATAAGTCTGATGCTGTAAAGTAACGGCAAGAGGCAATTATAGCTAAAAAGCGGCAATTTTTACATTTCAACAAATCTTTGGCCGCTAAGAGTAACTAATAATCTTAATACATGCATATATTTTGATAAAATAAACATATTTATTTTGATCATCCTGAAAAATGCAGGCATGTTTTGAAGTTAATGTGAGTATAAACGTCCTCGGCCTCGGAGAAATGCTCAACGACGTCAGTAGAGTCTCAACAAGTGGGTCTTAAAAATTAAAATGAAAATGGAGAAAACAAAAATGACCACTTAAAGTTGGAGACTCTACGCTCGAAACGTAGACGACAAGATCTTCCTGGGACAAGCAATTCAATAGTTGGGTATAGTGATGGGCCGTTCCCGGGAATATAGGGGAATTTAGGTTTTTCATATGAATAACATTTATTTTATGACATTATGTATATAAGTAAATGTTTATCTATTTAAAGCCTGACCAGAAATATATGAGGATTGTCAAGAGGGCGCAATTTATAAGATTTATATGGCAACAATTTTGCAACCAATCGCAACCCACTATAATGACATAAGTTTTTAATACCTGTCAGTTCCACTATGTTATCCTCGTAATACCATTTAATGGAATGCACTCTTTTCCTGACTGTTTTTCGTGTAGGTACACATGTACACTTTATTTACAATCTTACGTTCACAACTGTGAATGGTTTTCGGCATTTTCTTTGGATAATTATAAATATTTACCTTTAAAAGAAATCAACACGAATGACATTGACATTGTTGACAAACCATCATAAAATCATTGCCCGTGTAAGAAATTAGTTCCAGTGAAATTCCGCAATATGGCGCATCCTCATATATTTCTGGTCAGGCTTTAATAGGTTAATAATTCAATAGAAGAAAGCAATAAATTTAAGCATAGCATTAACTACTAAAAATAAACTACATTCATTCAGCAACTTTTGACAATAATCTGTAGTTTTATTTAAAGCATATCCTAAAGTTCATTCGATATAACTGTCATGGTCCATGACAGTTATATCGAATCGATGACTTATGGATTTCATGAAATTCAAATTACTAGTTGTAAGGCATATTTGAGTGAGTGTATAGTATAGCTACCCAAAATTTTTATTCCTCAATATTTTATTTTCCATTCGCTTTTTTCCCCACTTTATAAATTTCCTATGCAGCTGTGTTACCATTAGTTTATTTCTTCGGACGCATTAATTTCTATTCGATTTTATTGCTAGACGTATTTTTTCGCATGCATTTTGTCACCTAATGCGTATTATCCCTACGCGTATGGTTTACCTGTAGACACAGTTCTTAATTTTATTTTATCACATTTCTCACAGCTGTTATGCTTTCACAATAAATTGACTGAAATGACGTTTGAACTTAAATTGAACTAGCTTAAAGTATGAACTTAAACAAAAATTAATGTCAAAAAAATTGCCGATCGATAGTCTCCGTCAAATTACGCTGTTACCCCAGCTCTACACTACTAGGAAAGTTGGCCGCGGTTAAGGGATGCAGCTATACGTGAGACACGTATGGCGATATCACCATGTCTTTCTCTTTCCTAGTAGTGTAGTCCGGCTCTACACCCCGGGGTGAGATTAGTTTTTAAATAAGGAGGTGGTTGCATGCACCTGAGGACAACCTTACACAAATCAACCTAGTCCTTAGACCATATAACTATGGACTTGCCATAAGATTGCTTTCCCCTCTGCCGCGAAAATCAGATAGAAAATCGTATAGTTATTGTATACAATAACTTGTTAGTGTGTGTGTTTTTTTTTGTAGGTGATTTTTTTTAATTGTTTGCGTTTGTACGAATAGGAATATTTCCGTAGTGTGTATACATGTTTCCTCGCCCCTCGCTAAAATAGCTGAAAAATAGTCTATCTGTGGTAGAAATTCAAACGTCATTTCAGTCAATGTATTGTGAAAGCATTACAGCTGTGAGAAATGTGATAAAATAAAATTAAGAACTGTGTCTACAGGTCAACCATACGCGTAGGGATAATACGCATTAGGTGACAAAATGCATGCGGGTAAAATACGTCTAGCAATAAAATCGAATAGAAATTAATGCGTCCGAAGAAATAAACTAATGGTAACACAGCTGCATAGGAAATTTATAAAGTGGGGAAAAAAGCGAATGGAAAATAAAATATTGAGGAATAAAAATTTTGGGTAGCTATACTATACACTCATTTGAGTTAATGGAGATAATCGTTCTATCTGCTCATAATGAAATAAGTTGTTAAGTAAAATTTAAGGTACCTCTTTTTATAAATATAATACATTATGGAGGAAATTAATCTTATAATACAAATCGCAAACTTTTAGGAAATCAAATAGCTAATTACTTAATTAACGTGAAAGACGACTAGTAGGGCAAATCGCCAATTACTGGCCACCTCATACTAAAAATTAACTCTGTTCACCAACAAACACAATTAATTTTAGTATAAGGAGGTGTTAATTACTGGCCAACCTTCAATAACTGGCCACGTTATACTAAAATGAGTTCAGTTTGTAGACAGAGTTAATTTTTAGTATGAGGTGGCCAGTTATTGAACGGTGGCCAGTAATTGGCGATTAACCCTACTACAAATACTAACGCGTGGTATTAAATTCTCGACCACTTGCATAGATATTCATTCCTGTACAAAACGAATTTAATCTCGTAAACAATTATGTGTCTTCCACATTTACTAGTCAATACACGAATGAACGATTTACAATATGACAAACACTTTGTTAGCCGCATTAATTGCAATGTTCCAATTGATTCGTGGACTCTTAGATTATTTTTAATTTATTTTAATTGTATTTCTACATTTTGGGAGAAAAAATATGCTGACGGTTGACATAAACAAGGGTAATGACAGAACTTGATTTGACTTTTACACACAATTTAGATGTGCCAGTCTCACAACGTCGGTATCATAAAGGTTTTTTGAACTGGAGATTTCATAACAACATTTTTGTACAAAATTTGAAATGTCTCTAAAATAAAGGCGAATCTAGGGTACATTAGGTATCGAACATTTTTATCTTTAAATATGTATGCGTGGTTAAAATCACCCTGCACCCTGTATATATATTGTTTTTGTAAATGCTTGAATAAAAGTAAATGGAATGGAAATGTAACAATATACTATCACTAATTTGATAGCGGTCATGTTTTTTATACTATTAAAGTCATAATATTTTCTCATGCTTATAAATAGGGGCAATCATTTACCAACAAAGATAAACAAATAATAAGGGCACAATATGTTATATTTAATAAGGACCCGTTGTAATAGGTAATACCAACTTAAAACAAAATCGGAGAATTTTTATTTTTGGCAAGGGTGTTAAGAATTAGATTGAAACGAGCACAAATTTTATTGGTTCGTGTTGCGGATGGTGGATGGTCACTGCATGTGCCAGTAATATTAAAAACGTGTTTCTTCTTATGTTTTTATATTGCTACTTAGTATCACAACAAAAAATATACTTCCATTTAAGATAAAAAATATACTGATACAAACATATTATCATAATTTTCGTAACATAAGTATTCGTGTGTCATTATAAAATTAAACACGGTATACGAGAATATGTACGTCTATTAATAATTGTCCAAATATTTCACATGGACAAGGTGCAATTTGTATTAGGAAACGCTTACTACGTTACAAGCATGTTGACTAACTTCACATTATCCATAAATACCGTTACGGAATGTTAGTTTAGTGGAAATCCTCGGTCTCGTAAATTAGGTACCTACACCGTATCCGTAATATCTGTAACTTAGAAATGTATACTTATTAGTTTGTAAAAACAATGTTCCGGATCGAGTACCATGATTACCGCTTTTGTTTCAAGCTGCCTATGACAGTAAGTAATAGCATATTGTATTGGCGTAGTACAAGTATATAGATTTTGCATTGTATATTTTATAGCTTGCTTTTTCTTTAATATACCTTTTTTCGTAATTCGCATGCATTTAGCAAATACATTTGATTGAAATTTGTTAGCAATAGTTTAAATTATCGTAGTTTTTAGTTGTGTTTATGTAGCAAACTTGTGTTACATGTATGGTATATTATAGCTACTACAGTTCTATAAAAATCTTCATAAGTGCTGAAAAATATCATCAGCGCTTTAATCGCATAAATTGAAAATATGGGGTAAAGCTAAATAGATCTTTTATAGACCTAAAAACTACACACACAACTAAAAATTCTTAATTACACACACAATTAAAAATTCAACCAAAATAAACCAAACCACTCTAATTACTGAACTAATTTAACACGAATCTAACATTTGGTTGACACTAGCAGATGGTACTGCTTTAATAAAAAAAAATCGTTTGGTGGTGCAAATTTGATTCAAATGTATGGAATATTGGAATATTTGGCATAATTAATGGACAACTGTTATCTATCAGGATATGTATTTTATATAAAAATATGGGTGTATGGCCGAAAAGGTAAAAATCACAACAAGTTTTTTATTCAGTGAGGTAAATTAGTTGAATTTCGTGAACATTTTCAAATCATTATTATTAATTTAAAAAGCTCATTTAATCTAGTTTCTAAAAATATATGCATGTTGGGCAATTCTCATACAAACAGTAGCTTAAATAAAATGTATGTTTACGTCGGCGTAACCAACGTAAATCTCCGAACGCAACCTGTTTGGCTTCATTAAATACATTAAATAATGATTATTAACATGCTTGTATATACACAATGATTTTTAATCGGTGATCAGGTACCAACTTTTCTAACTCAGTAATTGATGGCGGTCACGTTGAAGTCGTAATTACATGAAAACAAACTTTTATTTTTCTATGATAATCATTGGCGTAACTAAGATTATTTTCCAGACGGGGCCTGGGGGGGGCCTGCCCGGGGCCTGGCCATGGCTTTTGAGATGAAGCCATGAATTTCTATGGGTAACCCAAAATCCTGGGGTGGGCACTAGACCATACTGGGGTGGGCACGGCCCACCCGGCCACCCCCCTATATACGCCAATGATGATAATTTTTATTCTGAAACCTAAATTCCTTGTCACCGAGCTAATCTGTATCGGTGTGCTTACAACCTCTTTAATAATTTAATGGGAACGACAATTTATGAGTAATAACTTGTCATTGTCATTACATGTAGAAAATTTCGTAAAATTTCCCGCCAAAGCGATGACACTTGACGTAGGTATCGTACTTCAATAATTTATGTAGGATGACCATGTATCTAGTGGTTATTAGTTTTAATTATGTTTTAACTTTTAATTCATTTAACTGTGAGGTAATTGCGTGGGACCTCGCGTATTAAGTTTAATTTTCCCTTCATGGGCAACTGATCCCACATAAAATTCATCCCGCGGGCTGAATGGCCCCTTTTGATTTTTTTCGTGGGTGACTCGAGCCATTGCCTCGACAACTCATCCCACGGGCTCAGTTGACCACTCTCTGCCGTTTTATGGTCAATTCAGCCCGCGGGCTCAGTCGACTACTCCTTACCAGTTTAGGGTTGACTCAGCCCGCGGGCTCAATCAGCCACTCTACTGATTCAGGGTTTACTCAACCCATGGGAGAATAGTTCCCTAATCTCCACAAAAGATACTGTCTGCGGTCTACGTAACTAGTAGGTGTTAGGTATTACTTATTTTTAGCTAAATATTAATATTATTCTACTCCTGATCACCGATTAAAAATCATCGTGTATAATATTTACCATATACGTCCTAGAAAAACAAATTGATGTTATTAAAACAAAATATTTTTTTTGCTAATGTATCACGAGCACACGGGCTAATCTCAACATCAACAATTTATTTAGTTACTGATTAAATGAAGAGTGCCCAACATGTATATATTTTTAGACACTAGATTAAATTTGCTGTTTTACAATATTTTTGTTAGTTGTAAATATTTAGGAAATATAACTAATATATCTCCCTGAATAAAAAAGACTTGTGATTTTAACCTTTTCGGCAATATATCCAATTTTTTATATAAACTATACTTAAATAACATAAAAAATTAATTGCTGATATCTGTTTTACACGAAAACGATGCCGCACAAGCTCTAGTAGCGTTAACTGATCAGTAATAAAAAAATTAAATGAGGACTCCTTTGTCCTATTCACCCCGCTTTCCCGCCGCACAGGGGACGAATCTGACTTCCCTCCTTATCTGAAAATAATCACCGCAGGATACTCTATCTGTGGTAGAAATTTCGTGGTTGTATCCCGATGCACACAATTTCGCGACTTAGCAAAATGTACTAGAGCACGCAAGCTAAGCTTAACATCAACATTTTTTTCAAGGTACTTTTTAATTGAGATGTGCCCAATATGTATACATTTTTAAAAACAAGATTAAATTTTCTGATTAGTGATATTTTTTTTTATTGTAAATATTCAGGATATATAACTAATTTATCGTTCTGAATAAAAAAAACTTGTGATTTTTACCTTTTCGGCAATATATCCAAATTTTGATATCTATCTATACTTAAATAACATAAAAAATGAATTGATGATATCTGTTTTACGCGAAAACGATGCCGCACAAGCCTTAATAGCCTTAACTGATCGGTAATAAAAAAAGAAAAAGAGCACTACAGTGCGACACAAAAGAGTAGAAAACGGATGATAAAGGAACTACAATTTTTCATACAAAATTGTTACCATATTCAAGCACTTTACGTCAAAAATGTGGCAGTTGCGAAGGAAGTGGCGCCCTCATTTATTTTCTACTCTTTTATGTTGCACTGTACTTGGTCCTATTCACCCCGCTCTCCCGCCACGCAGGGGACGAATCTGACTTCCCTCCACGTCTGAAAATAATCACCGCGGAACGCTCTGTGTGGTAGAAATTTCATACTTGCAACCCGATGCGCACAATTTCGCGGATTAGCAACTCTAAACTCTACTACGAGCATTAACCGACAAAATACGGTAGCAAAACTTTATTCAATACATCTGTACAATCATTTTGTGTACGGTTACGATGGCGCACACAGACATGATTTATACGAAACTTAAACCACTTAAACCATATGTTAACTTGTCTAATAAGTAGGTACTAATGAAGACACTGATAACTGTATAAGCAAATATAAACCTTACTGCATTGAGATAAGATCTATGGGTGTATAGTGGACTGTGTCTCCGTTCGTATATGTTAATCGACTAGCAAATAATAATTACAAAAATATATTGTACATATATATATAGTAATTAAAATATACATACGAGGGGCAAACCGAAATGATCGGGAATTTAAAAAACTATGTGCACTATATACATAAATTATATTTTATTGTTTTTCGAAGTATTCTCCGTTACATTCAATGCACTTTTGCATTCTTTTAAACCAGTCATTAAAACAATAATTCCAGTTTGAAGTAGGCATTGCCAAAATGGCCGATTTATAGGCTTCCACAGCGGCTTCTGGGTTCTCAAACCGCTGACCACGCAATAAATCTTTAATTCTAGGGAACGTAAAAAAATCATTTGGACTCAGGTCAGGGCTGTATGGAGGATGGGACATCAACTCAACGTTTTCGTCGTTCAAAAATTTAGTTGTTTTGTGGGCGGTGTGGGAGCTCGCATTGTCGTGGTGTAAGATGACGCGGCGTCTCGGGTTCCCTTGGCGAAGTTCGGCCAGCACCTCCGGCAAACAAACTGTGATATACCAATCAGCGGTAACGGTTCTTTGTTCTTCTAGAGGAATTGTGGCAACATGCCCCTTTTTTGAGACGAACGAAGCCACCATCTTCTTCGACACGCTTCGAGAACGCACAACTTTCGTTGGTTTGACCTCGTCATCGAAGACCCATACTGCCGACTGGTGCTTTCTTTCAGGCTCATAAGAATAAATCCAGGATTCGTCACCCGAGACCATATTATAAACGGCTTTTGACTTTCCTCCATTGTAGCATTTCAGAATAGATCGGCACCAATCAACACGAGCCGCCTTTTGCTCTTCAGACAAATTATGGGGTACCCATCGGGAAATCAATTTTCTGACACCCAATTCACCATGCAAAATAGTGTGAATTGCAGTCATTCCAATGCCTATGATTGCCCGAATCTGCTCGTATGTCACATGTCTATCTTCTTTTAGTAGTTTTTCCACAGCCGCGATGTTTTCAGGCGAAACCGCCGTTTTCGGCCGACCTGATGAAGGTACGGTGCCAAGAGAGGCACGACCCCGTCGAAACTCAGCATACCACCGATATATTGTCGTCTGACTAGGTGCTTCAATGTCGTATATAGTAACAAGCTCATTGCGACATTCATCTGGAGATAAGCCACGACGAAAGTTATGGTAAATAATTGCACGAAAATTTTCACGCGTCAGCTCCATTTTGTTCATCGAGTTGTCAATTTAAAAATGGAATTAAAAAAATATATCGTTCTTTTTTTAAATTGTAAAAACGGCATCGTGATTGTAAGTCGCCAGTATGCATGTGACAAAAAAGGATTTAATGTAACTCAGTTTAAAGTACTCTATTCCCGATCATTTCGGTGTGCCCCTCGTACATACCCACTAAATCAATTAAGTATAATACAGCAAACAAATATATTTAAACTTCAACCATATCCCACATATGCAAATAGTGTTGTTTCACCAATTTTTACATCTAGATTTAAGTAGATTAATTATAAAATGTTAAAATCAGACATATTTTTGTTACGTTTAATAAAACTTTAATTTTTGTATTCATAGTTTAAATAAAAATTGTGGTGTACCCACATTAAACAAAATGAGACATTACATGTTTCATAAATTTATAAAACTTTAATGTTAACCATTAAATAAAACCTGGAGTGAAAGAGCGAATACCTCCTAATACAAGTATTAAACTTAAAAGGAGGATTCGACAATTTGTTGTAAAACTTACAGTTAACAATAAATGATTTTTGATTTTTTGATTTTGATACGATGTTATGCATTATCTTTATGGTAACTAAACTGAATCAGTTGCAGACAACCGTATTTATATGTATATACATACAAAATTGTATAACTTAACCAGTAACTTCTCCAGAAGGGCACAGTCTGAATAGGCGTGTACATTATTTTTGAGGATGTTAATCGATTCTATTTTTATTAGGATCAATAAAAAACTATATGGGACTAATTTTACACTTAGACTGCTCTGAAAGACAGAAATGATCGTCAAGGTTCAACATTCCTATGGAGCGCTAAAAACGCACCTACAAGTGGCCACCTACATATGACGTCGTTTGTGGGTTGGGTACCAATATTTGTGTGGAGACAATAAGTAATTTGCCATTTTCACCGTGAAAAAGGTTTAAGTTCATGGGTTTAATACAATTATTGTTTTGTTAAATTATAAGGATTCTGAAAACGAAATAATAATTTCATTTCAATAAAAAAAAATGCGTATGTTTGAAGTCATATATGTATTTCCAAAAATAATTTTATTTTTTGCTTTTTTTTCCTTTGTTTCGTAACATATTGAGAAACCAAACGCTCAAACAAATTCGACACTCTGAGGCTTATTATTATATATTCGATATTTTTGCTCTAAGGCAAGGGGGTACTCCACTGCCTTTGCCTTAGTGCGCTTGTCGACCGCGTCAATGCGTGGAGGCGGTGTGACGCGCGACGGGCCTACGACCTTTTGTACTCGTTCGCTGAGTATGCGCGACAGCGTTATCCTGTTTACTGACAATCTGTACGCACGCATATCACACTAGATAGACAAATAGGCTAATCATATATTTTTTTATTAAACCTACAGTGAAATTGTACCTCCTACGAAGTTTTCATGCTTAATATCTTTCTTTTAAACGTAGATGAGTAAGAAAACGCTAATTAGGTACCTATTTTTAATTTGTATAGGTTTAACTAAAAGTTTATAATATTAGTCTAGGCGAGGTTTCTAATGTATAGAGCAACGAATTCACTCTAGTTAGTGTCCCATCCCATGCTATTATTATGAATTGACAAGATTTCATATTTTTAAGTCTACAGTTTTATTATCTAAATCTTTCTAAGCGGACGTAATCACTGTTTTTATGTTTTTCCTTAGATAACTTATTAATTTATTATGTATTTATTAAACTTACTTATTCTGAAATGTAATTACTTCGAAACTGTAACACAATGGAAGAGTTACTTTAGTCTGGTGTCAAATTAAAAATAAACTAATTACGTTAAGCTTGGCATAATTGACAGCTTATTTTATTTTTTCGCTGATAGGTGGAAGACTACAATTCATACGGGCATGTATTTTCTTTTCTTATATTTTTATTACATACAGAAATTATTTTCAATTTTTTTAGGATGCACACGACGCAAAGCTCTCTCGACCTCTATATTAAGTTCCACCTGTTAAAAGTCTGAAATATTGTCAATTAATCCGGCCAGCTGGTAGCTATTCCGCAGTGGGGTTGAAAGTGATTGGGCAAAAAAGCGTTGTAATTTTTTTCTCCAGCTAAATTAGATGACTATTTATATGAAATATAAATAGTCATCTGTTAATATCGGATTCACATTTCATTAATAAAATAGGTTGCCAGGTTATCCTTTCGTTGTTTGCTATTTCGCTAATTTAGTTGATTTGGCAACTCAATGTCATATTTCTCTTTTTATTATATTTATTGTAATGCCCTGCATGAACATTGATCTCATTCTAACACATTACGGAAAATGTGCAATGGACAAGTTCGATGATACTGAAAAATAAAATCTTGAAATTAAAATAGGGAACTAGGAATCACCGTAAGAAAACATCCGTTAGAAGCTGGGTCCGCCCAAAAATACCGAATGCGAATAATTTAATTAATACATAGGTACAGTGTAGTTGTGGAACTTGTCCATTATTTAGATCGTCTGCCATGTGCATAGTTGGTGAATAATGTGTCTTTATTGGCACAGGGCATGCCGGAAGCATGGGCGCGCCTGCTCATGGCATCGAACATCAGCAAGCAGGAGCAGAAGAGCAACCCGCAGGCAGTGCTGGACGTGCTCAAGTGGTACGACGCGTCGGCCACGCAGCCACCGCCCTCCAAGTACATGACTTCTGCGCAGATGCACACCACGCATTCAGGTACGAGTATACTTTGTTTAGGACTATAGTCATTAGTTATATTATAAAAGAGTACGATGGCTTTGTACCTCTTTAAATGTTGTGAATGTAGCATTCAGTAGCACCCGTACCAAATAAAACCATACAGGTCGCTTTAGTTGAGGAACCCATACCATACTGCTCAGTATGGGTAGCGCCCTGGGCGGTTATAGTGGAATTCAACTACAATATTACTTTTTATTTCATGCAGGGTCATCAGTATCACGAGTGTCTTCCAGTAGTCCATCATCGTCAACTCCAACGGACACGGAACACCCGGAACCTCCGCCGCCGCCTCCCTCACGACCAGATCGCACAAAGAGCATTGTAAGTTTCATTAAATAGTAGCTTGGAAATAAAATCGCAGTCATTTTAATATGTTTCGTCAAATTTCACTTCCCGATGAACGAACCGACTTTCGTCTAAAGAACCGAACTGCTGTCTCTAAAGTTGGTTAGGTTAGGTAAGCATTGCAACCTGAACCGCGCTGAAGATTAATTGCCAAACAAATATGAATAAACTGATAAATCTGTCAATTTTATTATGCCATATGATTATTCGTCAAAATTATAATCTAGGATAAATAGATCAGTAATACTTTGCGAATACAATTTTGGCGATAAATTAGACAACCATTTTAAACCAGTATTAAATTACGTTTGAGATACATTAACTACTTACATGGTGATGTCAATCAGCGACAAAGCCTTTTAAATTAAATAAAAAAAACCTTTTCTTGAAATTCGTTCAGCATGCATCCTTTTTAAAGTACCTACGAGTATCGAAAGTGATATTAGATCCTTAATAAACAAAATCACATTTCCAGTACACGAAGCCCATAGAAGAGGAAGAGGCCCCGCCGCCGCGGCCCGTGCCATCGCCCGCGTCGCCCCCGCACGTCCCGCACCCCACCATCACCGCTCACCCGGTATGATTCTACGCTTTATATTAAAAAAAGTTTCAATATAGGCTTCAGATAAAAGTCTGGGTTGTAAAATCTATCATCAACCAACAATACATCAATTTTATTTACTACCTATATGTTATTAGAAACTTGTTGGATCTGTTCCTGGTACACTCATTGTAATTTATTTTTCATCTCTCCTGTTCGGAAAGTGTCATTTTCATGAGGAGATAGCCGGGTAGAAAATAGCTTTTCCATCCCTAGGGTGGAAAGTATTTTTTTTTTTAATTGCCACGGAGTCAAAGATAATTGCCTTCTAGATGCACGTCGTGACCAACTAAATTAGGTACAATCTAGTCGGCCGTGGTAAGTGGTCATTGAAAAAAGGTCTCCAACGGTTAGATACAGGCAAGCTTAATTTATTTATATCTAATTATTAAATATAAATTTGCGTTATATTTCATAATACATACTTATAATTCCGTCCCACATTTATTGATAGATCGTACATTTTTTTTTAAAAGAAAATTAAAACCTTTGTTTGATTGTTTTTTTTTTTACTTTTTAAATGTTGGCGGTACGTATTTCTTAACTTTTTTTTACCTATTAAAAATAAGAAGAATGAAAGTTTGCACTAGAAAAAGCGGGAATTGCATTGTTTTTTATTTTACTGTTTAAATGTTGGCGGTACGTATATCATTTTTTTTTATCTATTAAAAATAAGAAGAATGAATGATTGCACTAGAAAAAGTGGTTACACGAGATTAAATATAAATACCGTGTTTTTAATTCATTATTTGTTATAAATGACATGGACATTAATATAACTCACTCATCACATATGTGCGTATAGTATTTTATTTTCCTCGCAGTCGAAATGAAAAGTAGAGTGCTTAACTCGTGTGAAATTACCCATTTCACCCTCGAACTATTGGCGCTCTCACTTCGTTCGAGCGCCAGAAATATCTCGGGTGCAATGGGTCACTTTCTACCCTTGGTTAACAATCTACTATTCCTATGTGCAGCAAATACCGAGTAGAGTAGAGGTGAGCCCCGCGCCGACGCCGCTGGACCGCAACAAGAACCCGACCGCGGCGCCGGCGCCGCAGACGCCACCCGCGCACGCGCCGCACCCACCGCCCTCAAACGGCGCGCAGACTACCACCGAAACAGGGTAAGCCCAACAACACAAAACAAATTTACTATTTTTTTATATATCAATAAGATAATAGTAGTTTATGTGACTGTACATAATGAAGGGTATTAAACAAGAGTGTGGGTTTATGAAACGAGCCGAAGGCAAGTTTCATAATAACATCACACGAGTGTTTTAATGCCTAATTATGTACAGTTACATACCCTACTTTATCTAGCCACATATCATAAGCCTCCATGATGCATTCAAGAGTCGCACATTATAACAAATATTACCCGGTAATGGCGGTAATGAAGTTTTCTGGCAGCTGTCATAGTTTTTTTATTATTATTTAACTAGAGTCGGCCCCAACTATCATATTGTTCGATATCTTACTTACGTGCGACATTTGTCAAATTTGATTGCAAATTGACAATTCATTTCGAACTAAACGTCATCCCGACTGATATTAGAATAGAGGTCAAATCAAATTTCTTCGTTTTTCAGAAATGTTCGAAATGTGAATGAATAATATTATCGAAATCGATGTTATTATTTAACAATTATATCATTTTTACAGATAAGAAATTTGTTGTAACAAAACAGTCTGTTTTTATGGTGGTCATAATGTGCGGTTCTTGAACGCATCATGGAGGGTTTATGCTATTTGGATAGATAAAATATCTATAAGCCTACTGCATGCAACCTAATGCTTAGTTAGAAACAATAGTCAAACTATCTAGCCTTTTTATATAATCTTTGTGTCTTATGTAGCCTACTTTTATGTTTTTGTTTTTTGTACGAGTACCATCCTCTATCGGCTCCATCTGTTAACAAGTGCCTTTCTCTTACAGAAGAGCAACAGGGCAGCAACAGAGGAAAAAGAAAATGACTGATGAGGAGATTTTAGAAAAATTAAGAACTATTGTTAGCGTTGGTGATCCAAATCGAAAATATACTAAAATGGAAAAAATTGGTCAGGGGTAAGTTTAAAATGTGTGGGTAGGGCGTCCTTAGCAGTGGCCACTAGATAATGTACACGGTCGTCCAGACGCCGTTCTACGCGCGGCAGATTTCTACGAGACATGCTTAGGGTCAGCTCACACCGAGACGCGACGCGACGCGACGATACTGGAAGAGGCCGGTGATTTCGCGCTGCGCCGCGCGCCGCCGCGAGACGCATCGCAACGTAGCGAGGCGCATCGTAAAATCGTTGGCAGCACGACGCCTCGCTGCGCAGCGGAACGTGTCTACTCGCCGCGTGCCGTGCACCCGCCCCGCCGCGTCCCACCGCCCCGCAATCTACCTATTGCAAGCGCAGAGAACTGCGGCCTCAGGCTGCGTCTCGCGACGTCGCGCTGCGTCGCGAGGCGCAGCGCCGCTCTTACACGCCGCGCGTACCGGCGATGCACCGCTGCGTCGCGATGTGTCGCTCTACGCCGCGAGGCATCTCGAGGCGCAGCGCTGCATGGCGCAACGTATTATGAATTCTCACGATGATATGTGTCCCTTTTAATGTAGTAAATAAAGTATAATTTTGAGTCGCTCTATTGAAATGTGCGCGCAGCGTCGCGTTGCGTCGCGTCTCGGTGTGAGCTGACCCCGTTCAAGACCGGACCAACGTCATTTCAAGGGCTTATGTCTGATAATTAGTGCATGTGCATTATTAAGATATCCGCAAGCCGCGGCTGGCGGACGCATCTAATATGTAATTGGTCTGCAGCTTTAAAAAACTTTGTTATTTATCATAATGGTACGTTACGCACAAACGTTTCAACCCACACGTCACTCGAATTCGAATTTAGACTCATTGACGTAATGGGTAGAAAGTTCTTATTCAATTTTCAGTAACTTGTGGGTGGGATCGTTTGTGCGTAACCACGTGCCATTGATAACTGTATAGCATGTATTTAATTTGTACAGAGCATCGGGCACGGTATACACGGCTATTGAGACATCGACTGGCATGGAGGTGGCTATAAAACAGATGAATTTGAGCCAGCAACCGAAGAAAGAGCTGATCATCAATGAGATTCTCGTCATGCGGGAGAATAAACACAACAACGTCGTCAACTATCTCGACAGCTATTTAGTTAACGAGGTAAATATATGAAGATACCGATAGATTAACTCATGACTAGGCTTGGGACGTTTTGTAACAATATGAATTACATTTTAATCAATATTAAAGTCGGCTCCATAAATCTCTAACATCCTACACCCAAGCCTGCTCGTGACATCATAAAAATTGATATAAAAATAAATACATTGCAAATTCTATCCTATATTTGTTTATAGTTACACATAAAGCGAAGGGATAGGTCATTAGAGAGTGGAGTGATCCTTATTATTGATGATTTTCATAGCTTCGCAACAAAACGCTCGAAAGACTTATTGATCCGTGAATTAGTTAATGACAGGAGTCCTCCCTTCAGTAGCCTAAACTCGGGGTTGCCAAACGGCCATGTAGCGTAGCCACAGGCCACGTAGCCGGGAAATAAGGGTTTATTAACAAGCCCATTTCACGGCTAAGGCATGTATAGTGCTTTTCTCAAACATATGCAATGAAATAAAAAAATACACCACTCAAAAAAACATAATTCAGCTGTTCAGTCAGTTCATAAACACAAACGCCATGTTTAAAAAAAAAGTATTTTTAATTTTCCCTCCAATCCCTCTATATTTTTTTTCTTTCGCAAGTCGTCCACCTGTGCTATACACAGCCTGATAATAAGAATCTTAATTTCTACAATAAATAAAATAAAAGCAGAGGATTTTTTATATTGTCTATGGTCTCTGGTGTCTTACATATACTTAGACAGTATTTTAAATTTATTCATCAACACATTGAATCATACAGATTTGTATTCTTAATATCAGTTCGTGTGTAATAGGCCTTAACACGAATATTGTTGGTCCGATACCCATTCAGCCACTAGAAGAAAAATTAAACAATATATTTCAGCTGTTTAGCCTGTTCATGAACACGACGCCATGTTTACATTAAAATTAAAATAAAATAGTACATTACTGCAGACGCCGGGAAATAAGGGCTTGCCGGCTGAGTAGGTATAGACGGCCGACCGTAAGGGAGGCCGTCTAGTGATACGAAGCCGGCAAGCCCTTTTCACGGCTAAGGCATGTATAGTGCTTTTCTCAAACATATGCAATGAAATTAAAAAATACACCACTCAAAAAAACATAATTCAGCTGTTCAGCCAGTTCATGAACACAGACGCCATGTTTAAAAAAAGTATTTTTAATTTTTCCTCCAATTCTCTATATTTTTTTTCTTTAATAAGTCCACGTGTGTAGTGTGCGAATATTAGGGCCATTATACACAACCTGATAATAAGAATCTTAGTTTCTATAATAAGTAAAATAGAGGCAGAGGATTTTTAATATTGTCTATGGTCTCTGGTGACTTACGTATAGACGGTATTTTCAGTTCGTGTGTACTAGGCATTAACACGGATATTGTTGGTCCGATGGCTGAATGGGAAGCTACTAGAAAAAATATATATATCAGCTGTTCATACACACAGACGCCATGTTTACATTAAAATTAAAAACAAATTACTTCCCGGCTTAGGCCTTCAATTTTGTATGAAATTCCTTTACAGTTCTCTCGAATTGTTCCGCCCGAAACTTGACACTTCGAAGCCTGTTCTAACGCACGTTACGACGATATTTCATTGCATGTTTGAGAAAAATTACTTCCCGGCCTAGGCCTTCAATTTTGTATGAAATTCCTTTACAGTTCTCTCGAATTGTTCCGCCCGAAACTTGACACTTCGAAGCCTGTTTTAACGCACGTTATGACGATATTTCATTGCATGTTTGAGAAAAATGCATTATTCTAATTACATACATCACGCTACGCTCCGAGACACGTCGACGTGGCTTGGTAATCTGCGAAGTTGCAGTGGTAATGACGCATCTAACACATCTATGACGGTTATTTGTCCCATTAGGAGCTGTGGGTGGTGATGGAATACTTGGCGGGCGGGTCTCTCACGGACGTGGTGACAGAGACCTGCATGGACGAGGGACAGATCGCGGCGGTGTGCCGCGAGGTCTTGCAAGCGCTGCACTTCCTTCACACCAACCATGTCATACATCGGGACATCAAATCAGACAACATTCTCCTTGGGCTTGACGGGCAAGTCAAATTGAGTAAGTGTTCAACGGTAGAATAAACACAAATAGCACTTAAGTAATATAATATTTTGTGATTTTAAAACTTACTTTAATTGCAGCTGACTTCGGTTTTTGTGCGCAAATATCCCCCGAACAAAACAAACGAACGACCATGGTGGGAACTCCTTACTGGATGGCACCCGAAGTCGTCACAAGAAAGCAATACGGGCCGAAGGTACGCACGGTTGTTTTAAAAACATCAATTCGTATAAAGAGGATTTTCAGTACTCTAATTTTCCAATTGCAGCAGAGGGTTTATGTATAGATGTAGAGGAGATTAAAATTGAATTGGAAAATAAGATAATGTATTCGTTGTTTAATATTTTTCAGGTGGACGTATGGTCGCTAGGTATCATGGCTATAGAGATGATCGAAGGAGAACCGCCTTATCTAAATGAAAATCCTCTTCGAGCTCTCTACCTGATCGCGACCAACGGGAAGCCGGATATCAAAGATAAGGACAAGCTCAGTCCCGTGTTCCAAGACTTCCTCGACAAGTGCCTGGAGGTGGACGTCGACCGGCGCGCCACCGCGCTTGATTTATTAAAGGTTCATCATTGTTACTTTTTCATACGTAGTAGATAGAGGTCTTAAAGTTGTAGATTTCAAGAACTAGAAGACGACTTTTTTCTTGTTGGGAAAAAAATCCTAATAACTATCATTTAATGTTTCACTATCCCTGTACTGGTTAAAATCCATCCAGTTGTTTCGGCGTGATGATCGGATAAAGAAATTTATACCAACAGATGGCGATGTACGACTAGCGTCGCGCGCCTATATGAATCTTGGCGCGCTGTTAAGATTTTCCTTAAATTTTTGATACAATTTTAGAATTTTTATATAATGTGGTATCGATAGATGACCCATATAAAACATAAATGTGAAAAAGGAACTTGTAATTTTATAAAATAAAAATACGATCTTATTGAAGACCAAGTTCTTCAACCTTTCTTCTTCTCCTTAGATCACAGCTCCTGTCATGCATAACGTTCTTATATTGCTTAAAAAAGAATTGTTATTTTATTTGCGCGATTTAGCAAGATTTCTCTTTTTCAACTTGATTGATTTGATCGTAAAGTCTATCACTTCCTTAACTTTAAGCTGCCATTCCACTGAACGGTCTCAGATTTAAATGCATTTCTTTTCGGCTCCACAAAGACGCATTCTGATTGGTTTATTTTCTCCGCTCTGTTGAAACAGAGAACTGAAGTGAACAGGTATCCTAATAGTTTAGCAGTGATTTTATATTTACATCATCCTTTTTATGTGTGTACACACATAATTACCGAGCTGGATGCCAAATTTCACCTTCCTAGATGCCGGAAGTAGTCAAACAATTTGATGAGTTGTATACATAGAGATTTTCGGACGTTAAAATCTCTCGAGCTTAATTCGGGATTTAGTAATTTGCAGGTTTAACATAACATAACTTGTAATATTTCAGATATGTTGGTATAATAGATAAGTTATTTGGGGGTCTAAAATAGGCCGAAATACTTCGTGTAATATTATATTGTGTGTGTCGTCGCCTTTTTGCTTCGCGAGCTTGGCGGACACAACGCCGTGTGTAGATAAAATAAAATATGCGTTTTGTTCCAGCATCCGTTTTTGAAGCTGGCGAGGCCGCTGGCGTCGCTGACGCCCGTGATTATGGCGGCGAAGGAAGCCGCCAAGGGCCATTAGCGTCGGCTGCCGGCGCCCGCCGCGCCCGCGCGCTTCTAGCGCCCTCAGTGCCTACCGCATCCAGACGAACTCCACACTAAACACCACACCTCAGCCACACTACGAACGTTTACGTTAAGCTCTTTTGACTCGTTTACGTGGATTCTAACCTTATTGTGATAAACATTCAGTACTTCCAAACAATCAATTAGACTGATAGCTAAATCCGACATTCGCGTTATATCACGATTGCATATGCAAATTGCCAAAATCATTATGGAAAAATTCAGCTAGATACAATCGGGAGGCAAAATCAAATAAAGTCCATCTTTGTAATAATAAAAATTTACTTCATAGCTTCTACAAGTAATTCAACAATACAACATTATTTGCAACGATACAACATTGCCATGGCAGTCAATATATTTTCCGTTCGAGATTCATTAGCTTCATTATTTTCCTAATGAATAAACGTGTTAAGTATAATCCAACCGATTCAATCCAATGGTACCATTTGGAAAGGGGACGAGTATAATGTATGGGAATTCAAACGAAACTTGTAAGCGATGTCTGTCGTTCGTATACTATTTTCTTTTGATCACTAACTCCAAAAAGACGTCGTAGATTCATGTGCCGTGAAAATAAAACGATCTGAATGGTACATCTGGTCACAAAGTTATTATAATTCGCTGATTTAGTTCGCTCACATATCTTGACATTACTCTGTCGTATTAAGATTTTGCGGCAGACGGTAGAAAATATCATTACAGATATTTACTACGTTCATTTCTGCGTAATATTTGAATCCATAAAAATTTCGTTTTAACCACCTATTCTAAATTGTGTATTTCATCAATTTTAAAAATCACTGCAAGATTTTGTTTCACTAATGTTTATGTATCTACAAAAACAAAATTATTTCACGTCGAGTTCCGAGATAAATAGCTTTACTTTAATAGCATGGCAGTCAGTATTAAAGTGACGGGTGCATGATGAACCAGAAGCTGGTCGGGTCTTACTCGTCATAGACATTTGACGCTTGGCCGTTCCGTACGAGTCACGCCATCGATCCGGTTCGCGTATTGAAGCTTTCGTCAGTCAACCCGGGGAAGGTTTGTGAGAAGGGCTCTAACTAACGTTGTAGTGCACCCTTTTCAGAAGGCAACCACGGCATTAATTTAAAAATAACGAAATTAGAGAGCAATATTTTATCTGTAATAATGGCTGCCGAAAATAAAGTGATCATATTTTTACATGAAGAGATTAATTAAGAGTGCAGTCCAGTAATTAAAGTATATTAAGGAATCCTATGTAACGTGTAGTGGTGTTATTTATTATTAATTAGCGACGATATCTCTTATTGACGTGTTTCTCTCGACTGTGCCGTCATGAAGAGATTGACTCTAGGACCGATAGGAGTAGATAGATCTCTTAGATATTTTGACATTAACTAATATAGCTGCAAGCCTGCAAACGAAGACTGGCAGTTAAAGTTAGAAGATCTTGTAAAATGTAAATTGTAGAATATGTTAGGTCTTGTTACAATTGATGCCAGTTCGATACCTTTAATATGAAAATAGCTAGTGAGATCAGTAAGGCAGAAACACATCAATATTTAGGATGTGAAACTAGTGACATGGCAATCTGCCAACCACCTAAAAATATGGAAATAATGTTTGCTCTAATAATGACACATGGTGGAAAATAACTTTCATACATGCACAATCATTCACGTTTGATTATTTTCATGTCTTGGAAGTGGAGTAGAGGGTGTACAAAATATTCTAATTGAAATTCAGCACTCGTTGATTGGATGTGCGCTATTCCGGTGAATTGGGCCTTACATACGTGTATGATGTTACAGTGCAGCTCCCACACCGAAGTAATAAACCGGTATTTTTTTTTTTATAGATTTCAATAAGCGAGGGAATATCCCTCTCGACATCGCCTTGAAACTATTAAATATTTTCTTTTTATTTGATCAAGATAGCTGAAAGAAGGTTGATGTAAATTGTTGATAATACTATTATAGTATGTAAAATTATTTCGGTGTGGGTTAAACCTCTACACTTTTTTTTTAAACGGCCTTTATTCACAACCATAACTAACAAACATTTAAGTATTGTTTTTTACAAATATTGTAAGATATAACAGGCACGTCCTTATTATTTTCTAATTGCTTTTTTCGTTTATTCGATTTATTAAACATATTATAATATAATCTAAATGTATTAAATGTTTTTAAATTACGTTTTACATTAATGACAGTGTACGTACAATGTTATGTTTGAATAACATATTATAAATACTTAAATCGAGGGCCTCTAGTTATTCAGTAATTATTCTTTTATAATCTTATAATTCACTTGCTTATTTGTGATCATCATCGTTATTTTTCATAGTATATATAATTTTAATTCTAGTACATTTTATTGCTTCCATATTACACTTTTTTTTTGAAAATTTACAAATTCGTCATTATTAATTTATGAAATGTTAATATTATTGTAATTCTAGTACATTTTATTGCTTTCTTTTTGCACATTTTCTTTTAAATTTACAATTGGTCATTATTGTTTCATATTTATTAGTTGAATATAATCAAGTCGGATGTATTTTATTCGGGCAGGTATATTCCCGTAGCGGCCGCTGGCAGGTGGCGGGCGCCCGGGCCGCATTACGGGGGTATACCTCGAGTCATTAAAAGTTAGTGTAGGCGTGAAGCATTTACCTAGTATTAAGTTTACAAAGTCTATCGGAACATTATATTTGTAAATGCTTTGTATTACGAAACTAAATATTTCCTCATTTTATGGCACAATTTAAATCCTGTATTACAAAAATGAGGGCATAACTATAATAATATTTTTGTTGTTTTAAAGAGTCAGCTTTCTGCAACATAACGCATTAGTAATCTATGGCTCTCTGCTTTTATTTTAGGTTGTGCCGAATGATGCTATTGTTTCTGGTTTAATTTAGCTCCTTGCAATTCGCTATAATTCTATTACTTTTAAGTATTGGTATGAATGCAAGAGTGAAAGTGAGAAATGTATATTAAAAGGTATTACGTAAACAACTGGGCGTCCCGGACCGGGCAGAGTTGTACATAGAACAGACATTAGATTCGAGTAGAATACTCTTTTGACAATATGAAGTGACCAATTAACGCTACGTAGGTACTGCAATGGTTCCAGGTTGGTGCACTACGCCTTTTGCTTTTTTACCACATTATATAAGCACTCATAGCTATGTTATCAGTTATAATTATCCGAGGTATAGGCACATCAGTAGGGGCTATCCAGGTCTAATCAGACTACTAATTGACACATGTACTTAAACTGTATTATTTCCACTACACTAATAATGGTTGAGAGAATGCCTCATGGCATTAAGTTCGCCAATTGCAATGTTTTTAAACGCAATAATGTTTAAATAAATAAATAATATATTGCGTTGCAGTCATGTAAAGTACGGTCAGAAATTAACAACGTGCTTTATTGGTGGCCTCCACTCTCGTGCGCATACAATAATCGTCATACTATTCGAGACGTACCAGACTGTCTCACTGAGGCACGCTGGTCACCTAGATTACATCAGGTTTTAGGAGCAATTCGGCCTAAGTCTTAGTTGTAATTTCATTTATTGAGCCACTGATTTAATGGCCTACATTAGTTAAGCACCTACATGCTGCACCAACCACTAACTAGAATATTTGTGCAATAATGTAAAAATATGAGTGCAACCCGTGCTCCAACTGATAATGTAGTCATTTTTATTGTCATTAATGAATTTCTTGGCTAATTATTATTTTGTATTTTTTTATTTCCACGGATTTTAGTAAAATATCACAATCAAGTATTCAGTATTACTTATGATAATCGTAAGACTAAAAGGTGCCCGAGAGCTTCGTCCACGCGGAGAAAAAATTGGTTATGATTCTTCTCCGTAGTCGGGTAAAATGTACCTATCCTGGAGATGCTCAGCTATTCGTGTACCCAAAAGAATTAAATGGATAAAGCCCTTTAGGCTAAAGACATATATACATGCCCTTCTTTCCGTCCACCTCCCGAGACCACCTGGGTGAACCGTTGATTTTTTTTTACTACCGTTCACCCTTGACCTGGGTGTACGATGGAAAAATTTTCATTTCCACCGTACACCTTGTTATCAATACGGCGTACCTAACTACATATTATCAGAACTCTTCAGATTTCAAGTTTGTCTGTAGACATACTTTCAAAATGGCATTGACAACTCCGGTTTCATGTGGTTCTTATTTAAATGTATAAAATAAAATAAATAAATATCAGACAACCTCACACAAATTGATCTAGTCCCAAATTAAGCTCAAGAAGGCTTGTGTTATGGGTACAAGACGACGATATACATACTTATATAGATAAATATATACTTAAGTACCATGACCCAAGCACAAATATTCGAGTTCATCACACAAATATTTGCCCTGGCCGGGATTCGAACCCGGGACCGCCGGCTCAGTAGGCAGGTCTCCGCGTCGTCAAATCATATGTGTATAAAAATGTATGTAGGTACATAAACATGTATCAGTACCACAAGTGAAATCCTTTAAGAATGGACCCAAATTATGGCGGTGTGCCTCGTACAGAAAAAGTAAATGTAGAGGAAATATTATTGTAAAAAACAATTTCTTACGCTACATTTTGTTTATATTATAGTTAATTATTTACAATATAACAAGAAATATTATACCAAGAAATAAATTTTATTATAGAAAGAACATATCTGTAAAGAAAAAATGCATTTATGTACACCGACATCATCTAAAAATATGATGGCTGTAGAGATTGAAAAATAAATCCATACTTAGATATAATAACAGCCAGTATTAAATTTCAGAGGTGGACGGTCACCAATATAAATTATACGATATAATGGAGGGTGAACGGTAGTAAAAAAAAATTCAACGGTTCACCTAGGTGGTCTTGGGAGGTGGACGGTGGGAAAGAATCTTAGGTATTATGGTGCATGCATAAAAAATGGCAGACAGGGAAGCACGGGTCGCGACTCAAAAATTTAACCTTGAAGCAGTTCAACAAAGATATTCAGTATAAAAAATAACTTGTAACGTTCCGAGAAAGAAATGAATTTGAGCATTAGAATTTATTGAGTTCAATATGTAATTGTAATTATGTATGTAATCTAAGTTACGATTGTATTAATAAATGTAATAGGTTATTGTACAAGACATATAAAGCGATCAAAACATTTTTCATGATTTTTGACAGTTGTAAAACACCAGTGCCATGTATGAGCAACTTGTGCGTATACACTACGACCATAGGTACTATAATAAAAGACTCACCATGAACATTGTTGATTTTTTCTATCTATTTCGCCACTATTACCTATTATCCATTAGTAGGTATACTGATACGGATAAGGACGTTGGACTTGGGAGCCACGTTACGTTGTTGGTGGCACGTGACTCGCTTACATTTGTAATGGGACTGGGGAACCATACATCACTGTCCAAAGTCATTGTCTACGAATGATCTAAAACTTTAAAATAGCTTGCTAATAATATATATTAATATAAAGTTTGGCTTTTTAAACGCCAAGGACCCGAGTGTAAGATTCATCACGATGTACTTAGTGGCAGTTGACCTCACCTCTCCCTCTTTGGAAAACGAGAACTGGCGCAGACCAAAGGTGCTTAGCTTAGCACCGATAACAGAAGGGTCTTGTGGAAGCCCAAGGAACACTGGCGGTTCTACAAGGCCCTTACGAGGTCCGCTGTAGATCTTTTTTAATTTTTTTTATTTTTAAATATCGGTGATCTATTCGGGAAAACCGAAGGCTGTGCAATTGTGCGAACGAAGTAATGATGACGAACAATTACCGGAGATATATCCTGAAAGATGGTAGGTACTGTATTATATGATCTGTGACCGGACTATGGTAGCTAAGAATCTGCTACTTTTTACGAAACGTCAAAATGCTGGATTTATATGAAATTTATTAGTACTTATGTATGTACTCCGGGGTTTTCGCCTAGAGTTACATTTTTAGTACACCGGAAACCTCGGGGTATGTTTATAAGAGAAACGCAAACTATGGCGTTACCGTCATCTATGGTTAAATTGCCTCACTTTATTTGGTTTTTGATAATTTGTTTCTCATTGAAAATATTGAAATAAGTAGGCAAAAATCATTACTATTAAATTAATATAAGTGTTCCGTGTATATTTTAAAAATTATGTTGTGTCCATTCATGTGTATTTACCTTCGGGAAACTAGCCTATTATTCGACAGTGATGTGGCATTATAAATCTCAAAATACCTTAATATTCTTATCACCCATATTGCGCCTTGGTACAGTCGAGTTCATTTACATCTACACACTTACGAGAACAAAAATATCTGAACACGATTTTATGCTCCTGACAATAGGGTCGTGTTCAGATATTTTTGTTCTCGTAAGTGTGTAGATGTAAATGAACTCGACTGTACCTACTCGCAAAGTTGACCGATGTTGGGCGAATATGATAGCGTGGAGGGGCATTTCGCTGCGGATACCCATACCTCGGCCAACTTCGAGAGTAGTGTGGAGCCCGCGATCACAAAACAGATAGGTACAGAAATCAACCACATATGTATATAGATGCCATAGTACAAATATAATTTTGTAAAAGTTTTAGCAACTCTATGTATATATTGACTTGGATATGCGACTGCACTCTCTCGCATTTGAACCACGACTGACAAAACAAACGTCATGGTGTGTGCGACACAGGTATCGCTATACGAAGTCGATATTAGCCGATTGCCTCTTTCCAAAGATCGACGTGCATTCTTTATCGCCGTTTACTGTATGTAGATTGATTTCTACCTATCTGTTTTGTGCCGGGATACGTTTGGGTAAAGGTTGGTTTAGACCAAACGATAGAAAATGCTCATTGTATCCCCATTCTACCAAATTCTCTTTGCGTAGGTACTGGATGGTCTAAACCTACCGTAATATAGTAGAATCGGAACTGAGAACAGTTTTTTATTAGCGCAAGTGAGAATTTACATCGCTATTGCAAGTTTAAGGTTATTAAATTGTGCGCGTTTTTCTAACTCCGTTTTGATTTCGCTACTGAAACTTTCTGTGACTGGAGACTTGTCTTGCCGGATGGCAACAAGGTGTTCACTTTGGTACATCTTTGGCGCATTAAGGTGGAGTCACACCCTCCTGTCCGTCCGCTACTCACTGCACATAATAGCCACGCTCGTCATTTCTGAGTAAGGGTGCGTCTACCTCCACCGAAGCGGAGTGGAGCGGAGACGTGCGAAATCTGCCAATCACAAAAGTGAAGCGGAGCTGAGATACAGATTCGAACTCAGGTGATTGGTCGACTCCGCACGTCTCCACTCCGCTCCGCTTCAGTGGAGGTGCGCCCTAAGTGTTGAGGCTGTGGCTTTGCAACAAGTGTGAGATTCAAAGGCCTCACTCCTCCCTCCTTATCGTACTACCTAGACCTACCTGGTGCACCGTGAGACTCGCTAGATGGCTGGAACAAGAAGGCCGTATTTCTGGACACGGCGCGCATCAGGTCAGGAGGTTTTGCTGTAGGTATCGCCATCGCATAGTTTTTTTTATGATTAGTACGTTATAAGTTCATGAATTGAAGTTTATTTAATTTTAAATGGAAGTTTAAAAAAACTATTCTTTTCGGTTTTATTTAAATAACAATAAGAATACGAGACGATCAAATATTTGCAGGTCAATAGAAACACTGTAATGGGCGTCCTATCCATACTAATATTATAAATGCGAAAGTGTGTCTGTCTGTCTGTTACCTCTTCACGCTTAAACCGCTGAACCGACTTAGATGAAATTTGGTATGGAGATAGTTTGAGACCCGGGAAAGGACATAGGATACTTTTCATCCCGAATAAATTTAGTGTTCCCGTGGGATGAGCGGGTTACACAAGAAATAAACAAGCTTTTTCCAAAAATTTCACTTTTGTGACAAGCTTTTATAGCCGACTGTACTACTTTTCTTTGAACATCTATCAATTGCTCACTTTGACGACGCTAAAGACCCCAAACTCGGTAGGATTGCTTTATCTATTACAGAGTTTCAACTATATCGTGGTCGAGTTGAGTTGGCTGTTTGGGCTTATTACCTACTACCAAAAACTTAAATTCTTTGCAGACTCTTGAGGCGGTTGTAGACTTCCCAAATAGAGTACCCAAACTAAATCTATCTAACGGGATTTTGGCAGCGAAAAAATTAAGACTACATTCTAGTCATTGCACTGTGTTATTAAACACAGACATAACCTGACGGTTGTTACTACTAATGTGAAGTCCGTACCTGAGAAGCATAACATTAACACTGTAAGTCCTATTAGTTACACACGATATACTTTGCCATTTTTTTTTCTAATTTACCCCCCAAATCTGGCCCCCATGTTTCAAATTACTTGATTTACTTTACGTTACGTTACACTTCCATGTTTGGGTCATCAATTTACATACGTGTACCAAATGTCAACTCAATCGGACTGATTACTGGACCGATTGAGTTGAAATTTGGTACACATATGTAAATTGATGACCCAAACATGGACGTGTAACGTAACGTAAAGCAAATAAATAAATTTTGACATGAGGGCCAGTTTTAGGTGCCAAATTAGAAAAGAAAATGGCGAAGTAAATCGTGTGACATATCAAATCAAATTCCTCACGAACTTTCACGCAGTTGTTCCAAATATTTCAGTTCATACAAAATCATCTCTGACACTTTAGGTTCTCCAATTCGACGCAATCAGTCCTATTATCAAATCAACTGCAAATTAAACCTTTTCACAAGTATTTCTGACCTCCTTTTCGAAATTAACCCCCACATGGCTCTCTTTATCATCCGTTTTAGTCTTTTCACACCAAAATTTATGTATGTGCTCCGTAGCAGTCCTGTTTGGAAATTACCGCACATTTTGTCATCCATAGACGACTGTCTACAAACAACAATTTCAAAAAAATTTAATATTAATTTTGACAGCAGATCACGGGATCAAGCGGTTCTCCACATAAGACTCGGTGGTCTGGGTGTTTGCTCCTCGTCTAGCGTAGCACTACTGGCGTTTCTTTCCTCTGCCTATAGCTCGTTATCTCTCGTCAGTGTAATTTTAAACTACCCACAGCTACCTGACGTTGAGATGGCGAGTTTGGTGGAGGCCAGGAACGCTTGGTGTGCCTCGTGCCCTGGAGCGGACATCCCAATTACAAGAGCTGCCCAAAAGGCGTGGGATAACCCTAGGCTTAAGGTAACCCACGCTTCGCTTTTAGAAAATTGTCCGAACGATTTAGAGCGTGCTCGTGTTTTGGCCGTTTCTGCGAGCGAGTCTGGCCACTGGCTGCATGCCCTTCCCTCGCGTAATATCGGCACTGTTCTAGATCACAATCGCTTAAGGATAGCAACTTGTTGAGGACTCGGAGCTAGAATATGTGTCGATCATACGTGCGCATATGGTAAGAGCGTGGATCCATTGGGACGTCATGGGCTTTCTTGCGCAAGAAGTGCCGGCCGCTTCTACCGCTATGGCACATTGGCACATTAAACGATTTGTTCCGCCGTTCACTTGCTACTGCCTCTGTGCCTGCCATCCTGGAACCCGTTAGGATGGCGAGAGACGACGGCAAGCGTCCGGATGGAGCAACGTTGGTGCCATGGAAGCTTTGGAAAACCTTAGTGTGGGATGCGACATGCGTCGACACGTTTGCCGCATCGCACATCCAGGTGAATCGCACTCAGGCTGGCGCGACGGCTGACCAGGCCCAGATACTGAAGCGCCGCAAATACTCATCCCTTTAAAAGGATCATGTGTTTGCGGCACTGGCAGTTGAGACTTTAGGGCCTTGGTCAGCCGATATGCATAGCTTCATGAAGGCCCTGTCGTCGCGGTTGGTCGACGCCACAGGGGATCCAAAATCTGGCGCTTACCTCTCACAAAGGATCGGCCTTGCAGTTCAGAGAGGTAACGCCGCCAGTGTAATGGGGACCTTGCCACAGGCAGAGCTGCTGGAGGGGGTGTTCTTTTTATAATCCGTTTATTTTTTATTTAGTATTAGTAGTATATTTAGTATTTATCGTGTCATACTTTCTAGCGGTGACTGGGTATCGTACGGATTTCAATCTTATATCAAAAAAATGTACGAAATTGTACGTTAGTTTAAAAATATGTACTACACGTACTTACGAGAAAACAGTCATCAATCTGTCACCGCTAGGAAGGATACCTTCTGGCGGTGTCATACTTTCTTAGTATCGTACGGAATTCAAACTCACATCAATAAAATGTACGAGAAATGTACGAAATTGTACGTTAGTTTAAAAAATATGTTCTACACGTAGGTACTAACGAGAAAACAGTCATCAATCTGTCACCGCTAGGAAGGATACTTTCTGGCGGTGTCATACTTTCTTGGTATCGTACTACACTATTTATCAACTTTAATATCGTAAATATGTTTTTTTTTTAATCTATAATATGTATTTTTTGTTTATCTATAAATTGTTGCCACAGTATATGTTAAATACATCATCTTACAGTGTTATGCCTCTCAGGTACGGAAATATAAAAAATTAAATTTATAGTAAGAGACTAAAGGTGGATGGAACGTCGTTTTCTTGGGAGTGAGCGAAAATGCATGTTACAATTTTATCATACATTTTATTAAATTACTTTGATCATCATAGTATTACACAAAAATAAATCCTTCAGACAAAAAATAGTTAACAAATATTAATGCTGTTAAACTTAAGAGTCCGCAGCAAGCTCGATTCTTCATACAAACGTAGTTACGTCCTTATTTTAATATAACATGTCACATTATCATGAAATTCTCTAAATATAATGAGATAAGATATATCTAGGGCTAAAACTAGTTTATGACTCTTGAAATGTTAACAGAAAGAAAATAGAGCGAGTACAAGTTTTGCATTTTTAGACCCCAGAAAGTTGTTCAGTTTGGCGGCATACTACGACCAAAATATAGTTTAGATTGAAGTCAAAACCTATTTCCGGTGTCGATTAAACTATGCAGTTTGATAAGAAAAAAGATTTATCAAAATTGATCTCGTAGTTTTAAAATGAGAGCGTAACTACGAAAACCTTGAAATAAATTACAAAAAATTGTTGCGAAACTGCAGCGAATTACTCTAGCGCGGGGAACGGTCCGGGGGGGCGGCGGTAAGCACCGCCCTTATCATAGCTACTCCTAGCCAGCCTCGCGCAACTCTCAAGGTAAAAAACGATCGACAACGGCTGTATGAAACGGAGGTGAATTTTTTACCTAAGTTTGAAAGAACGTTGAAACCTACAAAGCATTAGATAATTGGCGACAATCGAATTTAGGCGGGTTGTACTTCAGCCGCCATTTTTGTCCGCCATGCCATGTTAGATGACGTTTCTATTTTGTTGTGTAGTCTGTCACTTCTGTCAAGGTTCTGCGATCTTTTCAAATTTCACAAATAATCTAATAATTTGCATTCTTTGGGTGTAGTGGTCGTCTAGAAGGTACACAAGACAATCACAATTGCAAAAATGAGTGGATTGAAAAGGAAAAAGTGCGAAATATGCAGAATGAAAACGTGTCGAATGGACGGTCAAAAAAGACTATTCATGGCAAGATTTCCACCGTTCGAAGATCGGTAAGTAAAAAATATACTTAATTACTGCGTGTTATAACCATGTTAATCGTAAGTTTCATTGAAAACTTGGTATTTCGGGTAAAATAATACATACCCTTATACGTATGTAAACAATAGTGCTGTATGTAAGTTTTATCGATAATTTTCATTTGAAGTGAAAAATACCTGGGTAAACACGGAATATCTTTCTTCAAGCAAAAGCCTATTGGTATGTGTACTTATACAAAAGTGTGCACTTGAATACAGCTGTTAAAGCCGTCTCAGATGAGAGGATAAGACATTATTATCACTACTTTTTATGCCAGTTTGAGTTAGATTATGGTCACAGAAATATTTTACGAAAAATCTTCAATGGACTATGAATGGTACGGTTTCATCTGGACAAACAGATTCATTTTTACTCTGTAATTTTCTGTTTACCCTGTATTATTTGTGTTGCAGAACTTCCAACCTGGAGCACAGACTGGAGTGATGAAACGGCTTTTTTCGTCTATGTTTATCAGCAAGCCAAGCAAAGTTTGAACGAAATAAAATTATTTGCACACTTGTTTTTTTTTATGAAGTCAGTAACCTAAAGTAAACCAAATGTTTACATTGAAGCGAAATATTTAATGATTTAAATTACCGGAAAGCCGTTGGAGACGCGGGTGCGAATGCGAACCCCGCCTGAACCATTTTTTTTAAATACCGATATCGATAATTCGATAATTTGTGTAACATGTGACATCCCTATTTTGTTCTTGATGTTGGCATTATGTCATGAGTTGACACTGACACTGATATCGTTTGCGGCTTCATATTGGCAGTATTTTTCGCCCCCGTTTCATACTAATGCGAGTTCACGCTTTTTGTATGGCACTCCCGTCTCTTAAAACGTAGTGATTACATACTCTTTGCTCCTAGCGCGCTCTCGCTTTACTGCTAGCGCCCTGTCTTCCTCTAGGTGAAACAACAACATTTTAAAGCGTAAGCGCGCGATCTCAACGCGGAGTTGAGCGGACCTTGCTGCGGACTCTTAAGCTTAAAACGAATAAAACATATAAAATATTACATAGTAACTATGACTTTTTATGGTAACTAGTCAGCTGTACGCGTGTATGTAGGTATAGGTACCTCACAAGACCCGCCGGCTTCTGTGCCGGCCGGGTGCAGTAACTCTAATGTTGAAGTAGATAAATAGTCGTACTTAACTTGTAATGACTTCGTTTAGGTATGGGCAAATTCTACCACCTATAATCCGCACCCCAACAATTAATATTTATTTGAATAGTAAAACTCGTTGAAAACAATAACAGTTCTGTTTACGGGTAGTTATGGAACGCTTTAATAATTATTGATGATAAAAAAATACATATTTACATTTTTTTTTATAACGGCACAACATAGTGGCTCCACTTCGCCTGATGGTTAGTATATATTATTCTTTGTTGATGGTAAGCAAAAAGGGGAGCCCAAGTCGCAATGGCAACTGACGAGAAACCAACGGTGCCAAGTCAGTTGACACTGCCATGCTGGCCCGAAAGATGCTTCTTTGATATTTTACAATAATATATTTTAGACATCACTATTAGAAATAAATAGATAAGTTAATCTTTTCTTTCTTCGGCAGGTATGAAGTCCATTGAAGCGGAATTAATGCAAAAACGTTTCTTGGTGGGCGCCGGCCCGTCATCGAACACGTGTCCCAGATGAGCGGAGCACTTGGAGCATCGCACCTCAGTTCGCACCAAACCTGGTCGTGTTAAAACCAGTAATATATTTGCCCCAACTTTAATGCGACGAACACAGTCCGTTCAACCACAATACCATTTATTTACACAGATACACATTAAAACCAGGTGATGCCATGAGCACATAATCCGAAATGATTTCCAGAGTTGGTGTCGTGAGGATATGCAGGCGCGTTGTCGCAGCGGCGCAGGCGTCATCCGACCGGCGGCCATCCGGGTAGCAGGCGGGACGGGGCCGGGGCGAGGGCGGGAGGCGGGCGTGGGACCGGGACAATGCAGTGTCAATGTCATGCACATATACCATATGAATTCATGTCATGTGATTTTATTAGCGAGTGAATGTAAATATAATAAATATATAGTAAAATGTGTATATGCAATAAAAATAGAAAATGATTGTGTGATGATTAACAAGAATGTAAATTAATGATAAATATATAATTAATTAATAGAAGGGAAATTAGAGACCAATGCGCCAATCATTGTAATGAAAAATAGTTATAGGTAAGAAAGATAAAGCATAGAAAAATATTTTTATTTACCAATTAAGGACGACTTACGTTTGCCGTGGAGTCAGGATTGTGTCGGAAGGTGGTCATAAGGTACGGGAAAGACAGACAGAAAAAAGATAAAAATATATTAGCACCAAATTCCACATTCCCGACACCAAATATTTATTCAAACAGGATATACAAAAACAGGTTCCCACAAATAAAAAACAATAATAAATATAATGTCGTATTAATTGTCTCAAAATAATAAAACTAAATGCATAAATAACAATATAGTCCTTAAAACTGAATAGTTGAATATCGGTGTCACTACATATAATATTAATATTATATTATAGTCATGACTCATGACATTTGAAAACTCAACAAATTTTTATGTGCAATGGATTTTATGAACGAAGCTTTTTATGTGCATGTTAAGATTTATCAGTTTGAAAAATTTCATATTTACCAATATTTACGGTCAGTGTCAGTTCATCTAGCTGTCTTGATGTGGTACAGACAAACAAACCAATACATACCAACATGTTTTGACAATACCCTAGCATAGAATCAAATTAATGAATTCAATACTTCTTTGCAATTACATAATGTGTAAAATCTAAGTTATAAGGAAGTTTAAGTTCAACATAAATTAATATGGAGTAAATAAACATAAGATTATGAATTATTCAAGTAATCATTTGTAAAGAAGCAGTGTTAATATTAATTGCACTAAAAAAAAAAAAACATGTATTTATGAATTTTTATAAGATTTTATAAAAGCCATTAGCCTAAATCTTGTGTTAAGAGGTGTTAACTTTTTCATTCGGCTGCTTATGAAGTTAAGAAAGTAACGTGTAAATCTTTTATTATAATCAATGGTATATAAAGATAACAAAAACCGGCCAAGAGCATGTCGGGCCACGCTCAGTGTAGGGTTCCGTAGTTGCCCATCCTTCACAATAGACGGGCTTAAAACAGCGGTTTTAAGCGCGAGGTTTAAATTACGAGAAATATTTCAAACTCTATAAAAAGGTTGTAAACGCCAAAGTAACTGTAATTACTTATTACCAGTGACCGGAAAATATACGCGTTTACTGCTTATTACCGTCTGGAAGTCAACTTACATCCTTTTAAAGAAAATTATGAAATGTTGCGATAACTCAAAAAGGGCTCGACCGATTTTATTCAATATAGTTTTCATTGAAAGTTTTCATAGTAATTATTCCATATTTTTTTGACCCGTGGTTGAAAAGTTAGAGAGGGGGGGGGGGGGGGGGGGCATTTTATTTGATTTCCGGAGCGAATATTTACAAAACTGCTGACTTTATCAAAAGGTAATGTTTGGAGACCCCTACTATTTTTAAAAGACCTATTCAACGAAACCCCACACAAACGTTTTGGAACGAATAAAAACATTCACCCCCACTTTAGGTGTACTAGAGGTACCCGAAATAAAAAATTGTTTAGTTTTTATTGTACCGTTTTGTCGGCGTGATACATACACATACTCATACCAAATTTCAGCTTTCTAGTACTAATGATCACGGAGCTAAGCCGCGGACGGACGGACAGACGGACATGGCGAAACTACAAGGGTTCCTAGTTGACTACGGAACCCTAAAAATAGAGATCTATGATGCAGATAAGCATAATTATTCTTTTCAACTTTGAACCTCATATGGAGCCCCATTACATTGTAATCTGTCAATGCAAACTACTTTGAGTAGTTTAAAGGATTGTTTCAGCTCAAATTCATATTAATATTATAGAGCTAGAATATTTATATCACCAATGTACCAAGTTGTTATTGACTCAACACTCTTAACAGTTGTATTACTACTTATCTCAAACTTATCAATTCATTTATCTATCCAAATATCATAAACCCTCCATGATTCGTTCCAAGAACCGCACATTATGACCACCTTAAAAAAAGACTGTTTTGTTAGAACAAATTTCTTATCTTTAAAAACCGGCCAAGAGCATGTCGGGCCACGCTCAGTGCAGGGTTCCGTAGTTGCCCATCCTTCACAATAGACAATAAAATCAAATTTAAATTACGAGAAAGATATCAAGCTCTAAAAAAAGGTCGTAAACGCCAAAGCAAATGTAATTACTTATTACCTTCTGGAATTTATCGATTATACGCACCAGATTGAGCGAAATGTTTTAATGCAGTATGGCATTTAACTAATATGTGTAACGTTCGAAGTAAAAGAACACCGCGCGGCACTTACGTCATTTTAAAGAAAATTATGAAATTTTGCGATAACTCAAAAACGGCTCGTCCGATTTTATTCAATATAGTTTTCATTGAAAGTACGTATAAGGCCTCATTTTCATGAATTTTTCCATAATTTTTTGACCAGTGGTTGAAAAGTTAGAGGGGGGGGGGACCCTATTTTTTGGATTTCCCGAGCGAATATTTACAAAACTGCTGACTTTATCAAAAAATGATGTTTGAAGACCCCTATTGTTTTTAAAAGACCTATTCAACGACACCACACACTAGTGTAGGAACGAAAAATAAAAATCACCCCCACTTTAGAGGTGTACGGGAGGTACCCGAAAAAAATTATTTTATAGTTTTTATTTTACCGTTATGTCGGCGTGATACATACACATACTCATACCAAATGTCAGCTTTCTAGCACTTATGATCACGGAGCTAAGCCGCGGACGGACAGACGGACATGGCGAAACTATAAGGGTTCCTAGTTGACTACGGAACCCTAAAAATGTTATTATTGCTAAATAATAACATCGATTTCGATGATATTTTATTCAAATTTCGAACTTCTCTGAAAAACAAAGAAAGGCCATGCCAGGATAAGCTAAGTGAATCTGCCCCCAGCGAGTTTTGGCTTGTAATTTTTTTTGTTGATTTGTCTTTTTATTAGTGTCGTTTATGCCAAATTACAGCTCCCCAAACATTACCGTTTTTCTTTAAAAAAAAAAAACACTTTTTTCTTACGAAGGAATCAACACTTTTTTTTTGTAAGTGGCCAGTGTTCATTATAAACATACACGTTTCTTTAAACAGTTTTTAATCGATTAATTTTAATAATGAGCGGGTAAAGAAAATGTATGGTGATGAATTCAATTAAAAAAAACAACCCGTTATACCACAAATAAAATTAAGTTAATACATTCATTTTGTAGCTTATTAAAGAGGCTAGTTTTGGTGAAAAATCTGGAGGTGTCGCTATCGAGATAATGCTAAAAAAAAATATTAAAAATAAATTCTAATATTTTTTTCAAGTTTTTGTATGGCAATATGTATTAAAATTAATACCATATAATTGTCTTTATTATAAGCACAATATACGTGACTCACGTCAAAATCGGCCGGATAGAAAAAAAAAATATCGAAGAAAGATCAGATTTCGTTTTTTTTTTTTTAAGAAAAACGGTAAGGTTTGGGTAGCTGTAATTTGGCATAAACGACACTAATAAAAAGACAAATGAATAAAAAAAATTACAAGCCAAAACTCGCTGGGGGCAGATTCACTTAGCTTATCCTGGCATGGCCTTTGATTTGACCTCTATTCTAATATCAGTCGAAATGAATTTGCAATGAAATTTGTCAAATGTCGCACGTAAGTAAGATATCAAACGATATGATAGTTGGGTCCGACTCTAGTTTGCCTCTGAATTTAAAAAAAACTATGACAGCTGCCAGAAAACTTCATTACCGCCATTACCGGTTAAAATTTGTTTTGTTGCATAAATTTTATCGATTTGTTGAATTTAAACCATAAAATGAGCGATCAAGATGATATAGATATTTCGGCGACGCTGATATCTGATATGATATATGAAATTTGTTTTAACAAAACAGTCTATTTTTATGGTGGTCATAATGTGCGGCTCCTGAATGCATCATGGAGGCTTATGATATGTGGGTAGATAAAGTAGTGTATGAACTGTACATAATTAGGTATTAAAATACTTGTGTGATGTTATTATGAAATGAGCTGAAATATTACTTGTTTTTTAAAGACTAAATCAGTTTATTTTTATCTAACACCTCCCTTAACATTTAGTTTATCATTAAAAGTATAATTATAAAAAATAAATGTTCACACATTCAACAAAAAAGTTAAAGCAGGAATACTTTAAAATTCAAATTGTCACTCACTTGTTGTATTTATTATAATTCCTATGTTGTCTAATGTAATTTTTTTTCAATCAATTTGAGTATTAGATTGAGATTAGTGCATAACATTCCTGTATTGTTTTCGAGAGTACAGAACATGAATAAAGCAGAGCAGTATGTTAATAAAAAAGCTGAAATAAATGAAGGTAAGTATGTGTTCACTGCCATACTTAGCTAAAGCACTACCTTTTTGTATGTAGCTCCATACAAAAATGTAGCTCCATAGCCTCGCAGTTCATGTGTTATGTATTTGAATGTTTTTCTTATTCCACAGTCAATGCCAAGGTATTAGTTGGAACAAAAATAATAATTTAAATAGGTACACCTTTGTGAGATTGACTAATTAATTAGACATTAGGTACTTGAATAATTTGACACAAAAAATGAGCTTATTAAGATATTGCTCAATTTAGCCACTGTAGCCTGTGGTCATATTATGAAGGAAGACAATCAGTATAAATAAATAAATATTAAGGATCTTGCACAAATCAACATTGTCCCAAACTAAGAACACTTGTACTGTGGGTATTAGACGACAATATACATAGTATGTAAATAGATATCATCAGGGGTCGGACTTTCTTTCGCACGGTAAGACTAATGGAGAACTATGGAGCCGTTATTAACATTAAAATACAATTCATACTCATTCATCTATTTCATTCCAAACTGCCTTTATGGTTATTATAATTAACATTCCCAAGCATTAAATTACTAAAATTATAAAAAAAATATTTTTTTACAATATTTTCAAAGTCCTAATTTAACTCAATTTATTGTCAATATCATGCACTTTCTAGTCATAAATGGATATTCATTCAATAAAGAACCCAATTTACTTCAGAAAACATGGATAAAGTTGCAAATATTTACGTATTTTATGGTGGCAAAAAAAACAATGCCTACACAAATCAGGCCTTTGTATATTCTTCTGACTTTGTCCTTGACTATAAAATTAAAATTGCGAATGAAATACACTTATGAGTATGAATTGTATTTTAATGTTAATAACGGCTCCATAGTTCTCCATTAGTCTTACCGTGCGAAAGAAAGTCCGACCCCTGGATATCATTCATGGCCCAGGAAGAAAATATTCAAGATCATCACACAAATATTTGCCCTTGCTGGGATTTGTACCCAAGACTGCCAGCTCAGTAGGCATTGATAATACGTTTGGACTACAGACTTATACAAATGATTAGAAACATCATATGTAGAAAACACAACACAGTAGTCTTAAATGACACTAATGTTTTTCACTCTGATATATAATAATACTGCACTTGGCATTGACAATTGAAATCGTGTTCTGCTTGGAAGGACAAGCTAATATAGTATGTAAGAGTATGATAGAATGAAATCCAAGATACTGAAAATTACTATGAGCACATGTAAACCTCAAGCAAATAGATTGCTAAGATACTACATACCTGCACTTGTATCCTGGTGCAAAGTGACCTTCTCTCTAGCCAGAACATCATTAAATGCTGGCCAGCCACAGCCAGAGTCAAACTTGCTTTTAGAACTGAATAAGTCCTGTCTACAGACTACACAAACGTACATGCCTTCTTCATAAAACTTATTATAGCAACCTGGAATAAAAAGGAAATCAACAATTGTATATTTTCTATCATGTTTAACAAATGGTCAATTGATAGATATTTACCAGTATAAGGTCGTTCAGTACCAGCTTCTTGAGTAACATGGTATTGCAGTGACGTTAAACGTTTTTTCAAAGCTTCCTTATCCTCCATTGCTCTCCAAACTAAAGCTGTAAATACGGAACTAAACTGTAAAATAACTACCGCTTCTAAACTGGCAGATAGCCAAGCTAAACGCGGCGAGGTTGTTTCGCATTACTGTCAAGGGGCAACGCGCGGGGAAGGGGCTCCGTTTAGAGATACATACCTGTTGTAAAAGGATGTCTGAGCTTTATTGGTATCGGCACGGCGATATTATTTACGTGCTGCCGAACTGCCTGTCTAGACGCAATAAGTGGCCTGAGTAGAATGCGCATAACTCACATCGCCTGATTTATAAATATTGTTACGCAATCAACTTTTGAGCTGTGATAAGATAACGTCGTCTGTATAGTTACCAGCAACTGGAAACTAGTTCAAAAACTGAACTGAACATGATACTGATATTTACTGATTTGATATGATCTGTTCTAGTATGAAAGATCTGATGACTAATGTCACTGATGCAGGGTTGCCAAGTCCAAATTTCTTTTACTCCTATAACTTGAGTAAAAACCCCCTAAACAGAACATGTTTTTGTGAAAATCAGCTAAATATAAAATAAAACAATTTATATGTCTTCTCTTCTGCAATTTCTGATTATGCAAACACGTTACTAATCACAGTAGCGTAAATTGGAACGTCCAAACAGCACGATACGCGGTGAAGATACGCGACGGGGATCGGATCGGCGAAATGATACAAGTGTGGACGCACCCTTATGAGTTCGAGCAACAGAGTGGGATACACTGCGGTATGGAGCACGTTCCATTCCCAGTAACTCTGGTGAGGAAAAATCCCTAAAAAACCTCTAAGTTGGCACCCCTGCACTGACCATGGAGCTATTATGTAAGACAACAGGAGTGTGCATACAAAATTAAATCTCAATATAAACGTATAAAATATATTTTACCGGTGAAGGGGTCACGAATTCACGATCAGACAGAGACAGCTCGCACATGGTCATGGTCGGTGTGTTCCTTTCTAATATTGCCAGTCACAAAAAGTAGTAATGATTAGTAGTTTTCAAATAAAATGGTAGTTATTAGTAGTTTATATATTTTTATAAATTAACACTAATTAAATATTTTATTCGTTAAACGTTCTTTTGCGTCACCAAAGGATTTTTTTATGAGCGTTATTAAAAAAAAAAAAAAAAACAACAAGCTAGTGTGAGCAAAGTGCAAGTGCTGTTTATTATAGTTCGTTATTTATTATGTCAATATCTCATTGTGTGTGTACTAACCTTAGGTTAAGCTGTATTTACTAAAAATATATGGATCTTTTTCCGAAATAAATAATTTGAATTTGAATTTGAATTAAATCAGTATCATGGCAGGATAAAACCTTTATATTTGAAACTTAATTAATATATAGCCACTCAATTGCTTTTGGTAGCTACGGCTACCTGTCATCGCTCTTATTTTATTATATAAATAGAGTCCAACTCAAAATTCGAAGCAATTGAGTGGCTATCTGTATAATTGAAAACTGTCAGCACTTTTGACAGTGCTTAATGGTGTCTTTTTTGGTTATTTAAAACATTGCATACTATAAGTAGTATTTGCATCATGGCCATGATGGTAAGAAAGCGCTGAATAAAAGGTTGCAAAAGTAAATATTTTGGTGGCTGTAGTATATTTTTTCAGGTAAGATATCGTCATGAAAGCATGTCAAACTATGATAAAGTACTAATAGTGACAATGAATTTACATAATTACCGGATAATTCCTATCTATATTTTACTTCGAGAAATATTATTTGTACTAAAAACAACCTGAGCAAAAATGTATTGAAGTAACGTCTTCCACGGAATTAGATCACCATTTTAAAACTTTTGATAAAGGTACATTTATTTTGAGCTATCGTGTACTAAAATATCTCCGCCTAATACGGGCTAAATATGGAATAAAAAAAGAACAAACAGAAATGTTTCAAATAAATATTATCTCCAAAAGTAATGACGGTAAAACGCACGAAAAAAATTCAAACGTGGTTTTAATAAAAAAAATTGTAAGTAGACCTGTTCTTAAGCAATAAAATAAAATGTAAATTTCATGACCTGGATTGGATATGAGCAAACTTACATAAATATAAAAAAAACTACAGGACCTATCGATTTAAGAGTTTTAGTCTGATTCATTTCATTCATAATTTCAGAGCTTCGCTCTTGTCGGTGGAGTAATCGCCACTCTTCCCTATTTCTTGATAGTGTTTTGGTCTCCTGATACGACATAGTGCCCTATCACTTTCTCTTTCACTTGACTAAAAAACGTAATTCTTGGTCTTCCTCTGCCTCTTTTCCCGTCCACTTTGCCTTCCAGGATGTTCACAAAGAAAGCATCATATCGCATCAGGTGTCCAATCATCCGTCCTCTTCTATTTTGGATGGTTTTCAGTAAGGGCCTTATCACACTTGCGATTTGCGAGCGTATTTTGTATGAAGGCGATCGCGCAGCGTGTTCGCCGCGTCGCTTATTTTATTTGTATAGAAAATACGGGTCCATATTGGCTCACATAAAATCGATCCTCCGAATTTTTCTTCTACTACCGATTTGTAGTCAGAATCATCACTCTTCCGAATTTTTTACTTCATACTTTTGTCCGTCATAAATTTGTACTACTACTAACCGAGTTCATAACATACAGTTTTCAGAACATTGTAATTCATAATGTCGTCACTAAGATTATGTGTGTAGTCATAATTCTGATTTTCATATTTATTTTATTCAGAACTATAAATTACAATAAACATGTCAATCATAACATTTAAACATCGATACAGTTTTTCTTCAAAACGTTTTTATTCATAATGCTTGTTTTCATATTTCTTTCAATAATAACCATAAAAATTCATAAACATTGTAAATCATAACATTAAACAGAACTCTGGAGTCTACTCATATTAAAATTGTTGATGTCGAAACATTTTGATTACATTTGTATTGTTGCTATAATTCATCATTGAGGGTATCTATTGTTTTGCACTGACGATACGTCTTAACTCGGCCGGCTGCAAGAGTAGGGGTTTTGTAAAGCCACGTTTTGTACAGCCATATTTTCCGAGTCAATTATGACTCAAAAAGCATGCAAGTATTTTGACGCTCCGCTTGCTTCGCTCGCTCCGCTATACGTGGTTACAATACAAACCTAACCTAACCTACAGTTTTCGGTTTCGGACACATGTTCCATTTTGGCGCAGTTCTTCCTAACGGCATATGCTAATGCCTCTTACATACTAAATACTGTTTCTTTTTTAATCCATCCTGGCTATGCATTTGCTTATTGAATTTTGATGTAATAGTAGATTATTTACGAGTAAACATACAAGCAAGCATGCAAACATTTTGACGCTCCGCTCGCTTCGCTCGCTCCGCTATACGTGGTCACAATACAAACCTAACCTAACCTACAGTTTTCGGTTTCGGACACATGTTCCATTTTGGCGCAGTTCTTCCTAACGGCATTAGCATACTCTTACTTACTAAATACTGTTTCTTTTTTAATCCATCCTGGCTATGTATTGAATTTTGATGTAATAGTAGATTATTTACGAGTATACATACAAGCAAGCATGCAAACATTTTGACGCTCCGCTCGCTTCGCTCGCTCCGCTATACGTGGTTACAATACAAACCTAACCTAACCTACAGTTTTCGGTTTCGGACACATGTTCCATTTTGGCGCAGTTCTTCCTAACGGCATTAGCATACTCTTACTTACTAAATACTGTTTCTTTTTAGGGTTCCGTACCCAAAGGGTAAAAACGGGACCCTATTACTGAGACTTCGCTGTCCGTCCGTCCGTCCGTCCATCCGTCCGTCCGTCCGTCCGTCCGTCCGTCCGTCCGTCCGTCTGTAACCAGGCTGTATCTCAACAACGGTGATAGCTAGACAGTTGAAATTTTCACAGATGATGTATTTCTATTGCCGCTATAACAACAAATACTAAAAATAAAATAAAATAAATATTTAAGGGGGGCTCCCGTACCACAAACTTGTTATAGATTATATATAATTATGTATAGGTACGGAACCCTTCATGCGCGAGTCGGGCTCGCACTTGCCCAATTTTTTAATCCATCCTGGCTATGCATTTGCTTATTGAATTTTGATGTAATAGTAGATTATTTACGAGTAAACATACAAGCAAGCATGCAAACATTTTGACGCTCCGCTCGCTCCGCTATACGTGGTCACAATACAAACCTAACCTAACCTACAGTTTTCGGTTTCGGACACAGGTTCCATTTTGGCGCAGTTCTTCCTAACGGCATTAGCATACTCTTACTTACTAAATACTGTTTCTTTTTTAATCCATCCTGGCTATGCATTTGCTTATTGAATTTTGATGTAATAGTAGATTATTTACGAGTAAACATACAAGCAAGCATGCAAACATTTTGACGCTCCGCTCGCTCCGCTATACGTGGTCACAATACAAACCTAACGTAACCTACAGTTTTCGGTTTCGGACACATGTTTCATTTTGGCGCAGTTCTTCCTAACGGCATTAGCATACTCTTACTTACTAAATACTGTTTCTTTTTTAATCCATCCTGGCTATGCATTTGCTTATTGAATTTTGATGTAATAGTAGATTATTTACGAGTAAACATACAAGCAAGCATGCAAACATTTTGACGCTCCGCTCGCTCCGCTATACGTGGTCACAATACAAACCTAACGTAACCTACAGTTTTCGGTTTCGGACACATGTTCCATTTTGGCGCAGTTCTTCCTAACGGCATTAGCATACTCTTACTTACTAAATACTGTTTCTTTTTTAAACCATCCTGGCTATGCATTTGCTTATTGAATTTTGATGTAATAGTAGATTATTTACGAGTATACATACAAGTAAGCATGCAAACATTTTGACACTCCGCTCGCTTCGCTCGCTCCGCTATAAGTAGTCACAATACAAACCTAACCTAACCTACAGTTTTCGGTTTTGGACCCAGGTTCTATTTTAGCGCAGTTCTTCAGTTATGTGTAAATTTTGCCAAGAGTCCGTTAGGACTCTTGGCAAAATTTACACCATTGCATAATTTTCTATAGTACACACGGACTCGGAAAACGTGGCTGTACAAAACGTGGCTGGGCAAAACGGGTTCCAGGTTGCAATAACGTTAGTTAGTGAGATGTTAGAATTGAACTGAGCGTTAATACGTTATCTTATCAATATGCAGGAAAAATATGTTAATACTTTTAAAACAAGTCGTGGGGGTTTGAAATTAAATGTAAATGTAAGTCACATTATTTATAAAAAAAAATAATGATGTCGGAGTTTATAAGTCAACACAAGTCAGTGTACAAATTATATGATAGTGAAGTTTATGAGTACAAATAAGTCTACTTATAAAATATATGATAGTGAAGTTTATGAGTAGAAACCAGTCTGCTTAAAAAAATTATGACAGTGAAAAATAGGATCAAAAACAGTTATGATGAATAAAAGTATGAAAACAAAAAGTAGTATTAGAGATATTTATGATAAATTACATTATGATTTCAAATGGTTCGGAGTTATGATCGGTAGTAAGAGTGACTAAGTATGAGTAGTGACTATTATGATGAAATTTTTTATGAGAAACATTTTCGGAGATCCAATAATCGGGGTTGAAAAATTATGTGAACTTTGGCGCACCCAGAAAATACGCTCGCAAATCGCAAGTGTGATAAGGCCCTAAGCAACGGCCTTCCTTTACCATACTGAAAACCTCTTCATTGGTTTTCTTTTCCGTCCAGCTAATACTTTCCATTCGCCTCCAACACCACATCTCAAACGCTTCCAGCTTTTCTCTATCCCTTTGTGTTTAGTCTGATATTCGTAATTAATTTTATATATCGTAAATTTTGAAAAAAAAAACCGCCGTGTGACAAAAACGGGGTTTTTAAAAGACTGCTACGGCCGAAACGACCTCAGTTTTAAATATCGGTGTAAAAACCAATTTACCCCGATCCTTAGGTACAATATACAACGAAGACGCAGTTTACTGTACACCCACAGGCCTTAACACGTTGCAATAAGGTTTAAATTTGTTTGCAAATGTGGTACAGTTAAGTATCAGTGTCTTCGATAGTACCAACAATCAACTATACACATTACACAGTGATGTAACTGGCGTGTTTAAGACTTATTTTATTTATCTGACCTTTATTGCATAAAAGCAAAATTACTTATCGTACAAAAGGCAGACATTTCTTTTTTTAATGCCTAGAGGCATTCTCTACCAGTCCACCTTAAGGCAAAGTAGAAAACTAAAAGAGTGAATGATTTTACAGTCAACCTTTAAGTATATCAAAACAGAAAAATAGTACCTAGGCGGTGCAACTGAGTTTCACATATAAAGTAACAAAATATAATACCTAATTTCATTTTTACATAGTAAGTACACTATTTTTATCAGTATTGTAACATTCATAACGTGTACAGAAAGTATAGGTTGATATTTTGATAATTTTTATTAACGTTTTCAAGTCATTTGTTTTTCTGTTTCGTCCCGTTCTTCTTCCACCGGGTTAGTAACCGTTAGTACTGTAATAAAGAGTAGGTAGTGCGTAGACGCGTAGTCTTGCTTTGGTAAAACAGAGCTATACAGCTAGTTCATAAAGTAACGGTACGGTAGTCACAATCTTACCTACCTAATTAATTTATAGTAGCCAAAAGAAAAATAAATTTATGCAAACCACTTATTTTTTTTATTATTCTTTTTATATCCTCATGAATGTGTTAATGTCCACGTACATTAGTATCAGAATATGTATGTTTTTATGGGACGGGAACCAAAAAAGTAGGTATTTCTTAAACAAAAATGCATTATATTATAAAGCTTATTTTATTAACCTTCGAAATTCGGGTAACATTTGTTAATGAGTTAATTAAATGTTAAAGCTTCAAAAATGCCAAATGAAATCGTTTAAGATTGTTGCGTTTCTGTATGTGTCTGTCCTTGGTCTGCCTGCAAGTGTTCACCGTGATCAGTATCCGCGGCCGAGCCAACATCGGCAGCTTTCATTTGATTTCTCTGAAAATAAAAGAAGAAATGGTAATATTTTTGAATTATAATCCCTGGAAACGACTTAACTAGTGGCTTCTCAAGTTTTAGGGTTTTTGGGACTTTGGTGTTTAGACATTAGAGTCAACTCACGCTAACTTTTCCAAGCAAATGCACTGTCAAACAATACAAAGTGAGAGGATACTTTTATTAGGTTTATATATAACAATATGTGTTCTTGACATTATTTTGTACTGTGTGAAAGGGTAATTTGAGCTTAGGTGCTAGTGCACCGGAAGGGATGTCCCAACCTGGGACGCCGACGTGAGGGTTCTATTTTACTAACAGTACGTAACTCTAGGGTTCGGCACCAGAACAAGTTGGGTAACCATGGACGTTATAATCTTCTTTCACTCGTGCTTCTTATAGTGCACGAAAATAAAATACACAATATAAAACACAGTCTGGATTACCAGAGTTGTAATGGAAGTGCTGAACAATATCAGTGTCATAGTGTATTTCATAGTGACCTACACCATACCATAGCTATATGCCGGATGTCCGGCTCCACCAAAGCTCAGTGGAATCCCGGGCCCGATGGAATCTCGCCTATTGTGCTGTAGATGTGTGCTACAGAGTTGGCATCGGTTTTAACGCACCTCTCTCGGCTCCCATACTCCACTGGTATAGCCCGACTTCGTCGAAGTCAGCTTCGGTGCACCCGATCCCTAAAAAAGGGCACCGTTCTAATCTTCCTTCGGTACCTAGAGGACCACCAGCTGCTTAGTGATCGTCAATATGGTTTCCGTAGAGGCTGCTCGGCTGTTGATCGTCTGGTTTAACTGACGCATCTGTGGCACAGGCGATTGATAATAAGGGTGAGACATTGGCAGACAGTTTGAATGTAGCGAAGGCCTTTGATCGGGTTTGGCACAAAGCACTTCTTTCGAAGCTTCCACCTTATGAGCTTTATTGCAGACAGATGCATAAAGGTCGTAGTTGCCGGATCATGCACTGAACCCATGTCTGTGAATGCTGGTGTCCCTCAAGGCTGTGTGCTTTCGCTCACACTGTTTCTTCTGCATATCAACGATATGCTGCAAATCTGTGGCATTCACTGCAATGCGAATGATAGCACGGCGGGTGATGCCTCCTACACCGGCCGCGCCAATACTTATTTCTCGGGAAATAATCATAGGGAACCGTAAAAAGCTTGTGTCTCCAAACAACTTAATTTAGTCTAGTTTAGCCCCGCCAAGACACACCTTTGCGCGTTCACCGCAAAAAACTCTGCATTTGTCGCATGATCGCATCACCTCATTTTGCGAGCACTCCTCTAACTGCCTCAGCCACTATTGTCAGATTCAGATTCTTTAGATTCAGATTCTGTATTGCGAAACCATGGTATTACAGTTGTTGTTATTGTGGAAGCACAAACATGGACCCTACTAGGGTATAGCAACAATAATAGACTTATTCTTAACTATTTTAATACAATTATATATCTGACATGAGTACTTAGAATTATACCTATTTACCTTATTTATTATCAAAATATTTACGAATATTCCATGACCTCTGCTACTGAATACGGACATTTATTTATAAGATAAGTTTTAAGGCCCCCATACATGACCAGGTTTACCTTCAGTTCCATCTGATCGGACTTAAATCCGTACCGTGTATGAATGAAACGGCCTTAAGGTCACCACGCTTTACGGCGGCCGGATGGACTGAAGCGATTCAATCACATCGGCCTGATCAGTTTTGCCTTCCCGTGTATGGGGGCCTTTAAGCTTAGTTACATATGTGCTATGATTTTCTATTTTCGAAATTTCTTGGGGAATTTTATTAAAGATTTTAATTGACATTGCATGGGGGCCTTTGCTTGTCATTTGAAGCTTGGCAGGGACTGGTAGAAGCAGTTTATTGCGGGGGCGCAAGTTGTGTGATTGAGAGTTTAAAGTTTGAGGTTTGTTATATAAGGTCAACCGGGGTAATTGCCACTTTGGGGTTATTGCGTCTATTTCAGTTAATTTTTAAACGACGTTAGTTACTACAACTTCTGCCATTTAGTGATATAGGAATAAACTACTTGGAGGGCAACACGTAACATAGAGGACGTTTTGGCGTATCTTGGTCAAGAGGTCGACCATTTTCAAATTTAGTGTCATGCTAGATTTACACGTTGCATGAGGTAAGTCAACAAAATAAGTGTACATCCCTGTTTTTCTTTAGATATTTGATAATTATTTGTAATAAATGTGACTACTATTAGTACGGCGATATGTTCGAACCACTATTTTTGTTGATAATGCTTTGGGTTTGGAAAAAAATCGATGTCAAATTCTTGGAGGTTATTTTTTAAATTTGGCAAAATGCGTCTAATACGTTGAGGTAATTGCGTCTGTGTATCGCATTTGCCCCAATGTCAGGTGTCGACAACCTTTTTCTTGATCCTAGGTTTTAACAGTATATAGAACATTTTCGAGCTTATTTTTACCAGAATTAATGCATTTTATGTAGTTTTAGTGTCAAAGTTTAAGTAAGAACCTAGTCGGAATTTCGTTTACTGATAAACTCCCAATTTTTTTTATTTTATTTAAAAAATCAACGCCAGAGGGCCTGCTGCAAATCGTGAACAAAGTTTTGCCTCTCTGCCGCAAATGTGATTTCATTTTCGTTTTCTATATCCCAAAGGATTATATGGGTAAGGCCGCGGAAAGTTACCAATTTGGACGTCTTAAATTTACCCAGCTGATTAAAAAAAAATGGTAATCCCTACAGTTTCAAAAATATTTTTATTATATGTAGGGATGAGAAATCTCGTGGTCGCAAGTTAGATAATTGATATAAACCCGTAACGAAAGTTGGTTAATTTTTTCGACCACGCATCATAAGTGCTCTGTTATTTTAGGTTTTTTTTTTAGGTTTAAGACATTTATTCTCATAAGAACATAATATAATACATTGGGGTTTCATAGTTCCATCACACGCGTGTTTGATTATATTGATTTTAATGTGCCATGAAAATTTTGTTTACAGGCAATATAAAGCTAATCATTTTATAACTTGATGTTTTTTTTTCTTAGCTACGTTATTCAATGGGAATATTTTCCAGTATGATCTAAGCTTTATAACGACTTATGTTACGTCTTATGATAACATAACGTATTTCTTTTTGTTACTTAAATGTCACATTGGTAAATTCCCGCGGCCTTAAGGCTGATTTAGACGATGCCAATTTTGAGACGCCTAAATTACGGCGCCTCGAAAAGGCACCGTATAAACACTTTCCGCGCCATTTTTTCGCCGCATGCCAGCGCTGGCGCGGAATAGAACACGAGCCTATTTTTTGGCGCCAGTGACCCCCCCTCCGCGTCTCTCGCTGCCACTAATGACTGGTACTGAAAAAAAGCACCGTGTAAACACGACTGGCGGCGAGATTTAGGCGGCTGAACATAGTCATTGTCTAAACGGTCGGAGGTGTGCCGTGCGGTAATCACTGGCGCCGTAATTTAGGCGTCTCAAAATTGGCATCGTCTAAATCAGCCTTTACCCATATGATTAATACTTACAAAGTACAAAGTAGATAAAAAAAATGATAATGTTGAAATATTTTTCTATCATGGAACACAGCAGAGGGGCACACAAATTCTCATTTTTTGATATGTATTTTTCCTATTCTTTATACCCCTCGCGGCGAACGATGAGTCCTATGACAGCTGTCATCTCAATACGTTTTATAACCTATAATCGAAAAAATGTACTGGTGTCATAGGACTCATCGTTCGCCGCAAGGGGTATAAGTGTGATGACAAGCAACTCCGTAATTCAATCCGCTAAAAAACATGGGTAAGTACATAGAAGAAAGTATTGACCTTAAATATCTTTAACAAACTCCTCTTCTGGATAAAATCTCCACTATAAAATTTCACTCATTAAATAGGTCAGTGACAAAGATAAAAATTAAAGCTCTCGGAACATTTCTAGATCTAAGACTTTTGACCGACTAAAAGGTTTACAACATCTGGAAATTAGGTTTGGATAAATGCGTCCACATATTGTAGACGCGTTTACCCAGATTATACTATTTTCTATCTGAGGTCGTTATAACTGTTTATGATCCCTTGTATTTAGCTTTATCTTCTAGAATACTGTATTGCAAACATGTTTCATAAATTTTTGAAAGCCTCTTCGTAATTGATCGTGAATGGCTTAAAAAAGACGCAATTATCCCAACTGGGACAAATGCGTCTAAATTTCCGTTTTTTATAAAAACATCTGTATATCGTTTAATCATCGCAAGCCAAAAACGTTACTACACGAATTTTATTGGAAAAAAGCCACAGGAAGCACAGCGCGTAAGAATATTTCTATACACTAATTAAATATTTCATAACTTGGGGTTAAATGAGAGTATAAAATATCAAAAAAAACAGTGACGCAATTACCCCGGTTGACCTTAGGTTCATATGTTTTCGAACAAACTTGCTTTCTAATATATATAATGATGTAAGAGTAAGGATTTTTAACTTCGAGAATTGTGGTGTGGCCTACAGCTCTCGTCATTTTTTATGTTTAAAATCCTTATTGTTGTTGACATTTCGAGTGAAATCCAATTCCGCGGCCATTTAGAGGGTAAGGCTAAATTAGCCTCCAGGAAGCTCGGTGCTCAACAGATCGAAACAGTATTTCACATGGAATACTGTTCTCATCTATAGGACCGCACCAGATGTCCAAGTACCAGCTTCTCCCTCTTAGACCGCGTTCAACGGAGAGCGACTCGTATCGTCGGCTGCCAGCAAACGTTCTGATCAGATATCCTCACTCTGCATTCCTTATCGCTTATAACGGGGAGTGCTCCGAGGAATTATTCGGATTGATCCCTGCCGCATCTTTCCGCCATAGTGCTATGCGGCAGTAAAATTCATCTTCACCGCTTAGATAAAGTCTGGCTAGCCAAATAATGTTGACAGATATTTCCTTGTGGAATTCCGAATTACCAATTGTCTATTATTTAATTTGATTTCAACAATTTAGTAGGTAGGTCCTCTATACATAATTTTGATACTTTATGTACTACCTAGTTCTAACATTCCGATCGAGTTGAAATTTGGCATAGTACGTACTTATGTAATTTTTTTGGTGACGGATTAATATGGTGTTATCGAGCTAGGTCTTATTTACACTAGGTACATTTAATTTTTCGCCTTGTATATGGTTAGAAAGTTTAATTAAACATATATGTTTGTGGTTGACTGTACTGTACATAGTGGTAGAAATTATGTGAGCTGGCTATGAGTGCACGTCATCATATATTTAACTTATTTCATTAGGTAAGTACCTTACGTGTGCATGGAAAATATAAAATATGTATAGTATCAAAACTATAATTCCTACTACACAAAGTGTGACCAGCCGCAGATTTTTTAAATTTGTCGCCTAAACTGAGTAATATTTCATTAACCAGACTATAGTTGGCAGTCCCACAACTGTGCGTTTTTCTAGAAATTTCCTGCCTCGCACTTCATTGTGGATTGAATTGTCGCTTGCGGTATTTCCGGACCGACATGACTAGGGATCGGACGATCGAGTGCAAATGACATAAGGAACAAGACTTATTTCATAATGGAATAGAGCTATCAATGTAACATATTTTATATTGTTGATAAATGTGTCGATGTCGACGTAGATAAAATGTCAACGTAAATATTTTATCGATAAAATGTCAACGTAAATTTGGATGCCTGGTAATTAATAGTTTGAGCGAACTTAATTTTAGACCCGGTCCGTCTGAATGTATCATTGTTGGCTCCAGAAACAATCAAGCATTCGTCCTATAAATGGATATCCGAGAATATGGAGAAACTCATGATAATCTGCTATTATAATACTAAAGAAGATAAAAGCTTGATCTGCCCATCCGAAGATTCCGAGTATATTATTCGAAGATGATCCATTGAAAAATTAAATGTAGGTAGGTATATACTTTACTATCACTACATAGTATAAAACAAAGTCGCTTCCTACTGTCTGTCCCTATGTATGCTTAGATCTTTAAAACTACGCAACGGATTTTGATGCGGTTTTAATAGATAGAGTGATTCAAGAGGAAGGTTTATATGTATAATATAATACATGCATAATATAGCATTGCACCTATGCGAGGCCGGGGCGGGTCGCTAGTACTTAATAAAACAGATTCAGCTCACTCGCTCTATGTTTTGTAAACAATTATTAACCAGGAGACAATATAATAATATGTACATCCAATAAAAGTGTATACCCACTATTTATAGACGAAGAAATTCATCACCATTGATAACGATAAAATTATTACGTCGAAATATTATCTACGACAACTCGACAAATTTATCGACATTATAAAATATGTTACACTGATAGCTACTCCATTATGAAACAAGTCTTGTTCCTCATGTCATTTGCACTCGATCGTCCGATTCCTAGACATGACCATGAAAGGCCGGCATCGCACTTATGATTCCTCTGGTGTTGCAGGTGTAAGGACGGTAATCGCTTACCATCAGGCGATCCGTTTGCTAGTTTGCTTCCTATGATACAAAAAAAATGCAGTGGTGTGGTAGATATATCCTTTAAAAAAAAATTAGTTACCCACTCTATTACTCCAGGTCAGAATATTGTAACGGGAAAACAGGTCAACACACAAAATAATTTACCGAGTGAGCGATACGTTTCTATTTCAGCTTCACCAAAATTTCTTTCGTATGTCCGCCAGATGTCTGCATGTTGGGCTGTTCGGATGTTCGAGCCGCAATTCTCAACCGATTCTAATGAAATTCTATGAATAGGTTTTATAAGTAGGTATTTAATTTTTTTTCGGTTCCGATTGCCCAATCATGGCATGTCTACAGCTCAGAGAGCCACTAAGTATACCATAGGTTATAAATCTTACAGCAAGCGACTCCGAACTCTTTTGCATCTGCATGAGGACAAAGGCCGTATCGTCCTGTTCAGAATCACTGCTCGAAGTGTGGGCCGGATCCTGCGTAGGCCGGCGGCGGCTCTCGTCGAGTAAAGGGAACATCTGTAATAAGGAAATGCATTTATAGTCATTATCATTACCTTTACCTTTAACCTTTGAAAATAGAAGAATGAATAGACGTATAAGTGGTGGGAATTGTTTGTTAGGTGTTGTGTTTTTAATTCGTATTTCTCGCTTGCTTGATTTTGTCCCTTTACGGCCGCTTTTTAGGTAGGTACACAGTGTTTTGGTACCGTCGCCATCAGATATATCGCAGCATATAAGGCGTTCATAAATATCTGAACACGTCTCTTATTGACTGGGCGTTACAGTACATGTTCAGATATTTATGAACGCCTTATATGCTGCGATATATCTGATGGTGAATGTGCCAGATACAAAAACAGAAGAATCGTTTTTCTTATTACCGTGTAACCGTCCAATTTGCCCAGCGGGTAAATATCCGCGCGGTTTTAAAGACATGTTGACTTTTTAAGCTAAATATAAATTAATACGTACGTTCCTCCATTTGCTATGAAATAATTTTAAATTTTTTATTTCTTTTTAGGGTTCCGTACCCAAAGGGTAAAAACGGGACCCTATTACTGAGACTTTGCTGTCCGTCCGTCCGTCTGTCACCAGGCTGTATCTCCAGAGCGGCGATAGCTAGACAGTTGAAATTTTCACAGATGATGTATTTCTATTGCCGCTATAACAACAAATACTAAAAATAAAATAAATATTTAAGGGGGGCTCCCATACAACAAACTTGTTATAGATTATGGTACGGAACCCTTCATGGGCGAGTCGGACTCGCACTTGCCCAATTTTTTAATAATCAACGCCATCGTAGCTGGAGTAGTGCGCTTCGAGCTTCAAACGCTGTCATCCTATCACATGTTTAATTGTGTGAACTAAACACACATCTGGAGCCTTACCACGATCTCTTAACGCGACTCACTTTAGGCCCTAAACTGAACTGTATCGCTATTTCATACCATGACATTGTATTTACGACTCAGTTCAGATGACAGTTCAGTAAGAGCGTCTCAACTATTTCATTCTCACATTTCAAGTACTTTTCGTACCACGATGTGTCACTTGAGACGAAACTGAATCGCACGAGTGTCAAATTTTGCGACTCATAAAAAGTTCCTCATTGAATGTATCGTTCTGGATAGTTTTGTGTAGAATATTTATTAGTTCTTAGCTTTTGTTCGCGACTTGTCTCGCACAGGTCTGGAAACGTGTCTGTGTAACTTCCTACCGTTTTATTCAGGGACGTATTTACCCTAGGGCGATTAGCCCGGGGCGCCAAACCGACAGGGGCGGCGTAGGCGCCCCTGGCCGTTTGCATTTTGTTTTGGTATTGGCGCCTTTCAACCAACTATTACTTTTCACCTTTTTTTGTCAATCCGAAATTTAAAATGAACATGAAAAATAACAAGAACAAATAGTTTTGGTCGAAAACATGCTTGTAAGTTTGTCAATATCTTCGGGGCGCGTCTGTAAGTAAGAACATGAACATGCTTCAAATATAGGGCGCGGGCGCCGAGTGAGGTCGCGGGCCGGCAAGAGGGGCGGTGGCAATAGGCCATACATATATCAGCGTTGCCAGATCGGATCTTTTTACACTATATCGGTCAATTTTGTTACTACGTACCCCCGCGCCGAACAATTTCGCTCTAGCTGCGCTCGCGTTTTCATCTGATCGTGTTACTACGCATCCCCGGGCCAAAATGGTAATAAGTAGATAGAACTTCGTGTTTTTCGGTTCCATATGACTACTGCAATACTACGGTAAAGAGCTCGTAGCTTTGTATGGATTTCATAGTAAGATACGTTTTTTTTCCGTAGCATTGCAGACTGTAGTAACTAAATTAGCCGCTCGAGGGTGCTTTACATCATGCTTCTTTATTTGGTTACTATTTAAGTTCTTAAACCACAATATGATTTTTAATAGATTGAATTATAAAAACAAGTAAACTATTTTGTAAAACAAAGAACTGGAGTTACAAACATTTGCACTGAACCTAAAATAGGCAACTATAATTGAACATATCTTTAAGCAGTTGATAATTTATTTATTATTCAAAAAAGTTACACAGCATTACAGTAATAAAACCAATAAGGCACTGAACTACAAAAATACATATAAACAAGACTTATAAAACTAGTTAATTTAGGCGACACAACCGCGTGGGTCCTTTGCGTCGTCTGATCTGGTGTATAATTCGGCAAATTACCGCGGAACTGCCGAAACACAACACCCTTCCGCCAGAAGTCTGCACTTGCGATGGTGTCCTGCAGCGGCCGCGGCACGCACACCACAAATGAGCTGAAGTACACGTAGTGCCGGGACTGCAGCTGGATAATATTGATATCATGGGGTCAAAAATATAAGCCCGATTTCAAAGGTCTCTATCTCGGCGGGAGACAGCTGGCGATAAAAACGGAGCTTTTAACATTGTCATTGACACACTTGATATTATATGGGTGATAAAATCACTTCACCGCATTTCCTGGTCACAATTTCTTTCCCCTGAACGAATACACTAAATCCGCGGAGGATTAAACTGAATTCGAAGATTGGCATACCACGTAAAATTCATTTGAAATTTAACAAATTTACATGTCAATGATTGACATGACATTATCACAGGCGGAAGGCGGCACACGTTCCGAGTCTTAATTACAATTCTTTTGAAATACAGACATTTTAAACTTTATTTCATTCAATAAAGCATTTGGTATGGCAAATGTTGTCATTAAATTAAAAAAAGAACATAAGTCCGCTATGAAATATATGTCTTTTCTTTTCAAAATTACCAATTAGTTTTAAACAGTGTGCTGCGAAATTAATTTGTAATATTTTAGTTACCGAACGGATAGAAGCCAGAAAGAGATAAACATATACGAAACTCACATAGCGGCATCCCTTTCGCGCCGTAGCGTCTCAATTGCAGACCAGAGACCACCCAGAGACAAATATCGGTCTTTCATTCACTTTATGCGATCGAGAATCAGCGCTGCTTTAAATGTGTTATGGTACGAAATTCAGCGATTCAATTTAGGTGCCTAAACTGAACTGCACTGCTTTTGGATAGTTTTTATAAAGATTGTGGTAAGGCTCCTGTAGTATGTACCACCTAATAATATAAGTATTGTGTAAGTTTGCAACGTTTAAGTTAAGTATGCGATACCTGCATATCGGCGTGGTTAATCTTCACGGATTTCGGTGCATTTGCTCTATATGCATGGCCAGGCGGGACGCAGCTTTCGCATTTCCACATTTGTCTCAATGCGTCCACTATTATTAAGCCGGGAGACACGACAAAGAAAATAACATTCAAAATAAATTCCACAGGTCTGAAAAAAAATATAAACACCTTTAAAACTCATTCAACTGTAAAATGTACTGGATGTCACAAATTCACAATGCAATATTGAATTTTAAGTTAGTCCTTTACAATACTGCCATGCCGAAAGTACCTACTTAATACTAACTGGCGAGCTGTTTATGATTAATTATAATGTGGCAGTTTAAATTATTCGCCCTATGTAGGTTATAGTTATCATTATCATTGCTCGATGCTCGAATCAGCGTTTGCCACTTTGAAAAAATTAAAAGATAAAGGAACAAGTTCATATCTATGATTTGAAGCCAATATCTTTTAATTTTTGCAAAACATCAAACAAAAATTAATTGTCCCCGCTTCTAAACATGAAATCCCTCGCTTCTCTAAACTAGAGAGTGTATGAGGATGTTTCATAAAAGTATGCAGTGACAATTAGAAACACACTCATAGAGACCAATTCAACTCTCGGTTCCCCGAATCCAGATAAAACGAAGCTCCACTTGTTCACACGATTATTTATTATAATATTTTAAACAACTTCTACAGTCAGCTCTAGTGAAATGATCAGACGGGTGTTGATAATTAATAGTAGCCGAAAAATCGAATGTCCGTACAGACTGACAACTCGGACTGTTCTCTGGCGGGAGTCCGGGTGCACGGGCCAGCTCTTGTCGTCGTACACCACGTCTCGGTGTCGGAGGGCGCTCTCGTAGTAGCGGTCAAGCTGCCGGGGCGTATCGAGGATCCGGTCCATACCCCACACACCAACCCAAGGACACACTAAACCCAGCAAGCCTTTCAACACGCCTGTGTAACAAAGAGAGGCTAAATTATCTAGCAGTTAAGTATCTAAGATATGAGTAAGAAAGCCCCCAGCCCGCCCATGCGGAGATCCGCGTGTGCCTGGCAATTCTACATCATATTTTATAGAATAATTATCGGGTACTATTTAAACAGGCTTCTTTTTAATAGCATTATTCGCCTCAGAAAATATAAGTTACCTTCTAAATTACTAAGTCAGCCACAACCAACGCGCGTCTGAATAATAATATCTCAGCCACTAGTTATCTTCTTTGTAAGCCACTGTAATTGTAACTTAGCATGGTGATTATTTTTTAACATCTAAATTTGAGGCATGCATTCAAATAGCAAACTTCTAAAATATTGTTAGGGGAAAACCGGGAGACTTGACCAGGTAGGAGACTTGAACCATCTCAAATATTTCATTCAAATTTCGTGCCATCGGCGCCGTTGATAGCTCGAAAGACACTTGCATAAAGGCGGTGGCTGCAAGTGCGCCATATTGGCCGCCATTAGTACGGTTCGGCTTTGAGCGAGAAAAACGTGTTCTTGCGTTTCAAAAGTGAATAAAAATATTTTTTTGCTTTCTAATGCAATTTCAAGAGTTTTGGAGGTAAGATCTGTTTTGTTATCAAATCGTATTCTTTGTTTAATGCAGTATTTTTGAGTTAATGTGTGTGGAATCGTCCGTTGCAATTGTTTAGAGGAAACATCACTTTCGTAAGGCAAGGGGGTAGCGGGAGACTTGACCACTCTGTCGGTGGGAGACATGATCAGTGGTTCAAATGTCCCACTCTGCTCTTTAGTTGATTATTATTTTATTATTTTATTTTTAAATGTTGATCATTTGTAAAAGAAACTCATTTATATTTTCGGGTTTTAGATTCCTGATGATTATTGTTTGAAACTTGCATAGTTTTCGCTTATAAGTGAGATTATAGTTCACAGTTTTTGTAATATGTAGAAAAACGAATTCATGTTGTTAATTATCATTACTTCTAAGAAAAACTCATAATAATTATTATGGTTTTATATGTTGTAATTAATGTGTATAATCGTACGTGATTCCTGAGATGCCTAGTTTTCTGTTAGAAGCGAGATCATAATTTATTTTCATTAACATTTACAAAAAACCGGCCAAGAGCATGTCGGGCCATGCTCAGTGTAGGGTTCCGTAGTTACCCATCCTTCACAATAGATGGGCTTAAATTAGGTACGAGAAAGATTTCAATCTCTATAAAAAAGGTCGTAAACGCCAAAGTAACTGTAATTACTTCTTACCTTCTGGAAGTTGTCGATTATACGCGCCAGATTGAGCGATATCTTTTCATGGAGTATGGTAGTTAACTAATATGTGTAACGTTCGAAGTATAAGGACACCGCGCGGCACTTACGTCATTTTAAAGAAAATTATGGAATTTTGCGATAACTCGAAAACGGCTCGACCGATTTTATTCAATATAGTTTTCATTGAAAGTAATTACAAAGCCTCATTTTCATGAATTTTTCCATAATTTTTTGACCCGTGGTTTAAAAGTTAGAGGGGGGGGGACGCTATTTTTTTTCTTTTCGGAGCGTATATTTACTAAACTGCTGACTTTATCAAAAAATTATGTTAAAAGACCCCTATTATTTTTAAAAGACCTATTCAACGACACCCCACACACTAGTGTTGAAACGAAAAAAAAAAATCACCCCCACTTTAGGTGTTCGAGAGGTACCCGAAAAAAAGTTTTTTTTTTAGGTTTTATTTTACCGTTTTGTCGGCGTCATACATACACATACTCATACCAAATTTCAGCTTTCTAGTACTAATGGTCACGGAGCTAAGCCGCGGACGGACGGACAGACGGACAGACGGACAGACGGACAGACGGACATGGCGAAACTATAAGGGTTCCTAGTTGACTACGGAACCCTAAAAACGGCCTCATGTCGTTAACTATTGATTATTTGTGAGAAAAACTCATGTACAATTTTGGATTTAAAGCTTATTTATTAATGTGCATAATCATATGTGATTTTTCTAATTAATTAGTTTTCTGTTACAAACAATATTTTCATTTCCTATGATTTACAAGTCAAAAACTAGCTTAATAATGTTAAATGTTGATTGTTTCTGTAAGAAAGTCTCGTCTTTAATTATGGCTGTGTTTTTCATTAAATATTAATAACAAAATAATAGTTATTTAAATTTATTTCTCCTAGATAAATGTATGGTCAATTCTCCCTCAAGCCCTGGTCAACTCACCCGTAGGGGTGGGAGATTTGATCCATTTTTCCGTTTTTAAAAAACATGAAATAAATAAATATATGTAGACTTTATCAACAATCTAATATTATCAAATTATACCCAACAAAATGAGACATACATGAGCCCAATTACAAGACGCTACAACTTATACATACAATTTAAAGCAACTTTAATGAAATTGGGGTTCACCTCTCCCGGACTTCCTATGAGACCAAAATAGTAACTCTATTAGCTTCTAATTTTATAACTTAGGATGTTTAAAATGTAAGTCATCCTACATTAATCGATCGTAAAATTTACCTAAAATTGTCATCAAATAGTATATTAAAGCCACTATCATTACATATGAACTATTGAGGAGAGAACAAAACAAAATACTTAAATCTCATTTTAGGTTAGGGTCGCAGTTTAACCTAACACTCCTACTCCTCGCTTCGCTCGTCGTCGTACCTAACCTAAGCCAAGTCGGACCTGCCTTAGAACTAGTTTAATGGGTTACGTACCGTTATCATTTATCAAACATCTAATGTTTAAACTTTTTTTTATATATTTTTTTTTTATTTTTTTTGGGGTCGCAGTTCAACCTAACACTCCTCCTCGCTTCGCTCGTCGTCGTACCTAACCTAAGCCAAGTCGGACCTGCCTTAGAACTAGATAAGAGAGAACGCAGATGAACCTATTGCAATATGAATGAACGAACGAATGACAATAAACAAACACGGGCGGGTCGGTCGGTACAAGAATCGAATGGCGCTCTCTGATTGGTGCAAATGGCCGGTGGCTGTCATGTCGCGCACCCGCGCCAAATCATACCTTCAGTGGCTATTTTCACGATAAAAGAATATGAAGTATTATTTTACATGTTAAGTTATGTTATAATATATGATGTTGTCTATGGAAGCTCGAATATATAATTTTAGAGGAGCTTGTATTGAAGCTGTAAAATGAAAAATGATGATGAGTTCCAAATTCCGTGGCCGAGTTAGTAAATTAGTTCGCAATGTATAAATTAGAAGGACAAGTAATAATAATTGTTGATTGTGACTTGACGCTTTCTTTAACATTTTTAGTTGGCGTTGTGAAGAAGATGAATTAGTTTATTAGAGGCTATCTCATATTCCCGATGCTTAGTTATTAAATGAGAAGTTCGACCATGTGGCCAAACAAAAAAATCTGTGGCCCTCTGTGGCCGGATTTATTATTTCTCATAACTATCCCATTTCGAATTATGCCACTTACGTCAGCTGCCACTTAAGCCAGATTTTTTTTCATAGATTTAAATTGAAATTCCAAATAGGCCAGAAAATCAAAACGGCTGAATTAAAAAGTGGAATATTCTAATGCCAATTTCGTTGGGTCCAGTTACGACAGTTTTCCTATACATATACCACTTACGTCGATGGTTGATCGGTTAGAAAATAAAAGAAACAACTTGTTTTTTTTCTTGATGGAACAACTCACCCGTTTTCTCGTTGGCCTACTTTAGGTGTATATGCAAAACCCACCTCCTGTATATGCTCGGCACGTGTGCTGTTGTGGTCGCAGTTCTAACATAACCTAACCCATAAAGTACTATTTCCACCAAACGGCCCCCAACGGATCGGAACGGAAAGAATACTAATAACGGATGTGGCGACAACCGATCGTGTCCGGCAGCATGTCGACGCATACGATCGGACGGGTAACAGCCGGTCGCACCCATCCATCATAATCCAGTGAATAAAGGGGTTTTACCTTACAAACGGTCCGGTACTTTTGAATTTTTGATATGTTATCAAATGGTTAGTGAGTGTTTAATTTAAATTCAAATTCAAAATTATTAAAATGCAAAATGCACAACCCTTCGCCCCCGCCGCCATATTGAAAAAAAATCAGATTTTTACTTACACCTTCGTTTAGGAGCATTTTAGCTAGAAAAGAGCTTAGGCAATGTTGTAGAAAATTAAAATTACTATAATTTACATTTCAAATTGTGTTTCAAGGACTGTTCGTTACGGAGATATGCACATTAAAAAAACTGTAAAATGTCGCATTATCCGGAAATTTGTCACCCCCAATACTTTAGTCTATATTCACCTATCAACCATCAACAATCGGCATCGACAGCCGAAAGGTTCCGATCGCACATGACGACAAGCGAACGGGGCTGATCGCAAGTGAACGGAGCCGATCGCGTGTCTCAGCATACTTTCGGTCGCGGAAGACGCCCGCGGTCAAGCTGAAGAGCGCAGCTTGATGGTAATGTAGACTTAAAAAACAGTACGTACATGATTCAGTATCGTTTAAAGACAATAAAATTCTTTCCGTTCCGATTCGTTGTGGAAATAGTACTTTAAACTTATTTACTGGTAGCAGTTCGGTTCCGATGCTTCGCTCGTTCTAGGCGTATTTATTGATTGATCAGTCCAGTCCAGTTGGTCGGAGTGGAATAAGGGAGTCAGGTCAGCATGCTGTAAATACTGCCGTCCAAGTAGGTCATATCTTTTTCTGTCAACAAAGTCCAATTAGGTCAGATATATTATGACCTAAATGGAACGAAAAAAATATAACATAAGTGGCAGTTGATGTGTAAATGAATCAACCCCTATTTCGTGGGCTGTCATACTTTTGCAGATAGGTACAGCGTTGTCGAACTCATGTACTCGTTGTCATAATATACCTATTCCCATAGGGATGTCCATAGTTCGACTTTCATAGTGCATTTCATAATTCATAATAATGAATGATGAAATGTATGGCATACCGCGAAAGTGTAGCGTGTAGCTTGAGTTATCGTACGTTATTTTTTGACTCTCACAGCCTATATCTAATTAATACGGACCCTATGATGGTCGCGTTTATCACTGTATTAAACGTGACCATCGGAAATGTTATAAAGCATTTGTCACACTCAACAATCCACTTGTAAAAAAATTACGAATTATGATATTTGTTTATCGAGTGATAATGGCCTTCTTACCATCATTTGCAATTTTGCACATGACTTTATATTATGATACACAAGAACAATATGCGTATTAAAAATGATAAAATATGCAATACCTATACATATACATACCTAGACATAATAACACCCCAATGACTCCAACCATGACGACAGCCACATTTATCGCTGCGACGTCTGTGTAGCGACTTGCGCGTGTGTAGCGGGCGCAGGCGCGCGGAGGCAGCCCCGCCGCGTCCTGCTGCGCCGCCGACATCTCCTGGCAAGGCAGCTTGGAGTCGTCACCTGCCAAACATTACATTTCATCACACGACTAATTGCATTTCTTAAAATATCAATATCTAGATCTAGCTTGGATTTTTGTCATACCAAGCGACTTCGACTAAGATTGTCTCTTAATTTTTATTTATTTTAAAACCATCCGTCTATTTTGTTCTGTAATAAGACTTAAAAAACGTAAATAATAAATATAACAAAATAACTACCGTAACAAACGCAGTCACAATGCCACACGCAGAAGCATTGGTCTCCCTTCTTGATGACCGCGTCCCGGACAGCGACGGACTCGTTATTCCCATTTAACAAGTAAACTACAATTAAAAACAAAATGTGATATTAATTAAAGGTTAGCAACCTCAGCCGACATAGATATAAAGCCATATCAGGCAATAGCGGGGGGCTGGAGTCCGATGGATGCGGGCGGCACAAGACCGTGCATGGTGGCTTTCTTCGAGGGATACCCACTTAACTTTGTCCAGTAGGTACCTAAATGGACTTCTTTTGGCTGATGATGATGGCAATGGTAATATTGACTAACAGTCGCGTATATCGCTTACTGTGAGATACTTATTGATTAATACTTAATAGTTAACAATGTTATATATAATAATTACTTAACAGATTTGTTTTTGTACCCGAGCAATGCTGGAGGTCGGCAGCGGACGCGCGAGGCAGCTGCAGCATCAACCGGCGCGTGTGGCGTGGTGGCAACAAGAGCGGCTCTGAAACTATGTCCTGCTTCTCTGCTAAGTTTAGACCTGAATCACACTCTCGTATCTGGGCTCTAAATCAAAATGTTTAGCTGTAATTGCGGGATAAAAAAAGCGGCAAGTTACCTAACAAACAGATTAAGTATACGATCAGTTCATAATTAGGCATATTAGGCATTTAAAAGCTCTGTTAAAGCGTATACCTAAATCGCGCCGCGACCAGACCCGTATTTGTTGCTTGCACCGTCACCGTAGAACGCGTTCCTCTAGTGTTATCGGCCACAATAATTGCTATGCGTCCAGGGGCACTAAGTACAAAATGTTATAGGTAAATTGTAAATACTTATAAAATAATCTTATTTACAGTACACAGCACGATTAATTTACCTGACATGAACTAGTTGGTTGTCGTCGGCCCGGGCTTCCACATCTACTTGAGCAAGACACTTGCCTCGGTGTGGTATGGTTAGATACTTCTCAGACTTGTGAGTTACAATATTAGGTTTATCTTCAGTACTGTTCCTTAGAGCTCTAGTAATTCTAACTAGTACTCTCCGCAGATGCTATATAATGAAATGTGAAATAAATATATCATGATTTTGGAACTATAAGATAAAGTGATTGAATACAGTTTACTTTACCTCATGAGTGTCACTGGTAGAAACGTTCATCAGAGTCCTTTTCAATTTATCAGTGCCATCAATATCCACTACATCCTTGGATGGTACCAGTAAAAAATTTACATTCTTGTCTATACTGAAAAATACGCTATGACGTTTATAATTTTGTGGCCCAAGTGATACGGGGTAATAAGTCATACATGAACCAGGAACTAAAATTCACAACTCTATTGTGAGATTTTGTTCTACGATTTCTTAATTTAGGTGGCTCGAATTGTACGCTTGTTCTTTGTTATTCGTTTCGGTAGTATACAGTATTTTGGTATGTAGTTTAATCTATTCTATAATTCTCCGCGCAAGCGCTAGCGCACGACTGCGACTGACCTAAGCGGGGTGTACCAACGCGACAAGTCCTGCGACATTTAATAACCAGCTACGACATGCTGAAATTTCGCCACCGTAACTTAAAATTTTGCCTGGACAAACTTTGATCCATTGTCATGTGTATTTAAATAGGTAAAATGATGAAATTATGTCAACATTGAAAAGGCTATGACTGCATAAATTATTAATTTGTTGCTTTACTTATATACATGCTTAAAACAAAGCCATGCCGAGCGCTTGTTTTATAAGAAGTAAGTTGAGGACAAGCCACCTTGTTCTTAAATAATTTACTTTTTTATTTATTTTTCAATATATACATAGTTATGTTTATTCAAATCTAAACTTGTAGCCAACTATTTTGTTATTCAAATAACAAACCATAAAAATCTTAGAAAAAAATATACTTTTTACACTGGGATTCTCAACCTGGTCGCGTAAAAAATGCTGTTGGGATATTCACCCAAGAATCTATTTATTGGACAAAAATAATGCACTATCTAACAAAAAAAAAATGAAAAAGTAGAAAAACTGAAAAACGTAATTTGTTTTTTTTACATAATTGCCAATTATTTTAAAAGTATAACAGCAATCTCAAAACAAAAAATATAGTCGTAAAGCTAGACATGTAGTTTCTAAAAAAAATAGTTTATTATATATATCTGTTGATCCATGGGAGATAATAAATAATATATTAAGCGTAAGTCAGGGCGATCTCAATGCATGATCGTCCGACATAATAGGGCATGTGATTCATAATTTTCGGTTAAATGAAGGATGAGGAATGTATTTTTTAACAAAAATAATGCCCTTCCTAACATAAAATATATTAAAAAGTGGGAAAAACTGAAAAATGACATTTGAGTTTTTTACAGAATTTCGGACAATTTTAAAAGTACCTATAACAGAAACCTCAAAACAAAAAATATAAACATAAAGCTAAACTTATATTGTTTCTAAAAATATATAGTTTATTATATATATCTGTTGATACATATGAGATAATAAATAATATTGAGCGTAGGTCAGGGTGATCTCAATGCATGATCGTCCGTGACGTAGGGTTTACTTAGTTAATGTTTTAAACACACAAAAAGTGCATATATTTTATTGTTTATGTCTCTTAGTATTTTAAATGAAACTACGCAATGTAAATTAATTTATTGTATATATTGCAGGATCCACTGCACTGACAGAGGTCTGAACATTTAAGCTACCTTTTCTTGCATTTGCACCTAATAAACTTCAGACATTACATGCTTCTGCAGCAACAGGCAAGTCCGTCCATGTAGGTTCCCAGTTGTTGATGACCAACCCCAAGTAAATGGACAGCGTAGTTTTCGAGCCAGTGCTAACTGACCTCAAACGTGCACCCCTTGATATACAATAGCTGTTTAGAAATGCCGATATAAAGCGGCTTTATATCAGCATTTCTAAAGAGCTATACGCCACTCATTCACTGAAGTACGCGAAGCTGATCTGAAATAATAATTATGATATACAATATTCTGGTTTAAGTTTTGAGATCCTATTATATTATTTTCAAAAGCAGCAAAACTGACCTATCATTTAATGTTATGTATGACATATATTTTGATAACAGCTATTACCTTCGCAATACGGCCCTTGATTGCTGACTCGAAACCTACAGTTAGGTCAGGAATATACATATGTATAAGATAGATAAGATTCTTTTTATAGCACAATTAAAAACAAACAAATTACATATTTATACCATCTGGAGGAATCACAACAAACACCATGACACAAAAAACCAGCTCGTTAGGGCACTTGGATTCCCCATATTCCTGTACGCCGCAGAAACGTCGACCCTGTTAGAAGTTGAGAAGAAGAAGATAGGTGCCCTAGAGATGTAGTGTTGGACGAGAATGCTTGGATTATTATGGACTGAATTCCGTACCAACGATTCTATACTTCGAAAACTTGGCATCAAGCAGCGTTTATTGTCTTTAGTACAGTCTCGCTCTCGTACCTTCACCTTCTTTGGCCACGTATGCCACCGGGGGGTGGAGGCTATTGAGCGACTTCTGGTCCACGGAAAGGTTGAGGGTACCAGGCCACGAAGAAGATCACCTATGTTATGGACCAACTAAATAAAAGCTGCAATAAATGCATCATCGTTACTACACGAATGCACGAGGAAGGCGGTTATCAGGTAAGAATGGCGGCGTGTTGTGAAGCTTGTCACCAATATCTGAAATGATGACCACGACACTGCCGAGAGTGAAACCAACGGAGAAGAAGAGGTCATAGAGGAGCATGGAGGAAAGGTTTCCCAAGCTTCAAAAGCACTTCTCTTTCCTTTACCATTGAACGAAGATACCGTGTCACATGTCACATCCTGTGAATGCGTGAAACTTTTGCTCTCTGTGGCCCTGTAAATAAACAAATCTGTATAAAACACCTGTATTTTCTTAATTTACTATGACCAAATATACCATTTTTACCTGGTGGCGATAATCATGATAGCACAGATATTGGTGATGTTATCTTGTTCCTATATGCTATGCACCCAAAGTTCCTCAAGCTGAGGTAAAGCTTGCATATTATGTGTAACTGTCGGTACCAACACATCAGTATCCACAGTATCATGAGACGTGAAGCCTCGATCATAGTAAATTAAGAAAATACGGGTGTTTTATACAGATTTGTTTATTTTCAGGGCCACAGAGAGCAAGAGTATTAAGAGACCCTCTTTCACGCATTCACAGGATATGATACGGTATCTTGGTTCAATGGTAAAGAAAAGAGAAGTGCTTTTCAAGCCTGGAAGCCTTTCCTGACCTACTGTAGGTTTCGAGTTAGCGATTGAGTGACGCATTGAGGAGGTAATGGCTTCCATCGAAAAATACGTCTTAACATCATATGATAGGTCAGTTTTTCTGCTTTTGAAACTGATATAATAGAATAATAGGATCTCAAAACTTAAAAAAATATATTGTATATCGTAATTATTATTTCAGATCAGCTTCATGTACTTCAGTGAATGAGCCCCATATATATATATTTACCAAGATAGACCAGCAGAAATAGAACACCTCCCACCGACCAAAGCCACTTTGTATCAGCATTTATCAAGGGGTGGGCGTTTGGGGTCAGTTATCACGCACTTGGGGTACCTACTTGGGGTTGGACGAAGGTCAACAACAACTGGGAGCCTACATGGACAGACTTGCCTGTTGCTGCAGGAGCATGTAATGTCTGGAAATTGTTAGGTGCAAATTACTGGTGCAATTGCAAAAAAAAGCCCGCTTAAATGTTCAGACCTCTGTCAGTGCAGTGGATCCTGCAATATATACAATAAATTAATTCACATTGCGTAGTTTCATTTAAAATACTAAGATACATAAACAATAAAATATATGCACTTTTTGTGTGTTTAATACATTAACTAAAACCTACGTCACGGACGATTATGCATTGAGATCACCCTGACCTACGCTCAATATTATTTATTATCTCCTATGGATCAACAGATATATATATAGAGCAATAGTCCGAGAAGCGATTTAAGTCTTGTTGAAAGTTATAAATGTCGTTTTCGTTGCATACAGCACGATATATTTTTAGGTCATCAGCGTAAAGTAGGATATTACAAAAATTGAAACATTCACTAATGTCGTTAATAAATATTGTAAACAACAAAGGACCTAAAATGGATCCTTGTGGGACTCCAGAGCTTACTGTTGTTGCGTACGACTCACATCCATTTATTGTTACTTTTTTTTTTTTACTTTTTATAATAATAATTTCACTTTACCTGTCACATAATAATGCATGTTAGCTATTAAGAAATGTTGCCACAGAATAGATAATAGTGTTACACCAATTAGCACGTAAGGTTGAACTGTCAGTGTTAATTGTATGCAATAAACAATAAACAATATATAATAAACTATATATTTTTAGAAACTACATAAGTTTAACTTTATGTTTATATTTTTTGATTTGAGATTACTGTTATACTTTTAAAATAATTGGCAATTATATAAAAAAACACAAATTACGTTTTTCAGTTTTTTCTACTTTTTCAATTTTTTTTTGTTAGGAAGTGCATTTTTTTTGTCCAAAAAATTGATTCTTCATCCTTAATTTATCCGAAAATGATATATCACATGCCATATTATGTATAGTTTTAGAAAAACGTCGTACGTGACTCTGATGTTCTGGTGGTGGCCTTCGGCTTCGGGCTTCTAATAGACACTCGTTTGTAATTCCTAGTTTACCACCCTTGTTACGTTACGTTACGTATATGTACTATTTTGCAGCATAAACGGCCGCATCTTTATTTTACGCTAACTTAAAAGTTCGTTTTTTCACAGCTTTGGCTGAGGACCTAGATACGGTAGGTAGGTATAAGGAATTAATTTCTTTTGAGGTACGAAACCCTAAAAAGACAGCTTATGTACAAAAGCATACTTATTTTAAATAGCTCATACCGAAATCGCTTGGCACCATGTTCGTATTTTCTTCTGCCAGTGGCACCAATAGACGTAAATTTGACTCGGGATATAAGAATTCCTCTTTTGGTATAAAGTCAACTAATTTGTATTGTGCGCTCATATCTGAGCTGCTCCACTCCGGTGACATCGGACCAACACTGAAATATTTAACTATTGTTTTAAAAACATAATGTAGGTAAGTTCCGTTACGGTACTCTATGAAACGGCCAAGCCATACTTTTGAAACCAAGGTGTAGGGTTAGTAAACTCAGAGCTTAGGGGCTTGAAGCCAGTTGATACCATACTTTTAAACCAAGGTGGTAGGGTTATTAAAGCCAGGGCTTAGGGGCTTGGTTTTTCCTGGGGTCTAATAACTTTTTTACAGCGAAAGCGTTATGAGCATGTGACTCTTGGCCGCCAATTTTACATGAAATGTTTTTGGTGGGATCTTATTTCTTTTTGTAAGGTGTAGTTTATTTTTATTTTTTTGGGCTGTAGCGTTTTATGAGCGTCAGCTGAAGTAGTAATAATTGTGTATTTAAGAAATACTTACGTTTAGCCCCATATAGTTATATATACTTTTATCCCCTATTATCGGAAACCCATACAAACTTCCATCCCCTAGTTTAAGGGGTTGGGGGGTAAAAGTTCCAAGTTTTAGAATTATTTTATTGCTTGTGTACTAATACTAGCTCACATACCAAATTTAAGCTTTCTAGGTCATCGGGAAGTACCTCAGAGGTTTTGATACGTCAGTGTATATATAAGTGAGTGGCAAAATCGGCGTATTTCAGGTACCAATAAAACCTAAAGTATAAAAGCTAGATCAATTAAATTTAGTACATTTCATATGTTCCCTAACTGCATCTTAACCTGTGAATTTGGGCGCTCTGGTGTTAACTGGGACGACCAAACGGTTCGAGAAAAGGTAGGTAGTGCCCCGCCTCTTTTTTTTTCGTCTTGGTGGGGGCACTACCGTGCCCCCAGATTTATTTCCCTCAGGACGACTTCGTCATTTTCTTAAACTTGTCACTTTTCCAACTTGTCTCTTTTGTAAGTCGGCATTTTCTTATTTGGTCATTAATAATATTAGTATGGATGGGCATAGGTATTATTAGCACAATTTCATTTTGATCATTTAAAATCTATTAGGAAGAGAAATACAGCGGTAGCTTCGCTCGCTCGCCTCGCGCGCTGTTGTGGTCATAGTTCTAACCTAACCTAACCCAACGGTCGGCTTTGGCGGTTGGTCGGCTGCTGCCGCAGCACGGTAGCTTTTCTCGCTCGGCTCGCGGGCCGAAAAGCCCATCCATACTAATATTATTAATGACCAAATAAGAAAATGCCGACTTACAAAGGAGACAAGTTGGAAAAGTGACAAGTTTAAGAAAATGACGAAGTCGTCCTGAGGTATTTATTTACCTGCAAGTATTTCTTACTCGTTCTTTCACAAGTTTCACGGCGAATCACTATTATTAGTCCAAGATTCGATATAAGAACGACCACCCCACATCTCATCTGTTATTTCATTTATAACAAAGTTTATACACCTACCTTAAATGTTAATAAATAATTTGCATTCAAGAAACGGATGAGCGACTGCGCTTGCATTCCTGATATTACTTAAGTGATTACGAGGTTAATATAACACAAACGTTATTTTGGGATTTACCTCACCGATGCACCTTTCGTGATGTCGTTCCAAAGAGTGTTTCCTTTCGGAGTGGTCAATTTCTCAAATAGGTATACATGCACATCAAACCACAACTTGGGGTTTGCTACTTCATATAAAGCGAATTCTTTTACTGAATCTTCGATTGTATCAGGTACTTCTGAATTTGACGTAGGTTCAGGCCTGTGGCTTCTATGTTTCTTATTGTTATGATGAACAATATTGGATTTTTTTTCCGGTCTTGCCTCGGTGTCTAAATTTTGAATAAAATCTTCACTTTTAGCAGTTATCTTCGCAAGGATGAATATGAAAAAATAACATATTTAATTAATATAAGCAAATAAAATGTAAACAGTCCGTGAGCTTTCTGATTGCTATTCCGGCTTTCTTACAAAGAAAGCCGGACTTACTGAGAAGTTCTGAGATAGGTATAAAAAGCGAATTGCATTCTCACAGCTTACGCACTAGTCTTGTAAACTTACGTCATAATACGGCCACCAATGCTGACTCTAGGTACATCAAAAGTAGCTAACAGTTAGACACACAGTCACTATCGTCGTACAGTCAGTATCGGCATATGTCAAATTAATACGGTGAATAGAGACTAAAGTACTATGTGTGACCTTACAAACGGTCCGGTAGTTTTGAATTTTTGATATGTTGTCTAGGATGGTTAGTCAGTGCTTAAAATGCAAAATGCACAATTTTCCCCCCTCCGCGCCCGCCGCCATATTGAAAAAACAGGCACTTTCTTCATATTTTTGCTCATATCTTCCTTTAGGAGCATTTTAGCTAGAAGAAAGCTTCGACAATGTTATAGAGAGTTAAATTTACTACATTTTCCATTTTATATTTTTTTTCTAGGACAGATAGTTACCGAGATATCCACATTTAAAAAAACGTAAATAATCGCAATTTCCTACTGAAAAACAAACTTCTGTATTATATCTTCGTTTAGGAGCATTTTAGCTACAACAAAGCTTGGGCAATATTGTAGAGAATTAAATTTACTATAATTTACATTTCAAATTTTGTTTCAAGGACGGTTAGTTACGGAGATATGCACATTTAAAAAACAGGAAAAGTCGAATTTTCCGAAAATTTCTCAAAATTCTTGGTTTAGAACGCTGTCATTCAATTACGGACTAGTCTAGGACACATTAAAACATGTAGGAAATATAATTGCTTATAAAACTCATGTCCATTTTTACATACATTTTCGGAAAATGTGACTTTATTTTTTACATATCTCCGTAATTATCTGTCCTAGAAACAAAATTTTAAATGTAAATTATGGTAAATTTAATTCTCTACAAAATTTCCCAAGCACTGTTCTAGCTAAAATGCTCCTAAACGAAGATATAATCCAGAAGTTTGTTTTTGAGTTGGAAATTGCAATTTCTTAAGTTTTTTTAAATGTGCATATCTCCGTAACTATCTGTTCTAGAAACAAAATATAAAATGGAAAATGTAGTAAATTTAACTCTCTATAACATTGTTCAAGCTTTTTTCTAGCTAACATGCTCCTAAAGGAAGATATGAGCAAAAATATGAAGAGAGTGCCGGTTTTTTCAATATGGCGGCGGGCGCGGAGGGGGGGGAATTGTGCATTTTGCATTTTAAACACTGACTAACCATCCTAGACAACATATCAAAAATTCAAAACTACCGGACCGTTTGTAAGGTCAAAATCCTTTATTCACTGAATTAAATTGCATAACAAAATTGTCAGCTAATTTTTTTGCTGCCCGTGCTGGGTCGTAAGAGTTTTTTTTTAATATTATCAATTTTCAATTGTGTTAACCCTTAAATGCATGATGATGTAGTTGTAGGTATATCTACACGTTACTGAAAAGACAAGTCAAAATCTGAATATTGTCAATAAAGACTTTGTCAAGATTGTCCCGAAGTCTCAAACGGGTGTGGAGTGGATTTCATTGCTAATTACGTCATTTCAGAAATAAAATTAGTGTTATTGTATGCATTTAAGGGTTAATGTAATTAGCTATTCATGAAATGAGATGACCAAAAAAATACAGTTTTAAAGGTATGTAACACATTAATCGACTATTAAGAATATAAATAAGTACGATACCATATTACAATACGAAAGAAGTGGGGCTACATTGATATGGTTCTTTAGGGTGGGGGCCCCTAAAAATTATAATTTTCATGGTTACTTACGGCTCCCAAGGTTTCCTCGATAACTACATTCTTCTCATGCCGTTTACCTAATTTTGAGGTATGTGCGCTTTTCTTCATCATTTCGGCTAAAATATAATAAATTAATAGGTAATAGTAGTTATATATACCTATAATACTTAGGTATATACCAACCACATAGACATAAATAATAATAATTATTATCAACTGCCATAATATATTACGGCATAACTGGTTCTTGTTTTAATTGTAATCATTTGATTTCATTTAAGTAAATTGACATGTTTGTTAATAGTTTATATGTATATTAGTTGAGAGATTAAATGTAATGTTGCACGCCTAAATGAGGCAGAATTCCCATGTCATGAGGACTCGATAAATTTTGCCATTAACTTACGTCTCTGATGCCAATATAAGCAATTAAATAAGTATGTACTATATTACTAATAAGACACAACACAAAAGTAGAATGTAACCTGAACTTATACAATTTTACCATTTCAAACACAATTCATTCATTGTCGGTCATCAAATTCACTGTCGGGACTCGAGCTCGATTCACCAAACGACAACAAAAGGAGCGAAACCCTCAAGCAAGTTATTTTGTGCAAACCGGTTTACGCTCAACACAAGAATATGTGAAGAGTCTGAGAGGTGAGAACTGGTCGGCGCGGTGTCGGCGGGGCGGGGAACGAAGCCGAGCGAGGCGGCGCGAGGCCGCCGGGCCCCGTCGCCCGGCGCCCGACCGACCCCATCAGTCTGGACGAGCGAGCGCCACACGAACACGTCCGTACTGCGTCTACACATGGAAGCTTTTATAGAGAGCGTTCGAGCGCAACCGTGCCTCTGGAATCCGCTTCACCCGGACTACCGCGAAATGCACGTGAAGGACGAGGCTTGGCAGTGCGTAGTGGAAAAAAATAATAATCGAACCATCCCGAATAGTGAGTATCTAATGTGTCCTAGATCTATCTATACGGTTGATTGAGAAAACGTTTCATTTGAATGTGCCGTCGACACGGCAGAGCTGACGACACGTTTGGCTCGGTTTGTAGACACCTGCCTACTGAGCCGGCGGTCCCGGGTTCGAATCCCGGCCAGGGTAAATATTTGTGTGATGAACTCGAATATTTGTGCTTGGGTCATGGTTGTTCTATGTATTTAAGTATATATTTATCTATATAAGTACGTATATCGTCGTCTAGTACCCATGACACAAGCCTTCTTGAGCTTAATTTGGGACTAGATCGATTTGTGTGAGGTTATCCGATATATATATTGTCCGATATATATATATTGTCCGATATATATATTGTCCGATATATATATATAGAGCGGTACGGGAGAATGTTATTCGATGATAGCTAATTACTTAGGACTTTAAGTTGAGTTACTTTACACGTTAACTCTAATAGTCCACTAAGACCTGTCGCGAAGTCCTTATCAAACTTAATTTTTAGCAACATTTGTCTAGTTAGGTATTGGTGTGACGTCCTCAAGTAAAAGGTAGGGTAGGGTACCCATCGTACCACATGCTGGTAGAGAATATGGATTTTAGGTACCTAGACATCAGCAGGGCTTACTGGCAACCATAATTTTGAGATTAAGGTATACATATCAATATTATGTAGGTACATAATATTGATATGTATACGAATACCTATCTATTAAATTAAAGTAATACAATCGCTTTAGCGCCTGCTTACCAGTACATAATATTACTAATATGTGACTTAGTTATGCCTAGGTAAAACTGCATCATGTTGTCTGCCCCCTTCTTAATTTCACGTCTGAATTTAAAAACTGTTGACTGGAAGTGATCCCTTAAAGACAAAAGTTCACCTTTGTATATTTATTCCTTTGAAATGTATTTTTTTGTGTAAAATAAAGTGTTTACATACATACATACTTTTGTTTCAGTTCAAATTGCCAAATCAGAATGGAAGAAACTACGTGACAATCATCGAGACGCATTAAAAAGGGCTAAATTAGGAAAAAATAAATTGCTTCCCGCTCAAATTACGACTTGGAAGTATGCTAAGCACATGCAATTTCTCGAGCCGCACATGAAATATCGGATCACAGAGCATATAGAGATGGAGCCATTAGGCGAGAGCGGGTCGAATCGCGCACGGGAAGCGGGCGCGCGCGCCTCCAGCGCCGAGCCGAGCGCGGCGGCCGCGCCTGCGCCCGCGCCGCCCAGCAAGCGCCGCTGCCTCGACCGCTCCTCCGAGCCCGAACCCGCGCCCTCCGCTCGACAACACTCCGACGCTTTAGAATCGTTCTTTAACTGTATCCTCAAAAGCACGAGAGATATGCCACCGTGGATGCAAACTCAAGTGAAGAAGAATATATTCGCAGTGATAATAGACGCGGAGGAGCGGTTGTCCTCTCGAGAGATCGGATCACCCGATCAAAGTTGTGATGATATCCCCATAGAAAATAAGATTAAGAGTGAGATTATTACCGACGATTATTAAAGCAATATGGAGTGGGTTAACTAGTGACATACCTGATCGAGGTTTTGATGCGTGCACAGCATTGCCGTTGTCGTGCCGCGTGTCCGTCGCAAGGAGCGCTTCTGGGCGCTGCGAGGAGAACGCGGGCTCGGAGAGACGCGGCGCGGCTGCAGAGCCTGTCGTCATTTTATTGAACAGTCTTACTTCTGTAATTGATAATATTCATTATTTTGATTATCATAAAATATCATTAAAAACTACATGCATTTTATTCCACTTACTATACTATTATAGAATAGTAAAAAAACGGTCAAGTGTGAGTCGAGGGTGCCGTACGAACTATTAAAGCATGCATATTGCTCCGGCGAAAAGATAAACTGTACTGAGCGACAACCTAAACCTTTGGAAAACTGTTTTATGTAGGTACGTACTTTAAGTTTAAGTAAAGACTATATTTTTTATAATTTAATTACAAATATATAGTTTCAAGTTTTTGCATACAACTCTTATACTTAGTCAGCCAGATCACACGCACTCTGTGTTCGGATATTTATGGGTAGTTCGCTTCGATATAATATACCTGAGTGTACCTGACGGCAACAGTAGAGGGACAGCTGACGAATATCCACGAGGCTGGCGACTTTTTGTCCTTCACTCAATATTTGTTAATATGAGCTACACCGATGATGGTTACAATTAAGTAAAGCTCTTACCCTCGCCGGGGTACGCCTGTCCGACTGCAACATTTGACTTTAAACTCCAATCATCGAAGTGATTTAAATCTTCCGTATCTCGTTGTATCTATTAACAGGATTTTATTATCAATATTTCCTTTTTAATATGTTGTAACAAATAAAACAATCCAATCTTGGAAGTCAATTTTAACCTTTGCGACAATACTATAATTTGGTATCTTGGAGCTGTTCTGATGATAGTGACGGAGGGTCGCCACACCGGCAGGAACTCCTAAACAGCACAAAATAACCTAATCGAGTTCGGGCTCATTTGATTGATCTTAATAAGCAAAAATGTTTGTGTAAGAAAGTACAGTCAGCAATAACAGCGTGTCTCAAAAAAGAACTTTTTTAAGGAAATGTGTGACTTTCGACACCAACAACCCGGAGGCCGGGCGGTCGTAAACTTTGTTCAGATGCCGGCCAACCCGGTAGCCGGGTTGATGCTATACAAGTCGGCTCGGCCGGTTTCTGGGATATGTCTTACTTTTTTGTCTGGTTGCAAAAGTGTTAAGTTAGAGGTCCCATAGCCTTTGGTGCCTAACGCCCGATGGAATAGATACAATATAACTATTATAAGCACAGATAGCCTTTGAAAGAGATACGCGCTATTTAGGTCTAACTGGATAATGTGATTTAAGAAGGTATCAATTTGTATGTTACCATGAATTACAATGGGATACAAAGTTGGTAATTTAGGTATTTATTGGTCAGTAAGTAGGTGTAATAGCTACCCTTTTAGACGGAGCGGCAAAATAAATTCTGTTGCTATCTTCTGACACCTTCAAAATACCGCTTACAGTCTGTAAATTAATTACATACTTACAATAACTCACTTTAATTCACATTATGGTGCGGTGACAGCATGTGAAGATACAATTATTAATACCATTGATGTCATTATTACGGAAGTCGTTACATTTTTCTAAATATTGACACAAGGTAAATTATGAAAGAAAAATTTTGATTCACTGCAATGTAAGCAGGACTCGAATCCCCGGCGGTGTGCAGCGGGTGCTCTCCAACTGAGCTATCACATCGTTGCGCCAATCCCACCCCACCAAATCATTGATTTCATAATTCTACGCTATTAACTAGAGCAGCCTCTGCGTTATGTGTTGTTTTAATGCTTAAGCGCTAGCTATACACTAGGATGTGAGCTAGTAAAGCTATACACACGATCCCCAGGCCCATTTTTTTTAGCTCACCCATTATAACCATAAACTAGCAAATGGGGGAAATAATTTGGAAGCGAATTTTGGGATAGTTGTAGGGAATGGTGTTTAAAAGAATATACTAAAAGTGCGACAACTTCACCAAGACAATTTTTCCTCTCCACAGCTTCTCCGGATGCGATACCACTTCCCTGATCTGTACAACGATTGAAGTGGGAAATCCTAAGCTGTTCCCAGTCACAGTTTAATCCAGACCTCACCTCCAGGTCTTTTAAAAATAATAGGGGTCTCCAAACATTATTTTTTGATAAATTAGTCAGCAGTTTAGTAAATAATTCGCTCCGGAAATCTAAAAAATAGCGTCGTCCCGCTCTAACTTTTTAACCATGGGTGCAAAAATTATGAGAAAATTCATGAAAATGAGGCTTTATAAGTACTTTCAATGAAAGCTATATATTGAATAAAATCAGCCGTTTTTGAGTTATCGCAAAAATTCATACTTAATGTTCTTTAAAATTACGTAAGTGCAGCGCGGTGTCCTTATACTTCGAACGTTACACATATATTAGTTAAGTGCCGTACTGCATTAAAACATTCCGCTCAATTTGGCGCGTATAATCGATAACTTCCAGAAGGTAATAAGTGATTACAGTTACTTTGGCGTTTACGACCTTTTTATAGAGCTTGAAATCTTTCTCGTAATTTAAACCTCTATTGTGAAGGATGGGCAACAACGGAGCGGGCACTGAGCGTGGCCCGACATGCTCTTGGCCGGTTTTTTAGGGTTCCGTACCCAAAGGGTAAAAACGGGACCCTATTACTGAGACTTCGCTGTCCGTCCGTCCGTCCGTCTGTCACCAGGCTGTATCTCAACAACGGTGATAGCTAGACAGTTGAAATTTTCACAGATGATGTATTTCTATTCCCGCTATAACAACAAATACTAAAAATAAAATAAAATAAATATTTAAGGGGGGCTCCCATACAACAAACTTGTTATAGATTATATATATGTATAGGTACGGAACCCTTCATGCGCGAGTCGGGCTCGCACTTGCCCAATTTTTTGCTATTCCCCCTACCAGAGAAGCTTTTCTTCGATAATATTATATACTGATAATAGTCAATACTGTTTCGTTATAATTTTTTTTTTTTTTTATAACGGCACAACATAGTGGCTCCACTTCGCCTGATGGTAAGCAAAAAGGGGAGCCCAAGTCGCAATGGCAACTGACGAGGAACCAACGGTGCCAAGTCAGTTGACACTGCCATGCTGGCCCGAGAGATATCTATTTGAGCTAAATACTTACTTTCAACTTATTACTTTTTTACAGAGACAACAATGGCTCGACAACCCCCTGTCAGTTACCCAATGAGGATGGGTCAGAAAAGACGATGGCATCCTTCAGTCTGTGACAACCAACGATCCTGTGGCACATGGCTCAATTGTATTGACATATTCTCAAGACCAGACTTTGTCAATGCACGACTGAATGTGGGGTGTGATGCAGCTGCAGGAATTGCCTGCTCCAATGCACGTGGTGTAGGTATGCTCCGGCTCATGCACTAACGGAACTCCCATCGAACACCGTCGACGACGCTGATGATGATATTTTAGATTTTAGAAAAATTTAAAAATTTAATGCATACCTATACCTACTTAGAACACGAATTTATTTTTCACCTCACTCGCTCGGAAAACCTCCGTTTATAGGGCGAAATCTGCGTGCAAAAGTCTATTTTATCCGCTAGCGTGCAAAAGTCATTTGAATTTCGAACATGACGATTTTGATTCTCTGTGGTGCATGTAACTTTTTTATATTTAAGACTCCTTCAACGCGTGACTGTTTTCATCAGTCGATAAATCTTCGAATAACCAATCAACGCACGCTAATAAAGGGCGATCGGGTCAGGCCGGCTAAAATATAAGGTAGGTTTGAATATTTCTTTTAAAAAAAATACACCTACAATATCACGTCCAGAAACCTGGTTCGTGGTTACAGATTTTTTAGATTTTATTTTTTCTACACTTTATTTTATGTTGAATATGTTTATATATAAGTAAATATTAATAGTAAGTATTTCAGTTTCATTTACATATTTTCACTAGTAAATGTATTAAATACAACACAATTTTTTATATTTATTTGTTATAAAAGTTGGAACATAAGAGTGTAACGTAACTTCTGAACGCACCCGAGAAAAAAATAATAATTAAAAAGTTGGAAGTTTTCACAATTCATGTAAACAACGTAAATTTGTTCTGTGGAATACATACTGTTGTCTTACTTTATAGAAATATGGAAAACAAGAAAGTTAAGCCCAATTTGGAGTATTTATTCAATGCTAAAAGCCTGCATTAAAACGAAAAAGGATTTGTTATAAATATTTGGAGACGATAAGTAATTTACCGAAACTATTGGCGTTTTTAAAGAAGATAAAGCCAAAATAATCTTGTTCGGATCCCATCGTCCAATAACTTCCAAAGCTATGGAAGTTATGGAAAATACTTCCGAGTGGCCAACTAATCCTTCCCAGAATGCCATTCTCCCACAGTCACAACAAATGTGTCAAGTAGTTTCAAATAAAAATATAATATTATAACTAAACAGTGCTTAAGAAAAACTCAACGATAAAATATACACGACGATAATAACAAATTACGGCCATATTACTTTTAATTTTTAATATGTCTGCTTCTCTCGTATTTATTTGGTTGGGATTTGAGTGTGTTATGTTTTAAATTTGATGTGTTAAATAGAAGGCAAAATTAAATATGATTATTTTTACGTTTTCATTGTTTTTCTTGAATCTTGCACTTTCCTCGCTGTAGTGAGGTGAAAAGTTGTGTGTTCCGCATGGCTGCAAAATTATTTAGCTTCTCGTGTCTTGAAACCTTCGCTACGCTCAGGAATCTATTTTTGAACCATTCGCTTCGCTCATGGTTCAATCTTAGATTCCTTCGCTCGCTCAGCTTTCAATTTCAACACTCGCGCCAAATAACAACTTTGCAGCCTTGCATAACAATAGTTTAATATTTGTTATGCAAGGCTGCAAAGTAGTTATTTGGCGCGAGTGTTGAAATTGAAAGCTGAGCGAGCGAAGGAATCTAAGATTGAACCATGAGCGAAGCGAATGGTTCAAAAATAGATTCCTGAGCGTAGCGAGGCTTTCAAGACACGAGAAGCTAAATAATTTTGCAGCCATGCGGAACACACAACTTTTCACCTCACTACAGCAAGGAAAATGCAAGATTTAAGAAAAACAATTAAAACATAAAAATAATCATATTTAATTTCGCCTTCTATTTAACACATCAAATTTTAAACATAACACACTAAAATCCAAACCAAATAAATTCGAGAGAAGCACACATATTAAAATTTAAAAGTAATATGGCCGTAATTTGTATTATCGTCGTGTATATTTTATCGTTGAGTTTTTCTTAAGCACTGTTGTATTATATTTGTATTTGAAACTAGTTGACACATTCGTTGTGAATGTGGGAGAATGGCATTCTGGGAAGGATTAGTTGGCCACTCGGAAGTATTTTCCATAACACTTGCTTTGGAAGTTATTGGACGATGGGATCCGAACAAGATGATTTCGGCTTAATCTTCGTTAAAACCGCCAATAGTTTCGGTAAACTACTTATTGTCTCCAAACATGTATAACAAATCCTTTTTCGTTTGAATGCAGGCTTTTAGCATTGAATAAATACTCTAAATTGGGCTTAACTTTCTTGTTTTCGATATTTCTATAAAGTAAGACAACATACGTATTCTCCACAGAACAAATTTACGTGAATTGTGAAAACTTCCAACTTTTTAATTATAATTTTTTTTCTCGGGTGCGTTCAGAAATTACACTCTTATGTTCCAACTTTTATAACAAATAAATATTAAAATTTGTGTTGCATTTATTATATTTACTAGTCAAAATATGTAAATGAAACTGAAATACTAACTATTAATATATATAAACATATATTCAAAATAAAATAAAGTGTAGAAAAAATAAAAACTTAAAAATCTGTAACCACAAACCAGGTTTCTGGACGTGATATTGTAGGTGTATTTTTTTAAAAAGAAGTATTCAAACGTACATATGATTTTAGCCGGCCTGACCAGATCGCCCTTTATTAGCGTGCGTTGATTGGTTATTCGAAGATTTATCGACTCATGAAATCAGTCACGCGTTGAAGGAGTCTTAAATATAAAAAAGTTACATGCACCACAGAGAATCAAAATCGTCGTGTTCGAAATTCAAATGACTTTTGCACGCTAGCGGATAAAATAGACTTTTGCACGCAGATTTCGCCCTATAAACGGAGGTTTTCCGAGCGAGTGAGGTGAAAATAACTATTTCTTACCCATATTCTTCCCTCCATATCTCAACTATTGATCCTAGCGAAAAAGTATATAGATTTTATTTTGAACCGAATTTTATGTATGTAGCTAGAGTTTTAAACACCATTCCCAACTATCCCAAAATTCGCTTCCTCACGAATTATTTCCCCTATTTTTCCTTCGTTTGTTTAGGCTACATTGCTTATTTACAGCAAGTGTAAAGGACCGTGAGACAGGGATGGCATTATTCTAGAAGTGTTCTAGAATCTTTTTATCGTTTCTTTTTTTTTACTTTGATGTAAAAAAGAAATTATTCGCTCAACGATGACAGTGGCCTTTCGGAATATGTTTTATTTTGACAATTCTACTCTCAAGTCAAAGGAAAATGATAAGGAAAATTTCACATTTTCGAATTAAACATTTCTGTACAAACAAAGACGCTCTAGATCTTAATACGTTGCTATAACGCTTATATTCGTTGACAATATCAGTATCTTCGATAGTAATAGGAAAGATAAGTGAATTACTTCGATAAACTTCAACTTGTATGCCTCAAGGGGCGCGTCGCGACGGATACGCAGTACGTAGGGGTTAAGCAGGCGCGAACGCTTCTTGCTGCGGCCGTCCGACACGTGGTCGACGGGCACGTACTCGTCTGCCGAATTCTGTTTAAACACACATAGCATGAGAAGTCACAAGCAAATCAGGGTGCTCTCATACCCAGATAATCAGTCAGTGCTCGACCTGGACCCATCCAAGCGGATTATGATGACTTTTTAGAGGCGCGTAAAGTAGATTGAGCTTTTGGGGATAGCTAACGTGTGTGAGGATAAAACCAGGATCACTTAATCTGGGGGCACGGTAGTCCCCCTGCCAAGACGAAAGCGAAGAGGGCTTTACCTTCATTTTCTCGAAGCACATCGCAGTTTTTTAGGGTTCCGTACCCAAAGGGTAAAAACGGGACCCTATTACTAAGACTTCGCTGTCCGTCCGTCCGTCCGTCTGTCACCAGGCTGTATCTCAAGAACGGTGATAGCTAGACAGTTGAAATTTTCACAGATGATGTATTTCTATTGCCGCTATAACAACAAATATATAATATAAAAATAAAATAAAATAAATATTTAAGGGGGCTCCCATACAACAAACTTGTTATAGATTATGGTACGGAACCCTTCATGCGCGAGTCGGACTCGCACTTGCCCAATTTTTTAACTCTCACTTGGGTTCCGTACAGCCCCGTAACTTCGCCTGGAATACCTATCATCGCCTATTTTTATAAAAGTTGATATTCCCGTCTAGTTTTTAGACTACTACAAACTAAAACCTATTAAATAGAAAGTTATTTTTTATGCATGGCGATATTCTCGCATCAACTGTAGCTAGTTTAAAAACTAGGCGAGAATTTAAACTTTTATGGGCGATTCTCTGTAAGCTCGTAATCGGCCATCCCGACCGATTATTTCAAAAAGTTATGTAATTATTTAAAGAAATAATGTTCACATTGACTCACGAAATATTATGTAATATTAGGAACGTATGTTAATATAGCGTATCTACCGTTACAATGACCCTTCAGTGTATAATGTATCGTAGGGTTGTTTGCCTGAGTGTAACCTAGACTAAATATTTAAATGTCTAAATTAAATTGAAAGTGAGGTGGGTTTGAATATTTTTGTTATTTCTTCATAACTGGGTTGAAAATCGTCTTTATGTCGTTTGAATGTGGGGGCACGATCAGCTCTATGTTTATAATAGCCCTGATTTTTACAACAATGAGGCTGCAACAAGGTGCCAAGTTTAATGACCAATATGAAAAACTCGTATTATAATATATTTCCTCGTGTCGTGAAAAGCACTATGTTTAGTCTAGGCTGAAAGTAAGTAAATCTCCGCGCATTCTATTTCGCTTCATTAAATACATTAAATAATGATTATTAACAGGATTTTACATATAATATTAACCATAGACGTCCAACAACAAATTAATATAATTAAACTAAATATTTTTTTATAAAACGAGCACACGGGCTAATCTCAACATCGACAATTTATTTAAGTTAGGTACTGCTTGTATGAAAAGTGCCCAACATGTATATAATTTCTTAGTTGTAAATATTCAGGAAATATTAACTAATTTATCTCCCTGAATAAAAAAAACTTGTTGTGATTTTTACCATTTCGGAAATACACCCATATTTTTATATGATACTATGAATAAATAACATGAAAATTTAATTGATGATATCTGTTTTATACGAAAACGATAACACACAATCCTAGTAGCGTTAACTGATCAGTAATATAAAAAGAAAAAGAGGACTCCTTTGTCTTATTCACCCGGCTTTCCCGCCGCACAGGGGACGAATCTGACTTCCTTCCACATCAGAAAATAATCACCGCAGAATACTCTATCTGTGGTAGAAATTTCGCGGTTGTATCCCGATGTACACAATTTCGCGACTTAGCAAAATGTACTAGAGCACGCAGGCTAAGCTTAACATCAACATTCAACATTTTTAGTGTTATTAACTATTTCAGGTACGTACTCACCGCGTTCTCGCTGGTGAGCTTGACACTGAGCGCTAATTTCTTATCGCAGTTTCGCAAAGCGTTGTGCTTGAATAACTCTTCACGTTCAAATCTAGTATCTTCATTATCTGGATCTCTTTGCGCATCCTATAAATGACAAAATATTATATCTGTGTACTTAGTATACCTAGACCTCAATCGTAGGTCAAGGTCAAGCAGCAGTATAATATATTAAGTCGAGGCTTAGATTTATGAGTTTTTTCCCAATACTCCCATAAAATATTACTTTTTCTTATACTGTTTTAACGGTGGATCCGAAGTGAGAAATAGTGGTGGGAGCCCATCAAACACGAGTAGATTCGTTGACCCTAAAGTCGACCAGCTATTTGTTGACCATTTATGACAAAATTAAAAATTTCGCTATGTTTGCTTATTTTAATACTCTACTCGCAATATAGGATGAATGCTTATTACCTAAATACTAATGCACCAATAGGCTGTGTAAAATCTTTGGAAGACCTTAATTTTTTCTTTATACTGCAGGTCGTTTTGGGTTGCGAAGGTAAAGTTCCCTTCAGCCAATTTTATTGCGAACTTTCAATTAAAAAAAAAACTTTTAGGAGAAATAATGGTAAAGAAAAATTAATGACTTGCAGTTTGTAGATCCTTACAGCAAGCACTATGGAAAAAATAATTAATGGTTTTCCAAAAATTTTACAAATTCTATTGTTGACCTGTTAACTGGAAAATCAATGACATATTAAGAGTTTTTGTCCCAGTCATAGTGGTCAACTACTTGCAGTAATTGGTTTGATACCAGCACCGGGAGAGCACAGCGCCGGGGTCCTGGGCAGTGGGCACTCCATAATTTAGGGGCCCCATCGGGCAGTAAAAAAAGTGACATCCACGTGACATAGGGAACCCTCTTGAGGTGGGGCCCTGGGCACGTGCCCAGAATGCCCAGTGGGACAGACGGCTCTGTTTGATACTAATATATCTACACATCCTATTTACCATTTAATTGGTAAAGTGCGTTGGGGTAAGATTGTACGGGTTGTACACGAGATGAGCACTTGAGCAGTGTTGTTCTGAGGGCGGGGATCAACAAACAAAATGGCGTTCTCAATAAAGTTACGACAGGAACAAAAAGTATGCACGGAATGGGGAGTTATGAACGGTTTTTTATCTTGCTCTGTTTCCAACTTATCCCAACGCACCTTATGAATAATAAGAAATCGCTAACATCAATCTCACAGTTAATGAACACTGCCGATACTTCCACTGGTGACTCCTCTGGCTGTATGGTTTCCATGGAATGTTCCGAATCCTTACATAAGACTACGCAAATACTCATTATAGCTATGCACACAGTGAAACCTGAAACTAAAACGACGAAATCTTTAAACTATGAATACAAAGATCAAAGCTTAAAGAAAAATTGAAAAAGGAGCTACCTGGTGGAAGGGACCAAACGGGAAAATTCGTCAGGTCTACGTGGAGCGAGGGTAGCGAAGTGGCTAACGCGCTGGACCGGTAATCCAGAGGTACCGGGTTCGATTCCCGGTCCATTCCACCAGGTAGCTCCTTTTTCAATTTTTTTTTAAGCTTTGATCTTTGTATTCGTAGTTTAAATAAAAATTGTGGTGTACCCACATTAAACAAAATGAAACATTACATGTTTCATAAATTTATAAAAACTAACAGCGCCCTCTCTCGCTTGCTCGTTCACCACTGTAAAGTGGTGCGGTAAGATGTGAATATTAACGTATTCACATAGAGGTCGCTAAGGTGTAAAAAACCTTTCAAATAAACAATGCAAAGATCGACACACAAAGCATAAGGAAAAATTCGTCAGGTCTACGTGGAGCGAGGGTAGCGAAGTGGCTAACGCGCTGGACCGGTAATCCAGAGGTACCGGGTTCGATTCCCGGTCCCTTCCACCAGGTAGCTCCTTTTTCAATTTTTCTTTAGGCTTTGATCTTTGTATTCATAGTTTAAATAAAAATTGTGGTGTACCCACATTAAACAAAATGAGACATTACATGTTTCATAAATTTATGACGAAATCTTTGTTTTACTTAATCAAGATGTTTGATAATTGATAGGTTGATTGAACTTGAGGAGTAAAACACTCTTGGAAGCATATGATTTCGTTTATTGAAGATTATCATCAGTCACCATATTTTTTATAAGTAGGGGAACCTGGGGTAATGGGGACCGGCGGGTAATAGGAGCGGTGCGACTAGAGACAAAACTACATATATCTCATATTCACTCATTTACCGCGCGGGCGTTTTCGTCACAGTGCGGCCGTGTTCCCCTGGCTCGCTCAGCTCGCCAGTGCCACGCATTATGTTACCACCGACGCTTATCGGTTTTTTGCTCCGCGCTTATTAAAAATACGATATTTCAACGGCCAGCTTAAGTTGAAGTAATATGTTTGTTATAATGAAACCTGTTTTATTTAATAGCTAATGTTATCAATTTTGAGTATCTATTCATATCATTTCATTACAAGCTAGATTCGGAATATTATTTTATGTAATTTCAAGATGTGGTAGTCGGGTAATCAGAGCTTATTACATTATTAGGCTATTATTGTTTGGATCCTTAAAGTTAATTAATTTACGCATACGTTTATGTTAATATTTATATGAATATGAGATTTTAGGCTGACAGTTAATGTTTTGAGGCTGACTCAATAATTAAGTAGCTCCCATTACACATATGGGTATCTATAGGCTCTCATTTCCCGCAAAGTCAGGTAATGGGAGCGATTCTGTTTTTTTGAAAAAAGTTTAACTGTCGCCAAATGCCTGATAATGTAACGGTGATGCTGTAATTAAGAGGCCTTATTCCTTTTAAAATGCTGATTGTTTAGTCATTTTTCTCTATGATCAAACATGTTTCTTAACATACTATTGATGTTACTTTCTAGAACAGGGCTATTGGGATTTATTGGTATATATTTGAAACCTACAGTTTGAATTTTTCATTGATAATTTTTGTTTCAAAAACTACTCGAAATTGACAAAATTCACGCGGAAAATTAGTTTTTTTAACTTATTTTCGACTGTACGCAATGAAAGCGTGAAATAGCTATGTTACTACCTAGAACTCGGGGAAAAGTATTATTCACTTCAAAAAGTTGGTTGAAATTATCAATATATTTGTCATAATATGAAAAAAATAAATTTTAAAAGGAATAAGGCCTCTTAAATGATAGTCAAATAACTAAGGATTTAGTTTCTATTAAAAAGATCCAAAAATACCCATACATTTGCCTTATATTGAACTTTTGCCTTAGTAGGCTCCAATTCCCCAACGCTCCCCTACTACAAAGAACAGTTGAGGAGAGTGTGTAGTGTGATAGAGAAATAATACCCTTTGAAAAGACACTCCTCAGTTGAACACTATCACATTACCTAAACCCATAAACAATAGGTACACTAATTGCACTATTTTTCACTTCTCCTGCTCAAAAAGTAGGTAAGTAGGGCAAAGGTGTAACATATGTAGAACGGGTGCGTCCCATATTATATACAAACTTTGGTATAATTTCAATTTATAAACATACAAAAGATATAATGCACGATATATATAATAAGAAATACCATAATTTCATGAAATATAAGGCTTGATAGTATAGCATTCGATTCATATAATATCATATGTTATAATGGTTATTTTGTCTAATAATTTTAGATATAATTTGTATTTTGTATTACAATTATGACATATAATATAATACCTATCATTTGAAATATCTATCATATAAAATAATATTATATGACATACCTAGTAGGTACCATTTTATAAGGAACACCCAAATACTCCGAAATATTTTATTCCGATTTTGCTTATTCATTATTCCTAAAAAATAAAATTCCGATCGTTAAAAACACGAAATTTAATATTCCGAAGTCCCGAGCTTTTTTATTTCCGAGAATTATAACATCGAAGAGTTAAAAGCCCGACGTGGCTCTAGCCCGAAAAACAGATTTCCGATTTAGAATATTCTGAAATTTCATAGCTTTTTCGGAATTTTAACATTCGGTAAAATAAACTTTCGTATTTTCAATCATCGCAATTTTCACTTTTAAAACTAATAAATTTCGGATTTTTGAAAACCGGTTTGAGCAAAATCGGAATAAAAAAATTCGGGGTTCTTAACTACCTATATCTGTAAGAGCGAAACGAGCACAGGTAAAGCAGGTCCGACTTGGCTTAAGTTAGGTACGACGACGAGCGAAGCGAGGAGGAGTGTTAGGTTGAACTGCGACCCTAACGAGCGAGCGAAGCGAGCGAGCCGCGCAGGTCCGACTTGGCTTACGCTTCCTAACATTACCTATTTGACCTTAAGGCAGGTCCGACTTGGCTTACGATTCCTAACATTACCCATTTCACTCACCCATTACCATTACCCATTTCCTAAGAACAGCTTCGTATGTCTTATAGTTTCAGACTTTCCCATACAGACCGATCTCAATGGGCTACCCTGTATACGATGAAAATATGCATTTTATTGTTATATGTTTCGTTCAGTACAGGTATATCTATTGTTTATATATGTTCTATTACTAATACTTACCCATGTAGGTAGAGCCCTGTAATATTGGACCAGCGATATTATGTTTTCGTACATAATGTTGGGATCCAATTTTTCCCTTCACAAGTTTTTTTCACAACCAGTTAAGAATAAACACTTTTTATTCCTTATTTGATAACTAGTTATTAAAATAGAATAAAAGTGGGCTTTCTTAACTGTCATTCGAAATTAGTTAAGAAAGAAGAAATATGATTCTGCTTTTACAAACTAGTTATGAAACAACAATCTTTACTCGTGTCGTATCGTTGAACTAAAAACCTAGGTATTCTAATTACATGATCACACAGATGTAATATACGTTGAACTAAGCAAATTTAGCTCGGTAGCCATCCAATCCAACATCCCCTGAGGGATAGGCTGGGGGGGTTTCGTATTATGATCTTATGAACCGAATTACAGACCAAAGCACAATAAATAAGTACCTAGAGAATTAAATGCCACAAACAATCTGAGTAGCTTCAGTGCAAAACTACCTAAGGCGATATCGGCCACGGCCGCGGAACGTAACGTAGGAAGGTAGGTAAGGTACCAAGTTTTTGACCTTCGTTCTGAGCACAGATCTGTTGTTCTGAGGTTATGAACTTATGACGATGCGCTACGAATAACGTTGATCTTCCTCATGCCTGGAGCATGATATCCGTTCTGTTCAAAAAGAATGTGTCTCACCATGTTTTAAGTTGTAATATATCATATTATTTATTCTATTGGCAATTCGTTGTTGAAAATTGCGAGTGATTTATTTCACAACTGACATTAACATTAGGCACTTATTATTAAGCCGAGAATTAGGCACTTATTCTATTAGACTTTAACGTCAAATATTTTGCAAAGTAAGGTTGCATTGGCAACGACAAATTTTTGGTAACTGACGTTGATTAGTCGGTGAATGTCACTGATGCAACAAAGACGTAGATTGCAAATCGATTCATCCAGGATTCATCGGCCATCTTTGTTCATGTTCATTTCGTTCCATGTTTTATTTTTTTGATGTCTTATTTAACACGGAAGTCATGTGTTAAGTTTTTGTGTGTGGGTCCGGTCAGGAAGTACAAGAAATATAGAATGAAAAACTATGCTAATCGTTTTATTTAATTATACAGAAAATACGCTAGACAGAATTTGATATGTTTTTGACAACACATTAAAACGTCTTCTCATTCATTCAAGTTCGGTGAGTCATTCAAGCTCAACTCACCGTACAACGTTCGTCAACTTTGACACTGGCAAAATTGACCCAATGGGCAGTAGCCATTTTTTTTTATATAAAAATTGATGATTCATTCAAGTTCGTCGCTGGGCTTCCAATCATTGACATATTGGTGGCCAGTACATACTTCACATCCTCGGTAGATTTAAAGAATTTTGGGATAAATTCTTCAGTCCCATTCTTGAGCTTAGGTCAGAGAGTCTGGGCCCGAATAGTGGCTTGGTCAACATATCGGCCAATTGAATTTCCGAGGGAACTTGTTTGACGCTCAGGTCTCCATTACTAACACATTCTCGAACAAAGAAGTGTTTCAGTTTTATATGTTTGGTGCGCTTATGACATTCGTATTTAGGGTTATGTGCAAGATAGACAGCAGACTCATTGTCCAGGTGTAACACCGGTTTTTCAGTTAGGGTCAAGTCACTGAAGAGTCTGTTCAGCCATAAAATTTCTTGTGCAGACTCGTATGATCTCCGCTTCTGTTGAAGAGATAGATACAGTTGTCTGCTTTTGGCTTCTCCAGCTTACAGCGGCGCCAGAAAATAAGCACACCATACCAGATGTTGATCTTCCAGTATCCTGATCTCCCCCAAGATCTGCGTCACTGTAGCAGACTAAGTTTGGAGGTGACATTTTTCTGAATGTCAAGCCATTCTCTTGCGTGCCTTTTAAATAGCGAAAGATGCGCTTCACTAAAATAACATTTTCCTTTGTAGGTGCTCCAAGGTTTCTTGAAGCGACACCTATGGCATATGAGATATCAGGCCTTGTGCCTACTGATAAATATGCCAAGGCACCCACAGCTTGCCTGTATGGGAAGTTGGGCTCTGCGCCTTGATCCTCTCCCGTTTCATAATCTTTGATTATAGGCGTTGGAGCTGAGTTGCAATTTAACATTCGGAATTTTTCTAATACTTTCTTTGTATAAGCCTTTTGACATAAAGATATGAAGTTGTCCCTTCGCTTGTTTATTTCCATACCAAGAAAGTAGGATGCAGGTTTGGTTGTAATTTTGAACTTCGCTCTTAACTCTTTCAAAAACTCGTCACCTGCTGTAGTTGTATTGTGTGCTACTAGCCCGTCGTCGACATATAGAGCTATAATAACTTTGGATTGGCCTTTGTTTCGCACGTACAAGCATGGATCCGCTTCGCTCTGTTTGAACCCAGTTTTTAGTAAGAACTCGGCGATGCAGGTGTTCCAGCAGCGTGGCGCTTGCTTCAATCCATAGAGGCTGCGTTTCAGTTTACAGACTCGTTTTGTTCCATCTCCATAACCTTCGGGTTGTTTCATGTAAATTTCTTCATGTACAGTACCATTTAGGAAGGCTGTCGACACGTCAAACTGACTCAGTTTGAGATTTTCTCGAGCAGCTATAGCAAGTAGTGATCGTACAGTGCTCAGACGAACCACTGGACTGAAAGTCTTATCGTAGTCCACTCCAGGTATCTGGGAATAGCCTTTTATAACCATTCTGGCCTTATACCTCTCGACGGAACCATCAGGGTTAATTTTTACTTTATATACCCATTTGCTTGGTAAGGCTTTACGTCCTTTAGGTAGATTAACCAGATCCCAGGTTTGGTTGTCCTCAAGAGATGTCATCTCATTTTTCATGGCCTCTTGCCATTTTCCTTTGTCAATTGATTCTAACGCTTCTTTGAAAGTCGCAGGTTCTTTTGGTTTGTGAAGATTTTCGATTTCTTCTACAGCAGCCAGAATAAAATCGTCGTATCGCTTAGGAGCTGTGATATTTGGGTCGGAGTATAGCAAAAGGGGCCCTATTTTAGGACTTAGAAAATTTTTGAATTGTTTTTTTTTTTTGCTGTTTTTGGGCTTAAATTAGATTGAATCTTGTATATAACGCTAAAATAAGCATATTTTATTCTTTAAACTTTTTCTCTCAGATCGATATTTACCGAAATATTGGGGTTCAAAGGGGACCCGATTTTAGGACAGAAAATTTACGAGCAAAATTTTTTTTTTTGTTTGGGCTTAAATTAGATTGAATCTTGTAGATTACGCTAAAATAAGCATATTTTATTCTTTAAACTTTTTCTCTCAGGTCGATATTTACCAAGATATTGGGATTCAAATGCATAACATACATACAAATAACATATTTTGATGTAAGTATCTAATAGTAGACTATTTACGAGGGTCCATGTAAGCAAGCATTTTGACGCTCCGCTCGCTTCGCTCGCTCCGCTATAAATGGTCACAAAAAAAAAAAAACCCTAACCTAACCTACAGTTTTCGGTTTTTCAACCCATGTCACCATATTTTCAGCAAGCATTTTTACCTTAAAAACCTCAATATCTCGGTAATGGTTATGTTTAGAGAAAACTTGCCGCCTAAAAATAGGGTCCCCTTTGAACCCCAATATCTCGGTAAATATCGATCTGAGAGAAAAAGTTTAAAGAATAAAATATGCTTATTTTAGTGTAATATACAAGATTCAATCTAATTTAAGCCCAAACAAACAAAAAAAAAATTTTTGATCGTAAATTTTCTAAGTCCTAAAAATAGGGCCCCTTTTGCTATACCCCAACCGATATTTGACCTGTGTCTCAAAGTACGTGTTTGATTAGTGGCATTTTGTTCAGCTTCAGTGTTCTGTTCCGTTTCTTCATCATCGACTGTGTTGTTAGAACCGGAAAGAGATTCGTATTCACTTTCATAATTTGATGGTTCCGCTTGTTGTACATCTTCGGTGATGGACGGACGACGTACATTTTGTTGCAACGGATTGTCTACAACTTCATCCGTTTCACTGTCACTGTCAAATGGTGTGTCATTTCCTTCTTCATTGTCAAGCAGGATAGTCACTTGTTTATTTGGTGATTGTTGTTGTGACTTATTTAAATTTTGTTTGCTTGGAAGTTCTACATCGTTAAAAGGTTCGATGGGACTGTCTTTGTTGGCTTGAGTATAGAACATTGACGTCATTGCTCGAATGTCCTTTGATGTAATAACTTTGTTTTTCGAAGGAAGAAAGATTCTGAAAGCTTTGGATGTTTCTGAGTATCCAGTGAACATACCGGGAATCGCTTTTGGTGCAAATTTGTGACCGTTTGTGCCTTTTATTAATACAAACATTTTGCAGCCAAATATGTACAGATGATTAATGCATGGTTTTCTTTCAACCCATAGTTCGAAAGGCGTTTTATTTTGTACGGCGCTATTTGGACTCCTGTTTGATAGGTAGTTGGCAGTCATCACTGCTTCGCCCCAACAATGTAATGGTGCCTTCGCATCAATCATCATGGCTCTCGCTTTCTCCACGAGGGTGCGGTTTTTTCGTTCGGCAGTTCCGTTTTGGTGCGGGGTGTAGGGTGCAGTAAGCCTCCGCTGTATTCCGCAACGTTTCAGGTAAGTGTTCATGTCTTGGTTTACATATTCTTTACCGTTATCAGTTTGTAAGAACTTTATTTTGTTTCCAGTTTGTGTTTCCGCTAACTCTTTGAACTCTTTAAATTTTTCTAAGACTTCATTCTTGTGCTTCATCATGTAGACTCGACTGTATCATCAAGGCGATTCTATAGCGACTCTGAAGTTCTCATATTCAAGGGAAAGACTGTATAACATCATTATTGTTAACAGATCCTCGTTGATAGCCACGTCCATATCGGCCAGCTTGTCCACTATATCCAGGAACTTGTTGAAGTGATCTCGTACATCGTTTCCTTCTAGCTTAGTCAGTATAAGCTGTTTCAAAAGGGATGCTTTACGTGCAGGTCCTTTACTGGCATAAGTTAGTTTTAATTTGTCCCATAACTCTTTGGCGGTGCTGCAGTGTTTAATTTGTTTCAGCTCAGACGGGGCGATAATAAGAATTAGTTCCGATTTCGCAAGTTTATCATTTTGTATCTCGTCTGTAGTTGAGGCAGGAGTCAAGGGAGTCTCAACGTATTTCCATAGTTTATGGCGAACTAGCACGGCTTCAGCTTGGATTACCCATGTGTCGTAATTATCTCTTGTGAGAGATTCAATTTTTGCAATCGACATTTTTGATTTTGGTACTCACTTTTTTAAATATTTCTTCGTAACTTCAATTTAATATTACGCTCTGCTACCATGTTAAGTTTTTGTGTGTGGGTCCGTTCAGGAAGTACAAGAAATATAGACGGTGAAAAACTATGCTAATCGTTTTATTTAATTATACAGGTGGCCAGTACATACTTCACATCATGCATTGGTTATAAACCAAAAAACTGATACTGGCACAAGCACAAGCTTCGAGCCGCCATAAACGGATTAACAATAATAAATAAAACCGGCCAAGAGCATGTCGGGCCACGCTCAGTGTAGGGTTCCGTATAGTTGCTCATCCTTCACAAGAGACGGGCTTAAAACAGCGGTTTTAAGCCCCGAAGTTTAAGTTACGAGGAAGATTTCAAGTTCTATAAAAAGGTCGTAAACGCCTAAGTAACTGTAATTACTTATTACCTTCTGGAAGTCAACTTACGTCCTTTTAAAGAAAATTATGAAATTTTGCGATAACTCAAAAACGGATCGACCGATTTTGATCAATATAGTTTTCATTGAAAGTACTTAGGAAGCCTCATTTTCATGAATTTTTCTATATTTTTTTGACCCGTGGCTGAAAAGTTAGAGGGGGGGACACATTTTTTTTTATTTTCGGAGCGAATATTTACGAAACTACTGACTTCATCAAAAAGTTATGTTCAAAGACCCCTATTATTTTTAACAGACCTATTCAACGACAACCCACACACAAGGGTTGAAACGAAAAAAAATTCACCCCCACTTTAGGTGTACGAGAGGTACCCGAAAAAAATTTTTTTTTTAGTTTTTATTTTACCGTTCTGTCGGCGTGATACATACACATACTCATACCAAATTTCAGCTTTCTAGTACTAATGATCACGGAGCTAAGCCACGGACGGACGGACGGACAGACGGACATGGCGAAACTATAAGGGTTCCTAGTTGACTAAGGAACCCTAAAAAGAGGAAACAAGACTAAATATTCCGCAAATGTCAAGTAATTTTTAGGGTACCGTAGTGAACTAGGAACCCTTATAGTTTCGCCATGTCCGTCTGTCCGTCCGCGGCTTAGCTCCGTGATCATTAGTAAGTACTAGAAAGCTGAAATTTGGCATGAGTATGAGTATGTACCACGACGACAAAACGGTAAATTAAAAACTAAAAAAAAAAACATTTTTTTTCGGGTTCCTGCCGTACACCTAAAGTGGGGGTGATTTTTTTTTTTCGTTCCAACTCTAGTGTGTGGGGTGTCGTTGGATAGGTCTTTTAAAAATAATAGGGGTCTCCACACATCATTTTTTGATATTCAGCAGTTTTGTAAATATTCGCTCCGAAAATAAAAAAAATAGTGTCCGGGGCATCTAACTTTTCAACCACAGGTCAAAAAATTATGAAAAAATTTATGAAAATGAGGCCTTATAAGTAATTTCAATGAAAACTTTATTGAATAAAATCGGTTGAGCCGTTTTTGAGTTATCGCAAAAATTCATAATTTTCTTTAAAATGACGTAAGTGCCGCGCGGTGTCCCTACACTTCGACCGTTACATCGGTTAAGTGCCATACTATATTAAAATATTTCGCTCAATCTGGCGCGAATAATCGCTAACTTCCATAAGGTAATAAGTAATTACTGTTACTTTGGCGTTTACGACCTTTTTATAGAGCTTGAAATCTTTCTCGTAATTATCGTCTATTGTGAAGGATGGGCAACTACGGAACCCTAAACTGAGCGTGCCCGACATACTCTTGGCCGGATTTGCATAATAAAGCCAAAACTATCCACACAGTGATGAAAGTCAAGTTTTTTTTCAATAGGATTACTATTCATTTCGCAAGAAGAACGAAGGATTGAGCAGCATTCCGGTAAGCAATGATTTTAATTTTGATAATGACAAATCCTTGACTGACGTTTCATAATGCAAACATGACTTATGCACATTATTGCCATATGAAAGCTGTTTGTAGCGCCACTATCCCTGGCCCGGACCGAACTAGGCTATAAATACTTGCACCGCAGGATATTTTCAAAGAAAAATCATTTGCGATCAGAAATAATTTATTTAACCTTTATTTTAAAAGTAAATGGATAACTTTTCTTCGTTTGTTCACAAATGTTTGACACCGTTAACACCAATCTTGGTAAAGAAGACATTGATACACTTTTAACATTAACACGTTGGCTGCTCACCATACTACACCTATAGTATTCCTCTCACGCCCCACACAAATTAACTGATCCCACCGGCGATGCTCAAAGCATCGCTCTATTACTGAGATGCCATGAGCATCACCGGTGGGATTAGATGCTCATTTTTCAGGGTATTGTTTTGCGGATTTTTTTAGGGGCCAGAGTCAAACTTTGATTACTACTATTTTGTAGAGAACACCCTTAGTTGATACATTCTTAGTATTCTTAAATAAAATACCTGTTATTCCACTATACAATTATTTTATTTTAATTAACAGTCCTTTTGCCCGAGAAAATAATAAAAAATACGGATTACTTTTGATGAAGTAGGTAGTTAAAAAACATAATTGAAAGCTAAACCTCCTTGTTCTAAACCCTTCCCATATTAAATAAACTTGGCAGGCCCACTTACATGATGATATAAATAAAGTAATGAAGGTCTACCAATTTTTGGAGCCCTTCAGAAGCGATTAGGTATCTAAAAATTACAAATAGTCAAGTTTTAGTAAGTAACTATAGAGTATCCTCTACAAAATTACATTCAAAGTTAGACTGGCCCCTAAAAAAAATCGTCATAACAATACCCTAAAAAAAGCTTCTGATCCCACCGGTGATGCTCATGGCGGCCAACGTGTTAAATATTAAATGATTTTGTCACAAACAACTATTGTCTTGTCTTAGATAAGAGAAAAAATATTTAAAAAGAATATGATTATGATTCACTAGTTGACGTTGGAAACTTTTGATTCAAGGTAGGATGGTGAGACTCAACCATGTCATAAATAATTAAATGTAATACATAATTACAGTAGACATACCAACGTTAAAGTTCTAGTTATATATTAAAATTTACTAATACTTCGAAACATCTTTTAGATTTTTCTGGATCAATCAAGGTTCCGAGAATACTGGGATTACGAAAACCAGCCCGCAATAACGTATTCAAGTTGCGTATAACTTAAAAATTCAAAAACGAAACATGAGGGAACCATTGTGAAAATGATTTAAAGTTATGAATGTACAAAACATTTATAAGCATTTGTATTAATATTAGAACCATACATTATTATATCCTACTAAATGATATAAATGGGACTTCCAATTTCGTTAGATTTTAGAAACTGGCGCTCCTTAAACGGTTCCAACATACATCATGATTAATTATATTAATAATTCCACTGAACTCAATACAATTTGAATCAACTGAAAGGAAGCATTATATCTTACATTAACTAGAAGGGTTTAAAAATACAATTGGTAGCATGCTCGAAATACTAACAATTGATAGAAAACACCAAAGATATTGTTAAGGTACGTAAAAAAAATTATACAAGTTTATATTGACACATTTCTGACAACAATTCAAGAGTACAAGAATATAATAACAAATAAAGACATTGAACTTTAAAACCACCAAACAGAACTAACTGTATAACATTGTAATATCGACGCTGCCTGCCCTAATTTTGAAGTGCCAAAGATAGAATTAAATTGAATAGATTGTCACAGCAACGTTATCTATCCACCCTATTTACACTACCCTAGACATACCCTGTCCACTGTGCGGAGCGCAGCGCAGCTGTGTAAAATAGACCATCACATTCCTCAAATTTAAATACATTTATTTTGAACTTTACAAAACCGCAGCCTGATTGGTTCATTTTCTTCGCTCCGATTCAGTGTACACGCAGCCTGAATAGCGAAGGAAGTGTTGTGACGACATAGGTATATCCTTATTTTCTAAGCAAACAATCACATTATGATTGTGTCAATGAAGTAGATTTAACAAATTTGTATTATAAGTTATAATTTATAACTACTATAAGTTCTTATGTTTCAAGAGTAGTTAAGTCCAAAAACTCGGATCTACTGACAGTTCACAGCTATTGGCTATACTAAGTATAATACTATTTACTTAGGTAAGATAATTAAAAACTATTCTTCTAATCAGTGTCACGGTCCGCAGCAGATTCTTTACAAGACTGAAAAACAAAATAAAGAATATAAATAATTAAATTACATAACTTCAATTAGATTACTTGATTATCTTTCATCACAACGTCGTCGGCAATGTTTTTTTTTATCAAGTTATATTATTATTTTAACTGGATTTTAGTTTTCACTATATCTTGATCTGCGTCTTAAATAATACCAAGGACCATATACACGGGACCGCTATTCTTCATACTACGCACCGTACTCCGTTAGTTACTATCGTTCTACGTCGCTAGATGCCGCTAAGGGTCTCAATTCATTCAAAAGTCGTCATTTTTCAATCTCTACCGTACGGTACGCGCAAGCGTGAAGTAACACAGTCGTCAAGCGTTCAACGACATTCCAACTTCCAAGTTCCAAGTGATACAGTAAAAAGTGAATAGATGACGTTAGGTGCGATGTTTGTCTCATTTCACTATTTGTGTATGTTTTATTTAAACATAAAAATTACTTACATCCTAATCCTAATCCTAATAATATTATAAACGTGAAAGTTTGGATGGATGTATGTATGTACGTTTCACTTAATCTCAAAAACTACTGGACGTATTATGATGAAACTTTCCAGTTATGTACCTTATATATCAGAATAGGACATAGGCTATCATTTATACCAAGTTTTATCCCTTTTAGGGACGAAAAACGGGATTAAAATTTGTATGGAGAGCAAATCATTGTAGTTGCAACAATTCCCTACATGTCATCGTTTTGACGTAAACTAATCAATATAATAATAATTTTGTCTGGGCCTACGATAGACCTTCACGAAACGCATACCAAACTATTCTTTGTAAAAAAACAATAAATTCTGATATGGAAACACGTAACCGCAAAATTCGATTAATCGCGTAATTTCATGAATAAAATACATACAATTTTACAAATTTGAAACAATGACATTTGATTTGACGACATCACACACCCATCTGGCAAGACATGTCAAACCAGTGATGCCAGAAGGGCTACCCCGATGTTCAAAATTTGACTGTCGAATAGCGCCATCCTTCTCGATCATCTGTCAAAGAATATTTTAGTGAATGGAATAGCACTATACGACAGTAAAATTTCCAACATCGGAGTAGCCCTTCGGGTAGGTATCACGTTTCGAATCGAAACTTTCGATACGCACATCATCTGAAAATAGTAGGACAAACGAGTAGTATGCCATTCAACAGTATGCCAAACATTCTCGGCCAAACATTTTTAGGACAAAAAACGTTATGCGATACGACAGGCACCCGAAATTTATCTATACAAAAACTAACAGAACTAACGACAGTGATAATTCAATAAAACCACAATTTTATAAACGTTTTCTTTATATTACTTTTAACAAAAACAAAACGAACGAATATATTTTCGCAGGCCGCCTGCATGTAGGCAATTCCTAATTGTTCTAGGGTAAATGTCAAACATTTCCGCAAATCGTCCCGTTGGCGTAAAGCCATTTTGTCGTCGGCGTTGGTCTTGGGCCATGGCAAGCGGACGATGCAATGGTTACTTTGCTTTGCAGTAGATCAATAAGGTTTCCTTCAGCATTATATCGCCGTACCCAACGTCAAACTGTGTCCCTGCTAGCATTTAACCGACGTGTGATCTCATAAATCCGTATTCCTTCCTGGTGTAACTCCACTCTTTGAGCTCTTCATTGTTTTCAGTCATTATCATTATCTTTTAATAGTTCACGGTTAGCGGCAAGCATTTTATTTTTCAAATTAATAACGTTGCTGAAAATTATTTTACGATTTTCTCGATTGACACTGACATATGTTCCTAATTAGAAATTAAAAGCAAATGATAACCTTTCGCGAGGAGGTTTTTTGTAAAATGAAGTGACAAATAATAATATTGACATTTCAATACTATTATTGAAATATAATTTTCGGCCTTAATGCATTGCGAATGTCTAACGACATTTTATCGAAATGGGTAGGAAATGAAATTCCTTGACTGTACAAAACTTATCTAACAAATATTACGTTACTGACTGTTTGTTAGTGGGAAATGTCGCTTGACAATTCGGGCGTAACTTATTTTGTCCATTACATCAGTGCACCAACGCCATCTAGCTATTTTGTGTAGCAAAAATTGGCGAGCCCGCAAGCAACCTTGAGCTATCCAGAGGTAGTGCCATCTATTTTAATACGATCAAACCACGTTGTTGAAGACTAAAAAATGAAATCCTTAAAAATTGTGTATTTAAGTTATATTATCGTATTAAAACAAAGCAGTAACGCGTTTGATTTTCAAAAATCAAAAATCACTTATAAATATTGGTAAAACATATCATTTTTGTCACTTCCAGGCTACGAAGCAGCGCCATCTAGTTTTTATACCGAATTTTGAGCTTTTTCAGAGTTACGTTTTCTTGTATGAGAACATAAGTCCCGGGTATATGGTCCTTGATAATACGAACGTCCAATGTTACGGAAGCAGAGGCGTTGACTTACCTCACAGCTCTCGTAGAACTGCGCAGCAGTCTCGCTGTCGGGGAAGGTGACGGTGACCGTGGTCTCGATGGGATCATTGGTCGTGTAGTCCGTGCCCGACCAACTGCACGACGCATCCGACAGCTGCCAAAATGCAATAAATTGTGTTTAAAAATAAATTTATAAAAAAAGTAAATTATAATAAATACATTACAAATATAAACACATTATTAAAAACCTAACCTAGGGTGCCGCCAGCAGCGGGGCATTATATTCGGAATTTACACTCCACTCCCAAAAAGCTAGAATACACCCAACACAATTTGTGTTCTAGTCTAAAGAATAAAAAATCATGTAACTACCGTAGTTGCCAAACTACGCAGATAAATGCTTTTAAGCCAGTGTTTTTTTTACATTTGGAATATCACAAAGATACATGCCGACAGGTAAGACATTTTATTTGGAATAAAGTGGACACTATTGCGATGGCTCAGGCCTGAAATATCCGTTTTCCTAAAATGTTGTTTTCGCAAAATGTCTGCTATTCAGAATGTCAGCACGTCTTTTGCATAATGTCAGCTTCTCAAAATGCCAACTACTTATTTAAAATTGTGTCTCCAAGAATGACAGTTTTTGTACAATGTTCGCTTTTCAGAAAGTGCTTATTCTCAAAATGTCTGCAACATCAAAATATCCGCCTTATAACGTTAACATTCCAGAAATGTCCTATTTCCAAAACGTCTCCAATCATGGTCTTCAAATTTCATCGAAATCGGTTCAGCGGTTTAGCCGTGAAAGAGTAACAGACAGACAGACTGAGCTATTTTCGCATTTATTAGCATTAATTTTAGTACAAAACTAAACTACGAAAATCCCTTCGTTCGGGTACGAAACCAGTTGAGAACAAACAATATTTTGTTCTTATATGAAACTGGTTACGAACGAACACTTTTTGTTTTTGTACGAAACCTTTCGACCATTTCGTATAATTAATATAATAATATATTAATGTAATTAGGTACAGATATTTATCAAAGAGTAAATATGCAAGCAATTAAGCCTTTTACGTTTAGAACATTGATTTGAAAATAAAGCAGACAATATGGGAAAACAAACATAATAAGACGATAGCCTACTTAAAAAAGCTAACATTATGGTAATGCTGATATTAGGCACATACTGAAATTATAGAAATGTAAACATTATGGATAGAAGACCTTCTAAGACTGCACACATTTTAAATTGAAGACATTTCGATAAAGCTGACAAAATAGGAATGCAAACATGATGAGTACGTAGACTTTTTGAGAATTGTACATTTTAGGAAAACAGATATTTCAGGCGTGAGCCATTGCGATAGGAATAATATATTAGAACTCAAAACATTAGTTTACAATTAATCAAATAACCCCTTGGGTCCCAAACAGCCCTTACGGTATTCATAATTGATAGCCCTGGAAAAACGTGTCTAACGTGTGTAACAGCAGAATCAGGGCTAAGGATGATGGTTTAATTGTGATAAGTTGGAAACAAGAGGGCTTATCTTGGGGTTGATGCTACAAATGAAGGTACCTGGAATTCAGTCTCGTCGTGCACGAGCATGTCGACGAGCAGCTCGCCCGTGGCCACGTTGGTGAGCTGGATCTTGGGCGCGTACATGGTGTGGTCGAACACCACCTGCACGTGCGCCTGCCCGCAAGACGTCCCTGTGCCGCCCTGCTGCAACTCCGCGTCGCAGTCGCACGAGAAATAGGCCCCAGTCTCCTCCTCCTGGCACACAAACGTACATCACGTTAAGAGGCCTTATTCCTTTTTATAATGGTGATCGTTTTAGACATTTTTCTCTATGATTAAACATGTTTCTTTACAATTTATTGGTGTTACTACCTAGAACAGGGCTATTGGGATTTATTGGTATATATTTGAAACCTACAGTTTGAATTTTTCATTGATAATTTTTGTTTCGAAAACTACTCGAAATTGACAAAATTCACGCTGAAAATTAGTTTTTTCAACTTATTTTCGACTGCACGCAATAAAAGCATGAAAAAGCTATGTTACTTCCTAGAACTCGGGGAAAAGTATTATTCACTTCAAAAATTTGGTTGAAATTATCAATATATTTGTCATAATATGAAAAAAATAAATTTCAAAAGTAATAAGGCCTCTTAAGTTTATGAAACCTGTCGGGCTAAAGTTGCGCATTTCCACGCTAAGTAGGTATCACAATAGCTTTGTGTCGTAGTTTTAATGATGTCAATTGATCATGTTTTGGTTCTGAAAGGATCAAATTTACATTATGTCGTATTTTCAAGGAAAAGGTACCACTTCGTCACTTACCATAAGTTATTGGTATGACAAGTTATTGCTATAAATATGCAAACAAATTTGACATGTAGTACAAAGATAAACTATTACCTATTCGTACTATTTGAAACGCAAAAACATAATTATACCTCATTATAATACGTGTCGTAGTCGTCGCCCTGATAATAAACTTGTTCATGATCGTAGTTTTCCCCTTCGTCTTGGTGCTGTTCTACACCCTGGAAAAGGACCCGTTTGGCGGCCTCCGACTGGCCTGCCAACGGATATTGTCCTATTGGCGCCACCGCTGTGCCCACGGGGCTGTATTGGTCAGTTTTCATCGCTAATGCATTGTCCGCACGCGCACTATCTTCCAAGTGTTTAGGTAGCCTCAATAAAGCCACGCTTTTTCGATTTTCTTCCACTTCTTTCTCCTCTCTAATAACCTGAGCCGCTGCAGCTTGTAATTTCTAGAAAACAGAGAAAATCGGTTAGCGATCATCATTAAATAATTAAAATGTATCGCTTTATTTGAGAAAAGCGTACGCAAAATATACATACCCTCACGCATTCTTTCACTTTGTCGAAGAATTCAGTAGCCATATCCTGAGACTTGAATCGCACTGCAAGCGTCTCTTGGTCTCCGCTGGGGTTTTCCGCATAGTTGCGCCCGGCCCAAGTCCAGGCGCGATCAGTCTTATTCATTGGTAGCAATTCCAAGTCCATGGATAGAAGCATGTTTAATACTGCTTTGTGTACCTGGCTCACAAAAATAAACAAAATGGCTAAAAAATTACTGAGATGGTTTTCGATGTTTTATTGATTGCAAAAAATTCTAATATCATAACTTATATCATAATTCCAGATCAGAATAGAATAGAATACTCTTTATTGCACACCTCAAGACGAGAAATACAAATACAGATGACACTTAACATTACAGTAGAGGCAAACAATAGGCGATCTTATCGCTAAAAAGCGAGAGTGCGTTTATACATATTTACGTAGACACTGAGATACGTGAAATTTAATAAAAGTTTCTAAGAAGTATGATGCAATAAAGCTTTGTTTTCACTTACCTGCTCCCTTCTAAATAGCAAGCGGTAAGTCTTCTTTTCAGGGTGATACAATATTTTCAGTTCTCCGACCCCTCGCTCTTTCCATTCACGTGTAGCGTCATTGAACCGGAATAACTTACAACGCTTTCCAAACAGTTTTTCCTGAAACGTAGTATAATGTTTATATTACAATATCTGTAGTTACTTGTGATAATGTGTCAAAACAATATAATACTAGGTCGATGCAGAGTCAGCCACCGGCTAAGCTTGCACCATAGATTGGAGCGGAGTTTTTTTTTTTTTTTTTTTTGAAATTTTCTCTTCGTCACGACCTAGCGAAATTTTATTTGTGCATTTTAAAACAAAAATTTCTAAAATCGGTTGAGAACTCGCTGAGATCTGCGCATTGTTACAAAGTCCATTCGAGTCGATCCATGGGAGCTTCGCTCGCTTCGCTCCAATAAAGGATGACTGAATGATCCTGAATCGGATCAGCAATTTGTTTCAGTTTTCCGCATCCGTTGCGATGCCCTTACAAGGCGGAAAAAAAACATTTTCATAATTTAATTGGGCCATTCTATTTTTTGTGGTACACTATTTTTTTTGGATATTTTAGGTATTTTCTAATCAGAATCACGAGCTCTTTAGATCTAATTTGGAGAAAAATAGTATCTCAATATTTTATTGTTCCATTCCGTTAGCATTTCCATATAACCTACTATAGCGGTACCGGAATGAAAAAACAATAAATACTTATATAATATGACTATTTTGGGACACTTTTTTTCTCCTAATTAAATCGATAGAGCTCGTGATTCTGAGTAGAAAATACCTAAAATATCCAAAATCTAAAAAAGTGAGGTAGGTGGAGTACAACAAAAAATAAAATGGCCCAAATATTTTAGCTACAGAAAAAATTTAAACGTTTTCTAGGAATGAGGAGTTATTTCGTCTGTTGACAGCCAAAACTCACTAAGTAACAAATACCTACTTAAAATAAAGCTCGTATCTCAGTATCAATCTACAAACTAGATACGAGCTTTTGAAGAGCAGTGACAGAAATTATAGTGAGTTTTGGCTGTCACCAGGCGACTTATACCTATAGACAATAATTCAAGTTTTTATAAAATATCATCCATTCCTCATTGTAGCCCGACAAGTTGCTTAGCAAAGCTGTTTGTGGCGCCACTATCCGAGAGTTAAACCCGCACTTGTCAGGCTACATAGCACATCCATGACACAGGAACAAACCATCTATTTAATCACACAAATTTAATTCAGGCATGTTGAAGTTCAAACAGCCTTTTCCATGGTCTTGTAATGGGGGTATTTTCAATGTTCAAACATATAATTAGTGGGCTTTTTTCATATTATATATGTATATTTACTTCATCCTCTTCCCCTGTGGTCACGGTTATTTTATCGGGTAGCGGTACGATGGGCTCGTAATGCGGGTCGTACTCTTCTTCCCCTACGTTGCCCGCATCGATATCGTTATCACGATCGCTGGTAATCTTTGACTTCGTCGCCTGACCAAATAACTGTTGTCCAGCACCTTCCCACTTAAAATCAGGATTTTCTGAAAAGTACATATATTATAAAATTCCATTCCAAATAAGCAGTGAATTTTACTGCTTCTCTGCGCCTTTGCATGAGAACCAACTGAAGGGCAGTATATACTAAATGGCGATATACAAGCAGACGACACGGTTCCTATCAAGCGTAAATTCACTGGTCCACAAAATCGATTAATTTTTTGGTGCTGATATATCTACAACAGCTGTTTTGTGAAGACGTATGTATCGTGAATGTAAATCTGGCTTTGATTTCAATCCTGGCTTAAATTATCATTCAGTGATGAATGGTATGAGAAAAGCTCAGAAATGAACGAAAAAACAAAAAAAATATTAACTTTCTTTTTTTAGTGACCGAATATTAAAAAGCATCAATTTAAACGGCAATAAATATTTTATTGTGCAATAAGTTTTATTTTTTAAAAGTATGATTCGATCTACACAACTTCACAAAGTACGCGAAAATTATGAAATTCTAGGACTAAACAACTACTCTAGCAGGAAACAACGTTATGAAACGGAGCTTAGGAATATTGTATCTATTATATTTATGTAAAAGTCATTGGTTCCTCGGCACCAAAAACAAGTGTTGACCAGTTTTATACAGGGGATGACTTCAAATCGGTACTACAAAACACTGATTGTGGCTCAGTTAATGATAAATAATATATTTATATAGGTATTTATTACCTTAAGTCAATTCTTAAAATTAGCTCGTTGATCTTCTAACAAAACAAATAAAATCCCTACCGTGTGGTGATAGACTCCGCACTCGTGTCGTTATCACGTGGCCATAGCGTAGTTTGAGTAAATTCTATGTTAGTCTTAAGGCCTTATTCCTTTTAAAAATGTTTTTTTTTCATATTATGACAAATATATTGATATTTTCAACCAACTTTTTGAAGCTAATAATACTTTTCCCCCGAGTTCTAGATACTTAGTAACATCATGCTTTCATTGCGTGCAGTCTAAAATAAGTTGAAAAAACTAATTTTCTGCGTGAAAATATGTCTAAAACCATCAGCATTTTAAAAGGAGTAAGGCCTCTTAATTATCGCATAAAATTCGAAATCGAAAATGCTACATTACAATAAATATAAATTTAAAAGATGTGATTACAAACTTATTTGCAGTTGGTAGAGTAACCCCCCTGTCCATGCATAGGTGGCCCAATGGTTTTCCAATGGTAAAGTTAAATTTGTCGCCTTGTACAGTTAATCTTTTCATTAGAGCAATATGCAGTGCTTTTATAGTTCGTACAGAACCCTCGGTACCCGAGTCCGAATTACACTTGACCTGTTTTTTAGATAAATATATCATTTTCCTTTTCAGTCGGCCACTAGGTACTTTAAACATCTTTGTTTTAAATCACTGTCTAGAGGGTAACCGCATTAAGCCAAAAAAATTGGTTAATTAAATGGATAAGATATTTTGGGTTATTTTAGAAGCATGGATAATGGATAAGATACTTTGGGTTATATTATAAGCATGGTACAGCAGCACCTCTAGCATAACTGTCATACGCGACTATTTCTCGCGCGAGATAGTTGCCCGTCTCTTTCTGTGCAGTAATGTGAGAAAGTAACGGGTAGCGCAAGAGTCGCGACGCATAGTTCTGTTGTGCTAGACGGGCAGGGGTGACGTGTGTACATTACTTTTGTATTACTAATATGAACTTACTCAAAGTGTAGTTTAGAGATCACATGCATAAATAATACTTACTCTGGTATTGTATTTCTGGTTGACTTGAAAAAGTACTAAAACTTAATAAATTATCTGAACCTAGTAAAGATAATTTCGGAGAAGGATTTCTCGTTTCTTTATCATCAGTATTTGTTTCGGTCAGCAGTTTGGCAAGTTCACCCTTATTTTCTTCTCGCGGTTTCAAGTCTGTTTTAGGATCGAAAGCCCAAACGGATTTGCCATTCCCGAAATAATTCGATGCTGTAGGTGTGAAAGTTGATATTTCATCAGGCTTTGTAGATTGGGTTGCTGTGCCAAATATGCTGCCCTCATTTTTATCGAATAAATTAAATGGCTTCTGATTCGCAACTCCCCCCGAAAACCCGAATATCGATGTTTCTTGTTTTTGACTATCGTTCGGCTTGCTATTCGTAATACCAAGACCTGTACCAAAAATAGACTTTGGTGGTTCAGAACTGCTGTTGTTGTTGTTTTTGGGTTTGAAACCAAACAATATAGAACTATTTGATGACAGATTAGCGTTAGCAGTAGCAAAGATCGACTTAGGATCTGTTTGACGAGTGTCGCCTGTTGTGGTTGTTTGCGGCGCAGGTAGAACAGAAGAGTTAAGAATCGGTGGTTTGAATATTGAACTGGAGTTGTCAGCAGGAACTAGTTTCGGTTTCTGGATCACGTTCTTCGTAGTATTCATACCATCGCCGGATTGTGCGAGTGTTGTGTCTGCAACAGTTGTACCAATTTTAGGAGCATTAAATCTGTCTGGTGTAAAGTGAACGGAATCATTTTGCTGGAGCATTTTGAACGAATTAGACAAATTTGTTGGTGATGTAAAAGCATTGGGCGCATTATTACTTTGTGGGGCTACAAGTTTCGAGTCCTGGTAGTTATCGCAGCCGCGACATCCTTTGCAGGGTTCTTTATTTTTATACAAGAAGAAATTCTCGGGCAGCATTAGTTCTATTGCTTTCTTTTTTTCTTCCGCGTTTGCGTGTGTCTCAGTAACAAATTGTACGTCATCATTGTCGTTGTCAGTTTTAGCAGCCACAGCTTGGTTCTGTGGTGGTGGAAGGATACTTTTTCCTTCCCTTGCTTTATCCACAGCATCTTTAAACTGTAGAGCAATTTCTTTAGTTTTGAATTTCAAACAGAAACGTTGTACTGTCAATTCTCCTTCGCTGAAATCATTAGCAGCAAATATCCAATTCTTTTCATCTTTCAGGTTGTAAGTAATATCGGGTGTCAGTGCGTGGTTTAAACATATCTTGAAGACTTGCTCACGCCTCATGACCACTCTGAAAAAGAAGTAATAAATTAATAATACACATATAAACTTAGTGAGCAGATTTGATTCACCTACTAAACAACAAAATATAGAGAAAAGATGGTTCGTATGAAAGGTTTGTGATGAGAATCGGTCATGGCGGGCATCAGGCGTTTAGATTTTAAAGCAAAAATACCCGAAATGAAATAGCTGTAATAATTAGGGAGTTTTGGGATTGAAATATTTTGTGAATACAATATATGTCAATTAAAAACTTTTAAGATTTAGATGTTACAAGCAATGTGATAAGTTAAGTTGCAAATGCTACGGAAGGAAATAAATGGTTCTCTCTTGCATTTGAGCTCCAAAAATAGCAAATCGTGTTGAAGGAAAACTATTTCGCATTTTGAGACAATATCATTTGTCGCTATAGAGACGTTTGGTTTATTGCTTGGCACCTGGGGCACAATTTTCGCTTAAGGCCTCTGGGCGCTCAAAAGGTTAGTGTGTCGAATTATCAATCCGTTATTTTGATAATCGGCACGGGATTGTGGATCGTTGAGTTGATATGCTTTTAAACAAAACAAGTATACAATAATATGTACCTCAATTTTGACGTGTGTTTAAATTAATAATACACATATAAACTTAGTGAGCAGATTTGATTCACCTACTAAACAACAAAATATAGAGAAAAGATGGTTCGGATGAAAGGTTTGTGATGAGAATCGGTCATGGCGGGCATCAGGCGTTTAGATTTTAAAGCAAAAATACCCGAAATGAAATAGCTCTAATAATTAGGGAGTTTTGGGATTAAAATATTTTGTGAATACAATATATGTCAATTAAAAACTTTTAAGATTTAGATGTTACAAGCAATGTGATAAGTTAAGTTGCAAATGCTACGGAAGGAAATAAATGGTTCTCTCTTGCATTTGAGCTCCAAAAATAGCAAATCGTGTTGAAGGAAAACTATTTCGCATTTTGAGACAATGTCATTTGTCGCTATAGAGACGTTTGGTTTATTGCTTGGGACCTGGGGCACAATTTTCGCTTAAGGTCTCTGGGCGCTCAAAAGGTTAGTGTGTCGAATTATCAATCCGTTATTTTGATAATCGGCACGGGATTGTGGATCGTTGAGTTGATATGCTTTTAAACAAAACAAGTATACAATAATATGTACCTCAATTTTGACGTGTGTTTATGCTTCAAGATTTTTACAACGCCAAGTCCTCTTTCTTTCCATTCGCCAGAAACGAATATGAACAATTTTGCTCGATGTCCAAATAATTCATCTTCATCCTCCTCACCTGTTACTACCTTTACCTGTAAATCAAAAATTACAAGTTCAAGTAACTTATTTTCATATTATTTATTTGTAATAGTATGCATATATCAATAACTACCTGACTTCGTAGTATGAGAAAAAGAAAAGTGGAGTTTTAAATTTTTTCACTCAGTGGGGATACCATAAAGATCAAAAATGTTTCTTCGACTAATTCCACTGGACAATAACGTCAAGCAAGATCACCCAGGCCATTTATTTTATTTTATTGCACGCTATGCCCAGCAATATAACATGCAAAAATTAAACACGACTTACCTTATTAGGTAAAGGTACAATTGGGGTTATATGTATATGATGTCCTTCATCTTCAGAGGCATACTCGTTTCCGTCACTCTCGTCTCCATTGTCGTGTTTGGGGGATTTAACGGGACTCTTAGCTTTGATTTGAGTTTTAGGCTTGAACACAAAATCAAAGGTGGCCGATTCGGACGCTTTTTGAGGCGTTGGCAATAAAGCTGGTTTACTTTCGTTTTGGGTTAGCGTTGATTTTGGCACGGCATCTTTGGCTTTTTCGGTTCCAAGTGCTAACACATTGCTTACAACAGATGATTTATCATTTTTAGGTAAGATGTCAGCGGATTGACCGTGAAGATTAGAGGGTATACCAAAGTTAAATTTATGACCACCAGTGCCATCGAATATAGATGTGGTGTTTGTTTTCTGATGATCGGTAACTTGAGTAGGTTGAGAAGGTGGAATGCCAAAATTAAATTTGGAAGTTGCCAACGTTGTAGCAGCGGTGACAGGTTTGTTAGCAGCACTGGGATCTTTCGGACTGTTACAAGCGCAGCATGTGTGAGCACTGCTTTCATTTCTGACAAAACATTGTTTACATTCCCACGATCCAGCTGAAGGCTTAAACATGTCTCCCCACGAGGATTTAACAGGCGCTTTATTTTGTTGCTGTTCCATGAGTTGCACAGGATTCGGCTGTTGAGAGATTCCAAATTTAAATTTAACTTCAGTGGGCTGTGTTGCTTTTGTTTCTGGCATCTTTATATTTGGTGCAGCACTGCCAGCATTCTTTGGGCTGTTACACGCTGGACAAATCTCAACATTTGCTTCATTTCTAACTAAGCATTGTTGACATTCCCAAGAACCTTGCTTTGGTTTAAATTTGTCGCCCCAATTAGAATTCACTGGTTTGTTTGAGGTCGGTACTGCTCCAGTTTGAATATTCTGCTTGGCAGCATTTTGTTCTTCTTTAGTCGCCTTCGAATCACCCTTTAATTTAGACTGTGCTGTTTTTACAGCATCAATAAAATCGTTACAAGCTTGAACTGTTTTAAATCGCAAGCAGAAGGTTTCAGGTGTAAGTTCTCCTTCGGAAAAGTCTTGAGCACACCAAGTGACTGCTTTGTCCACATTTGGCATTTTTTGGAAGGTCATACCTTTTGTAACAGCATGGTTGCAGCATACTTTCATCACTTGTTCTCTTCTCATTAAAAGGCGCAATTTTTGCGCGTTATCCTTATTCACGAGAAGCTTTATATTACCAAGACCACGTTCCTTCCATTCTTTGTCTACGAATCGCAACAATTTGGCTCGATGTTCAAATAAAACGATTTCATCTTCTTCACCCGTTTTCGTATCTACTAATGCTGGTAATGGTACTACGGGAGTGAATTCACCCGTCGGTTCATATTCTTCCACTGTATCGGAAGTATGTAGTTTGTCTTGTACATCAGCGTTTTGTTCAGAAATATTCGATGTCAGCATCGTCGAACTAGAAGCAGTAAACAAATTACTGAACGGCGAAGAAGCAGGCCCAGTTTTAAAGTTTAATCCGCTAAACACATTTACTTTAGTGGGAGTGGTTTCTACTATTTTTCCTGTAGTCTTATTGTCATCAACGGCCTTAAATGCTGGCGTTCTACTGAAAGTAAAACCACCAAATACTGTTTTAGCAGGTTGTACATTATTGGCTGAAGCTGTTGACTCTGCCGAAACCGATTCGGTTGTTTTCGGGATTTCAGATTTTTCGCAATTTCTATCAGTGTAAGTGCTTTTAGTAAGATTTACTGGGATATCAGAATCTTTGGTTGTCACTGTAGCTTCTGATCGAGCTTTTTCAAATGTTTCGTAGAATTGTCGACCTACATCGGGTGTTTTGAATCTTACGCAGAACTTCTCTAAAACCAGGGTTTCATCTGCAAAATCATTCGCTACCCAAATGTAAGCTTTCGCTTCATTTTTCATAGGTTTTATTTCCATGTACGATGTGATAGTGTGATTAGCGCAAATTTTATGAATTTGTTCTCGCCTCATCAACACTCGAACTTTTCCGGTAATTTTATGTTTCAGTAATTTCATTTCGCCAAGCCCTCTTTCTTTCCATTGATTGTCGACGAATCGGTAAAGTTTCGCTCTAGCTGAAAAAATCGCAGTCTCATCCTCTTCACCAGTTGTAACTTTAACTTCTGCTGGCAGAGGTATAATAGGCTTGAAGTCAGGACATGGGTCATAATTGTCGACGGACGTGTTGCTCTTCTCAGACATTGTTCTAGATTTGTTGTGACTGTTGTTCGCTGCGCCAACCACAGATTCTTCATTTACGCTAGTGTTGAAGGGTTTATTCGAAAACGATATAGCAGTCGTGGTAGTATTCACGTTGGTAGAAGCGATCGCATCTCTGAACACGGCATTTTGAGTCCAGTTTACGGATGCCGTGCTGGGACCCATTTTATTACCAAGAACTGGGAAACTAAAAGCCGGAGTCGGTTCAGTTGCTGGCATTTGTATTTGATAATTGTGAGGGATGCCTTTAATGTGTTGAGGTGGTATTGTTACACTGAGTATTGGTGCTGGGGCAGTCGTGCAAGTAGGTAACGGATCCGAAGATGTTATTACTACGTTAGCCGGCAACGATCGAGAAATATCCTTGGTTTTAACATTTGTTGTCATACTAGAAGTTGTGATTGGCGCCGTTGTATGAGGTATGGAAACTGGTAAAGTAGGAGGCACGACTGAGGCCGAAGCCGGTGTCGGTGTAGGTATTACTGGCACTGCAGGTGTAGTCGGCATATTCTGCTGGATGAGATGTGCCACGTCTAAATACATTTGATCCGGAGTTGGGAATACACCTGGATAATTTACTTGTGGTCGGGCTGCATCAAATATTGGTGGTGCCCCAGGCACTGCCGATGGCTGAGAGAATTGTGAATATAAATTAAACAGGTTTTGACTATAAAGTTGGAAAGGATTTGGATGCATTGGGAATGGCGGTATAAGTCTTTGATTAAACGGAGGCATCACTTGTTGAGCAGTAAAAGGAATCTGAGCTGCAAATGTAGATGCAGTTTCATTTGCTGTGTAACTCTCGTCGAGGTTAAACATTTCGTTTTCACCAATTGTCCGTTCAGAAGCTTTCTTTAATTTGCTTATGTCCTTCTTTAGTTCAGCTATTTGTTTTTTTAAATCTCCAACATCTTTACATTCTTTCTTGCATTCATCGATTTGAACTTTTACTTGATCTACAGAAATCTTCAGTAATGCAAACTGGTCGGTAGTATTCTGCATGTTAGAGTTCATCGTGTTTATTATTTGATTTCCCAAAATACGATTTTCTTCAAGCGCATTCTTTGTGATTTCCATAAATTCATTCAGTGCCGTATCTCTTTTTTGCGTCGCTTTTTGTCTTTCACATGGTTCTAAAAATTGCTGATCATAATTAATATTATGAAGTGACGCAGAAGCAATGCTTAAATTAGCCGATCGTTTTGGAGTAGAACTGAAGTTTCGTGAGAAGAGTGATTGATTTTTAAGAGGAACATCTTCATTACCATGTATGGAATAATACTCATCAGAAGAATTTTTGACATGTCTATCGTTAACCCCGCTTGACAATTCATTAAGATGGAGATCCAATTCACTAATTAACTCCTCAGTTTCTATGAGTAGTAAATGATTAGATTTATTTTCCGGATCTTTCAATTTGTAATGGGCTTCATAAGCATACTTTTGAGCCTTTGATAGTAATGTGACACATTTTAAATTAGAGTCATCATTCTGGTGACCCTGATTGTCTTCATTCAATGCCATTTTTTTATAAGTAACACTGAGGTGATATAAACCCTGTGCAGTTTTCATAGTTGATAATAAATCAATAGCTTTCTCGTACTCACCCCTGCTTACATCATGGAGAGCCACATATAACTTACTTTCTTCAAGTAAAGCATTCGAGTCTTTCGACAGTGGATTGTGAGGCTTTTCAAACATACGTCTGTCTGATTTTACATTTACGTCGTTCCGCTTAGTTTCCAATAGGGATATGGCTGCAGTGTAATACAGAACTGCGCGCATGTCCCAACTACGTTTGTCGTCAATATCTGTAATAAGCTTAGATCGATTGCTAAATATGCGACCGAGATCACAAAGAAGTTCCGGATCTATACCGTGGTTGTCAATGCATCGCACTACTTCTATCCCACGGCTGAGAGTTGCGCGAATATCTGTCATTTCTGTCCCCAGCTCGTTCTGGCAAAATTTATAGGCGCAGTCCCACCACTTGAGATGTGACAAAGGACACAGTAATTCTGTTACACATGCCGGGAGTATCTTTGGCTTATCAGATGGAATGACCGTTTCTTGGATTGAACTATGTTGGCGAGATGTCAAAGTTGCACAATAAAGAAATGCGTAGATGTCCAATTGACACAAGCTTTCGGGGCCACAATTTGCATCGTTTTGAACGGTCAGTGGCAGCATGTCAAAAGTTGTACACGTGAACTGGGCATATTCTTTGTATTGTAACAAAATCCACACAAAATGATGAAGAGAATTCCCGTAGGCTCTTTGAGCTTCTTTGTCGTGAATTTCGACTTCACTTCTTTTGGGTAATATCAAAGCTGGTGCATCAAATGAAGTTGAAACCAAATGTGAAGTGTTTATCTTCTCTGAGTGATATCGGCTTGAAAATATCTTTCCGTATAATTTATCTCTCCAATGGATGCCTGAACAATTTTGAGCGATACGGTCTAGAAAAGATTGACTCTTCTCATTGAAATTAGACAATAGATAATGCCCCGATTGTGAACACCTGTATGACCCTTCAGAATACCAGCGACGAGCTGCTTTTTGTTGTAATTCTGGGGCGGAAATAAGCCAGCTAGCCGTAGGAGCGGTTACTGAGGAATGCCATGCCATCAACATCAGAGGCTCCGCATCTCTAGCTGCGTCTCTCCAGCTGTGAGTCGCTCCGCGTTTGAGTAATAAAGTAGCAGCAATGAACGCAAATTGGCTGCGGTGATGTTTCAGAAGACTTGTATGAAATTCGCCATTACCAGCACTGATACCAGCCTTAGCTACTCTTTCTATAGCTTGATCGTAGACATGAAGAAGCTCCGTCGACTCGAAAATGGATTTCTCTTGGCTGTCTAGTATCTGAGTTAAACTCAAAACGCACATTCGCTCTGTGACGGTAAGCAAAAGCAACTGAAAAAGCCAATCGTTATTGTTTCGTGGGTTACATTTAAGAACTTGCGCAACCGTCTCATACCACTCATAATTGTTATTTAAGTTGTTTTCGTTGAATTCTACATTGTAACAATGCGTAAACGCTTCTTCGACTTTGTTATTTTTTAAGTAGAATTTTAAAAGACGAATGTGTAGTAAGAAATCCTTGGGCCTGACGGCCAATTCTTCTAACAAAAGGTCGACAAGTGCTTGCGGGTCTGGATTGGCTATAGATAACAATTTTTCACGAAGCTGAAAGGTTATGGGATGTTTTGGGAACATTTTTTCTGCTTTCTCACACCAGTATTTTGCTCGACCGGGATCAATATTTTCTTCGACGTCTGCCAGAATTTCACAAACTAAAACAAAAATTAAGCACAATTACTCAGTATTTTGTGGTATATTTTTTTAAGTTTGCCATTGTTGACTGGTAGAACATGCCTATGTACTGAGCAATAAAGTTTAAATAAATATTAAATTATCATCAATCTACAGTTGAGTTCTAAATTTTATAAGCGTAAATATGATCAAAATCTGGACACGCCTGTACGCCCTAACTAAACAATAAAGGCATGTTCATATATCTTTGATCAAATTGTTGCTCATATAATGAAGAATTCGACTGTATTATAGTTATGCAATTTCGTTCGTGACACTCCCATGGTTCGCGGGCTACGGGGGACGAAGGCGGCGGGGCTGTCAGTCAGGACCGCCTTCGCTCTTGGCGGTAACTTGTATATAAGAGCACGGCTGCACGTAATAAAACGCACAAGAGATTGCTACGCAACGATGAGTCCGCCGATAGGCAAAGTTATTGGACGGCAAGCCAGATAAATTGTATATAATGTATACAGAGATGGGCAAAAGTTAATTGATTAACGATTAAAATTAACCTACTTAATAGCGATTAACGATTAAAACGAATGATTAGTTTACCTAATCGTACGAGTTCCGATTAATTTAATCCCGATTAAGTCAATCGTAGATTAATACCTAGCGATTAAAATTTTAATCGATGAATTTTCTCTCGATTAATATTAGGAAAAAATAAGATATTTTTTGTAAGTCTTAAATCCCTAGCTAGAACATCTTAGAGTACTGCACTATAAAAACCACCTTGTATTACTGTTACAAGTTTATTTCACACAGCACACTAGAATGTTTTTTCTAGTGTGATGAATTTAATCGTGATTTAATTAATCGCGATTAATACAAATAACCATCCTTACTATCCTTACCTTACTTCCTAAATTACTCACATAAAACAACTAAATATTTATTCCTAATGGTTAATCGGTCATTATACTGTACTACATTATATTCGTATAAACAAATTATAGTCCGTTTTCTATTGGGAATGCTTGTATGGAGAGGTATACAATTTTGAGTACAGCAATGCCATTTGGCACGGGTATTATACACGTCTACCTGAGCCCAAAACACCCGGTAACCAGACTGTACACCGCGTCAGAAGGGGGGAGGGGGGGTTCATAATACAGTGCTCCCGTCGTTCAGAAAAAAAAATCTGGCGGATTAGTTTAAACCTTTCATTCAAGTTTGGTGGCGTTATCCGGTAATTAGATGATGCCCGATTCATTACCTGTGCCAGTTTTTTAGGGTCCCGTAGCAAGATATGACGCAATCCTTAAAATAACAAACTTTCAGTACTAACAAAATGTAAACAAACCCTTATATTTTCATATTTTTTGTATTAAACTTGGTATATAAAAAATACTATTCAAAAGCCAATTTTATACAAATTCTAAAAACATTAACAATAAATATAAATTTGTCTATTTTCAATGAAAAATAAAATATTGAAAATACTGCAACGTTCGTCAGCGCAGCGTAGGGAACGGCAAAAAGACCCGAATACTAAAGTAAAATAAGTATTACTAACAAAAAACCCAGTCAAGTGCGAGTCGAACTCGCGCATCGAGCGTTCCCTACAAATTTTAACCTTTCTCATCCCATCTTAACTGGTAGGACCCGGTTAAGTTAAGTTTGCACCTGGTACGTATGGCCCTGCATACAAATGAGGTGTAAACTTAATCCAAACGGGTAGTCCTCATATAACTTTTGAAAGCACATTTTTTTATGTTTTAATTAGAAATGTATAGTTTTCAGATAATTACCTGTACTGGTGGTATAAGACGACATTAGTTGCTAAATTTCATAGTTCTAGGTCAACGGAAAGTACCCTATATACTTTGATTCTCTTGAGAGTGGCGAAATATAAATATACGGCCGTATCTTTTTTTTTTATTAATTTAGTAAATTGATTTTTTCATGACTTCAAGGGATTGTAGACTTGAGTATATGGTTTAAATTTCAACTTGATATCTCAACGCGTTCCCGAGATACAAAAACGGAAACCTTATAATGTTTTCCTTCGGTCCGTACGTGTGTCAAAACCCTTATCTCGGGAACGCGTCGAGATATCAAGTTGAAATTTAAACCATATACTCAAGTCTACAATCCCTTGAAGTAATGAAAAAATCAATTTTCTAAATTAATAAAAAAAAAGATACGGCCGTATATTTATATTTCGCCACTCTCAAGAGAATCAAAGTATATAGGGTACTTTCCGTTGACCTAGAACTATGAAATTTAGCAACTAATGTCGTCTTATACCACCAGTACAGGTAATTATCTGAAAACTATACATTTCTAATTAAAACATAAAAAAATGTGCTTTCAAAAGTTATATGAGGACTACCCATTTGGATTAAGTTTACACCTCATTTGTATGCGGGGCCATACGTACCAGGTGCAAACTTAACTTAACCGGGTCCTACCACTTAAGATGGGATGAGAAAGGTTAAAATTTGTAGGGAACGCTCGATGCGCGAGTTCGACTCGCACTTGACTGGTTTTTTTTGTTAGTAATACTTATTTTACTTTAGTATTCGGGTCTTTTTGCCGTTCCCTACGCTGCGCTGACGAACGTTGCAGTATTTTCAATATTTTATTTTTCATTGAAAATAGACAAATTTATATTTATTGTTAATGTTTTTAGAATCTGTATAAAATTGGCTTTTGGATAGTATTTTTTATATACCAAGTTTAATACAAAAAATATGAAAATATAAGGGTTTGTTTACATTTTGTTAGTACTGAAAGTTTGTTATTTTAAGGATTGCGTCATATTTTGCTACGGGTCCCTAAAAAACTGGCACAGGTAATGAATCGGGCATCATCTAATTACCGGATAATGCCACTAAACTTGACTTAAAGGTCCAAACTAATCCGCCAGATTTTTTTTTCTGAACGACGGGAGCACTGTATTTTGAACCCCCCCTCCCCCCCTTCTGACGCGGTGTACAGTCTGGCTACCGGGTGTTTTGGGCTCAGGTAGACGTGTATAATACCCGTGCCAAATGGCATTGCTGTACTCCAAAGTGTCATTCTGTTTCCCAATAGAAAACGAACTATTAGGTTCATGCAGAATATTGCTAGGGATATCGGCAGATATATCCGTTATGTAAATCATATCGTGTGTAGCGGTGATCAACGGCGGCAATGTGTCATCGAATAGTACCGTCTCCCGCCCCCCACACGGACCATGGGAGTGTCACTTATGAAATTGTAGACCTCAGTCACAAGCTTCCTTTAGATTTAATTACGTTTATTCTTATGAACATTTCGTACAGCTCGGCCACTACTACGCGCAATCAGTGAAGAGACTCTAAATCTAAAGAAAGCTAGTATAACCTGTAATTATCCTGACAAGGCTGTTACGCAGGCTCATAACCGTATACACCCCAGGCCAAAAGTATGGAAGGAAATCACAGCTTTATGTTGTAATATTTTAAGCTTGTTTCCATGTTTTTGGCCTGGGGTGTATAAAAAATAAACAGAGTCACAGAATAAATTATTACAATCATAAGGCTGTCTGTCCACTGGAGCAGAGCTCTGTAAAAAGGACTAATCACATGTGTCAGATTTAAATGCACTTGTAGTGGGCTTCACTAACGCGCAGCCTGATTAGTTAATTTTCTCTGCTGCACATTAGTGGACAGGCAGCCCCATAGTTAGCTATCAAAAATTTACAAATAAAGCCATTTTATAGAACCCAATTTTGCAAAGCGAAATATTTTACTTAATTCGCTCAGCCAATCCAATATAAAAACAAATTTGATAAACACATGAGTTAAATGATGAAACTTGATAAACAAGAATTTGAACTTGTCGCCTATTATTTTCACATTTCATCTCAATCCATAAACTCCAGAGTAGACAGAAGGAGACCAAAAAGACAAATATAATTTCGCATTTAAGAAAGAAAACAAATCCAAATTCGCTGATACTTTGTTAGGTAGATTAGATTTGATATAGTCAAGTACAGGATGAAATAGGTAAGCATAAGTACAACATGAAATAAAAATGAATACGAGAAATACTAATAATTGCCACTTAGAATTAGTATTGTCACATAGGTATTTTTATTATTTCCAAAACTAGGTAATTTAATTTGTCAGTCAAATAACACATTCAATTAATGCATTTCAAACTACACAGTTGTTGTTGCAGCCCTTGTGAAAGTCTTGTTGCCATACACTTCTTATATTATTTAGTTAGTTCCTTTTTGAAAACTTTATATTCAAAAGCGTATTTGCCTGCTATATTTCAACAAATTGGGTTAAACAGTTAGAGCCTTATCACACTTGCGATTTGCGAGCGTATTTTGTATGAAGGCCATCGCGCAGCGTGTTCGCCGCGTCGCTTATTTGTATAGAAAATACGCTCGCAAATCGCAAGTGTGATAAGGCCCTTATCCATGAAAACTTTACAGGCAAACACACTATACACTAGTCCGGCACTATTGTAAACTAATGGGTGCCCAATGAAATGTTTGTATTGTATAGAAAATTCATAATATATAGCACTAGCAAGGCAAGTAGAAAGGGCTTAAGTGGGGTCGACTTGCTGGCAGAGTGTCGATTATTTAGAGGTATCCGACTAATGAAGTGCCCAATTAGCAAGATTCAACTGTATATTGCTTGTATTTGGGTGTATTTTTAGGCAAACCTATTTTTCTGGTAGGTAATCACTTCCCCCATTGATTGATATCAAACCTAATTGCAAATTTTGTGAGGAATATTAACATTAACCCTTTGACCGCCAATCATCGCCAATCGGCGTCATCGGGAATTCGTGCCACTGACGCCAACGACGCCTATGGACGTCAAAAATTTCAATGGTCAAAAACATGCTAATTCAAACCACTATCTATGTTTTCCAATCTCTGTTGATTTTGGAGCACTTTTTTTGCACGGTGAATTGCCTTGCCGCTTGGCGCTCGAAAGGTTAAGCAACATTCATATTGTACTTATGCTACCTGCGTTACAATTTCTGATTAAATTTATACGTTCGCAAATTTCGTCTTGCTCTTGGGCGTGGGGGTCGGTTTACCTTCTCATGTAACACACATCCTTCCCACTATTAACTAAGTTTTTTTTATGTTATGATATAAAAATCCTTCAAAATTAGTACAGAATTCTTTACAATTCGTTTGTGTAAACAAATTCAACTCACATTTTTGTTTGCATCTATTGCAGACGATTTATGGTGTAATGTTCTGGAGACACTATATGAGATTGACATGTGCTACCATCATAGACTACAGTATTATTGCTTCATACCTATACTTATATTATGACAGATTACTAGTTTTAAACAGGAGCAACCTAAATTTGATCTGCTTAGCCTCAGATTACTTCATCTTAGGCTATTAATCAGATCAATAGGCGGGAAGACAACTTTTTCTTCAGATGTCAATCTATACATTTCTTTAATAGGGTATAAGGAACTAAATACATTTAGAATTCTCTAAGAGTCAGAAATCCTGTCAAAGTTTGACATTCCTACAGAACCATAACAATTTCAGTTTATTTTTGGACTAAAAAAACAACTGAAGATTTAGGTCCCTTAGAAAGTCACATATTTCAAAGCTCCAGACGCATAATGCCCTAATTTACGAACGCAAAATGTCCTAAACGCAAATTGACCTAAACGCATAATGACCTAATCGCATATTGACCTAAAGTCGCAAAATGTGTGTGTGTGTGTGTGTGTGTGTGTGTGTGTGTGTGTGTGTGTGTGTGTGTGTGTGTGTGTGTGTGTGTGTGTGTGTGTGTGTGTGTGTGTGTGTGTGTGTGTGTGTGTGTGTTTGTGTGTGTGTGTGTGGGTGGGTGGGTGTGGGTGTGTGTGTGTGTTTGTGTGTGTGACTGGGGGAGTCAGTGAGTGGGTGAGTGAGTGGGTGGGTGAGTCAGTGATTGGGTGAGTGAGTGAGTGGGTGAGTGAGTAGGTGGGTGAGTCAGTGAGTGGGTGAATGAATGTGTGTGTGTGTGTGTGTGTATGTGAGCGAGTATATGTGTGTGTAACTTTATGCGTGAGTGTGTGTGACTATGTGTATTCCTCTTTTTTTTCTTCCTCGCTTCCTTCATGGCTCAGGGTCGTGGTCATTTGAGGCTGGTAGATATCTATCGCCAAAGCTCTCCTCTCCACATAGTTATCTATCTCTCGGATTGAGGCCTGTTCAGTTTCCTGACAGGCTTCTTTCACGGCACCGGTCTATCGGATCCGTGATCTCCCACGCGCCCTTTTTATTTCCACGTGGCCAACTACAATGAGCTTTTCCAAACTATCTGCCTCGCATCTACCCACGTGACCGAAGTACTGCAGGATTCGCTGAAGGAAAATGGTTGATAAGCGGCACTTGATCTTATGTTCGACTAGCATCGACAATAATGAAATGCAATAATTGAAAACATTCATCGTTTTCCAAAAAAAGCGGGCAATGTTGGAGCATTTGACGGTACGAAGAGTTTTCGTTATGACATCTCCATTTGTCTTTGCTCTAAGTTTTGGCCACATTCGACAAATTATTCTTTTTACGAATCAATTAAAGAGGTATTAAATATAGATATACTATATTTTAAACGTGATTATGAAGTCGCAGTCATGAATGCAGTCCGTCACGTTTTCCCTAATGTGACTATTTCTGGGTGTCATTTTCACTTCTCAAGGGCGATGTGGAAGAAGGCTCGAAAATTAAACTTGCACAAAGATTGTAACGCAAGAAAGGTATTGCGACTCATCAGCAATTTACCTTTGCTACCTGCTGAAGTAATAACAGAGACTTGGCAAACTATTCTCCTAATTTCTCCGAATACCCAGAACATGAGAGGTTTCATAAACTACTTCCACAGGGAATGGTTGCAAATTATGACTCCAGAGATATTAAGTTGTGCTACTGAGAAATATCGCACTAACAATCAGCTGGAAGGGTGGCATCTTCGATTGAACCGGAAAATGGCTAAACACCCGGGATTATATGATTTTTTACAAAAACTGAGAACCGAATCAAAATTTAATGACCACAGAATAATTAAAAATTTGTTCTCAGACCCAGCACCCAACAGAAAAAAATCTGATATTATGTTTGATAAAATGTATTGTTTGCTTTTGAAGAAACTTCAGAAAAATAAACTAAGCGGGATACAGTTTCTGCTTAAAGTCATTTATGTTAAGTTGAAGATGCAATAATTGTTTAATTGAGCCTTTGATGGTTTGACATTTCAATGAGATCATTAATTCTATGGCCTAGGTCGTTCTCACCCGCTACCCGCAGCGGGCAGCGGCCCGTCGTCCGCGGCGTCTTTATTATATGTTCGTAATGTTCTGGAGTGGTCGTCGCGGGACAACGATCGCTCCAGAACATTTACGAACATATAATAAAGACGCCGCGGACGATGGGCCGCTGCCCGCTGCGGGTAGCGGGTGAGGACGACCTTGGCCTATACTTTGCACTGTAACAATAATAATTCAAATGTAAATAAGAAATAAAGTTAATAACTGTTTTACTATGACGGACAGGCAGGGCACATGTTGTATAATTTATGTATAAGGTGAATATATTTAGTTTCTTTTCTTTTTAATTAAAATGTACAAAAAAAATTAAATACTACTCCTTCATTTTTTATTTCTTATGGTTTATTCCTTTATTTCCTTTGTCACTACCAGCACTCGCCGAAATCCTTACTAGTCCTGCGCCTGCTCCTGTCAGCTACAACTGTAACTCTATTGATAGAGTATTGGACAAAGAAAAGGCCTTGGTTCTACCAGTAGGACTATAGGTAATGCTAGGTGCCTATGAACCAACTGGTAAAACCAAGGACAAAATAATACAACTAGAGTCTGTCTAACGAAAGCTGAACCCAACGATTATTTGAGCGGCAACACTATTAAAATGTCATTTTGACATTGACTAGCAAAGTCGTTGTTGTTGAGGTTAGTTTGAGGCTGCATTCGAGTGTCAAATAGAAGAGATCTTTCGAAAGTTTACTGCTGAAACATGGGTAAAACAATTAAAAGTGGTGTGCGTCAGATAATTTTTACTATGATAAGCAAAAGCAAACAAAAACAAGAGGAGAGGGAAGCCCTTTTGGATAATCTTGGGAAGTTGAAAGAGTTGGAGCAAAACGAATTGCTAAGTCAAAACAAGTATTTAGAGGAAATATCGTCAATAACTGATCTCAGTGTTTCAACTTTGAAGAGAATAAACAATGAAGGAAAAGTAAACAGTGGTGTCTTCAGTACCCCAGGAAAAAAGCGACCTCACAAGGCCACAGTATCCAATTTAGATAGCTTTGACATCCAAGCCATCCGAAATAAAATCAACGAATTTTATATCGTAAAGAAGCAAGTGCCTACACTCAGGTGCCTATTGGCAGAGTTGAGAGAAAGCATCAATTTTACCGGATGCCTTGAAACTTTACGCCGAATATTACATGCGAATGGATACGAATTTAAACAAAATATCAATCAACGCTCAGTTCTTATTGAGCGCTTTGACATTGCAGCTTGGCGACACCGTTACTTACGGACTATTGCAACAAAACGTGCTGAAGGTAAACAAATAATATACCTGGACGAGACTTACGTACACCAGAATTACAAATTAAAACGATCATGGCAAGGGCCTTCCACCAAAGGTCTAGTTGACAATATCTCGTCCGGTAAACGATATATTATTGTTCACGCTGGATCAGAAAATGGTTTTGTGCCTAATGCGTTATTAACATTTAGCACAAAATCAATTAAAGCCGACTACCACCATGACATGAACGCCACAAATTTTAATAAGTGGTTACATGAGAAGCTTATTCCGAACTTGACTAAACCGAGCGTGATTGTCATGGACAATGCCAGCTACCATACGGTGCAAATTAATAAGCCTCCAAATACCAACACCCGCAAAGCAGAAATAAAAGAGTGGCTTCGTGTGAATCAAATTCACTATGAGGAATATCATACCATTGCAGAACTTCTTGTATTGGTACAGAAACACAAACCGGAACCAATCTACGAAGCAGATGAAATTCTAAGACAGCATGGTCATGAGGTCTTGCGACTTCCGCCCTATCATTGTGATCTGAACCCAATCGAATTAATATGGAGTTCGGCGAAGAGAAAAATCGCAAGTAAAAATATTGCCGGATCAGCAGCTGAAATGGAAAAAAATATTAAAGAGGCTTTTGAGAGCATAACATCAGAGCATTGGAAGAAAATGACTGATCATGTGCTTAATATTGAAGCTCAGTACAAAGCCAGGGATGGAATAACCGAAAACCTGGAATCATTTATTATAAGTGTGCATGATGATGAGTCTGACAGTAGTTCAGATGAATCAATGTAAGTAGAGTTTCTAGAAACCGATTTTGATTATAGTTCTTAAAATAAATAAAACTTTTAACTTTAGTTTATGACTTTTTATTTTAACCCCGACAAAAAAAAGTGTGTATGTGTGTGTATAACATGTATACATTATAAGACTATGTTTTTATTTATTTAAGTATATATCTAGTGAAACTTGTTTTTAAGTTTGTTGTAATGCACATAATTTATCTGCTTTTAGTTCAAAGGTTGACTGGTAGAGAATGCCTTACGGCATTAAGTCCGCCATTTGTATGATAAGTTTATTATTTGGTGCCATAAAATCAAATACATAAATAAATGTTCATGAAATATTAGGCGTTTCCTCTCCCTTAGTACCCACAAAAATAAAGAAAAGTATCAAAATCGTTTATTCCTACTTTGATAGGCATGTAATGATTTTTTAAATCTGCCGCTTTTTCGCAGGTTCAGCTTTCATTAGACAGACTCTAGTAGGAGTTCGGTTTAAAGAGACTTTATTGTCTAAAGAAATTACAGAAATTTCACTTACAAGACAACTTATAAATAGTTAACATAAGTAAAATCAATTTAGTTTTACGCAGTAAGCAAAGACTATATACCCCCTAGACATATGTTCTCATACAAAAAAACGTAACTCTGAAAAAGCTCAAAATTCGGTATAAAAACTAGATGGCGCTGCTTCGTAGCCTGGAAGTGACAAAAATGTTATTTTTCACCAACATTTTTAAGTGATTTTTGATTTTTGGAAATCAAACGCATTACTGCTTTATTTTAATACGATAATATAACTTAAATACACAATTTTTAAGGATTATATTTTTTACTCTTCAAAAACGTGGTTTGATCGTATTAAAATAGATGGCACTACCTCTGGATAGCTCAAGGTTGCTTGCGGGCTCGCCAATTTTTGCTACACAAAATAGCTAGATGGCGTTGGTGCACTGATGTAATGGACAAAATAAGTTACGCCCGAATTGTCATGCGACATTTCCCACTAACAAACAGTCAGTAACGTAATATTTGTTAGATAAGTTTTGTACAGTCAAGGAATTTCATTTCCTACCCATTTCGTTACAATGTCGTTAGACATTCGCAATGCATTAAGGTCGAAAATTATATTTCAATAATAGTATTGAAATGTCAATATTATTATTTGTCACTTCATTTTACAAAAAACCTCCTCGCGAAAGGTTATCATTTGCTTTTAATTTCTAATTAGGAACATATGTCAGTGTCAATCGAGAAAATCGTAAAATAATTTTCAGCAACGTTATTAATATGAAAAATAAAATGCTTGCCGCTAACCGTGAACTATTAAAAGATAATGATAATGACTGAAAACAATGAAGAGCTCAAAGAGTGGAGTTACACCAGGAAGGAATACGGATTTATGAGATCACGCGTCGGCTCAATGCTAGCAGGGACACAGTTTGACGTTGGGTACGGCGATATAATGTTGAAGGAAACCTTATTGATCTACTGCAAAGCAAAGTAACCATTGCATCGTCCGTTTGCCATGGCCCAAGACCAACGCCGACGACAAAACGGCTTTACGCCAAAGGGACGATTTGCGGAAATGTTTGACATTTACCCTAGAACAATTAGAAATTGCCTACATGCAGGCGGCCTGCGAAAATATATTCGTTCGTTTTGTTTTTGTTAAAAGTAATATAAAAAAAACGTTTATAAAATTGTGGTTTTATTGAATTATCACTGTCGTTAGTTCTGTTAGTTTTTGTATAGATAAATTTCGGGTGCCTGTCGTATCGCATAACGTTTTTTGTCCTAAAAATGTTTGGCCGAGAAAGTTTGGCATACTGTTGAATGGCATACTACTCGTTTGTCCTAATAATTTTTGCGCATACTCTCTTAAAGTCCTAAATCAAGTTTGTCCTAATATTGATAACTAAAATCTAATTACCTAAAGCATAATATTCCTAACATGAATTGCCCTAAGAATTATTTTGCCTATTATCAAATTGGCTAAAATTACAGCACCTAAACTAAACTATGGTAGGCGTGAAGTCAGAATCGTTACGTATTCTACCTTCAGGCAGGTAAGGTAAGGTACATAACTCGAAAGTTTCATCATAATACGTCCAGTAGTTTTTTGAGATTAAGTGAAACGTACATACATACATCCATCCAAACTTTCACGTTTATAATATTATTAGGATTAGGATGTAAGTAATTTTTATGTTTAAATAAAACATACACAAATAGTGAAATGAGACGAAAAGTGAAATGAGACGAAACGGAACGTAGTAAACAAACATCGCACCTAACGTCATCTATTCACTTTTTACTGTCACTTGGAAGTTGGAATGTCGTTGAACGCTTGACGACTGTGTTACTTCACGCTTGCGCGTACCGTACAGTAGAAATTGAAAAATGTCGACTTTTGAATGAATTGATACCCTTAGCGGCATCTAGCGATGTAGAACGATAGTAACAAACGGAGTACGGTGCGTAGTATGAAGAATATCGGTCTAGGGGGTATATAGTCTTTGGCAGTAAGCAAGCATTTAAATATGACAATGAGTTCATGGTAAGATACCAATAGAGCCATTAAATTTGCTACAATTTCACTGCAATGGCTTTTCAAATAGTGTTATGCTTTATCACACACACACACCCTCACTCACTGACTTACTCACTCTCTATCACACACACACACACTCACACACACACACACACACACACACACACACACACACACACACACACACACACACACACACACACACACACACACACACACACACACTCACTCACTCAACCACTCACTCACTCACTCACTCACCCACTCACTCACTCACTCACCCACTCACTGACACACCCACTCACTGACTCACCCAGTAACTCACTCACACACACACACACACACACACACACACACACACACACACACACACACACACACACACACACACACACACACACACACACACACACACACACACACACACACACACACACACACACACACACACACACACACACACATTTTGCGACTTTAGGTCAATATGCGATTAGGTCATTATGCGTTTAGGACATTATGCGATTGGGACATTTTGCGTTTCGCAAATTTTGGGACTTTAGGACATTATGCGTCTAAGGCATTTCAAAGCCCATTTATTTATTTGTTGTTTCATGACAAATGGGCTTTTTATTTATATAATATAGTATGTTATAATTCAACATCTATGAATGTTAATATACTTAATAAGGGTGCTCCTTTATTGTAAACATTTATCCTGTAATGTAACAAAAACTAAATAAATATTTTATTTGTTTATTAACCTTTTAAGCGCCAATGACAGCAAATCACGTCGACGGAAATCTGTGCCCTAGATGCCACGAGGTGAATTGCCGCTATCCAATGTCATACTATCTACTGGCAGCTTGGCGTCAGGAACACAGCTTTCCGTTAAAGAACTAAGCGGTCGAAAGGTTAATTACAACAGCCAAATTTCGAGGAAGCACCCGAGATCCTGGCTCTAGACATTATTAGAAATGGCAGTTTTAAGTTAATTTAAATTAATTCCAAATACTCCACAATACATGATACAACATACTAAACAATATTTTTTTGATGTTTGCCCAATCTGTGATGCACAACAATTACAGCAGAAATTTATTAAAGGTAACTACCAACTCCATAACACAGATTTTGCATTTGCAACAATGTAGGACATTTTGCTTACTCTTTTAATAGAAATTCAATAAGCAACATATTTTACTGTCTTCATAGAGCATGATGTTGATATAAATTTATATCTCCGGCCTTATATCTTCATGTAGCTAATAGGTACTTACTGTTCAGGACTAGGCTGTTCTGCGATGGGCATAGTTCATACGAGGTTTTGAATTCTTCCAAAGCTTTCTTCTTCTGTCCTAACTTCTGCAATGCTTGACCGAGGAGTGCATGTGCTGCTGCGTTCGAGCCGTGTACTGCTACGTATTGTTCGACATATCTGCAGCAGTTAGCGTAATCCCCCACATCATAATACAGCCGTCCAATTGAATAACCCCGAGAAGTGAACTGAAATATGAAAATCCTTGTGAAATACACGTCACTACACCTGAAACATCGAAATCGCTTTGCGGGGATCGCGCTTACCTCTTTCAAGGGTAATTTGGATATTAAACTGTCCACATGGGCATCAATGTCTTTTTTTGTTCTATACATTTCCACGATTAAACACTAAGTTATTTTATATTCTGAAACCGCGAATTAGACATAAACGGAGAAAAGCGCATGGAGCAAAGATGCGGTAAACGTCTTCGTCATTCCGGCATCCCAAGTAAAAAGGGTAATCTGGGGGAGTTGCCAGATATAAATGCAATTTACCCTACGCACGGAAAACCGCCTCTTTGTTTAGTTACTGATGAGGGTGATTAGCAGTGAAAATGGAAAGTTTTACTTGTAAATGTGTCTTCAATATTAATTAGCAAGAACTTAACAGTGAAAACTTATCAGCTTTGCCCTATTCATTGATTCGATAAAACCAAATACTAAAAAGGATATAGATATTTTGTAATTTAAGATTCAAGATCCAAGTTTGACTGCCTTACTATCACTACTGTATTACAGATACTAAATAATTTCATAAGCGAATCGTATTGAAAAATAATACATCTCATTTATTTCCCCCGTTATTCAATTTAAATTTTATACTGGCAGCATTCTGTTTTTTTCTGGAATGTTTGCAATATTTTCAGCATATACAATTTAAATATAATACGTTAAAAGCCGGCTATACACTCACTATACGAATGAATGATGAAATGCGTATATACTTAATTTAATTAAGTGAAAAATCTAGTTAGTTTCGGTTGATATCAGTCAATTATTGTTATAAATCACAGTAAAAACATTTTGTATGCAGCATTAAAGTCGAACGATATGTACGACACGGCTTCAAAATGCGGTGTCCCGCTCCCTCCTATGGCCGTCGGTCGCCGCTCCTCTGGTTGCCGACTGCAACCAGAGGAGCGGCGTAGTGATACGTGACGGAGATCGGATCGGAGAAATGATACAAGTTAAGTGTGGACGCAGCCTAAGTAAGTCTGTGTATTTTTTTTTTTAAATATTCTTTGGTTTGGACTTTTGGGTTGGTAATGCCCATTCCATGTAATGTAATGCCAACCAGTCTAACGGAACTAGGAACAAAAAAACTTTTGTATAGACTTTACATGGCAAACAATAGCCACCATACTCCATCAGTATAGTTCTTAGTATCTAATCTTTGGTCATCCCTCGTCAGCCATATTGTTTTGTTTGTCATTGGGTTTCATCTGTTTCGTTTGATTTTTTTGTGCATTTCTAATTGTTTTGGTCTTTATTTGTAATTGAAAATAGTGAAATGTGATCGAACACTGGTAAGTGAATATATTTTGTGACAATGCCACCGAAAAGACGGTTTATAACTTGTGAAATTTATGGAAATCGAGAGATGTTTATGGCGAAATTTCCCTTGGGTGAAGACTGGTAAGTATTGATATAGGAATTTTTGGCCATATTTAAGTGCAGCAGGCTATAAACATACTAAATTAGATATTTTGTTTCCATTTTTATTGTGTACTAAAGATGTACTGTATCTATCTATAACTATATACATGCTTATTTATTTATGAACATGAACATGAACATGAACATAGGCACCACACCCAGCCAGGTCGTAGCCTGACCCGGACAAGCCGGATACACCAGGGGGCACAGATTTATAAGGAGTGACACGCTCTGGGATGGGATAGGAGGGCCGACTAGCCGCAACCGGTCGACCACAATCAGCCGATTATGCAACCTTGAGCCAATATTGGAAGTTAGGTGAGGTGGGGTAGAGCATCGGGGATGAGCGTTGGTGAGTTGTCGCGTGCTCTCGTTGGCGTCTTTGCTTGTCGTGTTCACCGGATAGCCGTCGGGGTATCACGTTTCCTGTTCGTTGGTCTGACTTTCATCCTCCGATTCGCTGTCGGTTTCTTGTAGTTGGTAGATTTTTTGGGCTGCCGTGATGTATTTGTTCTTGTCTGATGCAAGTTCTGCCCACTCAGAGGGGTTCATGTCGTAATATTGCATATCCTGGTGCAACGAGTTTTTCCATGTAAAGCTGGGTTAGCCAACTTTGAGTTTTTGCGCTTTGTGCCGGTACGCGGAATGCAGCAAGTGGGGTCTTGGGCGTCGCAGGATGTGTCCGTAGTAGCATAGTCGAAGGCATTTTATCCTTTTGGTTATAGTTTTTCCCTCCAGTACATATGGGCTGCTTTTGCATTTCTTATCGCTTGCTTGCACCGTTCGTTGATCGTATTTTTTCTGCTGCGGGAGGAGGTTATGTAGGTACCCAAGTAGCGGATTTCGTTCACTGGAGTAACTGTTGTACCGGTGAGGTTAATGAAGTTTCTGTTGTTTTCGTTTATCGGGTCTCGTACTAGGAGTTTTGTTTTTGTCTCTTTCACCTTTAGATCCACTGATTCCAAAAAGGTTTTGGCCTTCGCGTATATCTGATTTAGTTGTTGGAGGCCGTTCGATATCACGTCTTCCGCAAAAGCTAAGATAATCGGTAACTGTATTTCCTCGCCTTGGTTGAGTTTTACGAAGGGCATTTCTTCTTCTAGTGTTCTGAACACGTCGTCCATTACGATGGTGAATAGTCGCGTTTAGAGAGAGCAACCCTGCTTGACGCCTTTGCCTTTATTGATCCACCTGGTTTGTTGTCCAAACCACTTGATGCAGGTAGATTCGTTCATCGCGGCTTTAACTATACGATTGGCTAGCGCCTTGTTTGTTCGCGTGCATAATATGTCCCTCATGGCGTTGAGATCAATTGTGTCGAATGCTTTTTCTAGGTCGACTGCTAGGACAAAAGCTTTCTTGCCTGCTCTCCATTCCTCGTCTAGAATTCGGCGTAGAGTAAACATATGTGACCGTCGGTAGATCTGTTTTTCAGAAATGCTGCCTGGTAGCTTTCGAGGTTGTCAATGGTTTCATCCAGTCTCAGTAGTAGTAGATTAGCGTAGATCCTGTAGTCATTTATAGATTTTAGGTTCGTTGTTTTTGGTAGCGGTACTTGGATTGATTGTGTCCAAGTCTCCGGCAGGGTATTCGTTGTCCACGCTGCCCGCATTTGCGTTAATATTTGGTTGGTGAGTTCGTCTGGATTTGCTTTAAATAGCTCAGTCACCGTTTTTGATGTATTCCAGGGGCCGTACCACTACGCTTCTTTTAAATAATATGCTTTATTTCATCTAGCGTGGGCTCCGGTTGATCTATTGTGTCTTCGACGCTTATTTGCTCAATGCTTGGGCCCTCTGACTTAGCAAGCTCTTCTTCCCATGTGGACATTGGGATAAACGTATTTTTTGATTTTTGTCTTGCCTTGAGCTCGTGTGTCTGTAGAAGTCGTAGATGATTTTCATCCTCCTTGACGGATGGGTATTTGCTAGCCCCTTAAAGAATATTCTGCATTCCCTTTCGTCTTCTGTTGATTCGAGTATTTGTAGATTTCGTCTGCATTCTCTGAGGTTATTTATTCATGTTACGTCACTTGGGCGTAGAGTTTTCCTGAATGTTGCTTGTTGCAGTTTTGCTAGCGCTACTCTGCGTTCTTTTAAGTACTTTGGATGAAATTTGATTGTTCTTTTCGCTGAGGTTTTCATTATCTCCGTGGTTCTTGCCATTGGAGTGGGTTTTCTTTTGTACGTTTCTGTACCAGTGCCAGTTCTTGTGCGATGTTCTGATATTTCTTTTTTGTAGTTTTATCTTGGAGCATGTTGTAGTCTAATGTCTTGTAGTTGAAGGATTCTGATTCATCTGAGGTTTTATCTCGGGAGGTTTTGTTTATGTTGTTCTTATTCGATTTTTGTGGTTTCAGTTCGCCCCATATGATTTTATGATTTGATAACGGCGTGTGCTGGCCTTTGATGTAGCTAAAGTTGGATGAGCTCTTGTTTTGGGTCATTATGTGGTCTATTTGTGACTTTTTACTGTCTGATTGCCAGGTTACTTTAGAGCTACTTCGGCCGAATGACGTTTCCAATCGGAATTTCTCGATTCTTATTAGGTCAGTGAGTATTTCCCCATTTCTCTTGCTGTTTTGATGGTATAGGTTTTTACCCATTCGGTGACGGTTGCGTAGTGTTTTTGCATCTTTATACCCGATGTATGCATTGAAGTCACCTAGAACGATTAGGGTCGGGTTTTTTGGCTTGAGCTTTATTAATCGGAGTAGGCGTGACAGGTCGTTTGTGGCTGCTGATGTTTCGTTTGACCAGTGTGTTGTGACGACGAATAATGTTGTTTTGTTATCAACGTCGATTGACGCTGCCATGTTGTTCAAATTGGTTTTTGTCCAGTTAATTTTAAGCCTGCTATTTTTCCTAATAAGGATGGCCAGACCTCTGTTGGAGTCATTTCCGCTTACACTTCATTTGTAGTTATCGGATTCATGAGTTCCGGTTTTCAGGTGAGTTTCTTGTAAGCGTGCGATGTGTATTGATTTCGATTCTAGTAGCGTATCAATATCTGATTTTTTCTTAGGTTTAGCTGCTCCTCTAACGTTCCATGTTGCCACGTTAGTTCTATATATTGGGTTGTGAACCGGGTGGTGCGGCCTAGGTCGTGACAGTCGGTATCCAGTTGCGTCTGCTATCTCCTCTGGCGTTCCGGTATTTAGGTTTATTTCTGCTCGCGTGGGTTGTGTGTTATTAGTCGTGTTAACACTCAGGTGATTTTCAAAATAATCGTAGTGGTTGTGACTGTGGACCAGGCCATGGCGCCTACCGCGTCGCTGGGTGTTTTAGGGGTAAAGTGTGTTATTTATTTTAGTGGGGTGCCTTGAAATACTATTACATTGATGCCGTAGTATTCTGCTGCAGATATTAAGTATGTCGGCTCCACCCACACCTCATCTTGGTCTTGCAAAGTCAAATATTTCTTAATTTGTTAATTTTGGTCTGGCTTGTTGACATCAATATTGCTTATGATCTCGCATTTGCATTGTTTGGTCATGTTAGTTCACATCGGCATATCGTGCGAGGTCTCTGCGGATTGCTTGATAATCAAGCGTTGATCCAAATAAGTCGTTGATTTGGTGGGCGATAGCTCGAAGAAGACAGTTACCATCTCCGGGTATATTCTTTATTGCCGTTTTGTTTTCCATGTTTGTAGATTGTTGTCGTGTCCTGCTGTCTAGAGGCGCGCTGTGGGCAGAGCTTAAAGTCTAGGTTATTAGTGGATGGTGTTGTCGGGGGTGTTTATGTGTGTTGCTAGGTATTTTACTTATTGTTATATGGTGTAGTGTTTGTTTTTAATGCACACCGGCTGTGTTGTTTTGTGCTCCAGTGTGACTTAGGTAGTTATCTATTGTGATCGATATCCTGACTTTCAAACTTGCGTCAACTTTCTACTACTTAATTGCTATTGTTATTTGGCTTGGCAGACTCTCTTTGGTGACTTGTGGCCGCCAGATGATGTTTCGTTCGAAGAAGCGGTGCGCTTTAGATAAAAAAATGGTCTGTTGCGTAGTGCTCTAACAGGGGGGTTTTTTTTGATGTCGAGCTGCTTTGGTTGGCAATAAAACGGGGTGTTTGCCGGACTGACCATGTGCTTTGCTGTGAGTGGGTTGTAACAAAGAATATTTTTGTTTGATTATGTCTTTTAACCCAAGCTTCTTCGAGATTCTGTGAATTGCGTTGGAAGTGATGGTATAATAATATAATAATGTGTGTATGTATTTTAGGAGTTGTGTTAGGCGCGTGGTAATAGGTAGCAGTTTATGATAGATTTAGTTTCGCTTCGCCAATTAATGAGCCATGAGATTTAGTTTTAACTAGGTGTTTGCGAAGCAAAAAAACCGAAGAAGTTTCTGGCGTCGAACTCGACTATAGCTGTTCGTCGTTCGTGGAGGTTATTTATGTATGTATGCGCTTCGGTCAGTTTAATAAAAGAAAAGGTATAGGATTGATTTGTGATTTAGCGATGTAATTATTAGTGAAGTATAGTTTATGTATAAAAATCTGATTTTAGTAATCTTTGTTAGTTTATTAGGGCCTGGAGTTGATCAGTGCATCTAGATTACAGATCCTACGTAGAGGTATAGAACCTAAGTGTGGCGGTTTTAAAGAGGTCGGGGGAATTTTTGAGGTGCAATTTGCCGAGGACCTGACGAGGTCTGTTAGGCACGTGCTTATCTGATCTGATCTTTATAGCTTTTCAGCTCGGATATCTAAGGTATTTAATGGTTCAATTTCGAATTGACATTAAGTAAGCAGTGATAATGGAAAGAGCTCACCGAGTTCTCCTTGGGCCGCTGTGTCGTCAGTAATTGATGCAGCGCACAGCGTGGTTACTCCTGTATTTTGTACTCTACTCGGCAGTTTCTGCCTCCAGCACTAGGTTTGCACTCACTACTTAGGCTATTTGTTATCTAGACGCACTGCACTATGTATAAACCCGATGGTTTTGGTTTGGAGGTATTTAGGGAACGCGGTGGAGGTTAGTTTAAACTAATCTTTCAAGTTTAACGTCGAACGCGCGGTGAGAATTTTGAACTTTATGACGGGGTTGGAACGAACAGACGGCGGGACTATTGTTTCGCGTGGGGCTATTGTTTTGGCTCAAAGATTTAAGTGGCGTTTTTGGGTCGTTCGGGATGGCTTGCACAGATGCGACCGCTCTGTACCGTGTCTCCGACGAGACTCATATACATGCTTATTTATTTATCAGTGCAAATTATTACGTAAAGTCGAAATGTCTAGTCCTCATAGCATGAAATTATAAACATAATAAAATGGTCACACGATAACGGTATAATTCTTAACATAGAAAAAACCAAATGTATGTTAATTAAGTCACCATACCTACAGGAACCATGTGAAAATATAATATTATAGGGCACACATAAGTATTATAGGGCACACATACGACTGTCTACATAATAACGAAAGTCAAAAATATTGTAATTGTAGTAGTATACAAGTTGTGGATAAATATAAGTATTTAGGCTTAACTATAGACACTAAATTTAACTGGGGAGTTCATATAGAATTAGTATGTAATAAACTCCGCGCAACTATGGCAAAATTAATAGGTTTAAAAAATATAGTGAGTAGAAAATTAATGCACACACTTTATCACTCGTTAGCCGAGTCTGTAATTTCTTATGGATTAATTGCATATGGACGTACATTTAAAACTTACCTTGATAAAATTTTTAATCTCCAGACTAGAATAGTAAAAAATGTACTAGTAGATAAAAAAACTAAAAACAACTGTAATCAAAATTACAATCGACTGTATAAAATGTTAAAAATCTTACCAGTGCATGAGAAAGTTAGGTACTTAATTTGTATGGACGATTACGACCAGGATAAATTCAAAGCGCGTAGACTACTGTTGCGTAACCTCAGAGCAAGCACACAAAAAACATACGTAGAATACAAGGCCAACAACTACTACGGCAAAATAACGCGTAAATATATGACTCCTAAGATACATAACAAAATAAGAACATCAGTAGATAAGTGCAGTAGTAAACAAGTATTTAAGAAAAAACTGCAAGCAGAACTCCTAAACCTGTTTGATGAATGTATTCATTAGTTAATGTTTTTGTAGTGTAGTAATTAGTAATAGATAAGGGTATTATATGGCCGCCCATCTGCGTCAGCGCTGCGGCTCGGGATGCTGCGCGGTGCGACTTTGGACCTTAGTAACTACTACTAGGGTGCGACTCGCGCAGCGTGGTGCCGCGGGGCGCGGCTTTTTTTTTTTTTTTTTTGGTTCCATGGTTGCTTGCGGGTCCGAAGGACCCTTTGCACTGCTGGTGCCAGACGTGCTACTCCGCTTGGAGAAGCACCGGAACGCGGGGCGCGGCGTTGTTGTTGATGGGTAGCAGTAAAATTAGTGCAGTTATAAGTAATAATCTAAGTAAGTAATTTATAAGTGGTAGCACACGAAAATGTTTGTGAGCGCTTTATCCGCCAACAAACTGTCCTCAGTTTGGCGGAATATAAATGTTATATACCAATATATATATATATATATATATATATATATATATATGAGCACAAAAATACTGATTATTTTGTGATGCCCATTCAGCTTATACTTGATGCGTGCAAATCAATGTCCACTTGTTTTATAGTAATAAAAAATATTGTGTCAGTTTTTAAACGAATTGTTATGAGTCTTCGATTTTAATCTTAGATATAGGAAATTATAACTGTTTTAATTAAAAAATATTTTCAGATGGGCAGTGGGTCAAGTTAGTGGGAAAAGAAGACTTGATAATAAAATAAAAATTTAAGAATGTGTAGCAATAAATTATTACTAAAGTTTTTAATTTTATTTCGGGTCTACATTTAAGTCGAACCTTGTATTAGAACCAATATTATATCATTATTATTATCCACTGTACAACATACGACTTAAATGTAGAGTCAAGACTAACCTAATTTCGAGAGAAAAAAAATTGTTTATTTATTAGGCTTCATTTCAACCCTGTTCATTTTATCGATATCAATAAAAAAGCAAGCGTGTAGGCCGCTACACTATTTTAGACTGTTAGGTTGGTACTACTGTTGTTTGTTGGTTCTTTGACGTACATTATGGTATTGGTTTGCCATGCAAACTGTTTCTTGACCGATTCTATTGGCTAGTATGAGAGTCTCGCCTCTTAAAACGTAGTGATTATATTCTCTTTGATGCCAACGAGAATATACATATACATAGTGGATATATTAATATATGTTTACAATTGCACATTCGTTACAGAAATAACATATTTAATTTTACCTTTTACACTTGTTCGTTGCTAGGCTTGCGGCTTGTAGCTGTTGTAAACTTTCACCCCCATCAATAGTTACGAGTGTTTCAAGACCATGAATTCGACATCCACACTGACCAAATAGACATGGATTACGACTGAATTCATAAGATCAATCTAATGCCTGCTGATTGCAGTCATATGTTCCAAGAAACATTGGACAGGAATGAAAATAAAGATGGGAGACTCGGACTTTGCTTATGGGTCTACTATGTCGGCGGAGTCCATGAAAGTGATTGCTGAAAGCGTAGGCATCGCGACTCTGGGTGATGATGCTGCAAAGGAACTAAGTGATGATGTATCATACCGACTCAAAGTCATTGTACAGGATGCCATGAAGTTTATGCACCATTCTAAAAGGCAAAAACTTTCAATCACTGATATTGATCATGCTCTTAAGACAAAAAACTTAGAGGTATGTTTGTATTTATATTGCTGGAATTGTCATGCTTGTTGTATGTTTATTAATTTAACTTATGAGATATATGTCTATTCAACGACATAATCCTTCTTTAAATTCTTTTTATTAACCTTTTGACCGCCACAGTCGGCTGTGGCTGTCAACAATAAATCGTGCCCCTGACGCCACGTCGGCCACAGCCGTCCAAATTTCAATGATCAAAAACTGTAATTCTAACAGCTACAAGTATTTTTCAATCCCTGTTGATTTTGGGGCACATCTTTTTTTTTTTACTCTGGCGGCAGTGGCACGGTAAATTGCTAGACCGCTTGGCGGTCAATAGGATAATAGATTTCCCTTTTCTTTCTTTCTCACATTTAAGCGCTTATTTTGCTTGGCTAAATTTAGTCGTCCTTACTAGCCTGCAAGGGTGGGGATAGGAAGGACACTCCTGACTGCACTGTTATGAATTTAGTCACTAAGTAAGTTCAATTAGATTTATAGCGCATTGGTGAAGGAAATGTCTGGTGCAATGGCGCCAGTATTATCCAAACATTGAAGTATTCTTGTCACAATCATGTTGGTCAGACAAGAAAATAATAAAAGGAGGACTTGGTGTCATAGTACCTAAATATTAATAGCTGGGAATAAAAGTGCTGACAATTGAGATTGTCAATATAAGAGATAGCGCATGTCTCTATCAAGACTATTTTGTAAATCACACCTGCAGGGCTAGCATATCTTGCCGCAACTTTGCTTGTCTTCCGACTCAGTGTCACCTGTCTCAATTGCATGGTTATGACAGAAAAGTGACAGATTTCTTGTGCGACAAACATTAGCGTGTCACAGTTATGCTAGACGTGCTGGTCATACAGCCGTCTACAGTGAATGTTATCACACTCTTCATAACTAGGATGCAAAATTATTCACTTCATCCGAAACCATACATGCTTCCTAATTAGGATACTTTTGAGTAACCTTACATGCTAAATGCAATTTCACGTTCCTGAATTAGGATGCTAAGTCACTTAGGATGCTAAATTTAGCCAAGTGTAGTGAGCCTTTTAACTTTATCTCTTAATAAGCTGCAATAAAGAAAAACAAATATAAATAGGAGCATAAGCAACAAAATTTAATTGCAAGACTTTATTAATTACATCTGATCAGTATAAGAGAGTGATGCAGAAATATTAATAATGCTGCATTGTACATATTTATCAAACAGTGGATAATGAACTAACAATACATATACATGAAGTATTAAGTGAAGGTTCGTGAAACATAACAGCAATGCGTGTAAATTGATTTTTATGTTGGATTAGGGTTAGCGTTCTCAAGTCCTAATGATAGAATACAGGACTGATTGGATAACAGGTGAATGTTTAATTGGACTGATTCAGCATTTTAGTAAAAATATCAATTGTACTGTTATATAGGTGCTTGCTTTTGGTGAAAATGTTTTATTTATCTTTTCAATGAATTTTTTTTTTTGTGGAAACCAATTTTTATTGATCAATTGATACTAAGATAAAAGCACAAAGAAAAATTTATTCTCAAATAAACACTGCAAACCTAACACACAAAGCATAAGGAAAATTATCAAAATGTCTCCTGGCATTGGGGTGGTGGAGTGTTTGACACGTTAGACCGGCAGGTACCGGGTTTGATTCCCGGTCTTCTCCACTAGGTTACAAATTTACGTTTTTCTTTTTGCATTGATCTTTGTATCAATGGTTTAATACGGTATTTGACTATAGTGAATATAAATTGTGGATTTGAAACCACTAAACACACATTAAGAAATACGCGGAACCTAATAAACTATCACTTCTGGACATTATACTATTTTTAATTGTACAATAACTAAAAAGAAGACGAGTTTTGACTACTGCTTTTTATGATGTCACATGCCTGTATCATAATAGGAGCTTCATACTAACAGATCGTTTTCGACATTTCATAAAGAGTAGCTGATTTCAGCTGTCATCAAATACCGTATTTGAGTTGCTCTCTACTCAACTTTTGACAGATATCAGTAAAACAACATTCTTCCATTTCGGGCTTCTATGTTCTAAATAGTCCATTATGTAAAAGCCTATACTGCCAAAGCTGCAACAGATTTATTAATGTTGAAAATTAACTTATTTAGTGGCTTCTAAAGGGTTTATGTATAATGATAATATTATGATGATATTATGACTTCTATTATATTGTGCACAACTCTGGGTGCTGTCTGGTATGTGTTGCCTGATCGCTATTAAAAGATCATCTTCTTCTTGTTAAGTAAGAGCTTAAATTCAGTTTGCCTGATTTTAATACACCATTACAGTTTCTATACAATACAAATCATATTGGAATGTATGAAAGCTAACTCTTGGTTACACTTGGCTACCACATTTTTGTATGGGATATATCTGGTGCCTCTACCATAGTGTCCCAGTGGAGCAGAGCTTGCAGTTTGGCCCTGAGATAGTGGCGATACAAACAGCTTTCAATATAGCCATAATGTGCAGACATCATATAAATGCATTATAAAATGTTAGCAGCAAATAGGTCATCAACCGAATTCAAAACATTGTTTGCGGGATTGCTGCTCAATCCTTCATTGTTACTTGAAATTTGCGGAATATTTAGACCTGTTTCCTCTTTGTTTATATCAGTGACATTAACTGACCTTGAACATCATCTACCAAAAATTTTCTGTGACCAGTAATATAAATTAGTAGCACTAAAAATCTGAAAATTGGGCTGAAAAGCAGGTGCAGCTGCAACCTGACACGCCCTAAACGCCCTACTTAATTTTATATTGAATGATCAAAATCTTTCAGGGATCTAGATTTATAACTAAGTACTTGATATTCATTTACACCATTAAAATATTTATTTTGTGTATTACAGCCTCAATATGGATTTATCCAGCCAGATTCTTTACCATTCAGATTTGCGTCTGGTGGTGGAAGGGAATTGCATTTCATAGAGGAGAAGGAAATTGATTTGAATGAAATTTTATCAGCACCACCACCAAAGATACCATTAGATGTTTCTCTGCGGGCTCACTGGTTGAGTGTGGATGGTGTGCAACCAACTGTTCCTGAGAACCCACCTCCCCTTTCCAAGGAGTCACAGAAATTGGAGTCTGTTGACCCTATCAGCAAGCTCAGTAAACCTGCGAACAAAGATGCTGCAGGTAAAGCATTAAATTCCAAGTACAATTCTTTGGGATGCTATTGAAGCCATTTTACTAGTGTTTAAATATAATCCCTGTAAGAAGTTCAGAGTCTGTAAATGGTGTTCTGCAGGCTCAAATAATAATTGAAAGAGTTTATTATATTGAGTCTTGTAGAAATAAACCATGAATTTTTACTATTTTTTAATTACAAGTGATTATTGTAATTTATGTATTAATAAAAATTTTGTTTGATAAGGTAAACCTATTTGTGGTAAAGCAGCTCGGTTGAAGGCATCCGAGTCTGTGCATGTGAAACAACTAGCAACTCACGAGCTCAGCGTGGAGCAACAACTTTACTACAAGGAAATAACAGAAGCTTGCGTTGGTAGTGATGAAGGTCGTCGAGCGGTATGTTCTAATAATATCATTTTGATTATTTACATATTTCATTGGTCCTGGCCTAGTTCTCTTTCTTATGTATATTGATAAAAGGTCACTACATAGAAAATAAGTGACAAAAGCTTTGTGTATGACACAGTACTATACTATGTACCCTTTACCAATTAATAGTAAACTGTACATTTATTTAATAATAATTTGCCATCAGACAAAACCTTGTACATACGAACTTCATTAATATAATAATAGGTTTTTGTATAGGCCATACAATGCGGCTATTTTGCGTGAAGGGTTGATGGCACTACTCTTGCCAACCCAACTCTACCAGAAAGCCTAGCAGTCCCGTAGCATGTTGCCGACGACTCCTAAGTGACCTCGGAGATCCGAGGTGTTGTGCCCGGTATTTGGCAACTCCACTCCAGGACATTCGATAATGACGTGGGCGGCTAATGCGGCTATATCCTTTGTATCTGCTCCGCCTCCTGGCGTCGCTTCAGTTATGAAATGGAGCTGAGGCTTTTTCAGCTGCCTTAGCTCGCGTGATCATTATCCCCAGCTATCCACACAAGGAGGCGATCTCGCTCACACCCCTAAAATTTGTATAATAATATAAACTATTAAACAGATTTAGATGTAATTTGGCGCAGCGATAATTCAGGTCATGGGTAAATGCTAGCGTCGAATAAATGTTTCATATGATAATTGATTGACACTTGGGCATTAGCTTAGTTTCCAAGATTTCTTGATGGCAAATGATTATTAATTATTTATTACTTAGTATGTAAGTTTAATACATTAATGTATGTATTGTTTTTTTTTATACAGGAAGCCTTGCAATCCTTGGCATGTGACCCGGGTCTGCACGAGATGCTACCGAGGATGTGTACGTTCATTTCGGAGGGTGTAAAAGTTAATGTTGTGCAGAACAACTTAGCCTTGCTCATTTACTTGATGCGAATGGTCAAAGCGCTGCTCGATAACCAGTCACTGTATTTAGAGAAATACGTAAGTGAAGTATTCTTAGTATCAGACCTTTATCTGCTATTCAGGAAGCTGTTGCTATCAATAATTACTTTCAATATAAAATATGAAACACGGTTTTTTTGATTATAACTTTTTTTACACTGTAACCAGAGTTAGGCCAAAATTATAAATAGTAAAAAAAAAAACATATAATTCGCATTGCCAACTCGTCCATATTCACAGTTGTACACATTCTCAATTCGTTCACGACTTGTACTCATTACTGATTCCGTCTTCCAGAAATCTGGAATTATTTTTATGTAGAACACAATAATAAATTAAATGCCCAACTCCGTAACACTTTATTCATTCAATATAGTCTCCGATACTAAAATTGTCTCAATATCTCATTATGATGAATGGATTTTTGTAATTTATTAACTGTTTTATTTATTAAATTATTGTGTACATAGGTTTTGCTTTTTTCAGTTTATATTTGACCGTAGCTAGATTGTACCCTAACTGTATATTTTCTTAATTTATTGTGCTCGTAATGTTGTGGTTTAATTTTACACGTAAATGAGATGTGATTGTTTGTCCTTTTTTCTGCTGAAACACACAATAATCTTAGAAAATTTAATATGTTTGGTTCGTAGTAATTAGCTGTAATTTGTATTGAATAAGTTTACTTTTATTTTATTATTCTAGCTTCACGAACTGATTCCGTCGGTGTCGACGTGCATAGTTTCGCGTCAGCTTTGCTTGCGGCCGGAAATGGACAACCATTGGGCTCTGAGAGACTTTGCAGCGCGTCTGATGTCCCAAATCTGCAAAACTTTCAACACGTCGACAAATAATTTACAGACAAGAGTCACGCGGTTAGTACATTTTTGAGATGTTATTTAACACGTAGACCGTCACAGGTTTAATACAAGGCTCGGCATCACGGCCAAAAATTATAAAATCAAATTGTGAAATCATACTGACCTTGGCGTGTGTGGCACTTCGACCGCTGCCTTTCAATCACGTATGGAGGTATGTAGTATTCATATCAGTACGGTCAGAATCAAAAGTAGGTGAGAAATTGCATACTAAAAATGTCAGCTACTTTTGATGCTGACTGTACTATTATGAAATTGAAAAAATGGTATGTCTGTATACTGTATGTTTTATATCTAGACTATTTTAAAATTCTAGATCTGTATTGACAATTAATTTTCTATGGAGAGGTCACGATTTCAAGAAAAATCCTAAGAGCGCGATGCAGGTTCGTCTTTTGTTTTGTATCGGCGCGCGGCGACGTGACAGTCAGGCGCCATGTGTTGGTCATAATTTATTTGTCTTCTCATCACGCTGAAACTTCTGTACAAATTCTAACCGTAATTTTGGTACAGGGATAACTATAGCTAGACATCCAAAGATGGTAGGATGGTGGATAGGATACTTTTTACACGTCTAAGGTAAAAAAAAGTTTTGCACGGACGAAGTTGCGGGCACGATCCAGTTGAAGATATATGTCTTTGTGTGTTTATTGCGCCAAAACGGCTGAACGAATTTCAACTATTTTTGGAACACGACTAGCTGGCCGGCCACGTATAGTTATATGACACTTTTTTCCCATAAATTTTCTGCACGAATGAAGTTCGTGGGCACGTTATAGTTAATTTATATATTTGTTAACAGATTATTCGCAAAAGCACTGCAATGCCCGTCTCAAACCAACAATGAAACCGGCGTAGGACCTTCAATGGCCAACATGAAAGAATCGGAAAAGACACCCCTCGCCTCTCTGTACGGCGCCATACAGGGCTTGGCGGAGCTCGGTCCTGAAGTAGTAAAGGTGAGTTTTAGTAACTGTTAGTTAAATGATTGTTTTGTGTAGCCCAGTTTTATAATACAAACTATCAGTTATGTAAAAAATACCACGCGTCTATTCGCAGAAAATCCTACGGCTTCCGTTTGTTTCATTGCGACTGCGACGCTTTTCCCTTGGATGATTTGCTATGAAACACTGGATATGCGACCGCGTCACTTTGCATCCCTCGGCATTTCATAGTCAACCATCGGAAGCAGAGGGTCGTGGTAACTGTAGTTGATAGCGGTTGCCAAGATTCGAATGGCGTCTTGACTGCAACGCACGAGCTTCTTACAATATTTGCCGTTGTTAACGGGAGTGATCGTAACGCCATCGAGTGTTTGTTATATGATATTTTTACCAAATTGCAAGCAACAAGAGGTTCATCAGACCCTAAATCGTCCTGTTATACTGGTTGTAATTATTTAATAATTGTTGTGTAGGTGTTAATACTCCCGCGCGTGCGATGGCTGGGCGAGCGCGTGGAGGGGGCGCTGGCAGGCGCGGGCGGCGCCGACCGCCTCGCCGCCGGCAACCTCAAGCACCAGCTCCTGAAAGTCCTTGCCCCCGTGCTGAGGCAGCAGCGGCAGCCGCCCGACCACCCCGACGAATACAAGTATGTACCGTTCATATAAACGGCAGGCTCGGGCTGCGCCGAGCTTCTCGCAGCCTGCAAACTCAAGCACCAGCAGCTCAAGGTTCTAGCACCTGAGCTGAGGCAGCAGCGGCCGCCGCCCCCCACCCTGACGATTATGACGAATGCTATACCATTCCTGCCATCACACTTCCTCGCAAGCTATTCAAGCAACACCCAGCAATTCATAAGTAGTGTCATGAAACTTGTACCGTGCGGGTCACCGTATTTTCATAACATGTTTTTAATTCTAAAATGTATGTTTTGTAATTTGTGTATTGGATATTATTGCTTTTTTTTTAAGTATTATTATTGAAATGTATTTATCCCCACAGACGTGACTACGGCTACCTGGGGCCGAGCTTACAACAAATGGTGGCCAAACTGCGAGCATCGCCGGCGAGCGGAGCGGGTGGCGGCGCCGTGGCCGTGGTGACGTGCACGCCGCCGCTGCTGCCGCCCGCGCCGCCGCAGCCGCATCTACCCCACGCCACGCTCTCCTCCAAGCCTCAGGGTGAGTGGGCTATATAGAGGTGCACATAGTGAATAGAATAGAATGATAGTTTATGCGTTAACATACACAAAGTTGACAACAAATATAAGAAATAAAATAAAATCGTTGTTGCGTATGCCACGAAAAGGTCACACCTCAGCATAAATGCTGGCCCGGGAACCAGCGCTGGTCTTCCGGTGAAACCTATAGGTGACCCAACGGTGAACCGCACACACACGACTGCACTTTTAGTCTGAACGCAGCGTAAGCGCTTTCAACGCCAAGACAATGACATTGACAAGCGACAGAGCTGTCAATGTCACTGCAGCGGAGAAAGAGAAAAGAAAAGAATCTATGAATGCAATGCCGAAATGTGTACAGCTCATTAACATTTAACAGAACATTATACAGCTAATAAAAGTGAAAAATAGTTACTAAGATTACGATAAATGTGCATATATAAGCAAATAACTAAATTTTATATAAAATATCAGTAACACACGAATCACTGTACAGCAATGCCAAAAACTTAACAAAGACATGAAATATAAGGCGACAAATAACAATACAATGATGCAAAACAACATAACATATAAGGGACATAAAACCTCTATAAGAAACATTAACATAAACATAAATTATTACAAGCAGCTCGTGTCTCAAAGCTTCTTGATTCCGCTGATGTTCAAATATAAATTTTCGTACATTGATTTTAAAACTCTTGACATATTTTAGGTTCCTAATCCGCGGCGGAATGTTGTTCCAACATTTTTTTGCAACATCAAATCAAAAATCAAAATCAATATAGTTTATTTAACAGTGGCAAGACTTATAGGTACATGGTTTTAACAAATTTAGTCGATATCACTGTAATGTAATTGAAAATATAAAGTTGCCCGTGTCACCTGCAACTAGGCTACGCCTGTCTCGCAGGATGGCACTTTGTGATGATTATTACAAATATGGAAAAAGATAAAATGTGCTACTAGTGTTAGATATCATTAAAAAAGAAGAAAAAGCTAAAAAAATTACATTTTACATAATTACTTGTATTAAAATTTAATTTTTTACAAAAAAGAGGTATGTTGGGGTACTTAGTGTGAGAATGCATAATGAGTAAGTGTAAACTTGTGAGTGTGTGTGTGAGTCTATTGTAGTGATACTATTGCCTCTGTTTCAGTATAACTTAAGGTGCTCAGCCAGGTTTTCACTTTATATTTAGCCTCTTTAATTAAACATTTTTTGATGTCGCAGCTGTTATTAACTTTTTTGTATACTGACAAGTGCCTGTATAATCCGAACCTTTTAGCAAACAAGGTCTTGAAGGATGGTAAAGGAAATAAGAATGTTCGCTTTTTAAGCAATATTTTATAATTTGGCATATTAATAATGTGCTTGTGGGCTATGATAGAGCTCCTAAGGATGAAGAGTGGTCGCACAGTCAGAACTTCACTCTCTTTATATAAACTGCTGGTTGAAAACATCCTTGGTTTTGAAAGCATTACTTTCAGTAATGAGCGCTGGGATCTCTCAAGAAGAATCAGGTGGGTACTGGCAGCGCCCCCCCAGACTGAGATGCAGTACGAAAGAACAGATTGTTACCAGTTTTCTCTAAAATAATAGAAAAAGTTATATACAATTCTTTAAATCAATATTTAGAATCATTGAATCTATGTGCACCGTAACAAAAAGGTTTTCGGAAAAATAAGTCCATCAACATGGCAATATTTGACTTACTTCAAAAAATAATAACAGAAATTGACAAAAAAAAAACCGGTATGTGCACTGTACATGGATATGACCAAAGCTTTTGACTTTGTTGGTCATAATGTCCTATTAGAAAAACTGTATAACTATGGAATACGCGGTAACGTTCATGATCTAATCAAATCGTTTTTAATTGGAAGGAAACAATATGTTACTCTTGAAAAAATATGTACAAAATCAAAATCTGAAATTAATGTTTCATCTGACTATAAGGAAATTAAATATGGTGTACCACAAGGTAGCGTTTTGGCTCCCTTGCTTTTCCTTATTTATATAAATGACATGCCTCAATCAATAGATTATCCCATGATTTTATTTGCTGACGACAGTACACTTATATTTACAGCTAATGACGCGCACACACTACAAACGAATATAAACCAATCGTTGGAATCAATAATCGATTGGCTAAACAAAAATAACCTGTGTATAAATTTGTCAAAAACTAAAGTTATGAGTTTTAAACAAAGATCTGACCGAACGCGTAATCTTAATGTGACATATAAAGAAAAAATTATAGATGAAACTGACGTAACAAAATTTTTAGGATTAAGTCTAGATAATAAGTTGACATGGAAAGATCAGATCGACATTATATGTAAAAAGCTTAACAAATTCTCATATGCATTATATAATCTTAGGAAAATTGTTAATCAACCTACTGTACTAACCGCCTATCATGCATATGTAACTTCGACGTTAAGATACGGTATCATATTTTGGGGCAACTCTACAGACCGAGAATTAGTTTTCAAAGGACAGAAGAAGTGCGTACGTTCTGTATGTGGAATTCCGCCAACAGAATCCAGTCGACCTCAATTTATAAAACTAAATATCCTAACGCTGCCATGCATCTATATACATGAAATATCAATTTATGTAAAATCCAATTTATGTCAATTTTCTGTCTTTAACAGTGCTCGAAGGCGTGACAAAATATACTCAGGGCCTTTTAAACCCGCTTTGCTTTCAAAAAGCATTTTTGGAATGGCACCAAAAATTTATAATAAATTGCCCAAACATATATCGATATTATCGATGATCCAAGACATAATAGAATTTAAAAACAGCCTTTACACATTTTTAGTACAAAAAGCATACTACTCAGTATCCGAATATTTAGCGGACACTAACACAATTTGAATTTATAATTTATATTATCAATTATTTTTAATTTTAATCTCATTATTTCAATTGTATTTTTAATTTCATTATACCTATTTTCAATTTTAATTTAAATATCGTCATTTTAATATTTGAATGTTTAATTTAATTTTAGTTTTAAATTACATGATTAATTTTATATTCGTGAAAATGCATGCTCCATCTTGACTCAAAATATTTTGTATGCCTTGCCTTATGGCGAAACATAGTGATACACCTACATATAAGTGCAATGTAACATCCACAAACCTATGTTTACAAATAAATTATTTGACTTTGACTTTAACTTTGACCTATATCATGATATTAATAATAACTTCGTTTTCCGAGAAGGACTGGGCATTTTTGCTGGTTATCAAAAAAAAAACAAGCCATCAGATATTAACACATTCATTGCCGACGCTTCAAATTTCTATTCAGCGATGACGCGAATTCGCATCTTCGGCAATGAATGGGTTAATTTTCAATGGCAACAGGCCGTCAGTACCATTTTTAACCGACTTCAAAAAAGGAGGAGGTTATCAATTCGAACTATTTTTTTTTTTTTTTTTCTATGTATGTTACTCGATATCTCCGAGAATCGTGAACCGATTTTCAATTAATTTTAATCGAAAGGGTATAACGCCGAGTTGGTCCCGTTGGCACTAAGTCGGGATCTGATGATGGAATCTTGGAGAAATCGAGGGAACTCTTCAAATGTTATAGGGACATGTACGGCGCTTTCGGTAATTTATTGATAAAGTCAAGAATTTACATTCAGTAAATAGGATTTGGTGTAAGGAAACTGATGATGAACACACATACGAATCACTAAAAAGCAAAAAAAAAAAATTTTTAACAAAAAAAAGAACTTTTTAGGTTTTACTGAAGTCGGTTCTTTTTTTTGTTAATTTTTTTTATTATTAGCATTGAGTATTTCCGTATTTTAATTAATTATGCGTTATGCGCGCGCAGGTTCAAAATGGAGGCAATGACGAAACTAACAAACAGCCAAATTTGACTAATATTTATATTAAAAGTATAATAAAAATTTTTTTTTTAAATTACTATTAAAATAATTGACAATCATATGAAAAAATCAATAGTTTGATGTAAATAATAGATTTATTATCTGCGTTTCATGCATCACAATTATGTTATTCACAAAAACTTTGCTTATTTTTATATATAATTATAAACTCTTTGCTGAAATTATAAAAGAACTATAAAGACACTAGTGCGATAGAGTAAAGTGAAAGCACGCGTGTTCTATAGGATACTTTGCGGCCATGAAAACTTTTTAAAAAGGGCCATGTGACGAGCAAATTTGGTGAAATAGTTATTTATGATACAAGTGAGTAAGGTAGGTGATTTCAGCCGAGTGTAATTTTTATTCACGAGTCGGAAATCATCCTGCACTCGCGTTTCTGTATTTTTGTTTACTCAATTACATTTTACGGGTCTAAATTTATTGATTCGTCACCTGAACTCGAAATTGTTTCAGTAAATTTGCACAAACCAACTTCGAAATAAACAAGACATCAATAAAAAATGGTGGGGTTATTTGTAGATCGCGCTCGACATATACACTGCGCATGTGCAAAAAGCATTTTTTAATAGCGTGTTTAATGAAGTATTGGTTTTATTATACTTATATATAACAATAATCGGTATTTGACTAATTTATCAAACTTTTTTAAATAGTACCTCTTTGCGTCAGGCTGTCAAAAACAGCTAGAAAAAAAGTGATAACACAACACTGACACACACACACACACACACACACACACACACACACACACACACACACACACACACACACACACACACACACACACACACACACACACACACACACACACACACAGATATACACATTTGCTTACACTACACCTCTACACGCACCGTTATTGTAATTAGCTAGAACTACCTAGAAAAATGTAGCTAGAATGTCTTATAAATCGTGTTACTATGTATTTACTTCATTTCCCTAATGGTGGCATCTTATTAGCTTTTCGCATCAATTATTGTAAACTCATGTCTGAATTGGCTTCCTACGAGACAGGCTGCGCCTAGTGTAGGGGCCAGTGTAACCTCAAATTGTTAAGTTTTAGGTGCATGTTTATTGTCATTTAGTTGTTATGTGGAAATTTGTTTTTTGTATATAACATTAATATGATAGTCGTGTTAAAAAAAAATTGAATTTGAAAAAAAAAAATTGAAAATCGGTTCACGGTTCTCGGAGATATCGAGTAACATACATACAAAAAAATAATAAAAAAATTAGTTCGAATTGAGAACCTCCTCCTTTTTTGAAGTCGGTTAAAAAGTCCCTCTTTTTGAGCAGCTATTAAGAAATACGTTAACGGTGAGTTTACGCAGTCAAATGTAGGTATAAAGTACACGGACGCTGTCGACGCATCATCGTGTATACGCAGTGTCAAGCTTCGGTGTGGTGTAGTCCATCCTTTTCAGGGCTAGTTTTCTGCCACTCGAAGTTTCTATTGCCCCTATTTTGTCGGATTTGATAGCACTCGTCTTGCCATACCAACCGAACTCTACCAGCTAGGCCATCAGCTAAACCACCTGGTTTAGGCGCACGAGTTTCGATTCGCAGATTGTCCTTTTGTCTCTTTCGCAAAAGCTCCCTTTAAGATATGTCCCTTTCCCAAAACGGCCCTTCAGCAAAATATGTCGTGTGTCATGAGCGCAAAACACGTAACTTAAGGTGCCCTTTCACAAAATGTCCTGTTCCCAAAACGTACCTACATTTCGTAAAATGAGTTTTTAATTCACTTTGTTTTTTATAGTCGTAGGACAGTCATAGTATAAGGCATGGCCAGTTATCGATATCCGATATGCACTTCTTGACTAATGAAACCTGTTTATTCAAGATGATTTCTCTTGAATGCAATTATTTGTTTTTATTGTTTACTGAATTGTATGTTTTCCGTGTGTTAATCGAAAGTTATCTGTAACGCGACTTACGCGACTGATAATTTTTTTCTTTATTCCGCAGATAACCTAGGAACCCGCAACGTGATGATGAGTGCGGGCTCTGCACCGCAGTCGCCGTCGCCGGCTACGCCGCCGCCGCAGAAGTTCGTCATTGTCTCGCAGCCCAAGCCGCCACAGGTTAGTATCCCGCCCCGCGGTGATTTCAACTAATACCCAAGTAAGTCCATCGCAGCAGCATCGCCCGTCTGGAACTGCCTAAAATGCTCAATATATCGGTAAGCCGTCGTATTCGCCATTTGCACGTAACTAGTTTTGGAATGTTATTTAACAATTTAGAGTTTTTATGCAAAGTACTTCTTTTTATTTCTGCGAAATGTGTCGTAATCACGTCGGAAGCGTGCTGCATGTTTTACGATGTGTAAGCGTTTTCGATTCGTTTATTCGGTATATAATGAATTTTAGGATAGGGCACCTCGTATGTAACTTTTATAGGCATCTCGTATAAAGTAGCAACATTTCTAGAAAGAGACGTTGCATGAATGCATGTGTTTGGTGAAACGGATTAAGTAGGTGAGCCCTCATACGGATGAATGTAACAAGTCAACATTCCTTATACAAAGGTATTTACAGTAATATAATAATTAAATAATAAGGGCGCGTGTACACGGTGCCGCCTCCGCGCCGACACTGCACCGCCGCCGCACGGGCTCGTGTACACGGTGCCGCCTCCACGCCGACACCGCGCCGCCTCCGCGCCGACACCGCGCCGCCTCCGCGCCGACACCGCGCCGACACCGCACCGCCTCCGCACCGACACCGCACCGCCGCCGCTTTTAAACTTTTCCGCTTATCTTTATATATTTCCAAATGTTTGTCCCATAGCATTTCTCTTTCCTCTACTAGACATATAAACAATTCGTAATCAAATAATTTCATGATAGTTTACTAAGTAAAGTTTAGTAAGCACGTGCACGTTCTTAAGCGACCGGTAATGAAATAAATAAAATGTCATCGGGAGGCGCGGCGGCGGCGTGGCGGCGGCGGGGGGCTCGCGTTTCGTATACATATCGCGAAGGTGCGGTGGCGTTGCGGCGGCGTTACGGGGGCGGTGCGGCGGCGGTGCGGCGGCGGCGCGGCGGCGGGCTTTACGCGTCTCGTGTACATAGCGCGGTGGTGCGGTGTCGGCGCGGAGGCGGCACCGTGTACTCGCGCCCTAATCGTGAATATTAATTAACCCAAAAATGAATCTCCCCGGAAATAAAACGTCGAGTACTCCCTAAGTGAGAAGAAATTATAACTGCATCACGTCGTGAACTTATTGTGGAGTACCTGACGCTAGGCTTACCATTTAAGTACTATTTCCACTAAACAGTGCTTTAAAAACTTTTGGTGGAAATAGTACTTTACAGTAGAATACTGTTCTGGTACAGTAACCGTAAACTGGGGTGAAATAGAACTCGCGGTGCGAGCAGAAACATTTTGGGAACGTTTTTTGATATGTCATGTTAAACTTATAAAACCCATAGTTTTCTAGTACATGGGCCAACACCTTGGGCTCCGTTTTTGCTTACCATCAGGCGAAGTGGAACTACTATGTTGTGCCGTTTATTTAACGAGATTTCTCGAAAAATAACTTAAGAATGCTGGGCTTAGCGATGGCCCTCGTAAGTTGTAAAACCTAAAAATATACCCTAATGTGCGTTCAGAAATCTAAAATCGTTTCTATTCACCCCGTTTTGCGGTACATCCGGTACATCATTATTGTTTATTTATAGTTTTCGTCGGAGTTGACAATATGTATATTTTTGTTAACTAGCAACAAAAAAAAATGTTTATACGTACAGAGTTTGTTAGGTTAAGTGTCTTAGTTTTAAAATGTCGCACTTCCATGATATCATCAAAAGACGCACAATGGGATGAAATTATTTATAAACTCAAAAAAAATGTTTATATGTAAACCCAAGTGACCATTTAATCCAAGAAAATTAGATTGCAATATATGGAAAATTTGGCAAAATGAAAGGACAACTTTTATCTATCAGGATATGTAGGTTATAGAGCCAAGTTTAATTTTATCTACTCTCCCCTCCTCTCAGGGGTGAGCGTCACCCCCCGCGCCCTCGAATGTGTCCCGGAGCGCGGTATTTTCCACTTTAGAAGAAAACCGTGTACGATACATACAAAAAGTATAGGAACGATATAATCCTGAATAATTTTACTATAAACCTTTCATACATACAAAAGCGATAGCACTTATACAATCAGCGCAATCTGTTACCAAATACTAACGTTTTTAATTATTGATCTTTTTTTTCTGCTAAAAGGTTAGTTATCTCAAAAACTGCACACTTCTCGGCCAAAATATGTATGACAAAAGTAAAGAATGGACAATGTTCTTTCTAAAAATGTATAATTTATTTCTGTTTCTCTTTAATTAATATGAAAAAAAAGCATTAATTTTCAGACTTTAATCCGGATATGACGCGTAAGTGCTTGCACATCACTTTTTGTTATTTTTCGGCAAGCTGCAAACCACATTCGTTTGAATCGTTTGAATTCATCCAGTGATTTAGCTTCCCAGCCATCCTTTCTTAAGTGCCTCTTCACAATGGCCCAGTACCGCTCGATAGGACGGAGCTCCGGGCAATTTGGTGGATTGTCTTCTTTTTGAACAAATTCAATGTTTTTTTATTTTAGTAGCTCCACTGTCGTACCAGTGGGTACTTGCTAAGTCAGGCTAAAACAAAGGCATGGTGTTATGCTTTCGATAGATGGCAAGCAGTCGTTTTAGAATGCATTATGTTCTGTAAATGTAGCCACCAATGGTTCCAGTTCCAAAACGTTTAAGGCCACAAGAAGAGATTGCCTCCCAAACAAGGACTTTCTTCCCGAATTTAAACATTTTTATGGTTTTCTCCTCATCTGGCACATGCTGTGCAACGACGACATTGTAGTACGGGGGGGTCCCGGTAATCTACTGCAGACCAATTTGACGTACGTTTCGTCGTCCATTAAAATGCTACGAGATTTATTCTTTAGTAAAATGCTATACAGTTTTCCGCATCTTTTTTTTTTACCGTGATTTCTGATCTGCACTTCGTTTCGGCATTTTTTGTTTTTTATAAGTCCATATATATTATTCCTCTTTTTTATATTTTGAACAGTACCTACGCTTACGCTTGCTTTTTTAGCAATTTCGCGAACTGATAGATAATTTCGCGATTTTATCAGTTGCATGACTTTTTTGTCGGCTTGAGGATTTGCCGGACCGCTTCTATGCCTAGATTTCGGTAAATCTTCAAGCGTATGGTACTCTCCAAATTTTTTAATGATTTGGAACACCGTGGATTTTGAACAGTTCTGCATATTTGCGATTTTTCGCGGAGGACCCTGCCACCGGGCTCACACCACGTTTTTCACAATTGATTTGCGATCTTCCAAATTAATACGCTCCATCGTGAAAAATAATTGACACTGTAATACGGTGAATAGAGACTAAAGTACTATGTGTGACCTTACAAACGGTCCGGTAGTTTTGAATTTTTGATATGTTGTCTAGGATGGTTAGGCAGTGTTTAAAATGCAAAATGCACAATTACCCCCCCTCCGCGCCCGCCGCCATATTGAAAAAACCGGCACTTTCTTCATATTTTTGCTCATATCTTCCTTTAGGAGCATTTTAGCTAGAAGAAAGCTTCCACAATGTTATAGAGAGTTAAATTTACTACATTCTCCATTTAATTTTTTTTTCTAGGACAGATAGTTACGGAGATATCCACATTTAAAAAAAACGTAAAAAATCGCAATTTCCTACTGAAAAACAAACTTCTGGATTATATCTTCGTTTAGGAGCATTTTAGCTACAACAAAGCTTGGGGAATGTTGTAGGGAATTAAATTTACTATAATTTACACTTCAAATTTTGTTTCAAGGACGGTTGGTTACGGAGATATGCACATTTAAAAAACAGGAAAAGTCGAATTTTCCGAAAATTTCTCAAAATTCTTGGTTTAGAACGCTGTCATTCAGTTACGGACTAGTTTAAGACAAATTAAAACATGTAGGAAATATAATTGCTTATAAAACTCATGTCCATTTTACATAAATTTTCGGAAAATGTGACTTTATTTTTTACATATCTCCGTAATTATCTGTCCTAGAAACAAAATTTGAAATGTAAAATATAGTAAATTTAATTCTCTACAAAATTGCCCAAGGGGAATTGTGCATTTTGCATTTTAAACACTGCCTAACCATCCTAACGGGTGATAACAAAAAAATGAGAATAACTTTCTATGGACCTCAAAACAAGACTATTCACTTAGACAAAAAACTTTGTTTATGAAGTTGTTACTACTTCTTTTGAGGTTCTTAAACTTCATTTGATTTTGTTTTTCAAGCATTAATATTTGTCAAAATGGTGTCGAAACAAGAAACACTGCGAAAACGGTTGAACATTTTTATAATTCAAACTATAACTGGGGGAAAAAGTCTACTGTAGATAATTTTAGTAAAGAATATGTACTTAGTCTCCACTATTTATAGAATTCTTGCATCCTTGACGATAGATCACAAAAGTGGTAGCCGGCGACCAGCGAAGATAATGACCAAGAGAAGGATGAACCTACTCCATAGCACTTTTAACGATAATAATCCTATGAGCCAACGAGATGCCGCGAGAAAAAATAAAGTGTTCCCAACCGTGCACTTGTTCGTTCTTGAAAAAGATAGGTCTGAAATGCCGCAAGAAGGTGAGAGCACTGGAATACACTGAACAGCAAAAACTGACTATTATATCACAGTGTCGCTGGATGATCCGAAATTACAAAGGAAAATCATTCATTTTGGACGATAAAAGTTATTTTCCTTTGAGTAAAACACATATACCTGGAAATGACCGATACTACACCAGCAATAACTTTACAACACCAGACGATATAAAACACAAGTATAAGCACAAGTTTGAGCAGAAAGTTATGCTTTATGTGGCTATATCCGACAAAGGTCTTTCGAAACTGTCGTTCTAACCGAGTGGTTTAGCGGTCAACCAAAAAGTGTATGAGAGCGAATGCTTGAAAAAAATACTGATAGCATTTATTCGCAAACATCACTCAGATGGAGAATATGTTCTGGTCGGATAAAGCATCGTCGCATTATGTCAAAAAAACGACACGTTTCCTAGACGCTAATAATATACCATTTGTACCGAAAATCCGAAACCCCATAAACCTTGCACAATGTCGGGCGATTGAAGATTTCTTAGGTTATTTGAGCAGTTTAGTATACAAAAATAATTGGAGAGCTGAAAATTGTACCCAACTGATATAAATAATTAAAACATGTGTGCGGAAAATGGACAACAATTCCGTCCAAGAGTCTTGTTCCAACGTCATGTTTATACTGAGTGGAACAGCTGACCACGAGTCCTATTCTAATGTGCATTGATGATTTTGTAAATAGTTTCTATGTACATATTTTCCAATAATATCAAATTGTGCTAAAAAGATACACGAGTATTTTTTTACACCTCTGAACGAATTCTCATTTTTTTGTTATCACCCTTTAGACAACATATCAAAAATTCAAAACTACCGGACCGTTTGTAAGGTCAAAATCCTTTATTCACTGAATTACTGGAAGACCAAATATGTAGTAATTGACGTTGATAGCTTTTCTAATGTCGTCGCCATTAATTGTTTGTCAATCGTTTTTAAATCAGAAGTTTCAATAAGGTTTTAGCGTGTCCGCTTAGTCAATTGAACAGCCCTTATAGAGGCAATGTATTTTTGTGTTTTACACACTTGTGTTTTAAGACATCTCACTGTATAACAGTTACATAAACTACTATTAAGACCAAGAAATACAAGTTATAGCCATTTCAAACCAGGACACTTAATCTGCCCAATCCTGTACATACTTGCGAATCTCAAGACGTCATTACGACTCATTGACCGTTATAGTGTATGCTCTATCTAGAGTGTGATTGTTCCGCATTTTGTTTTGCATGAGCAGTAGCTAGACAGCACAACCAAAGTATCGTTTTTTTATCACTAGAGTCAGCCGCCGCCGGCAGGGCACGCGCCCGGCCCGCAGCCGCCCCGGAACCAAAACGTCCAGGTATTGCCTCACAAGCACCTGCTTAAACCACTCTGTCATTTATTAATTATTTATTTTGTTACCGGTGATAAGATCCATTTCTTTATTTTTTTACAAAAGCAGATTGAATAAGGCTCGCTAGTCCGGCACTTCGTTCGCCCAATACGTCCAAACATCCGGCACTCTCTGCCCGCACCTCCGTCACCCTTTAGGGCGCGTGTAGACGGCGCCGCCTCCGCGCCGACACCGCACCGCCGCCGCGCCGCCGCGCTATGTACACGAGACGCGTAAAGCCCGCCGCCGCGCCGCCGTCGCGCCGCCGCCGCGCCGCCGTCGCGCCGCCGCCGCGCCGCCGCCGCACCGCCCCCGCAACGCCGCCGCACCTTCGCGCTATGTATACGAGACGCGAGTCCCCCGCCGTCGCCGCACCGCCGCCGCGCCGCCGCCGCTTAGCCCCCCGCCGCCCCCCGATGCCATTTTCAGCGTTGCCAGATAGTTACATTTGTTACTTTTTTCGAATTTTGACCCTCTCTCGTAACATGTAAGTAACTTTTGATTTCTGGGCAATTTTCGTAACTTTTCAATAAGTTTTGTTAAAAATTCGGAAGTGGTAAAATTAATTGAGATTCTGAATCCAAATAACATGTACTATCGGGCAAAAATATAACATATGTACCACTGAAAAACTTAATCGTAATTTCGATAATGTGTTTCAGTTTTTTAGGGTTCCGTAGTCAACTAGGAACCCTTATAGTTTCGCCATGTCCGTCTGTCCGTCTGTCCGTCTGTCCGTCTGTCCGTCCGTCCGTCCGTCCGCGGCTTAGCTCCGTGATCATTAGTACTAGAAACCTGAAATTTGGTATGAGTATGTGTATGTATAACGCCGACAGAACGGTAAAAAAAAATAAAAAAAAAAATTTTTTTTTCGGGTACCTCGAACACCTTGTTAAAGTGGGGGTCATTTTTTTTTTCTTTTCAACACTGGTGTTTGGGGTGTCGTTGAATAGGTCTTGTAAAAATAATAGGGGTCTTCTAACATTATGTTTTGATAAAGTCAGCAGTTTTGTAAATATTCGATCCAAAAACAAAAAAAATAGTGTCCCCCCCCCTCTAACTTTTCAACCACGGGTCAAAGAAAATCGGAAAAATTCATGTTAATGAGGCCTTATAAGTACTTTCAATGAAAACTATATTGAACAAAATCGGTCGAGCCGTTATTGAGTTATCATCAAATTTCATATTTTTTCTTTAAAAGGTCGTAAGTTGACTTCCAGAAGGTAATAAGTGATTACAGTTTCTAGGGCGTTTACGGCCTTTTTATAGAGCTTAAAGTCTTTTTTAACGTAAACTTCAGGCTTAAAACAGCAGTTTATTGTGAAGGATGAGCAACTACGGAACCCTACACTGAGCGTGGCCCGACATGCTCTTGGCCGGTTTTCTCAAATCAGATAGGATCCACTTTCATAAAACAGGCACTTCCTGCCACTTTCTATACATATAGTAAGCTAACACTAATTTCTTTTTTTTCGTTAAACTGGACATGACGCGTGATCTTCGTGGCTAGCAATCTTTTACTAACGTAACGACCGGTATAATAGCGCGAAGGTGCGTCAGCGGTTCGGAGGCGATGCGGCGGCGGTGCGGAGGCGGTGCGGAGGCGGTGCGGAGGCGGTGCGGTGTCGGCGCGGAGGCGGCGCGGTGTCGGCGCGGAGGCGGCGCGGTGTCGGCGCGGAGGCGGCGCGGAGGCGGCGCGGTGTCGGCGCGGAGGCGGCACCGTGTACACGAGCCCGTGCGGCGGCGGTGCGGTGTCGGCGCGGAGGCGGCGCCGTCTACACGCGCCCTTACTTCTCACACACCGCGCCACTATTTGATTTATATTTATAAATAATTAATGATTTTTCTATACAATCCAGTAATCCGAACATTTCAATAATCCGACACCACTTAGTTTATATTATTAGTGCTTGATTAGTGAGACTGCTTTAATTTGATATAATTTTTTCAAGTTCATCCTTGCATACTATTGATCTAGTTTAACTAAGTATTCATTATCATACTGTATTTACAATTATTCATTATTAATCCGACCCATAATACCTACTCTTTCACCGCAGTCATGAAATTCCGAAATAGTATTCATACAAAATATCTCTACTACTTAAAAAGTAAGGTACATAAGCTCGTATTAGCGTCCATTCGTTCCGACGCAGGCATGAAATATAAATATGCATGTAACAAACTTAATAGCAATAACTTCTAGTATGTTCACTAGTACTTTACTACAACGATTGATTAGTTAAGAAAAATAATAGAACAAATAGTTATTATCAACATCTAAGTCTGTATCTTTATCTGAATCTGTATCTTTAAATACTGCGTTGTTTTATTTTCTCCCGCATGCGGCCCAACAAAGACCTGCATATTATAGGCATTGAATAAACTCTCTTGTTTTAATTACAAACCTTAAATAAAGATAAATATTTTATATATATGTTTTAGTTTTGTTTTCTATTTTTGCTTCTCTATGTGCCTGACAAACCACTAAAGTATGTTGCTTGTTCTTCACCAACGTTACTAGATAGGTAGCGACTAGCGATATATGTTTCTAGTAGTGGATAGCGTGTGTTGTGCATGTATTGTGGTCTGCGTAGTCGGTGGTGGTGACGAGCGGGCCGGCGGCGGGCGGCGCCGCGCCGCAGCCGCAGAAGGTGGTGGTGGTGGGGCTGCCGCCGCAGACCCCGCCGCCCGCGCCCGCGCCCCACGCTTCCTCTAGCCAGGTCAGCCAGGTACGAACTTTAGTTTAATGAAGCTCCGCTATAAATTCTTAACCGGTATTCTTCCCATGTTATGTGCACTTATGCCACACCGCTCAATTCTCGATCGAATTTTTTGGCAGCGTATTACTACGTATACACTTGCACATTGTGATGGTTTCGGGAAATGGTTGTGGGGTTCCACTCTTATCATCTATTATTATCCACTTTTGAATGAAATCTATATTTTAGAAGCACTCAAAGTACAAATTATAAGTACTTACTAAGCAGCAATGAATTGCTGTATGCAGGGTTCTGTCCTTGCGTCAGTCAACTAGAGCTGGACACTACTGCACCTTTTGTTATACGTACTGGAAGATTCGTTCCTGTTTAGTCGGATTCTTATTTCGTCACAATTATCGATATATATATATTATAACGATCTTACACATTTACGAACAACTATTATGGTGAAATGGAACTAATTTATAAATATTTCGCTTTAAATTAGATGTGTAATGGTAAATATTAAATACATATATTAAATGCATAATTACGAGTTTGATATTGAAGATCCGACGAACGAGAATCCGACAAAACAACAATGCGGCAGGAAATACGACGGACAATATAAACAGGAATACGACGAATCAGGAACAAACCTACTGGAAAGGTTCCTTAGGAAACCTTCGCTTACATTAAGTTCCCGTTAATAACTGATATGACAAGTTACCCCTGTTTATAATGTTTATTACAAGCAGCCATTGTGGAGGTAATCGACCGTCTAAGAAAAATACAATAATGGTTGGTCATTTGCAATATATACATACAGCCCTGTCAAAATCGACACTCAAAAAGGCTTTACGTCTTACCTTGGCCAGAAAGTGAGATTTTCTCCCCGCATAGTGCATAGCGGGCAGAAAATTCCACTTACGGCTTAGGATGACGTAAAATGTATTACACTAAACAACACTGGAACTAAGGATAACTTTAAATTGCCAACTTTTTATTTATTTATAATTGGATGAACACTGCCCGTGATCCTTACAACATATTTAAAATCCACAATTGCAATTTAAATGTCTATATCTACTGGGTTAATATTCGTTGTGTGGAAAATTCTAAATGGCCAACTATGGTAAAACCATTTTATCGATTCACCTTCTTCCGAATACATATATGATTCTTAATTTCATTCATTTCATCAACTCCATTCTCTCTGGTTGCGAGCATAGAACTCCTAGCGAATATTATATCGTTGTATATATTGTATGGGATGTTGAGCAGGCGCCGGTGTCGGTGGTGGCGAAGCCCGTGTTCGCGCGCGGCGGCAGCGCACCGCAGCCGCCGCCGGAGCTTGATGACCTCTCGCACCTCGCCTGACGGCCGTCGCGCAGCCGTCCGGCAAAGAAGAATACCAAGAAGAAATCCTCTTGATACCCACTGAGACACACCGCGACTAAACCAGAAACCGACAACCAACAAAAGAAGAAAAAGGGAATGTAAACTAATAGCAATCATCGTACGTTATAAATTCTTTAAGATGTTTAAGGAAATTAAGGCATTAGCAATAGCACAGCTTTTGCATCTCTTAGCATTATTACATAGTACATATTCAAGTAAATATCTCTGTTTCGTATCGAGTATCATAAGTTGTAATGTAGGAATAGTATGATAAATGTTCTAATATATTATTGTATGTATGTATGATGGGCTAATATGATTACGAGACAATTAAATGATACATTGACTGTTATATGCGTTATTTGACTGCTACCAATTTGGTATTGCACTGACACATAAAACATATCGTCGGCCTAAATCGCATACCTCGTAACTCCATTTTTTTTGAAAATCATGTTTTGACACTTTTAGATAGTACTATTCTGAACGCATCTAACGGCAAAACTCTTAAATACCAAAAATAAACCGTTTACGTTTAAAAAGCAAAATAGAAAACCTCGCAACTCCCGACCGCCATTTTGTAAAAGAAATACCTCGTATCTCCCCCCGCCGCCACTCCCTTCAGTACAGTTTGCGATGGCGTTGTGACTGCACGTCAGTTTTGCGTAAATATTTAGGAAGAAAACGGGTGCTGAATAACAGGTATGTGTAATAAGGTTCTACGATTTTACTGATTGTGTATTCTTGATAGATATTTATCATATTTAAATACATTAGACTATTAAAAATGTCGTTTGGTTGCGTGCCGTGGACATACGAGGTTTGCATCGCGTGGATCTTTACGCATGAAGATTAGTTACGTGGTCTTCTACGCAAATTATTTAATCTTTCTGTAACTTTGGTCGAGACGTTATCTCGTGTTTATTAAAATAGGTGCTTTACTTACGTTTTTTTACTTAATAACATTGTTTTGTTTTGTAGGCGGATACTAAAATGAATCAACAAAGGAAAGCAAGACTGCAGAAAATATTTTCAAAACTAGACAAAAACGTACCGGATATAGGACGAGAACGTTAATACGCATTATCTAATAAATTCAAAGTAATAAATAAAATATTTAAGGAAAACATTACAAAACTATGGACTTGGACCACGCCGGATAAACAACACAAAAATCATATTGACTATGTACTGAGCAACTGCTCACAGCTCTTCACAAACATAGAAATTTTGAATAACAGAATATTCCCCAGCGACCATAGATTAGTGAGAGGCACCGTTCAACTACAAAAACTAGAAGAGTTCCAGCGACATTCAGCGAACATAGAGTCGATCTATCGTGCGACAAAAATCAACAAAAATACCTCAGGACATTAAAGGAAAAAATAGAAAAGATGCAGTGGGAAAATAGCGACGACATAGAGACCTTCTATTTTAATTTAGAGACAGCCGTGAAACAAAGTCCTAAGGCTGCCATCCTCGAAAAAAAGTAATAAAGAAATACTAACTGACGAAACTAAACAACAACTTAAAAGGCGGACTCTACTACAGTCGAAACCATCAAAAACTAAAGAAGAGAATAAAGAACTAGCGAATCTCTATAAAACTACTAACAAACGTTAAAAAGGGACTATGGAATGGAAACTACAGAATGGAAGTGATCGAAAAAAACCTTGTCAACACCGGAAGCCAAAAGAAAGCGTATAAACAACTAAATACAGAGAAAACATGGATACCCCCATTGAAAGCGCAAAACAAAACAGGCAAGATACAAACACGAAAAGAGCTAATAAGCATTGCAACAGACTTCTACCGGAATCTTTACCACGATGAACACAACGAAGAAAATGTATTACAAAACCACGCAACACAGCTTAATACACCTATTATACATTTTGACTACAGACAAATTAAAGAAAAAATTGAAGAAGGATAAAAGCCCGGGCCATGACAATATTCCAAACGAAGCTCTAAAAATTGGGCAGAAAATACTAATAGGTCCAATAATAACTCTATTTAATAAAATTTTGGATATGAAGAAAACTCCAAGGAGCTGGGGAGTCTCAAATCATTTTATTGTACAAAAAGGGAGATCCTTCCGATATAAACAACTATCGACCTATCAGTCTGCTGCCAACCTTATACAAACTGTTCTCTATGCGAGTAAAGTTATATCAAAAGTAAAATACAATACAGAAATTAAAAAGTATATATAAACACATTATAAAAAAACCTAACCTAGGGTGCCGCCGGCGGGGCCCAGGCTACCGGTGGTTAGGGCTGCAGAGAGAGGAACCTCCTGACGATGCGCGTGGTGTCCAGGAGTACCGCCTTCTGTATCTGGCCCTTGATCAAGCCATCTAGCGAGAGTCTCTTAAGATGTTTGTCGAGACTCATCGCTACAAGGCCGTTCGCCGAAACGACTATCGGGACGATGATCGTCGAGTCAACATCCCACATGGCGGTCACCTCGTGAGCATGATTATTATAGAATCGTTGAAAAAAATAATGTATAATTATAATTTTGCTACCCACATTTTTGAAGCCAGAAGAGGCTTTTCTGTTTAAAGTTTAATAAATATTTTTTAATTTGCAAGTTTTTTATTTTTTTTATCCACAATTACCTTGTTCATATCAAAAGACTATCCTCTATTTTCACGGATTTTTATAGCAAAGCTCTTAACTCCCGATTAGCTTTCTAAAATTTTCAAGAAAAACTCGTAACTCCAACTTGTCCAGGTTCAGGTGATTACAAAAAAAAAGGTTTTAGCAATCTGACGGCTAAATTTAACTTAACATTATGTAAAAAAAATACTCAGCAAGTCTTCATGCAAAATTTTTGGTAATCAAGTTTTTTGTGCCTCCTGTAAAATTTGGTCAGATTGAGTTACGAGGTTTGCGATTTAGGCCGACGATATTGCAGACATATTAACAGACCTGCTTTTAAATAAAACAATTTAAACGACCTGGTTTTACTTATAATTATATCTAACTGTACCTGTAGGCTGCAGTAATAATAATAAGATAGTTTCATGGATTATTGTTGTAAGAGATGGTATGAATGGAATAAATGAAATAGTCATTTATTATCTGTATGCCAACCACGTAAAGGAGATCCGATGTTTAGCATCCTAAGTCGTATTGCTGCAGCACAGATTGTAGTAATTTGGATTTTTACTCTACATATACAGAAAATCAGAATGAAAACGACAGGGTAACGAATAAAAACCGGTTTTTACATATTGATTGTGAGTAAAATAAAAATAATGATCAGCTATCCCTGTAATGGATAGTTTTTAATTCGTTGTCCTTACATCCTGTATTTTATTTCTTAGCTCAATATCTTATTTGCGACTCCTTACTTTTCACAGTTGCACAAATGTTCATAAGCATCAATGTGAGATACATTTAATTGATATTACTGGCACATTTTAATTTGCCTAGACATAAATAAAAGACCTAACTTAGGAAGGCCACCAAGCCTGTTTAACACAAAGTGTGATTGATTGAACTAAATAACCTACCAATAACTAGTTTCTCGTACATGTCGTCAAGTGTTTATGTATGAGACGTATGTCAAGAAACGGACCTGGGACACTTGTCTGACAAAATTAGCCATTAAACCATTGATACAGATCATTGATATAAAGCACAAAGAAAATTTGAATGCGTAACATGGCGGACTAACCCGGAATCGAGCTCGGTACCTCTTGCCTACCGGTCCAGCGCGTGCGTGTGTTTCTTTGTGCTTTGATCTTTGTATCAATGGTTTAATATAAAAAAAAATGTGGTTTGGACCTACATTAAAAATAATGAGACATTACATGTTCCATAAACTTATTTGATAAGAAAATTTAATCACTTTTGTATATGTATAGTGACATTGACGATTCGTTTCATATTCTTAAAGGGAATTGCAGTGGTTTAACTATTTCGTTTTCATTTAATAAGCATATTTTGATTTGTCATCATTGCATAAAAAGTAATATTGTTTAAAACGTATTTAATACAGGGTGTACTGAATAATAGTTTTCCATCGTAATTTGTCGGGTAGGTAAGCTAGTTTTAATATTTCCATCTCAACTTTTTCACCGAAGTTGGTAAAAAAACATGCCAAAACGAACTGTTCCGACAAAATACGACGGAAAACTAATAAACTAATAATTATTTAAAGTTTGTTGACAGCTCACTTGATTCGATCGTTTGCATATATATATGCTTATCTGTTACAGGACCATGCCTGTTTCACCTGTTTGCAAATGGGTACAAACGAAACAAGACAGCTAATTGGGTACTTGACTGACAGATCAAATCAGCTCCTTTTTATGAACTGTCAAAACGATGATTGTATGTAATTACAAAGAATATAACGTGTCGTGACGTCACTACGCTATGCGGTCAGTCGGCCTCCTTTTTACTATTTGGTTATTTAAAAAATCCCCGAATCGTACCTAAATAGATGGCAAGCGAGACATAATTTATAGTGATTGCAGGAAAGTACCCAATTGTTTAAAACATCGTTAGTATGATGAAAATATCTATATTTTTATTATAACTCCATTGTGAGACTTAAGCTTCTTTGTTCCTAGTCTAAATATGACTTATACCCCGTTCAGTAGGGCCACAGATTTGAGCACCTGGCCATTACAACACTAATTATGCCGCTAATATACATTTTTGCATTTTTTATTCCGTTAAAATATAAAGTTGACTAAGTGATCCGATTATAACGTAGCCTGTTTATATCTTTACTGAAGATTGATTATATGATAGTATTGATACTGTCAACTATAAAAAGAAATATATGTTATATTGAATGTACTAAATCAGCAGAAGATTGTGTTACAATTTACCTTTTCTTTTAATATTTATCGTTGTTAGTAAGTGGAATAAACGGCTATAAAATCCAGCAATGAATTTCATTCATGTTATCGACGTACAATAGCCGTATCCACACTACAGTGTGGATACTGACCCAGATCCGTTACCCACCGGGCTGGACTACGGATACGGACTACTGATGCTATACAGACCGACTGACTGAACTACAGATATAAGAACACAGGCCTGGTCTACGTCCGTAGCCCACGGTCAAGATCATTGACCGAGCGAACAACGCGTCTCCGTTACAGCTTGGCAAAAAATTCTTTCGTATGTCCGGGTGTTTGGATCGTTTGGTCGCATTTCTCAACTGATTCTCATGAAATTTTGTGACTAGGTTCGTTAAGTATACAGGTTTGTATCAAGTCCGGTGCATGCGGCTAACCTGAATAGCCCAGTCCCACTTGAGTTTTGCGGTTTTAGCTCCAATATCAGATATGCATGTTTTGGAGCGCAGCGTAGTGTTCCGGACGCGATCCATCCTTAAAATCGACTTCCAAAAAAGGAGGGGAGGTTCTATGTTTCACTGTATGTATTTTTATAAATTGTGTCTTAATGTTCACCGATATCTCCGCCAATTGTGGGTAGGTCAGTAGAATAAAACCAAAAACATATTCCAATCTGATTTAAATCCTACAAAAGGTTTTATTGTTTGAATAGCTTCATTTGTTGCCAAATATGACTGTCCTAGGCTTTTCCTCCCGACGGCGGAGTGGGGTAAAATGTACCCCGAAAGGACAAAGGAAAGGAAAAAGTTGTAAGAGCAGTCAGTTTGTATAGTTTGACAGTTCATTTGCTTGGAAGAGTTATCGCGGTTTGACTCTAGCATGAGAACAGGTAGTCCAAAAAATATGAATCCGGTCTTATTCTATGCAAGATTAAATGCCCTACAACTTTTATGCAAGACAGTTTTCGATATTGTATATCTTTTACGAGATATAACCGAAAAACAACTCCACCTGACCATATGACTATGACAGTCATATTGGACACCAAAAGATGCCAAGACAATAATAAACCTTTTGCAGGTAATAAATCCGATTTCAATTCTAACTATTCTAAGCCTACTGACCTAGTACCGATTTTCAATTAAGTACTTTTTTATTTCAAAGAGTATACTCCTGAGGTGGTCCAATTGTCACCATGTCGGGATCTGATGATGGGATCCCAGGGATATCGAGGGCAACCCTCAAATGTTATAAGCACCTCCTAACTCCGTAACGGTTAGGATAATTCAAACGAGATGCATGCAAACAAGACTTTCCCCATCACCCTGCTATACTTATTGATATTTTTTTACATCATTAAAAATAAAAAAAATACAAAAAAAGAACCGCCTTCAAAATAAACTGAAAAGCCAAAAAATAACCCGTTCATTTTAATTGTACATTTGAACCACCATTTGAAGTCGGTGCTAAACCTCACATAAACTTCTTTGTCGAACAACTCGTAAAATATGAATATCAAATAAATAGTAATCATTAAAGGCTTCATGCGTGGCATGTTTTCATAGTAGGTAAGTGGTTTGGCACTTGGGTTATTTTTGGCATTTCTGTTTATTTTGAAGACGGCCTTTTTCGATATATTTTTTTTTCTACACCTAGAAATCCTAGAATGCTGCACTTCGTTGCGCGTTGTCAAACCTTCAACTTGGACTTCTGACTTTCCGTGAGTGACCATGTCTGAGCATCGTTGGTTAGAATAAGCAGAATGCACATTTTCATGAACCAGTAGCTCTTCCAGACAGTTGTGACTCGTCTTTAGACTTCCTTATCTTGTCTGTTACTGTAAGAGACTCGTATCTTGTCATAATTTTAGTATTTTTCTTAGGCAGTTAATTTCAAGCCCTACTTGAAGGCACGTGGACCATCTACTGAAGTTCTATTCCTGTTTAAAAAAACCGGCCAAGAGCATATCGGGCCACGCTCAGTGTACCTAGGGTAGGGTTCCGTAGTTGCCCATTCTTCACAAAAGACGGGCTTAAAACAGCGGTTTTAAGCCCGAGGTTTAAATAAACAAATAAATATCGGACAACCTCACACAAATCAATCTAGTCCCACAGTAAGCTCTAGTAGGCTTGTGTTATGGACACTAGACGACGATAAACATACTTAAGTATATAGATAAATACATATAAATACAATCTTCCTTTCGAGCACAGCTGGGATGGCTACCGATTCGTCGGCGTAGAGACGTGCATGTCCTTTCATTGCTCTTTAATGTCCTGTTTAATCCTACTTCTCCTCCTTACCTTAGTGAAAGATTTTCGTATATGGCTGATGGCAGTGGTCACCGCTTGCGGTCTAGCGCCAATCTCACTCTGGCTGTACCGTCTAATAAGACGCGTACCTATAGCAAGTCTTTCACGGTAAGCGCAGTGAAGTTGTGGAATGGGTTGCCTTTGTCCCTTAGGAAGTCTCCATCTGTTGCATCACTTAAGATTAACTTGAAGAAATTGTGGCGGTTGTACGCAGTGTAGTTTGCCTATTTTCTTCGAATACCCATTCCTTCAATTGCTCAAAGGTTAACTGGAAGAGATCCCTAATAGGGATAAGTTCGCCTTTGTACATATTTCATTTGTTATCAATGTATTTATAACCAGTTGTTGTGTACAATAAAGCGTTTACATACATACAAATAACATCTATGACCCAGGCACAAATATTCGAGCTCATCACACAAATATTTGCCCATGCCGGGATTCGAACCCAGGACCGCCGGCTCAGTAGGCAGTTGCTTAATCACTGCGCCAACCGCGTCGTCAAATTACGAGAAAGACTTCAAACTCTATAAAAAGGTCGTAAACCCCAAAGTAACTGTAATTATTTATTACCTTCTGGAAGCTATCGATTATACGCGCCAGATTGGCACTTAACTAATGTGTGTAACGTTCGAAGTATAAGTACACCGCGCGGCAGTTACGTCATTTTAAAGAAAATTATGAAATTTTGCGATAACTCTAAAACGGCTCAACCGATTTTATTCAATATAGTTACCTATTGAAAGTAGGTACTTATAAGGCCTAATTTTCACGATTTTTTCCATAATTTTTTGACTCGTGGTTGAAAAGTTAGAAATGGGATGGACGCTATTTTTTGGATTTCCGGAGCGAATGTTTACAAAACTGCTGACTTTGTCAAAAAAAATATGTTTTGAGACCCCTATTATTTTTAAAAGACCTATTGAACAACACCGTAGGGTAGACTGGGGTCAAGTGAAACACTTTGCCTTTGACAGCCTGTAACGGTCATATTTTTATGAGTAGAAAGATGTACACTCAAAATATTTCAAGGTTAGTTATCTGGTTCCTAAATAAAACGCACCTGGTTGGTCTATAATCCATAGTTTTTTGACAATCATGTAATGAAGAGAATGGGACAGAATGGTTCAATTGACCTCACATGAGTGTCAATTGAAACACTATGTTAGGTCAATTGAAACACTCGAATATCTTCGGCACAATAAAAGTACTTATATCTGTTTTAATCTTTTTCATCACTACCACGGCATACAATGCGATCCTCAAAAGTTCGCAAGCATTACATAAACATTTTTCAATTTATGAGCATGTGAAAAATCTCAATAAAAACCCGCGTTTAAAAAAAAACTACTTACTTTAAGTTTTCTTTGTTGCTGCTATCTTATTCATTTTGCTTAGCCAAAGTAGTTTTAATGCAATGATAAGATATAAAGATACAGAATTTCAGAACACAAGCATAATCATGTTTCATACAAGTGTTTGTTTCAACTATAACAATGTTTCAATCATAACCATTCCGTGTACCTACCCTGTGACATAGTGTTGCAAACGTCGGGATGTAAAATTACGCAATAAATACCTAATCAATTTCAATTATATTACTAAACAAAAACATGGCGATATGTCAAACTAAACTTTTTCTGATATACATATTTTAAAGTCGGTTCCTTTTGGGGACAATTAAAACGCTTGAAACGTTTCAATCGTCCACAAGCAAGTTGTTTCTACCGTCCCCACACTACGTTTTTAACTTTAAGGTCAAATAATAAATATAAAAAAGACTCGAATGCTGATCAACGGCCATTAAAAACATTCGTTTATTCCTAACTATAACACCAAAACAATTTGATCAGTCAATATACAAGAGTACACGAAGTTATAAGAAAATATAAGACAGCGCAAATCCTTACTTTTTACCGCGAAAAACTGATTTGGCGCGTGAACACCCCCCTCTTGCACCGTCGCTCGAGCGCTACTGGCCAAAGATTCAAACATGGCCGACTGCGTGTTCTGAGTCTTGCGTCAGACGCGTAGGTATTATAGTTTTCGAGAAATTTGACTTGTTTCAATCATGACGTGTTTCTATTGACCCCAGTCTACCCTACAACAGTAGTCTTGGAACGAAAAAAAAATCACCCCCACTTTAGGTGTACGAGAGGTACACGAAAAAAAGTTTTTCTTTTTAGTTTTGTATTTTACCGTTTTGTCGGCATGATACATACACATAGCTACTCATACCAAATTTCAGCATTCTAGTACTAATGATCACGGAGCTAAGCCGCGGACGGACAGACGGACATGGCGAAACTATATAAGGCAGGGGTCGGCAAGTACTTTTAGGTAGGGTCCGGATAATGCTTGAATTATATTAGAATAGGTAGGTACTAAGTTAGATTGGTTAACCAATATATCGTATTTATTTATACTTGACATATCACAATATTTGGCGGTCCGAGATTCAACCTTTCGCGGTCCGCAAACGGAGTGTGGTCCGCCTGTTGCCTACGAAACCCTAAAAAAAGACGTAACTGTAAAGTTTGTACGTTCATATTTTTTTTAGTTTATTTAAGTACCCCAACAAATTAAGAATAATAACCTTTAGGCGAGACAGGTCATCATCGTTTTGAGTCAATTTCGAGCAAGGTCATGGTCTTGGTTTGTCACCTTCTCGGCAGATCATCTGTTGCTTCCTGGCAATTTCGAAGGACGTCATGTTCTCAGCTAGTCAGTTTCTTAGTAGGTCAATTTCGTTTCGTTTCAATTTCGAGGAACGTCATGTTCTCGGCAGGTCATTTCGTTTCGTGTCAATTTCGAGGAACGTCATGTTCTCAACTAGTAACCTTCTCAGTAGATCATCTTCGCTTCCTGTCAATTTCGAAGGATGTCATGTTCTGAGCTAGTCAATTTCTGAGTAGGTCATCTTCGTTTAACAACTTCATTTTTATTTCGTATTAAAGATATTTAAGCATTATAAGATTTATAAGACTTTATAGAGGTAACCTTTATAAGCCTGTCATTTTCGATATTATTCTCGGTCCCTGCTAATATCTAAAGTAAATAACTTGAGAATAATTACAAGCCCAGAGAATTTCATTGAAATAGATTTACTTAGACAATGACTAACCCAGAAAATGACGTCCTGCGAAATAGACCCACTTAGAAGATGACTTACCCAGAAAATTACGTCCTGCGAAATAGACCCACTTAGAAGATGACTAACCCAGAAAACGACGTCCTGCGGAATAGACCCACCTAGAAGATGACTAACCCAGAAAAAGTCCTCCTTCGAAATAGACGTAAAACAAACATGACGTTTCACTACATTGACTATCCACGATCGCCTAAAGGATAATAAAGAAGTTAATGAAGATCGCTCTTTATTGCATGGAACGATTCGCCAGTAGGTAATGAGTTAAAGCTAAGTCGCGGTGAACAAAAGTGAAACAACATGTTCAGTACAGAGTTGTTTATTAATTCATTGTTACTTTTTTTTTTCTTATTCAAGTGAAGACGGAAGCCATGTGCGGCTTCCGTCTTCACTTCATTAAGAAAAAAAAAAAAAAAAAACAGTATTCCAAAGATATACCTACTATACAGGGAAAATCTCGTTCGCTTGATTTAGCATTTCACGTTGAGAGGTCAGCGACATCTACTATCAAATAGAATAACTAACAAAGTTACATTATACCAAATTATACCCAATTATGACCCAATTGGTACACATCACGACATCTATATGAAAACCAAAGTAACTTACGGTTGTACACGCGGACGAACAGACGGACATGGCGAAACTATAAGGGTTCTTCGTTGACTACGGAACCCTAAAAAAGGGGAATGTCGTGGACGAAACGAAGATTTGACAATCTCCTATCCCCCACGACTTTCTCCTTCTCCCGCCAAGCAACGTTTAGGTGCTAGTGCTAGCTATTCCGGAGACGGAACGGATCGCCCTGTTCCATATCTCTTTTAGGGCTTTTAAGTAAAACAGCGGTTTTAAGCCCCTCTATTGTGAAGGATAGGCAACTACGGAACCCTACACTGAGCGTGGCCCGACATGCTCTTGGCCGGTTTTTATTGGAATCGACTCGCCGGAAAGCTCTCTTACCATGAGTTTACAGTGACCTTATTCGATTGCAACTGCGTTAACGATTTGAATGGAGAATTGTAGTTCTACAAAGTACCCGCTAGAGGCGCTGTACTACTCTTTACAAATCGTTTACGCAGTCGCAGCGAGTACGGCCACGTTAACTAATGGTAAGGGTACTGGAGTTTTTGTTTACTGTACTGTATTGATTGGTACGGTAGGTTCGATATGTTGGTTTATCAAGCTACGTTAGTTACGTAATTACCTAAGTAGAATTCAGCGTGTCTATGATATTGAGTCGCGTTAATCGCGTACCATAAGGACAAAATTTGTTTACTTTATATTTATTTATAAGTGAAGATCCTGCATCACGCTATTAAGATTTTTTCTTAATTAAGACCTCCATCCGTAGAAAAAATATTTTTAATACAAATTTAAAAATTAAGCCACAAATCACAATCATTTACATAAATAAGAATACTTATCATCTAGGTCTGGGCTATTATCCTTAACAGTGTGCGCACAGAAAGATTAATAACATTACAAATTAATCGCTAGACAGAGTAGAATACGACGGTTGTTGAAATAAGCTACACCTAAACATGAAGCGATATACCTATAACTTAAATTCAAAATTCGTTGATGAGGCCCTCATTTAATGCGTGATTGCCTTTTGGCATTAAGTCCGCCTTTTGTACATGGTTTTCTTTTGTGCAATAAAGATTAAATAAATAAATTACAACATAATTTGGAAGTCTTAGCTTCAATATGTAACAAATTAAGTCACAATGCATTTCTCTGCAAGGCCCTTGGTATGTGAGCCATTTTTCTGAAAGTTGATAATTTCATGTTGTGTTGCCTTCCGGATGAGACTATTGGAGAAACCGCTCGTCACAATATGAGAAAAGACTATATTAAAACTAGCTGTGTTGCCCGCGACTTCGTCCGCGTGGACCTTATCTTTAAAATTGTACATCTTTATTATTTTCAGATCTAAGCAATGTTGAAATTACTAAACGTGATTTTTTTGCCATTTTTTACGTAATAGTAGCGAACCCTTCGTACGCGAGTTCGACTCGCTCTTGGTTCCGTCCGGAGTCAACTAGGAACCCTTATAGTTTCGCCATGTCCGTCTCTCCGTCTGTCCGTCCGTCCGCGGCTTAGCTCCGTGATCATTAGTACTAGAAAGCTGAAATTTAGTATGAGTATGTGTACATGTATTACGGCGACAAAACGGTAAAATAAAAACTACAAAAAAAACTTTTTTTCGTTCCAACTCTAGTGTGTGGTATGTCGTTGAATAGGTCATTTAAAAACAATAGGGGTCTCCAAACACAATTTTTTGATAAAGTTAGCAGTTTTGTAAATATTCGCTCCGAAAATAAAAAAAATAGTGTCCTCCCCTCTAACAGTTCAACCACGGGTCAAAAATTATGGAAAAATTTATGAAAATGAGGCCTTATAAGTACTTTCAATGAAAACTATATTGAATAAAATCGGTCAAGCCGTTTTTGAGTTATCGCAAAAAAAAATTTTTTTTTTTTAAATGACGTAAGTGCCGCGCGGTGCCGCTACACTTCGAACGTTACACATATTGGTTAAGTGCTATACTATATTAGAATATTTCGCTCAATCTGGTGCGTATACACGATAACTTCCAGAAGGTAATAAGTAATTACTGTTACTTTGGCGTTTACGACCTTTTATAGAGCTTGAAATCTGTCTCGTAATTTACGTCTATTGTGATGGATGGGCAACTACGGAACCCTACACTGAGCGTGGCCCGACATGCTCTTTTTTCGGCTAAATTGCTCTAATTACGCGGTATCATTATGAAATCTGTAGAGCTAGCATATCTTACGGCGACTTCGCTTGTCGCGCGACTCAGCGTCACCTGTCTTGCTCGCACGACAATAAAGAGAAAGTGACAAGTAGTATATCTCGCGCGACAGAGAGTCGCCTGTCACAGTTATGCTAGACGTGCAGGTACATCTACGAACGAATAGCTTTACTAAATTCGATGAGTTCAAGAATAATACGTTTATAAATTCTTTGATTCGAATAATAATGCCTTTTACACAAAGTCTCAATAAAATTACCGCACTCAAAAAAATGTTTGTTCTACATACAAATTTTCAACCCCTTTTTCACCACTTTCGGGGCTCAATTTTCAAAAACGCTGAAATGACTTTTTTATATTTTAATAATATGCTTTTATACAAAGTTTCATGTCCCGCACTTAAAAAAATTATTGATCTTCATACAAACTTTCAACCCCTTTTAACCCCCTTAGGGGTAGAATTTTCAAAAACGCTGAAATTTTTTTTCTTGTATTCTAATTAAATGCCTTTATACAAAGTTTAAAAACCCGCAATCAAAAAAATTTTGATCTTCATACAATTTTTCAACCCCTTTTTCACCACCTTCGGGGCTGAATTTTCAAAAACGCTGAAATTTTATTTCTTGTATTTTTATAATATGCTTTAATATAGTTTCAAGTCCCTCACTCAAAAAAATTTTTGATCGTTATACATACTTTCAACCCCTTTTTAACCCTTTTAGTTTAAATTTTCAAAAACGCTGAAATGAGTTTACTTTTATTTTATTTTAATAGTTTTTTTACGAAGTTTCAAGTTCCTAGCTTAAAATAAATTTGAACCCCAAGACAAACTTTCATCCCCCTTTTAACCCCCTTAGAGGTTGAATTTTTAATAACGATCAATTAATATTATTTTTTATTCTTATATATGCCATTATACGAAGTTTCAAAGAATTTGTAATGGATTTAAACTTTCAACCCCTTTTTAACCCTTTTAGGGGATGAATTTTTGAAAACGCTGAAATTAATTTTCTTGTATTCTAATAGTATGCCTTTATACAAAAAACTTTCAACCCCTATTTTACCACCTTAGGGGATGAATTTTCAAAAATTCTGAAATCAGTTCTTTTATTTTATTTTAATAAATTTTTACGATGTTTCAAGTTCCTAACATAAAAAAAAAACTTGTACGCCATACAACTTTTCATCCCCTTTTTAACCCTCTTAGGGGCTGAATTTTTCAAAATCGCTTCTTATCTCTAGTACACTTTATAAATCCAACCTACTGTGCAAATTTCAACTCTCTAGCATTTGTAGTTTCGGCTTTGCGTTGATGAGTCAGTCAGTCAGGACACTTGCATTTATATATATAGATAGTAATAAATAGCACGTAGTGTTAGGTAGAGTAGTCGTGTCGACTACGAACGAGGCGTCGGCGCGACGGCGGCGGCTGCTAGACACGACGAGCGCTCGCGCGGGTGACCAGTGGTCGCGTCGCGAGTGGCGGGCGGCCGCGGCTCCGCGGGCTGCAGGGCGCACGGGCCGCCGGGCTGACCGCCGGACCGCGCTCTCGCGCCCGACCCATTCTGTCGCGGACGCACCGAGGGCGCGCTCGGCCACGACTCTCGCAGCCGCGCTCTTCCCGTCACTACGTTTTCCCGCCAAATACTTCACTCGTTTCGATATTTTCCCATAACATTTTATGGCATAAGTGGAGTTTTTGTTTTGTAATGCGTTGTTTCAATGTGTTCTTGATTCTTTTGTTTATGTTTTTGCCGAAGTCGACGGAAGCGATTCGATGGCTGTAAGTGTTTGCCTTGTATTATATAGTAGTCTACGTAGAGACACCTTTGAAGATATTGCATGGCAGAAATAAAGTCAGTGACGTGTAGCAATTTTGCGATGTCACATTTGAGGATAATGAATGATTAATCGATGTAAAGGTCATGTAGCACTGTCTCGTTTTCGTGTCAAGTACATATTATTTAATTTCCTACTATGTAGTTTTGTTATTTTGTTATCACGATACTATCGGTTGGATTTAATTAAAAGTGTCTCTAAAGTTTAATAAGCGCAGCTATGAAGGTAAGTGCTGTATTATTTTATGATATTTTTATTCGTTCTGGATATGTAAATTTAAACTGACTTCTGAAAAGTACTAATAAGGATGTAATCGATCATTTTATTAAGAAAAGAAAATACTTACTATAATTGGTGTACGCTATTATTAATGCCGTGAATAGACATTGTTTGGTTATTAATTTTATTAGTACCTACATTTGAATCTTAGCATATAGTTATTGATTTATTGCTTTTGTGTACGTAGGTCTACTCTTCCGTTATTGTATTAGTACTATGTGTACTACAATACTTAAGGCTTAATTTGTACGTAAGGACCGTCGGGCGGAGTAACCGGCGCGCGGCGTAGCGCGTGATTAGACGTCTATTAATTGCCGTTTAATGATTAATTAAGGTTTCATTCTACACGAAACACAGATTGTTTACTATAGGTAGTCGCTGGCATTAATAACGATATAAATCGTATTGGAAACATAGGTAGCGGTATAAAAATAATGTCTACTATTAACTGTAGACTACATTTTATGAGACGTTAAGCATTTGTTAGTGCACCTGGCTCTGAATGCGGTCTGAAAAACGATTCAGTTGAAATTTTTAGTTTATTATTTAGTGGTTGTCGATTGAGCTCGACGTATTCATCGGCCTGGCTCGGAAAAGTTCAATACTGCATGTTGAGGACTGGTTTTTCCTCCTTAAGATGTAACGATCTAGTATTTAAATTATTACAAAACGACTTTGGGTCTCGCCCCAATTATGATTAATTTTCAATATTTTTTTTATATTCAGGTAAGATAGGTAGGTATATCGCCTTATAGTAAGATAAGATGTAGGTACTTACATTTGAAGATCCTGTGTACCTATGACCATAATTATGTTTATGTATGTACAACGTATACCTGCCAGCCAAGCGAACATCCGTGGTTTTAGAAAGAGCTACATGCATCAGTTTTGATTTTCAGCAGGCCCCGCGATTACTTATTTTATTTGTTTATTCTTTACTTAGAATACCTACCAAGAATCACTGTAAGCAATCATCACCCTTACCCTTTGATAGCGTGCATTTGCTTTGTAACTTAGTTTTGTCGCAATAACATTAGAGCTTAAAAACTACTGTCTGTATGCTGCCCTACTTCACAGTTGATAGTATAAGTTTCGAGAAGAGAAGATAACTAGGCACCTAAAGCTGCTCGCAAAATTAATTCAGTTTGACGTATACATTAGAAGCGCGCAGAATTAATTGCATTACTATCGGAAGCAGCGCAGGTGACTGCCACATTACAATAGTGTATACGCACGGTTCCCACAAATGCCAATGTAACAATATAATTCTCTCGTTTCGCAAGCTCAATTGTCGTTAGCAGGGCAGGAGTGGCTATAAGCCGTAACATGAGCGGTCGAGCGCCCCTGGGGCCGCGACGGCGGCGCGCGGCGCCCGACCCGACGGACACCGCCGCCCGAAGCCCGCCAGCGTGTGTCCGCTCACTCGTCCTAATTGTACATTGCACTAATGAGCGGCGTTGTTCCGTTGCAACCCGCAATTATTCGCCCCGAGATTACTCCCTGAAACGCGTCGGGAAATGTGAGCTTGCGTCCGGGAATTCATCAATAATTCTCCGCCCTCTGTGGAATTAAGGTGAAGCCACCAGCTTCGAATATTTCAATGATGTTATGTTTCTACGTAACAAACTACCTAGTTGTTTTACGCTGCCGCCTATGTGGTACGGTTTCATGTTATTTTGATATTTCAAAAATATGGGATTCATTAATGATGGCAATAACTCTTGCATTCAACCAGGCTTTCGTATGTCCCAATTCCGGATGTCCAGTCCAGATATCCGGCGGTTTTAATTGCCTTTAGGTGGCATTTCTCGACCGACTCTTGTGAAATTTAGTGAGCAGGTTAACAAAAGAGAATCGCGTACATAAAGTGTTTATTTTAATTACCTCGATGTTTCTAACGCGATGTTTTGTTCATGGTCTCGGATCCTGTTTTGTTATAATAATGTGTGAAAATCTTGTAAGTTTAAATCAATTATAATATATTTTTGTTGATCCAGGTTTACGGAATTTTACAAAGAGATGAGAACATTAAAAAAACTTTATTCAGCAACTAGCTGTGTTGCCCGCGACTTCGTCCGCGTGGAATCTTATCTTGAACATTTTACATATTTCTTATTTTCAGATCGAAGCAATGTCGAAATTACTTTTCCTTTTTTGCAAGTTGTATGAGATTTAAGTCAAGTGGATTTTGATATTGGTTTTTGTAATTCAACAAATAATAAATACTTAATAATAAATATTGACGTGCGGCTCTCATACAACAAACGTGATTTTATTGCCATTTTTTACGCAATGGTACCGAACCCGTCCGCGAGTCTCACTCGCCCTTGGCCGCTTTTTAGTTTTTTTTTTAGCTAATGTGCTCTAATTACGCGCCATCATTATGAAATCAGGTACAGCTAGTGTCATCTAGGAATCCCTTGAACAACCCCTTTTTCACCACCTTAAGGGCCGAATTTAAAAAAACGCTGAAATAAATTTTCTTGTACTCTAATATGCCCTTATACAAAGTTTCAAGTCCCGCGCTCAAAAAAATTTTTGATCTCAATACAAACTTTCAACCCTTTTTACCACTTTCATGGATGATTTTTCAAAAACCCTGAAATTAGGTTTCTTCAATTTTATTATGATAGAATTTTACGAAGTTTCAAGTTCCTAACTTAAAATTAAATTGAGCCCCAAGACAAACTTTCATCCCCCTTAGAGGTTGAATTTTTTATAACGTTCAATTAATGTAATTTTTATTATTCTTATATATGCCTTTTTGATGTTGAAGAATTTGTAATGGATTCAAACTTTCAACCCCTTTTTAATCCTTTTAGAGGATGATTTTTTGAAAACGCTGAAATCACTTGTATTCTAAATAGTATGCCTTTCCAAAAAGATTCAAGTCCCGCGCACAAAAAAAATATTTGATCTCCTTACAAACATTCAACCCTTTTTTCACCGCCTTATATGAATTTTCTAAAACGCTGGAATTCGTTTGACGTATTCACATTATTGCCATATGAGACCAGTTTTTTTCGTATTATCCCTAGAATTTTCGCGAAAAATTGATTTATAAAAGGTAATTTCTAAATACATATATATACATTATTTGCATGTATGTACCCACCTCGTAGCAACTATTTCATATTTTACGCCTCTTGAATCATCCTTTAGCTAAGGTAAAATCTAACTCGTCTTGTCTGGTCTAGCCGACAAACTACTAGTAGGTACTCGTATCATTCGTATCTATGCAAAACGCAAGTTCATGCCGATCCGTTGCTCCGTGAAATAAGGGGCAAACAAAACACTCTCGTTCAAATGACGCCGATAGGTCATCGGTTATCTACGAGTAAATACCGGGTTGAAAATGATGCTTGGCACCTCTAGGGAGGGCAAGACTGTTTTGGAAAATTTTAACTTACAATTCGATATAATTAATTACGGCTATGAAATTTAATGTGTGTCTTGATATTAAATACGCCTATGTAGAAGTTGGAAATTTTAAATCGCAAGTTACAATAAGGTACCTACCACTAAAAGGTCTCAAGTAACTACTGCCATCCGTGCCCAAAGTTGAGCTCATTGAGTGCTAGGTTATAGATTCCTTGGCGTAGGAATTTTTTTCGTGTAGCAAGCATAAAATATAATATCCTTTGTGTAAGTGATTCCCGTGAGAGGAGCGGGCTCAGTTTCGCTGAGTTAGCAAGGGCTGTGTGTGGTAGACCGAAAAAAATGATTTGCCTCGCTCGAGTTCCCATCGTGACTTTTCCAGGCGGCCGTCCCGTGCATCTGGCGGGACCTATTATTAGGGGACTGCTCTTAATGCTTTCTTAGGTATTTTATATGGATGCCGTCTTAGTTTTACGATTGTGATTTTTATTGAATTCTTTCATCCGGGTTACGTGCTCGCGGTATGCCTGCGAGCGAAGGTGAAATACGAGCCACTTTACTGGATTTATTTTATGGCATTGTTTTGGGTACAGATTTCTCGGACGTTTAAGTGCGGGTGGTACATTTCGTAGTACACAGTTAGACACTACTAGAAGGTGCTCGCAACTTCGTACGCGCAAATTGTTTTTATGACCGTTATAGTCGGGTAATAAAAAATATCCTATAAACATCTTTGGATGTCCAGCTATCCCAGTACCAAAATTGGTTAAAATTTGTCCAGCCGTTTCCGCGTGATGAGAGGTTAAAGAAATTATACCCAGATGCGCCTTAGTTAGACTGGCATGGCGCTGCGCGCTCATACAAAACGAAAGACTATACTGCATCACGCTATTAAGTTATTTTCCTGTAGTCATGTGGGTCATGGCACTCATGGCTACAGGAAAAATCTTAAACTCCATAGAAAACTGATTTTCAATACCAATCTAGAATTTCATAGTAGGTAGATAATAATTATCGAAAACGTAAACGTTGCTTCAAAAACGTTAACTGGTCCACACCATTCCTATTCTTCTCTACTAATAATAAATCCTAACCTGCATAATGAATGCAGTTGTAGGTACGTATGTAAACGTCACCACCAGCACATTCAAAAGCCATATAGGTAGATATGGTTTTCGTTAATGTTAATAAGTAGGTAGTTAGTTTATGCCACTTGTTACACAATGATAGGCCTTAAAGCACTCGTGTTTTAATTATGTCCAGTTGCATACACTAGTTTATCTACACACGTTCATCATCATAATCATGGATCATATAATATAAAGTACTCAGTACAACCAGTAACTCTCGCGGGCCAGAGGAATGCATGAGGTGACCCCAGCGAATTTGCCATTACATCATCATATATCGTTGATGTTATAAAATAACATCACTGATGCTGCTCCTTCCCACACCGCCGTCGCTGCCGAGTAATGTAGGTCTTTAATAGTAAACAATTTAACGATATAGGTGTAAATAAAGTAGTGTATTTTTTTTTATACATTCCATTCGTCTCAACTTTGAAATTATGTTCTTTATTTATAGCTTTACATCACCACAAAAAAACGAATATTGGTTACCACCGAAAAAAAAAAACTCTCTTGGTTGTAAAGTAGTAGTGACTTCATTATAATTTTTTCTCAGAATAGACCATACATTGGACTAATGCTCGAGCTCGTCTATATAAATTTCCAAAAATTCCAAGCGGAAAAGGTACCGTTTACAAATGCAAGTACTTCTACAGAAGATAATAACGTAAATAGCACGTAATAGTATGACAGTCGCTCTCGTTTAATGTAGTGTTCGGGGAAAGAGCAGCTTGCACAATAAGCGCAACAAGCGGCGCACGATTCATTTGATCTGACACGAATTTATCCGCGCCGCGGGCTCTTTATTTACGCTACGGCTACATTCACTTTGTCCTGACAAATTCAATAAATTACCCACATCCTCACCGCGAACTGAGATTTGTTCAGGTTTTATTTTAGTCTCCGATGGCTTGCGCACGCGCACCCGTATCGATGGTTGTTCTTTTAATGGCCACTAAGTGCTGTGTAGAAAAATAAACCGAATGAGTATATTTGTATATGTGCAAGTCTAGTAGGTATGTTATGTTTATGTAGGAGCACAGATTCAGAAATTACTACACACTAATCGCTGATTACTATTATCAATTCAATTCAATTTAATCGTTTATTGATAAAATAAAATGATACATGACAATAGGATTACACAAGAGTTATTATACTTAATTTAACGTACTTACGTACTTTATAGATTTGACAATGCAGGCTGAGCCAGCGAACCAGTCACGTATTCTATTTTGATATTAACGACCTACCCACAGTGTTAGTTATTTCATTATCAGTTATTGAGACCGAATTAGATGGGCCGCTTTGATTATGTTACGAATGATACGACTGTAAATAAAAGAAATGGTTTCGACTATAATATGGTATTTGTAGGTAAATGTTTTGAGAACTACCTATTTGTGCATTAAATCTATCCCATCATTTATACTACTTTGACGTCGAGGTACTCACACGGTACGGTATAACTAAGAACTATATCATAGTTATACCCTACTTAAAAGCTACTCGGAATTATTTCTAATAGCGTGTAATGGACACATACAATAAGAACTTAAGAGGCCTTATTCCTTTTAAATTTAATGTTTTTCATATTATGGCCAATATATTGATAATTTCAACCAAGTTTTTGAAGTGAATAATACTTTTCCCCGAGTTCTAGGTAGTAACATAGCTAGGTATTTCATGCTTTCATTGCGTGCAGTCTAAAATAAGTAGAAAAAACTAATTTTTCGCGTGAATTTTGTCAATTTCGAGTAGTTTTTGAATCAAAAATCATCAATGAAAAATTCAAACTGTAGGTTTCTAATATCTCTATATATATAAAACCAGGCGGGGCGCACTCCGCGATTAACGTTTCCCGCTACAAGTACATGCCGGTGGCCGCATGCATGCGGACTATTCAGTGGCTGACACGCTCTGTCTCGGAACGCACGTACCTACACGATTTTCGCGCGCGTCTCGCTCACGATTTAGGTACGTCGCAAGTGAACTTTCCGCATTCATCTGTTGATACCAGTGTTATATTATAATATAAAGTGTTTAAATGAGTAAAAAGACAGCGAAAAGATATTGTATCGCAGCGGGTTGTAGGAACAATGATCGAAATTGGAATCACGCGTTTTTAGTTCTCCCAACACGTCCGAAGGATGCTGAAAGGTAAGAAAATGAACATAATATATAATAAGTAGTAAATGAATAATAATAAAAAACATATTGCAGGTGTATCTACTTCCATATTTAACACTGGTTACTCAGAACAATTTTAATTGTCAATTGTAGATTATTTGCTGATACCTATTTGTCAATTTAAATTCTAGTAAAATAAGTATGTCTACTACTAAATCAACAATCATGAAGGTTTTTATAATAATATTTAATATCAAGTTTGTAAAATTACTAGTAATGAATAAACGATTGAGTAATAGTTTGATAGGTAAGTATATAAAATATATAAATAATGAGTTAAAAAAAATGTATTGGAAGAGATCCCTAATAGGGATAAGTTCGCCTTCGTACATGTTTTATTTGTTACAAGCGACCCGCCCCGGCTTCGCACGGTGCGTCCGTGCGTATTTTTAAAGATCTAAGCATACATAGGGGCAGACAGGCAGACAGCAGGAAACGACTTTGTTTTATACTAGGTGTGTAGTGATGAATATATATAAATAAATAAATATCGGACAACTAAGCAAAAACAAAATGAAGCTCAAGAATTTAATTGCATGGTAACGCATTCGTTGCATTATTTTATTATATTATACGTATTAAAATGTTTAAAAACTGTTTTGCGGCCTGGTGGTTTTTTCGTCCAAATTCTGAGATTGATTATTTTATAGTTAAATAATGAAATAATAAATATAATGGCGCCAGGGGGCACGCCGCCTGGTCAAATGTGTCAGCAAGCGCTTGCGGGACGCGACAGGCGATCCACGCGCGGGCAGCTTTCTCGCGCAAAGGTTAGCCATTGCTATCCAGCGCGGGAATGCTGCCTGCGTTTTGGGTACCCTACCACGGGGTCCCGATCTTTTTTAATATTATTTAGTTAATAGTTCCTATTTTAATGTTTTTATAGACATAATCTTGTACATCTCCTCTATATTATATTATAAATTATAACATATGATATTAAAAAAAAAATAATGTATGAAGAATATAAATATATTGCTCTCTATATTGAATGCAAGAAATAAATGGGAAATACATTTTTATTTTTAGTCGTTGACAGCCCTCGCTCTCGGCGACGCGGCAAGCGAGCCAATTCATTTTCACCGTTGGCACGCAGCTTTAACGTTTCGTTTGGCTTGCGCTGGGGACGACGACTTGAGAAGGGCCATAAATCATATTTTTTCGGCTAAAAAAAGCGGCTTTTGTAAAGATCAAAGTAGTGTGCCTTCTGTACTTGTACTATTATCTATTCTGTGATAAAACTCAAAGGTGACTGACTGACTGACATAGTGATCTATCAACGCACAGCCCAAACCACTGGACGGATCGGGCTGAAATTTGGCATGCAGGTAGATGTTATGACGTAGGCATCCGCTAAGAAAGGATTTTTCAAAACTCACCCCCTAAAGGGGTGAAATGGGGTTCCAAAGTTTGTATGGGGTAACAAGATTAGTTAGACTATTTTATTCGAAACTTCACAGGAGTATTCCTAACAATAAATGAGTAAACACGTGTTTCAGGTTTTTTGAAAATTCAACCCCTAAAAGGGAGAAATGTGGTGACAAAGTCTGAAAATCAGCATGGGTATTGTTTTTATGGTTTATCGGGTCGCTGATTACGAAAACCGCAACGATTTTAAAATCCAACGTGGCGGACGTGAGTTACCATCTCCCCTGTTGGGGTGAAATGGGGTTGAAATGTCTAAATACTAAACCGCTGGTTCTAGAGAGTTCAAATTTGGCACGTAGGTTCCTTATAAGGTGTAGGGGTGCACTAAAAAAGGATTTTTCAAAATTTACCCCCTAAAGGGGTGAAATAGGGGTTCAAAGTTTGTATGGGGAAACAAGATTAGTTAGACTATTTTATTCGAAACTTTACAGGAGTATTTCTAACGATAAATGAGTAAACACATGTTTCAGGTTTTTTGAAAATTCAACCCCTATAAGGGAGAAATGTGGTGACAAAGTCTGAAAATCCATTGGTAATGCTTTTATGGTTTATCGGGTCGCTGATTACGAAAACCGCAACGATTTTTAAATCCAACGTGGCGGACGTGAATTAACATCTTCCCTGTTGGGGTAAAATGGGGTTGAAATGTCTAAATACTAAACCGCTGGTTCTAGAGAGTCCATATTTGGAACCTACGTGTCCTTATAAAGTCTAGGGGTGCAATAAAAGAAGCATTTGTCAAAAGTCACCCCCCCCGAAGGGTTGAAATGGGGGTCGTAAGTTTGTATAGGAAAAAAATATTAGTTAGACTATTTTATTGAAAACTTCCAAGGAGTATTTCTAACGATAAATGAGTAAGCACGTGTTTCATGTTTTTTGAGAATTCAACCCCTAAAGGAGGAGAATATGGTGACAAAGTCTGAAAATCAACAAGGGTAATGTTTCTATGGTTTATCGTGTCGCTGATTACCAAAACAACAACGATTAAAAAAAAAACAAACGTGGTGGACGTGAAATACCGTCTCGCCTGTTGGGGTGCGATGGGGTTGAAATGACTAAATATGAGTATGGGTGTAATTTTTATGGTTTGTTGGGACGTTAATTACGAAAATGCCACCCATTTTGAAATTTTATTTGTGGTAATGAAAATTCTTGAAAGCATTTGCGCCAAATTGCAATTTAATCGGTCCAGTAGTTTTGCAGCAAATCGGTTGTAACAGACGGGCTGACAGACAGCTACACGTGATCCTATAAGGGGGTTTTGTTTTTGCTTTTGAGGTATGGATAGAGACCCGCGTTATCCTAATAGATTAAAAAAATAGTATTTGGTGGCATCTCGATCGTCGTTAATCGGTACCTAGGCGGGCGGCGCGTTGGGACGGGAGGAGTAATGATCGGGAAACTTCCTGCATCCGTAATAAATACATTCAAGCTTTTCAATAATTATGTTAAGTCATTTCAGGATTCTGAATTACGTTTATCTGGCTCAGAATAATACATTTTTCATTCATCAACGAAGAGAACCTCAATATCTTACAATGGAACATGACGTAACTTAGAACATGGCTTAGAATCATTAAACCAATCTCGAATATCCCAAGTCGATAAGCGGAGGCTCGGGACATTATAAAAGCTTTATACAAATAAAATGCACACATATCCCGGTGCCTTAGCTTCACTTCGAGTTATGAATTTTGAAGTGAGCTTTATTTGGTACAGTAAAAGCTGAGATCGCTTGATTTGTGAGTGCTTGAGTTTTCGGTTTGATTTGATAAAGTGGAGTTATGATAAAATAAAAAGTATTTCCCAGTAATATTAGAAAAGCGAAAGTCTGTGTATCTTTTGTTACTTCTTCTCGCTAAAACGGCTGGACGGATATGCATGAGGGAAATGCAGATTGCAAATTATACCCTAACTTAACAAATAGCCTACTTTTAATCCTGAGAAAAAGAGCATTGTTCCCGTAGGATGATGTATATCACATAGGCACGCGAGCGAAAAAATATTAGTAGACTATTTTATTGAAAACTTCCAAGGCGTGTTTCTAACAATAAATGAGTAAGCACGTGTTTCATGTTTTTTGCGAATTCAACCCCTAAAGGAGGAGAATATGGTGACAAAGTCTGAAAATCAACAAGGGTAATGTTTCTATGGTTTATCGGGTCGCTGATTACCAAAACAACAACGATTTAAAAAAAACAAACGTGGTGGACGTGAAATACCGTCTCGCCTGTTGGGGTGCGATGGGGTTGAAATGACTAAATATGAGTATGGGTGTAATTTTTATGGTTTGTTGGGACGTTAATTACGAAAATGCCCCCCTTTTTGAAATTTTATTTGTGGTCATGAAAATTCTTAAAGGCATTTGCGCCAAATTGCAATTTAATCGGTCCAGTAATTTTGCAGCAAATCGGTTGTAACAGACGGGCTGACAGACAGCTACACGTGATCCTATAAGGGGGTTCTGTTTTTGCTTTTGAGGTATGGATAGAGACCCGCGTTATCCTAATAGATTAAAAAAATAGTATTTGGTGGCATCTCGACCGTCGTCAATCGGTTCGGTACCTATAGGCGGGCGGCGCGTTGGGACGGGAGGAGTAATGATCGGGAAACTTCCTGCATCCGTAATAAATACATTCAAGCTTTTCAATAATTATGTATGTAAACACTTTATTGTACACAAAAACAGAAATACATCAAAACAAAAGAAATATATTATGTTAAGTCATTTCAGAATTCTGAATTACGTTTATCTGGCTCAGAATAATACATTTTTCATTCATCAACGAAGAGAACCTCAATATCTTACAATAGAACATGACGTAACTTAGAACATGGCTTAGAAAGAAGAACATTGGCATTAAACCAATCTCGAATATACCGAGTCGATAAGCGGAGGCTCGGGACATTATAAAAGCTTTATACCAAATAGCCTACTTTTAATCCTGAAAAAAAAGAGCATTGTTCCCGTAGGATGATGTATATTACATAGGCACGCGAGCGAAGCCGCGGGTTAATGCTGGTATACCAATAAATTGCAATAGCCCTGTTCTAGGTTGTAACATCAATAATATGTTAAGAAACAGGTTTGATCATAGAGAAAAATGTCTAAAACTATCAGCTTTTAAAAGGAATAAGGCCTCTTAATAATTACTTGGCTTGCGATTGACTTCTTCGTCCCTGTAGTCAATGGGTAAACAAGTTCAACGGCAAGTTAAAGTTCTGCGAGGCATCAGATCTGTGCAGGTTCTTGTTCTTTGGAATTTCTGATGCTGATACGCGTGAGGTTCCATGTGTTTTCCAGATTCGGCAATAAATGCCGGCAAAGTGCGACTCGTTCTCGGGCACAGAGCCGACAGAGGGTGTTTATACTTGCCTATTAACTAATTGTAATAGTAAATAACATACAGTACCTATTGAGTGATACTTCACATAATTTATAGGGTAACATTCAGTAATAGATCAGCAAATAGACCAGACCAAAGGTAACTTGCTACGTTTGCATCGCATACTTCAGATTGGCAATAAAACTATTTTACAATGCATGTGCTCGAAAAGAGCGTATTCTAGGCATTCAAACTGTGCGGAAAGTACTACTTTTCCACACTAGTGCTTTTTACTTTTCAATATTTTTTTTAATTTCTAGCTATATCTGACAGCCTCACACAAAGAGGTTTTATTATTTACAAAAAGTTTGAATAATTAGTCAAATGCCGATTATTATTTGGTACATATAAAAGTACAATAAAACCAATACTTCATTACTTAATTACCTAATTCATTTAACATGTCATTCATTACATTAGATATAAAATTTGGTTAATAAACGAACTTTAAATCGTTATTCATTCAATTAATTTGGCTGAATGTACACGCGCTTGTGCCATTTTGACATAAGACGAATAAAAAAACCGGCCAAGAGCATGTCGGGCCACGCTCAGTGTAGCGTTCCGTAGTTGCTCATCCTTCACAATAAACTGCTGTTTTAACCCATTCATTGCCGACGCCTCATATTTTTACTCATCACGCAGTGCCGCCTTCCAAGCGACGACGCGAATTCGCGTCAGCGGCATTAGGTTAACCCATTTCAAGGACGCGAATTCGCGTCCGCGGCATTACGTTGTCAAGGACGCAATTTCACGTTTTCGGCATTACGATTACACATACATGGGACGCGAATTCGCGTCTTCGGCATCCGTGATAAGAATTATGAAAATTACAAATTCATGGAATCCAAAAACCAGCAACAGTATAATATTATACTTCATAAATAAAGTAACATTTTGGTATCAGCATTTAAGTACAGTTGTTTTCTAACAAAAAAAAAACAAATATCTCGAGGACGCGAATTCGCGTCCTCGGCAATGAATGGGTTCCCATTCATTGCCCACGCCTCATATTTTTACTCATCACGCAGTGCCGCCTTCCAAGCGACGACGCGAATTCGCGTCCGCGGCATTAGGTTAACCCATTTCAAGAACGCAAATTCGCGTCCGCGGCATTAGGTTGTCAAGGACGCGAATTTGCGTCCGCGGCATTACGTTGTCAAGGACGCAATTTCGCGTTTTCGGCATTGCGATTATACATACATGGGACGCGAATTCGCGTCTTCGGCATCCGAGATAAGAACTATGAAAATTACAAATGCATGGAATCCAAAAACCAGCAACAGTATAATATTATCCTTCATAAATAAAGTAACATTTTGGTATCAGCATTTAAGTACACTCGTTTTCTAGCAAATAAAAAACAAATAACTCGAGACGCGATTTCGCGTCCTCGGCATTACGATTGCACATACATGGGACGCGAATTCGCGTCCTCGGCAATGAATGGGTTAAGCCCGAGGTTTAAGTTAAGAAAGATTTTAAGCGCTATAAAAAGGTCGTAAACGCCCTAGAAACTGTAATCACTTATTACCTTCTGGAAGTCAACTTACGTCCTTTAAAAGAAAAAATATGAAATTTGGCGATAACTCAGAAACGGCTCGAGCTCGACCGATTTTGTTCAATATAGTTTTCATTGAAAGTACTTATAAGGCCTTATTTACATGAATTTTTCCGATTTTTTTGACCCGTGGTTGAAAAGTTAGAGGGGGGGGGGGGGGCACTATTTTTTTTGTTTTTGGAGCGAATATTTACAAATCTGCTGACTTTATCAAAAAATAATGTTAGAAGACCCCTATTATTTTTAAAAGACCTATTCACCCCCACTTTAGGTGTTCGAGAGGTACCCGAAAAAAAAAATTTTTTTTAATTTTTATTTTAGCGTTCTGTCTGCGTTATACATACACATACTCATACCAAATTTTAGCTTTCTAGTACTAATGATCACGGAGCTAAGCCGCGGACGGACGGACGGACGGAAAAAACCGGCCAAGAGCATGTCGGGCCACGCTCAGTGTAGGGTTCCGGCTTAAAACAGCGGTTTTAAGTCCGAGGTTTAAATTACGAGAAAGATTTCAAGCTCTATAAAAAAGGTCGTAAACGCCAAAGTACTATAAGTACTACGTCATTTTAAATAAAATTAAGAAATTCTGCGATAACTCAAAAACGGCTTGACCGAATTTATTCAATATAGTTTTCATTGAAATTACTTATAAGGCCTCTTTTTCATGATTTTTTCCATATTTTTTTGATCCGTGGTTGAAAAGTTAGAGGGGACATTAGGTATTTTTTTGATTTTCGGAGCGAATATTTACAAAACTGCTGACTTTATCAAAAAATAATGTTTGGAGACCGCTATTATTCTTAACAGACCTATTCAATGATATCCCACACACTAGTGTACGAACGAAAAAAAAAAAGAAGTAAAAAATGTTAACGACGGCCTCTTGTTGGATAAATCAAATCAAAACACTTTTTTCCAATGCAAACAGTCTTTGTGAGTATTAAAGTACTTTCTATTTTCTCGTACATGCATAGTAAAGTTTTGTACGAAACACGTGTGTAATGATTTCCGACTCGTGTTTGTTTAATCACTCGCTCGTACCTCGCTAGTGAATAAAAATCACACTTGTCTGAAATCACCTACCTTACACACTTGTATCGTAAATAACTATTATGTCTTTAGCGGCTGAAAAAGCCTTGGTTTCGTAGTGTAGATTTATACTTTTTCACTATGAGATTTCCAATGGAGGTAGGACATTCTTTCTACCCCTGGTTTGTTTCAAACGGTAAAACATCAATTATAATTTATTTTCGAATTATATAAAACGGTCTTGACGAAATGTGTATCTTTCTACCCGCCGTATGCACAATATATAGTGTGATCAATATGCAAAAATGACGTGTGGTTTACGCGTGTTTTATGTGTGGTGTTTGTGTTGTGTATTCAACACAACTCCCAGTCGCCTCCCAATAATTAAACTGCGATTACCTAAGTCCTCGTATAGTAGGTAATGTTCTTTTAGATCATACTGGTGCGTCTTATCAGGTAATGCAATTTGACTAAACCATTAGGGGTCAGGTTATGGACAACGTATGACTCCGTCAGGGCTGTACCCATCTGCTGGCTGCTAGTACCGCATTGTGCATATTTTGCGAATATTATTCCCTTTAGCACAACTTGTGACACTAACTAGTACGACCATCAACTACCTATAGCACGACTATGTCGTAGGACGAACATTGCCTGTCTCTTTTCTTTCAATACCGTGAGATGTGGGGAAAGCGAAGTCGCATCTAGTATGGGGCCGCCGCGGCGCGCTGTCTGCGGAGTGCGGGTGTCGCCGCGCCGCGTCGCCGCGCGCCGCGTGCCCGCTGACTCACTCTCGGATTTTCCACCCGCCCGCCTTTCGTTCAAGCGCTTCAACAAAGCTAAGTTTACTTAATTACGGCCTATTTATAACTGAGCCCCTTCGTATTTTTTTACATTTTCTTCTTCTATTTTGTTACTATTGGATATTTAAAACGTTTCTTATGTGTGGACAGACACCGGATAAACGCAAAAAAGAATAATAAGTAGATTATATAATATTGTCAAATATGACCAAATTTCAGTAGGTATCGTTTATATGTATATATTTTTCAATCTACTAGTGGCTCTGTGAAATATAGACAGTGAACACTGGCTATAGACCTCGCGCGCGTTTGTTATGTTTCGAAATTACGTTATTAGTCATTTAAGTACCTTCTAACTTTTATGACGATACAATAATTATGTTACCATGAGGTGGAGCCGGAAAGGTGGCCCTAGGAAATCTATATTAGATAAAGCAAGCCTACCGAATTTGGGGTCTGTGGAATCTGAGTGAGCAATTGATGGATGTTCAAAGAAAAGTACAGTCGGCTATAGGTAAAAGCTTGTCACACAAATAATATGTTTGACAGAAACTTTTAATTCGTAGCACTTCAACAAAATATTATAGGTAGTCTGGAGCGCCAGTACATCTTGCCCCGACTTGGTTTTATCACGCGACTGTGACGCGACTCACCATCACCCTTCTAACTCGCACGTCAGTGTAAAAAAACCGGCCAAGAGCATGTCGGGCCACGCTCAGTGTACGGTTCGGTACTTGCCCAGCCTTCACAATAAACGGGCTTAAATTACGAGAAAGATTTCAAGCTCTATAAAAAGGTCGTTAATGGCAAAGTAACTGTAATTACTTATTACCTTCCGGAAGTTATGGATTATACGAAAGATTGAGCGGAATGTTTTAATGCAGTATGGCACTGTAACATTCGAAGTATAAGGACACCGCGCGGTACTTACGTCATTTTAAAGAAAATTATGAAATTTTGCGATAACTCAAAAACGGCTCGATCGATTTTATTCAATATATAGTTATCATCGGAAGTACCTACTTATAAGGCCTCATTTTTTTAGTTTTTATTTTACTATTTTATCGGCGTAATACATACACATACTCATACCAAATTTCAGCTTCTAAGTACTAATGATCACGGAGGTAAGCCGCGGACGGACGGACAGACGGACATGGCGCGAAACTCTAAGGGTTCTTAGTTGACTATGGAACCCTAAAAAGAGACGAGCAATGTTTTGCCACGTGACATAGTTGTGATTGTGATAGGGGTGCGTAAGTACAAAATACAAAAATCTTGTAAAAAATTTCAAGATACCTACTCACAACTTATAGGTAATAAAATGTCCTAGCACTTTTTAATAGCGTTTTTTAATTATTTAGCTAATAAAACCATAGGAATAACGTACGTATAAAGGATAAAAGAAAATTGGTGACCTTCTTAATTCGGTTGTAAGTACTTCTCTACATCTACTATTGTTAAGTAGGTATAACTCGCTTACCTCAACTTGGCCATTATTTAAACGCTTGGATTTAGGTAGAAGTAAGTACCTCCGTTTACAATATACCGTATTATGCTAGGCTACATTTGGAAATACCTACCTGTAATATAAAACCTTCATTTGAGATCCACTCCTATTAACTATCGTTCCTAGCTGCATATTGCGACTACTTAAGAAATACTTGAGTGTAAAGATAGGGCACGCCCGCTGCCCTCGTACGGCCCTCGATCCTTACATTTCTCTACAGCATAAGCAAAAAGTATTAAAAATCCGTGTAGCCTATCAAAAATAAACGTCAGCATGTTAGTAACGCGAATTAGTTATAATTTATTGGTGCATTAGTGTTCACAGGCAACGCACACGAGTAAACAAAACGCTGGAACTTGGAACAGTGGTTCCTCGAATAAATCATGCGCCCAGTCAATTGAGCCCAGAATAACCCGAGTGCACTTCGGAAGTGTCAACTATCTATTCTATCAGCATTAAGTGCATTCCAATTTTCGATTTACTCGTAGTGCTGTATCTGACCACGAGTTTAAGGTGTCGTTAAGTAATCACTAATCAGTTACTAAGCAGTTGGTTTAAAACTACCTAAGTAAGTGTAGAAAGTGTTACCTCCACCGTATTTAGGTACCTACCTACACCTACTTTAGCCTTTTTAATAGCACGATTCTTATCATGCGCACTGCTCTCCAAAATTATATATACACACACATTGACTACAGCTAGAATAACGTATTAGTACTTAGGTACCTATAGGACAAAAAAAAATGTGCCTTTGTTACTTCTTCAGTTAACAATTTGCTATACCTAATACTATTGTCAACTTGTTAAGTTTTACGACGAAAGGCCCAAATGCAATTTTATGCAAGTGATCAATGTTAGTACTATTAGTACTTATAGCCTAACAAGCGTCGGTCTGACCCAGGGATTATGGCACTACAAACAGCTTTCATATGGCAATAATGTGCATACGTCATATATTTGACGACTGAAGGACATTGTATCCGTGGTCATGAAAAAAAAAAAAAGTCATATATTTGAATTACTAAACGTCAAGCGATTTGTCTTGAACCAAATTCAAAACATTGTTTAGCGGAATGTTGGTCAAACCTTCGTTCTTCTTGCGAAATAAATACCTATTGAATAAATTCATATTGAAAAAAACTTGACTTTCACACTGTAAATAGTTTGGTTGCTGTCTTTATGCAACAATTACTTACTTACTTGAAATTTGCGAAATATTTAGTCCTGTTTCCTCTTTGTTTACATCAGTGACATTCACTGACTTTCAAAGTCAGTTATCAAAAATTTGTCGTTGCCAGTCAAATAAATGGTACCACTAAAAATCTGCAATAAGGCGTGGGTTGAAAAACACCCTGTTGGGCTATAAATTGCTTCAAATCTTGGACTCAAAAAGAAATTTATATAATGGTGGGTTACTTGCGCAGCAGGGTCAACTCCGGAAATTTGTTAGGTCGCTACCATTTCGGTACATTTTTTCTATTTGCTGTTTTAAGAAAGACTTTATTAAGAAATCATATATATATATGCTACAAAATTGATGTGAAGCGGCATGGACAAATCGCCCTTCCATTGGACAATTTGTTAAGTAATCCCTGCATTTGTTTCAATTATTCGGGCTTCCTACTTGATAGCTATTTACATTTAAATTGGGAACGGGATTTGCCGTGCCGTGATATAAATTAATGTGTACGCGTGTTCAGAATATACAATTGAGCATTTTGTATGATGCTGTGCCAAATTAGAGCAATACTCACGCTTGGTTTAATTTTGGAGGGTTTATATTTTATGAGCCCGGCCCACGGTGGCTCGTGCGGTACAATAGTCCTCCATTATTTAAACTTAGTTCATACAAGAGCTCTGTTAAGAATGTAAATATATACTTAATCTTTTAAGGGTTTCCTGCGCAAACAAGGAATGTTAAAATGTGCACTTACACAATGTAGCTTCTGTTGGAACGTCTGATGCATTCTTATATTAATTATGTACATAAATATACTTTGTTTTTTTACTCTGTGGCTAGACAACTTGTACTTAGTACCTTCTGTTTTACCTTTTTCTTTCTTGGAACTCTCTTGCACCGATGCATCGATTTTACCATGGTTATTAAAGTTGGTGAGCTAAATAGTACTACATATTTACATAATAGACCGGGAGATAGTGACACAATTTTCTTGGTCATTTGTAACAGTATGGCGGTTCTTCAGGGGTCTTTGTACGCAATGACAAAAAGAAAAATGATGGTCATAGCGCTGGTACCGGCGGCCCAATCGCGTGGGCGTTAGTCGAACTCGTCGGATAAATTACGAGTGTCAAACGATTTGTACCACAAAAATTGTAGTATTTTCCGATAGCCCATAAAAAACATGTAGGCGGTAGTGTCATGCCATACTTCTCCGGTGTGACTTACAGCCCGCCATACCGACGCGAATGCGTTAATTAAAAATTAAAAAATTCAACCATTTGTACCAGGCTAATTTTTGCACAGTTAATTATCGTCGTGCAGCCATTTACGAAAATCACTATGCCATGCTTTTCCGACGGTTCTAATTGGCCGCCATACCACCGAAAATCAGCAATTTTTTTTTTTCGCCAAACGATTTGTACCACCCTAAAAATTATTTTCAACAGCTCCTGAATGATGATAAATAGAAGTGTGATAATGCCATACCTGTGGGAGGTGGCGAATGTATAAAATATTTTTTTTTAATTGTAAGATTTTATTCGTATTTTGATCGATTTGTAACAGTATGGCACTAATTTTTCCTGTAAGTTTGAGGTTCAACGAATATAAATACAAAATTTCAAAGATCTAGGTGGCGGCAATCTTGACTTATAATCAGATGTTTATATTGTATAATATTGAACGGCTACCACCGCTCGAACGATTTCTCGAGAGATCTCGGCTCATCGTGTTGTCATCTTCCGCCCCATGGTTACAGTATGGGATAATTATTTTTAGGTAGAATTTCATCCAAACGAACCGAATACAATGATGCCATACTGTAACAAATGATTTTTATGTCTTGCACCTTGAAAACCCGTTGAAAAATCAAGTTTTTCAAGTATGTTGCCCCTTTTTCCCTCTATTAGAAGTATGGCAAATATAATAGTGGTCCCATTGCATCATATAATTTCCAAAAATCCAAATGCCATACTGGTACAAATCGTCAAAATTTTTTTTTTTTACGTCTTGTCTCAAGTTCACAGTAGTCCGCCCCATGGTTACAATCCGGAATAATTTTTTGTAGGTAGAATTGTATCCAAACAAACAGAATGTAATGATCCCATGCTGTAAAAAAATATTTTACGTATTGTACAGTAGTATTTTTGAAACGTGTCGAATAAATAAGTTTTTCAAGTATGGCAGCACTTTTTCCCCCTACTAGAAGTATGGCAAATATAATAACGGTCACATTTTATCAAATACTTTCCAAAAATCCAAATGCAATACAGTTAAAAATCGTTTGGCGAAAAAAAAAATTTGCTGATTTTCGGCGTTATGGCGGCCATTTAGAACCGTCGGAAAAGTATGGCATGGTGATTTTCGTAAATGGCTGCACGACGATAATTAACTGTGCAAAAATTAGCCTGGTACAAATGGTTGAATTTTTTTATTTTTAATTAACGCATTCGCGTCGGTATGGCGGGCTGTAAGTCACACCGGAGAAGTATGGCATGACACTACCGCCTACATGTTTTTTATGGGCTATCGGAAAATACTACAATTATTGTGGTACAAATCGTTTGACACTCGTAATTTATCCGACGAGTTCGACTAACGCCCACGCGATTGGGCCGCCGGTACCAGCGCTATGACCATCATTTTTCTTTTTGTCATTGCGTACTAAGACCCCTGAAGAACCGCCATACTGTTACAAATGACCAAGAAAATTGTGTCACTATCTCCCGGTCTATAATGAAAAAGACTAAAAGAAGGAGCAAGAAGTTATATTATTTAGTAATGTTTGTATTTGTGTCACAACGATCGGTATTCGTCGCCCAGCAAAGCAAAGCCGCAAAGGCGTGTCCTTAACGAAAGGCTTTTCTGAAATACGATGTAAAAATCATCAAATTGGCTGATTTCTGCAGGGAGCCCCTTAAGAGCATGAGAAGTGAAAAAAACTTAAGTTTTCAAGATCAGAAGGATGGTTTAGGTACAAAATTTAAATTGTTATTAATATAGGTATGTTAAATTGTTATACTTACTTGTAAGTTCAAAAATATTTCTATTGAGTTTTCATCTTTACAAAAATATTCAACCCACAGTCCAAATTGAAGCCCGGGATCTTGATTTTAACAGTCATTACTCTGGGCGCGTGTGTCGAATGGTTCATAATTACAGTATAATTCTTCGGAGTGTAATGAACTAATGACGCGTGATAGTTTACGGCGACACTTACGGGATCAGCCCCTTGCCTGTTGCTACTGATTGTAACAAATTGAAATTTCTTCGACGTGATTATACCTAGTTAACTTGTTCGGAGGACGCCTGTAGAGGATGTGGGCATTGGTATGACGCTGCATTTATCTTCCATCATTACCGAACATTACTTATGCTTACCTAACTTGATGCCGAGGCGAGTCTGTAACGTGTTGTTGTCTAGGTCCTTACCCCTAAGTGATTATGGTAAATCGCGGCATGGAAAAAGGGAAGAACGCCCAACTTTTACAGTTTGGTTTAAATTAGCGGCGCTGGGCGGCGGCGGCTGGCGCGGGGGCGGCGGTGGGTGTCCACGCACGTCGCCGACACAATCATACACCATTTAATCATCATTAAACGGGAATCAGCACGGCCGCCGTGCCGCTGCAGACGCGTCCGCTCTAATGCTTCTATTCTAAAACCATTTACTTTGTTTTTACTTTGAATTTGATTTAAACGAGCTTTTTAACAACATCACCGTTTGCCGAATGCGGCGATGTAGATGCAAATAGATGCAGTTATACTTTTCTGGCTATACGAATCGAATGTTATGACCCGCTGCTGATGGATAATGAGGTCGGGACTTCGAAATCACCAAATTCACCAATATACTCAGACACAAAAGCACAAAGCACAACGCAAAGTAAAAACGTTGAAAAAGCTCAGTGGCGCGTGTATTGTATATGAGCAGCTATAACAGAGCGTATCGCTTCGCCCCTCGGCGGGCTCTTTGTCTCCTAGATCGAGATAGGCGCGTACAATTAGATACGGGAATTATTTTATTAGATCGCTCGTACACGTGCGCGGCGTGACGAACGCGATAATGTTCCCGGTGCCGAATCGGACAACGGAACAATTACATTCCGCATGAATTATCCATAATGGACGCGGCTACGGAAGCTTTGTGCTCGTAGCACCGTGACTTGATGTGTCGCTCCCGAGTCGACCGCTACTGCGTCGTTTGGCGGTCATAAACATTTTTGAGGGTAGGTAGGCCTATGTACCTACCTAAGCTGATGTGCTTTATGACGGGTGGCCCTTTTAATGCGAATTCGTAATGCCCGATGGTCCCGGGCTCGCTGCCGATTCGAACTCAACCCTGGTGAATAAAGTTCACGATACCAAATTAGACTGCAAACTGTAAGCTTTTTCGGTCGTCATTTGCGTCATGTCATGACGTCGCGTGCGCTCCACACCCCTTCGCATTACACGAATATCGGTTTACGAAGCGAAACAGCAATTATTAATAGAGCTGCAGCAATATCCTGTTCCAATTACCTCCATGACATGAAGTACCTGCCGTCCTAATTCTGTATTCGCTGTGTAGTTCCCGGTAATGCATATGCGCCGTAAAATGCACGACTTATTTGCAGCAGGTACTTTTGTAGAGTGCAGTTAATTTCGGTGTTTACTGTATCCATCCGATAGTTCACGCCGACGGTGCTTAGTGCTAGGCAAAAATATTTAAGCTAAATAACTAATTGCCTCATAATTATGTCATTAAAATTTTATTCATTAATCTATTTACAGTTAGACTATCAGAATACAGCAAGCTTGTGTTTCTGTTTGCTCTTTATCGTAGAAATTCCATCTGGAAATAAGGCTATCCTATACTGATATCTGTGATTTTTATTGTTGTTAAAATAATTTAGTAAGTCCACTGAAAATCCGCAATATGGCGTGGGTTGTAAAACGCCTTGCACGGCTATAATGAAGTTAAAATATTAAAAAAATATACTCTCTTCCAATCTCCAATCTACTATTCTAGGCGTTGAAGGAGTTCTGTGTGGTGTGAAATGAAACATAAAAAATATATAGCCGATATAGAACCTCCTTATTTTGGAATTCGGCTAAAAATAAGTTCATATTTTGAACCTTCATTTTGTATTGTATTTATGTTAAATATAACATATATGATGTTGATGGTTCTATAAGTTACTGGGCCGAAATTGGTATAAGTACTTCACTTTCTAGTTGGTCCTGTTGACACCAGGTCAGGACAGGATATGCAATTGGGAACCCGGAGAAATCGAGGGAACTCTTAAAAAAATATTATAGGTACATCTATTATATGTTATTTGTTATATTTATTTAGTAACTCATTCAAGTGATCTCAGAAAAAAATTACATCGTTTAAATTAAAGATTATTTAGTTAGAAAGTGAATAGTATTGTGGGATCATGGGGCAAAAACTTTGTCGTCGATGACTTCCAATATAGTTATTTTACTCTGAACTCGGTGTGGGAATATTTCTAAAGCTTTTGTTGATAAATATTAATATTAAGCAATAAGCGCGTAAGTTCTAACAAAGCGTTTCCCTTGGAATATTGGAAATAACAATCGGTAACGCATGTCCTTGGCAGGCACGACGAAACATCAATGGAATTTAATATTCCGTCTACGATAACCCAGTTACCGTAACTTGAGCTGTATAAAAAGCGGCAAGTACGGGGCATCCCTCGGTGGTAGCGGGTAGTACCGTCTGCCCTCCCGGCCTCGCCGCACGTAAGCCCATTTTACTTCCAAACTTACTACGCACGCACTCCCTACCTGCCACTCTATTTAGGTATTCAATAGTATATTAAAAATGTATAAAGCACAATATTGAGATGTTTAGTAGTTTGGTCTATAGGTACGTATATACTTATTACGGTCGTTTTACTTAGACAAATATTAAATAAAAAATAGTTTCCGAGACTTGAGGACACGCTTTAATTATTAAGTCTATGGCCGCACTATGAGGTTACATAATATAAATAATGAAGATTTATGCATATAACTACAACATGCGAATTCTATACCTACCCAACAACACTGTCGAGCATGCAATGGATATGAATTTAACTTTGATTTAAACTAAACTATTCTTGTTTAATTTAGAACCCACTGCGAATTCTAAGTAGCTAGATCTATCTTCTACGTTACACTTAATAACCAGTGGAATCTTTTTAATTCTAAACAAACTTAACTGTAATTCTAAAGTGACCAGGTCCAATGAACTCCTGCCGTTGCGTTGTTACAAAATATTTTGTATAAGTAAGTCTTAATTTTGTTTCAGATCTTTATGTACCAGAAAAATGGCAATGAGTACCTACACAAATTAACATTACCATTTAAACCTAAACATGAGCCTTTTTGTGGATTTACGTCAAATCAAAACATCCGTTACAAATTTGTCCGAGATGGTGGACAAGATCTCCACGTCGGTGAGCAAGGACAAGCGCGACGAGCGCCCCCGCCGCGACGACGCCGTGCTCTTCGACGAGCGACCCTCGTACAACAAGCCTGCCACGTTAGGATTTGGGGTTCGTTTTTCTCAAAGCCAAGAAGATGTTTACAAAAATATGCCTTCGTCGCGCCTTCGCAGCCATATGTCTCTTCCAAATTTGGGTAAAACTGGCGGAGTTTTCGAAAAATCTAACTTGTCTCAAGAAGGCGGTCCTAAAATAGTCGAATTAGAGGATAAATACGCCGAATACACCGCCAAAGCGACTATACAGTCTTTAACCGATAATATCAACGATTGGATTATGGCCTCGACGCATAAAAGACCTCACTTTGACGACAGTGGAGACACGCACCCCATGGATTTCGAAGAATATGTAAAATACTATATATCGGAACTCAACATGCCCGAAGAAAAACAGCTTTCATTTATCGTATCTTGCTTCGAAGGCGTGCCACTCATGTGGGCTCGCTGTTTTAAAAGTGAATTTATAGATATAGACAATTTCTTTAAGGCGTTCGAAGAAGAGTTTTGGGGACCCGATAGACAAAAGGCGGCCCTTTACGACATGAAGCTGGGAAAATACGACGAAGCTAATCAACAGATGTCTATGTCGGAATATTTTTTAAACAAAGTTTCAAATTATAGACACCTAAATCCACCGCCGTCCGATCTGGAGATCGTGTATTCATTAGCCGCTCATTTCCCGTCGGCCGTCGAGCTGGAGCTGCGTCTGGCGCCGAAGCCGACGCTGCGCGAGGCTTACAGAATGCTACGGCGTAGAGAAGGCGAAGCTGGGGACTTCCTTCCGAATTATTTGTACGAAATGTGCGAGGCGTTCCAACGTGGCCAGAGACCGGAGTCGGCGCGCCGCCAGGACGGCGCGCACTCGGCAAAATTCACCGAAAAAGATTCCTAGAAAATGTAGTGCTTTATTCTGTAACTACCATTAAAAATCAATTATCTCCACTTGTTACGTTTGCGATGGTTAGAACGGTAAACGGACAATTTTCACTAGTTTGTGCACTTGAGTACCTAATTCTAATTATAATGTAATGAAATATATAAATATAGGTGTATAAAACTAAGGTCTTGTTTTCATCATAATCCTCATGTTTATGTTCTTAATGTAATGTTAATAATACCTTATTAAAATGTGCTTACTAGCCTTGCGTATTCCACCAAATTGAAATACATATAGGAACGAGTACATAATATTATTTGCAGTATAATTAAATAGCTCGTGTGTATGGACTAGTTTGTCTGTAAGTATTTCAATAGGTAGCTGTAGTAGGTAGGTAGGTAGTTTTGTAAATATTTGCTCCGAAAATAAAAAAAATAGCGTTCCCCCCACCCCCTCTAACTTTTCAACCACGGGTCAAAAAATTATGGAAGAATTCATGAAAATGAGGCCTTATAAGTACTTTTTCTCAAAGATCTAAGGAAATGTCGTTCTTATGATCGTGGCAATAGAACGCGAAATACGTCTTTGTATAACAATTGTTGAAGATTCGTTCTAATTTCAAATTAGAGGTCAATAAAGAAATTTCATACAACATTATTGGCCGTGGCCAACAAAGAGATTGTCTTTTGTTTCAGTGGGGTTTATTTCTTTTATGGATAATCTACGGCATTATATTTAACTAGATTATTTTAAAGCAGATATTCAATAAAATAAACAAGGAATCACGTTTATTTTAAAAAAGTATGACAATATCTAATTAATATGGTGTTGTCATTTTTAGGGTTCCGTAGTCAACTAGGAACCCTTATAAACTATAAATAGTTTCGCCATGTCCGTCTGTCCGTCTGTCCGTCTGTCCGTCCGTCCGTCCGCGGCTTAGCGTACTAGAAAGCTGAAATTCGGTATTGAGTATGTATGTATCACGCCAACAAAACGGTACAATAAAAACTAAAAAAAAAAATATTTTTCGGGTACCTCTCCAACACCTAAAGTAGGGGTGATTTTTTTTTCTTCTCAACACTGGTGTGTGGGGTGTCCTTGAATAGGTCTTGTAAAAATAATAGGGGTCTTCTAACATGATTTTTTGATAAAGTCAGCAGTTTTGTAAAAATAATCGGAAAAATTCATGTTAATAAGGCCTTATAAGTACTTTCAAAGGTAATAAGTGATTACAGTTTCTAGGGCGTTTACGACCTTTTTATAGAGCTTAAAATCTTTCTTAACGTAAACCTCGGGCTTAAAACAGCAGTTTATTGTGAAGGGTGCGCAACTACGGAACCCTACACTGAGTGTGGCCCGACATCTTGGCCGGTTTTTTTATCAACATTATACTAGACAAATGTTGATAAATAAGCGATCTCCTCTAGCGCAGTTTTCCTACGCAGTTTCGATCAATATCGACGATTTACGATTCATAATTTCATACACATGGGCATTGCTAAATTAAAGTCTAATATACCCTTACCATGAGTTTACCAGTAACCGTACCTTCTCGCTAGCGACTGCGTAAACTATTTGTATGGAGAAATTATAGTAACCGCTAGGGGCGCAGTACTATTACCCATACGTCGTAATCGTTTACGTAGTCGCTAGCGAGTACGGCCAGTTAACTCATGGTAAGAATTCTGAACAGTCTGAAATTGTGAAGTAAAAATTTTCCTACGCCCTAAAATCTGAGCTCAGGTCTCTTCAAGTCTCGCATAGGAGTCTAGTGTAATGAGGCCTGTAGGATAAAGTGGGCGCATTCGTCGGGCGCTTATCCGTTGCTAGGGGTAATAATGTAACAGATTGGTTGTTTGGTGACACAGGGCGCTGCACGACAGTGAGGGCAACTGGACGGAGCCGGATTGCGCAGAGGCGCGGCGCAACGGCGCGCTGTGGCCCGGACAGGTGAAATGTTTATTACTTTTTTATTGCAATAATTTTGAAAATGACAGTTTTACTCACAATTGTCAAAAATGGACCGACATATATCGAACTCGTATCGAGTTCATCTTCAGGGTGATGTTGGTTCGTGAAAAACTGTAATCGCGAGCGAACCCTTTCTTTTGATCCACTCATCAAAATCAAAAACCGTATAAAGAAAAATGATAATTTGTACTTCAATGTCTTAATTTTGTTAAATCTTGATTTTGTTATGACAGGCCCGCGCGTGCCGGCGCCAGCCCGCGGCGATGACGCACGTGGCGGCCGCCGCGCGACACACGCGCGGCGCCTGTCTCAGCGCGCACGCCGGGGACCGCTGGAACTGCTCCTCCATCGAGCGAGCCCCGGACTACTCGCCCGACCTGCTCACTGGTGAGTCGTAGATACGGCTTACGCGCGCTGCCTGCCTCGGCGCGCACGCCGGGGATCGCTGGAGCTGCGCCTCCTTCGAGCTAGTCCCGGGCTACTGATACCTATCAAATCACTAATAACTTTACAAAACATTCTCCCATGAACCCCTCTCAACTCCTTAAGTTTCATACAGGTTGCGTTCTGTCTAGAACAAGAGTTTAAATCTTTAAGCTCTAAGACTGAAAATAATGCACAGATAAGAGAAGGCAAGTTCGTCGAGTGTTTGTAAATCAGTGGCGGTATTGTTTCGGGTCGGCCGCCGGAACGGCTGCAGCGCCTTTTCAGTCGCGCTTGTTCGTTCCGTTCCGCGCTGAGCGTTTTTTATTTTCGTGTCACATCCATGATTATTAATTACTATCTGAAAACTAAATTAATTTAATATTCTTTGTTGGCACAGTCCGAAGTTCGTAGCTAAATCTGATTGGTCCTTTTAATACAGAGAAGAAGAATAAGGAGTAATTTTTCAGTGGGTACGACAGTTTCTCCCATTATTTATTTATTTATTTATTCGAGGAGAACCAACAGCTAATTATGACATATAAAAGGAAAACTTAAATAGAATTACAGATATTTTAGATTATTGAGATAGGGCCGCTAAAAAAATACGTACGTTTATTTTAGACTACACTAACCACTCAATTGCTTCGAGTTTTGAGTTGGACTCTATTTATATAATAAAATAAGCAATCTAGTGGGACAAAATAAATCAAATCGGAGCCGGACAGTTAGGTGCCTTTCCTTGTTTTGTTTATTTTTCTCTGTGATTTTTCTCATACCAGTACTTTATCAAGAAAAACCTTTAATATCTCGCAAAATATTGATCCTTTAAGAATGGGTATGGTCTCATTCGATTCATTTTCGATTCATCGCAATAAATGACATAGAAAATGACAAATCATTCGCCTATTTTGTTTCATTTAAAGCACCCCGCAGCAAATTAAGGGAAAAAGTGGTTTCAGTATGATGTATGTAGATTCAACTCTCCTGATATATTTTTTATAAAGGCACTACTCTCTCAGATGTATACTTTCTGAAATAATCAAGCATACATTTTTTTATTTACGCGACGTGTTTTCTAAAATCGATATATTACGAAATGAAACGCACTGACAGTTACTGACGTAATTAAGTCAAAGTAGCCATTGCTGCCATCATGTGTTACTTAATACTTTCTTTATTTTTATTTATGTACTTATAATAACGTAATTAGTAATTATCGAACATAAAATATGATCTTTGTAATGTTTCTGTAACGTTGGCATTGCATTTTATCAATTATCTATGTTACGAACAACATGCATAACAGAGTAAAAATGAGGAATTACGTAAAACATAATATATAGTATAAAACAATTAAATTGATTAATTCAGAAAGTATACATCTGAGAGGGTTGCGCCCTTATAAAAAAATAATCAGGAGAGTTAAATCTAGATAATACAAAAATTTTGTAAGATTTGACTAAAACCACTTTTTCCCTAAGTTTGCTGCGGGTCTTTTTCTGTCTTCTTCCGAGTCCAGACAAGAAGTGCTAGCCCCGTGTGAAGTGTATACGTATGTAGGTAATAAATAGATCACGACGGTTTCCATAGTGATTACCAATGCAAAATACTTGCAAAGAAATCGCATCGTTAGTTCTTTTTGCGAGTGAACCGACGTCGTTATAATGGGCTGAAAGAAGAACCTTATTGAATAAATGAACTCGTCACGCGATCGCTTCCTTACTCCGCAACGGCACGAACAGCTGTGCCGTACTTACCTGCTAGTTCGTACTACCGTAAATAATACCTTCCCTTAGCAGCTGAAAAACTATTACGCCAAATAACATTTTTAAGCCTAACTTTTATAGCAAATTGGTTGGGTCTGGAATATCTGAGTTCTATTAATACGAGTAACTTATGATTGTACGATGGCGATTGAACTTTTACTAAGGGTATATAGGTACCTATTCGTATTTATTGCTCAGACGCGCATTTTCTTGTTATATATGATATAGTATGCGACTGTGCATTGTTGTTCGTGTAAATTGATATTTATTTATGTACAGTCGAGTTCATTTACATCTACACACTTACGAGAACAAAAATATCTGAACACGATTTTATGCTCCTGACAATAGGGTCGTGTTCAGATATTTTTGTTCGCGTGTGTAGATGTACTAAATGAACTCGACTGTAGGAACCTACCTATCGCGTGCTATCGTTAACTACTGTCATCGTGACGTGAGTGTGGGTGGTTTTTTGAAGACTATTGTTTTTTTTCGGTTGTGCTCGCTATAAGTCTACAAACTGCAGCTCTTTTAATTCTTCCTTACTATGTTTTTTTCCAAATCGTTTTTAATTTTTGACGTAGCAGATTGCAATTTAATTGGCTGAAGGTATGTTTCTCCTTCTTAAATAAATAGAGAAGAAAATAGCTGAAATCATAATTAGAAAGAGGGAGTTGTTGGCTAAAGAGTTTTGATTGATTCCACCTGTTTTTATTTTTATTGTACTAGAGCAGTATATATTTTTGATAAACATAGCAGACTAAGTACTTTTGTTAGCAGCGCTCGCTTTTAGCACTATCAATCAGTTTCAATCCGCAAAACAACTAAAAGTTAGTAATAGAAAGAAAAGAAGGCAAACAAAGGCGAAGTTTTTCTAGTTTGAGCCGAGCACGGTCGTCGACATCGTGCAGTTGGCAGCCGCCGCCGGATGCGACTGCGAAATACGGACCATTGTTTTTGGTCGCCACTTCTGCGCCCCCGTGCCCACTTAAGGAAATTAATTGACACAGACCTAACCTCGTCTTGGCTGCTTCGTTTAGGACAGTTTAATTTAAACTTTTAAAGGAAAATTAAGTTTAATTTTCGCTATACCTACTGTTTTATAATTCAATGATCTGTTCTTTTTATATGCACTTTAGTAGATTTTGTGTTTTTAAGGAATCCACATTTCATTGATACCCCAGCACCTTACATTGATACAAAGATTAGGTAAGGCACACTGAAATGTAATGTAACCAAACAAGTAGGGTGGGTACCTACCTACGTAAGGTATTACTGCAGAGAGTAGGTACAATTAATTAGTCGTGGAGAAATGTATTGTTAGATACCTAATTGACGACGCGTTTGGCTCGGTTTGTAGACACCTGCTTACTGAGTCGGCGGTCCCGGGTTCGAATCCCGGCCGGGGCAAATATTTGAGTGCAAATATTTGTTCTTGGGTCATGGATGTTATCTATATATGTATTTATCCAGGGACGATGGCAAGAGACCGGACGGGATGTCCCTGGTTCCGTGGAGGCTGGGACGTGTGCTTGTATGGGATGCCACCTGTGTGGACACACTGGCGCTGTCCCATCACCTTCACGGAACATCGTGTAGAGCGGGCGCGGCTGCTGAGGCGGCCGAAAAACTAAAGAGCACCAAATATAGGGGTCTCGGCCCCGAATACAATTTTGTACCTTTTGGGGTAGAGACCCTAGGTCCATGGGGTCCCAGCGCCCAAAAACTTCACAAGGAGCTCTCTAAAAGGCTCCAAGAGACCACTGGGGACCGGAGAGCTGGCAGCTTCCTCGCACAGCGTATCAGCATAGCTGTTCAGCGAGGAAATGCTGCCAGCATTTTCGGTACCATGCCAAAGGGGAGCAGTTTTTTGAATTTGTTTTAGTTTAGTTAATTTTAGCTTTTTTGTACTTAGTAGTTAGTAGTGTTAAGTTTTTATTTTCTGCTCCTTTGTTTGGATGTATGAGGTATGACTATGACCCACTTATATATTAATATAATTTTGAGCTAAATAAATAAATATTTATATATTATGTATATCGTCGTCTAGTACCCATAGTACAAGCTTTGCTTAGTTTGGGACTAGGTCGATTTGTGTATGATTGTCCCTTAATATTTATTTATTTATTATTAATTAAATTTATTTATTATGTATTAAGTATATATTTTTTCATTTAGTACACAGTAGATTATATATCATTTACTTTCTAATTCCGCCGTGCATAGTAACTTAAATGGCCATCCATAACATGAAAACCCAAACAAACAAACATTTATCGATGTTATTTGAAGGCAAGAAATAAATCAATCTGTAAATCCTTATGGACGAGAGTGATTTAGTTGTCCGCTGAAAACGAAAGCGATATAGTGAGTTATCTTTGGCCTATTGAATTAAGAAGGCTATCGATAAAGGTTGGCCTTACAAAGCGATCAGCGACGAGGGTGGAGGTACAGCGAGTCGGACAAAAGATTTAATTACACGCATGAATCAAGGCGAGGGCGGGCGGGCGGCGCGGGGCGCGGTATGCGATAAGCCCAGTGGTGCAGTCGCGCGTCCTGATGTGCCATGTGATAAAGCCTAGCGGCTGCCATTGTTTAGCCTGCCTCCTGCCTGTGCCTGCGACGCGCGTGCGGGCTCTATCAAGATTAGATCACTTGTAATTAAGAATAAAGGGGTTTTACCAGCAGATGACCATTGTAAAGTATGTAGATCACAGCCACTTCACGTCAATGAAAGTTACAAGTTTGCAAAACTCTTACATTTCAAAACAGTTTTGAATTTTTTCATAGAGGCTTGATGTTAATTATTTGATAAAAAAAATCCCTCCACGTTGTATGCTTACTGCTACTTTCTGTTTTTCATAAAAGATCCGATCAAAAATCAAAATAAGTAGGTACCTAGATGCTTCTGCAGGTGTTTGTTTTCGCGAGATGCACGATCAGCACTACTGAGCGTTCGTAATGTTACGAGCGTGGGGTTCGTGTTATGGTACGTTTACACGCTTGCCAAGCCTTGGCAAGCGTGCAGGACGCAGTCATATGTTAGAGTGAGACGGAACTTCATCGTGCTCACTCTAACATATAACTGCGTCCTGTAGGCTTGCCGAGGCTTGGCAAGCATGTAAACGTATCATTAGATAGAAAAACCTGCCAAGAGCATGTCGGGCCACGGTCAGTGTAGGGTTCCGTAGTTCCCCATCCTTCACAATAGACGGGCTTAAAACAGCAGCAGCGTACGAGAAAGATTTCAAGCTCTATAAAAAGGTCGTAAACGCCAAAGTAACTGTAATTACTTATTACGATCTGGAAGTTATCGATTATACGCGCCAGAATGAGTGGAATGTTTTAATGGTGTATGGCACTTAACTAATATGTGTAACGTTCGAAGTATAAGGACATCGCGCAGCACTTACGTATTTTTAAAGAAAATTATGAAATTTTGTGATAACTCAAAAACGGCTCGACCGATTTTATTCTATATTTCATTGAAAGTAGCTTTCATGAACTTTTCCATAATTTTTTGACTTGTGGTTGAAAAGTTAGAGGGGGAATATTTGTAGTGTCAGGCTGTTGAGTCATAACACTGTGAAGCACCAGTCGGTCTAGAGATACATAAACCAGGTGTTAAAATACCAATGAGATGCCGGTGAAAGCAGAGAAGAAAATAGTAGAGAAGAATAGCATACTCAGAACTGGCTCATGGGCTGAACCCCGACTCCACGTGGTACTTGTGTGCCCTACCCCTAGAGTGTTATTTTTAAGCCGAGGCAGCTGAAGCGGCCAAGGTAAACTTGGATGGCTGCCATTTGTTACGCAAGGGCGATAGGACTGTAAGCGTCAGCGATGTAGGTACGTGTGTCTCGCTCACTCTTTATGTCGTCACGCTCGAATCTATCAACCGCTTGTCGCGCCGCTGGTCGCCAAAGTCGTGGCATCTCCGTAACTACATCCTGCAGCGGCCTCTGTTGTGGAGGCCGACTGTGATCACTCAACATTCACTAGAAATATCTTGTGTACCTATGGAATTATTTTAGATAAAGTACGCAAGGACATATAGCACGACAGTGGCTTTTCCACCCTTGCCATGTCGCGGATTTTTATTGGTACTAATGTATTTCACTAGTAACGATACATTTTTGGTTACTGACGTTTTGACGTTTGACGTTGAAAGTCAATGGTGAATGGATTAAAATATTCCGCAAATTACAAATAATTATCGCATAGCCAAAACTATTCACAGTAATGAATGACAAGTTTATTCAATACGACTGAAGGATTAATTTCATGAGAAGAACCAAGGATTAGGATATATCATGGGTGCTCGTATAAAAACAAAAACCACAATAAGTTTATGATTATTTAAAAAACTTTATGGCGACGTTATGCGACAATAGTTATTTACGATACAAGTGTGGAAGGTAGGTGATTTCAGAAGAGTGTGATTTTTAGTCACGAGCGAGGTACGAGCGAGTGATTAAACAAACACGAGTCGGAAATCATCTTACACACGAGTTCTGTACAAAACTTTACTATGCATGTACGAGAAAATAAAAAATACTTTAATACAAAGACTGTTTACATTGGAAAAAAAGTGTTTTGATTTGATTTATCCAACAAGAAGCTGTCGTTCACATTTTTTACTTCTTCAATAACATTTTACGGGTTTAAATTTATGATTCGTCCCTTTATCTCGCCATTATTTCAGCAGATTTGCACAAAACAACTTCAAAATAAACTAGACATCAATAAAAAATGGCGGAGTTATTCGTAATCCGCGTTCGACATATATCTACTACTGCACATGTGCAAAAGTATTTTTTTATATTTGTCTTATGTCAAAATGGCACAAGCGCGTGTACATTCAGCCAAATTTATTTAATGAATAACAATTTAAAGTTCGTTTATTAATCAAATTTTATATCTAATGTAATTAATGACGTGTTAAATGAATTAATTAACGAAGTATTGGTTTTATTGTACTTTTATACGTGATAATAATCGGTATTTGACTTATTTATCAAACTTTTTGTCAATAATAAAACCTCTTTGCGTCAGGCTGTCAGCCATTCGGCTAGAAATTTAAAAAAAATTGAAAAGTAAAAAGCACTAGTGCGGAAAAGTAGTACTTTCCGCACAGTTTGAATGCCTAGAATACGCTCTTTTCGAGCACATGCATTGTAAAACATTAAGACTAACAATATTATGCCACCCGATAAAGACCCGAGTATCCATACATGCGTTCTATTTTGAAATAAATTAGCATTTATAAAAACATACCTACCTATATAAATTATATGCCATTACGTATAATGTATGCATGCATGTACTTACGTATTATTTTAACACATCAAGGATAAAAAAAAGCATGGTTTTGTCAAAGGTTTCATCAGACTTGCTTTAATTCGGAGGCTCTACTCCCCGAGACCCCCGTTTTTTTCGTCACTGTTTCCTATGCTACTTAAGTTTCATCTGACTGGCTTTCCTTGTGTTTAAGTACATATTTAACACTCCGCCCACCCCCTTATTTGTTGCTTTCTTGTTTCCGTAATATGTTAGCCTTTTTTTTTATTTTATGATTTAAATATTTTTGTACATCTGTTCAGGTACACGCGAGCAAGCGTACGTATACGCGATGTCCGCAGCGGCGCTGGCGTGGTCGGTGGCTCGCGCATGCGCGGCCGGTGCGTTACCGGCTTGCTCCTGCGCCGCTCCTCCGCGCGCGCCGCCGCGCCCGCCGCGACAGGCGCACGTCTCGCCCACCGAGCCCCACGCGAGGTTCAAGTGGGGTGGCTGTGGAGACAACTACCAGTGGGCTGAGAGGTCTACAACTATTTATCACGTTACCTGCGCATGTCCTTGCACTAGCAGATCCGTTACGTGGCTTTATTTCTTATTCGATTAAACTGAACTAATAAATTAAATTATATTAATTAGGTACTAAATTCAGTTTGTATACGTGTTTTTAGAACTGTCAAATCCTAGAATACCTACCTATATTTGAAAGTTCTTAAAAATCGTATAAGTACTAATCGAATTTAGTACTTAGTAATGAATTTAAGATAATATAAGTAGTTCAGTTTATTAGCTAGTCATGCAACAAGCTTACTCGTATTTTAACATTTAAAAGTGTTATTTATTCTAAGTATACGTTTTTAGGGTTCCGTAGTCAACTAGGAACCCTTATAGTTTCGCCATGTCCGTCTGTCCGTCCGCGGGTTAGCTCCGTGATCATTAGTACTAGAAAGCTGAAATTTGGTATGAGTAATAGGTATGTATCACGCCGACCAAACGGTAAAATATAAACTAAAAAAAAATTTTTTTTAGGGTACCTTTCGAACACCTAAATTGGGGGTGATTTTTTTTTTCGTTTCAACACTAGTGTGTGAGGTGTCCTTGAGTAGGTATTCTGAAAATAATAGTGGTCTTCTAACATTCTTTTTTGATAAAGTCAGCAGTTTTGTAAATATTCGCTCCGAAAAAAAAAAATAGCGTTCCCCCCTCTACTTTTCAACCACTGGTTAAAAAATTATGGAAAAATTCATGAACATGAGGCATTTTAAGTACTTTCAATGAAAACTATATTGAACATAATCGGTTTAGCCGTTTTTGAGTTATCGCATAATTTCATAAGTTTCTTAAAAGGACGTAAGTTGACTTCCAGAAGGTAATAAGTAATTACAGTTACTTTTGCGTTTACGATCTTTTTATAGAGCTTGAAATCTTTCTCGTAACTTAAGTCTATTGTGAAGGATGAGCAACTACGGAACCCTACACTGAGCGTGGCCCGACATGCTCTTGGCCGGTTTTTTTTATCTACTATTTATGAAATTGCGCGACCGAGCGCGAAATTATTCAATTATCTTTTTCTTCATCTTTATAGATTTGCCAAACAGTTCATAGACATGCACGAGATAGACGTTCGCGATGGCAAAGTTGAAGACTTAATTGAAGTGGAACCATCAACGACTAAAAGGCCTACGACGACGTCCTCGACTGAGATAACTACGCCGCCGCCTGTGGTAATATTGGTGGACGACCAGCCCGCGCCAGCGCCAGAGAACGCCAGCGTCACATCCCGACCGAAGAAGAAGGGACGCCGCGGCAGAAAGCGGCTGCCGCGCTCGCCGCGCCGGGGAAGGCCGACCAGGAAACGGTTCAGACCCAGGTACAATAGTTCTACTGGATTACGTAATAGATTTATGTGGTTCTTTTTATTACAAGTCACAAATAAGTAGGTATGACTTAATGTTCCCTCGAACACTTAGGTACAGTCGAGTTCATTTACATCTACACACTTACGAGAACAAAAATATCTGAACACGACCCTATGCTCCTGACAATAAGGTCGTGTTCAGATATTTTTGTTCTCGTAAGTGTGTAGATGTAAATGAACTCGACTGTACATAGCGTGATTATACATATTTAAACTACTGCGAGATTTTTATGAGTTATATATGAGATAGAGTTATATGAGATACCTACGCTACGTACGAGGTATATATAAACAAGTGTCTAACTATAACTCTAACCTACCTAGGTACAATCGTGGTATAATCCCGTAATTTGACCCAATCGATGTGGTCATGTGATCATAGCTTTCATTCCTTCATTATCCTCATCTCGTTCCCAGATATGAATTTGAGGATAGGAATTCAAGATACCGCAACTTGGAATACCGCATGGCCGCGGACGACCCCCGCTTCGACCCGCAAGTGGACTTGCGCACGCGGCTGCTACGGCTGCGCCCGCTCATCGCTTCCGCCAACCTGATCAACGCGCGTTTTGGACGAAAGGTAAATCCGTACCTGGGTTGGTATAGGATGGGATACAACAGGATATGATTTCATTGGTTTGCAAAAATATATCATTAGGTATCTAAATTATTTCTAGGGTCTACCTTTCTGTAAGTACCCTTTTATTCGACCCATACCTATAAGGCCCACGTCCCGCTACGCTGTATGTGCTACGTCATACATAGCTCGTAGCTATGGTTTCCCGCTACATAATCTGCATAAACCCATGACCATGACCATGTTCCATGACACTTAGGTACGTGTCTTCATAGGCCTTGAATGAGTTAATGTTATTTTCTCCTCAGCAGCATGAACATGCTAATTTTGTTACGATATTTGGTGATAAAAAATGCGATTGCCAAAATGTCGAACTCACAAATAATATGTACCTGAGATCTTGCCTTCCTTCACTTTTTGTTCTTAACAATCTTAACGAGTAGGTGCAGGATCATCGTCGCTTTACTAACAGATGAAATTAAAGCCTGTCTTGCATAAAAATCTGACATTCGGGCAATTTTCAGGCAGTATCCCTTGCCATGCGCACCAAGTGTACGTGCCACGGGGTGTCGGGCTCGTGCTCCGTGCGCACTTGCTGGCGCTCCCTGCCACCACTAGCGCGCGTAGCCGCCGCGCTGGCGGGCGAGGCGGCGCGAGCGGGTCCGCTGCGGCCCCGACGACGCACTAGGCGTACCAAGCCAAGACTGCGCTATGTCACGCCCAGCCCGGACTACTGCGAGCCCGACCCTGCTGCCGGCTCGCTTGGCACACACGGGAGGTGAGTTTTAAAACAAAGGCCTTCGGACATGGACGTAGCCGGTGCGTACACAGCTGGTAAACTTTGAACTGTCGGTAAGCTTTCGGGCATTGTCTGACCTGAGATTACACACCGGCAGCGCGTCAATCTATTTACTATTTCACGCTTTGCCCGGACAACCTGCGATCCTGATTCCGCGGCTGGATCCTACGGCACATGCAGTAAAACCAATATGTAGTAGGTACGTAGGTCTCTGCATCTACTGACATCTCTTCCACATTACCACGTGTAGCACGATACATCCCGTCATTAGTTCTTACCCACGGTAATACGAATTTATCTTTGTCATCTTAGAAGATGCAACGCAAGCGCCGGCAACGCGGCCGGCGGCTGCGGCCGGCTGTGCTGCGGGCGAGGGCGGCGCGCCGTGCGTTCCAGCCGCCTGGAGCGATGCCACTGCCGCTACCACTGGTGCTGCCGCGTCGACTGCCAGCTGTGCCGTATCACGACCGAAGATCACTACTGCAACTAAAGCCTTTCTACTACCAGCTTTACTCCAAGTTATGTGGTGTCAAAGATGTCGCACAAAAACAAGGTGCAAACTTCAAGTACAGAACCAGGTTGTGGGGACAAGAGTAAGTCCCCCGTTTTTTTTAATTGCCAAATTACTTAGGTACTTTCATATGTTTCTTTTCCTACCGATATGTATCTATCACGAAATTAAATCATTGTTGATTTCCTTAAAAATTACATAATAACTACTCATGAAGTGTGTTTTATACGGTTATTTATTACGGACTACAATAATACCAAAGAATTTTCAATGCAGATTAATCATATTTTCATATGTTGGCTAGTCAAGTTTCTGTATGTTTGTTATTCGTCGTAACAATCTTTTTAAAGTGAATTTTTAATTATAATAAGATTCGATGGATAAATAGTTATATGATATAGCATATAAGATTATTTGATCTAGTAATAGCCAAGTAGACTATTTATATAAATATAATGTAGTAAAGTACCACGAAAATGTATGTGTATTATTTGCTGTAGTTACGAAATAATTTTGATATTAATTCACTTGAACTGTTTTGTAGTGTTAGACCGTAGGTTTCTCGACAATAAAGCGTTGTTAATGTGTTGTATTGTAGTTACAACAGTGCTATAAATATGGCTTTTTAGTAAAGTAGTTAAAACGTACCGCTTAAGTAGTATTTGAGGTATTCTTAGAATTAAACTACAAATTAAGATAGAGTAAGAAAAATGTTGCTGTAAGGATTTGCATCATTTCTTATTTATAAGCATACTAGGTACTTTAGGTAGGTACTTATCGTAGTTCCCATGGTAAACTTACAAATCAGATTTTTGTTTTTTTTTACTTTAGACCTAGGTAATTCTGAATAGTTTTAGGTTAATGTCGCGAGAATTCAGTTTTGTAAGTTCACCACAGGAACGACATGATATGTAGGTATATCCATTACCATCAGTCTTTAAGATGTAGACATAGTTGTAGGGGTGAAAAATAATGTTAACCATCTTCATTTAAAAGAAATACCCATCTAATTTCCCACCAGGTACGTTGTAAATAAAGTTCGTACTTAGAAAGTTTTGTTTTATTAAGCCTCCTTCCTTGCCCCGCTCATCAAGTGCAGTCATGACTAAAACAGGTAGAAGCATTGTATCTTATTTAGGGGCAAGTAATTTTTTGTTTGGTGTTTCATACGAGTCTATATTATGAAACCTTTCCGGTGGCGAATGCACTATTCTCAAAACGCACTATTAGTCAATACACTCTAATTTCGAAAGCCCCTCTTCTCATAAGAAACTAGGCCCAAAATACCATATTTCCAAAAAGGCTCATTCTCGATTTACACGGGAACCATTGAGAACTAGTCCCAAAATACACCTTTCCCAAAATACCCCAAATTGTGTTCACCTGTGAGTGGCGTAATACTTTATTCTCATAACGCATAGGTCTCAAAACACTCTAGTTCCAAAATACCCTATTTTTTTGGAATGTCTCTTTGTGATTGCTTTCAGCCGTAACCATTACCCGTTTGATGCCAAAAATATTTTTTGCAAAAATAGGATTTATTTGATTATTATTTTGAGCTATACCTACAGGGTGTAGTCGTTAAGTATTGCTCGGCGATAGTTCCGTAAATACAGCAGATATCAGAAAATTTAATAAATAGACCCGAGAGTTTTAAGAACCCTTATTATATCACTGTTGCATAAACTTCTATTATGTGTTTCTGTTTGTATATGATGAAAGGCATTAAAAGTCGAGCGTTTTTGGCATCAAACGGGTAATGGTTTCGGCTGAAAGCAATCACAAAGAGACATTCCAAAAAAATAGGGTATTTTGGAACTAGAGTGTTTTGAGACCTATGCATTATGAGAATAAAGTATTACGCCACGCACAGGTGAACACAATTTGGGGTATTTTGGGAAAGGTGTATTTTGGGACTAGTTCTCAATGGTTCCCGTGTAAATCGAGAATGAGCCTTTTTGGAAATATGGTATTTTGGGCCTAGTTTCTTATGAGAAGAGGGGCTTCCGAAATTAGAGTGTATTGACTAATAGTGCGTTTTGAGAATAGTGCATTCGCCACCGGAAAGACATAAACTACTTTTAGGAACTAAATAGTACTTTTAGGGTTCCGTAGTCAACTAGGAACCCTTATAGTTTCGCCATGTCCGTCTGTCCGTCCGTCCGCGGCTTAGCTCCGTGGTCATTAGTACTAGAAAGCTGAAATTTGGTATGAGTATGTGTATGTATAACGCCGACAGAACGGTAAAATAAAATTAAAAAAATTTTTTTTTCGGCCTACCTCGAACACCTACAGTGGGGGTGTTTTTTTTTCTTTTCAACACTGGTGTGTGGGGTGTCGTTGAATAGGTCTTGTAAAAATATAGGGGTCTTCGAACATTATTTTTTGATAAAGTCAGCAGTTTTGTAAATATTCGCTCCAAAAACAAAAAAAAGTGTCCCCCCCCCCCCTCTAACTTTTAAACCACGGGTCAAAAAAAACGGAAAAATTCATGTTAATAAGGCCTTATAAGTACTTTCAATGAAAACTATATTGAACAAAATCGGTCGAGCCGTTTTTGAGTTATCGCCAAATTTCATATATTTTCTTTAAAAGGTCGTAAGTTAACTTCCAGAAGGTAATAAGTGATTACAGTTTCTAGGGCGTTTACGACCTTTTTATAGAGCTTAAAATCTTTCTTAACTTAAACCTCGGGCTTAAAACAGCAGTTTATTGTGAAGGATGAGCAAGTACGGAACCCTACACTGAGCGTGGCCCGACATGCTCTTGGCCGGTTTTTTATCGCATCCTATTTCTTTTCTGATCACAAATAATCATATACTTACTTACAGCTAGGTTTTAAAAGGTGATAATAAGAAAAAATGCGTCAGTAAAATTTACTGTATTTATTTGTAGCAATAGGTATTTGTGATCAAATTACATTGCTGAAGCAGGAAAGTTTAGATTCACATATTTACATTGACCGGAAGCTATACAACTGTAACAAATTGCTTCAATGTGTTCAATTTAGGAACATTGGTTTGAGATCCCGTACTATCCCTTGTCCTTGAGGGTAGATTGACAAGTTTCTGTTTACATGGACTCTGTGATTATTATCGTTATAAAAATAGTAAACAGTGTTTCTAGTGCTGCAAAAGTGATTAAAAGTGAACACATAATTGCTATAATTAAGGACGATATAAAACATACTATTCATCAGCGATGGCAGTGACTTAATCTAACAAAACAGTTACAGCAAGTATACGAACATTAACCGTCAAAAAGTGTCACAAGAAACTATTCTTTGTACAAATCCGTGCAGTGTTTATTGGTTTCCTTAAATATTGGACATAAATTCAAACAGACTTATCAACAAATAAGTGATTTGTGAACAATTTATTCATTAAAACTGATCAAAGAAAATCATTAGTCACCCTGCGACAACAATTGATTATAGCGCCATCTATGGACTAGTAGCCATACTACAAAGGTCGAGAGGTTGAGGACCAACTACAATACTCAATAAAGTAAATATCGACGTAGTTCACCTACTCGCTACTAGAGGGCGTCAATATCAAATTCAGTTGAGTTTCGACACTAAAAAATAGAGGGCGTGAATATCAATAAAAGAAATGGATGAAATAAAGCAAATTCTTATGAAAATTCAAGGAGAATTAAATGAACAGAAGAAGGAATTACAAAATGTAAAAGCAAGCATTATCGAAAATATGAACAATAAATTTGAAAAATTAGAAAATCGGCACGAACAATTGGAATCAAATTTGAAAACCCAAGAATACCGTATAGATAATATTGAAAAAAGTATTAGACGAAACAATTTAGTGTTCTTTGGGGTCTTAGAAAATGAACGCCACTACGACGACCTGGAATCGAATATTATGAAAATAATTAATGAAAATATGAACATACATTGCGAAAAAATTGAGCTTACAGCAATCAGGAGAATAGGAAAAAAGGGAGAAAAAACCAGACCCATCGTAGTAACAATGGCAACATTGGGAAAGAAAATCCATATTTTAAGAAACAAGAAACGTCTAGAAAAATATAAAATAAATATCAAGGAAGACTTTCCGCCAAATATCTTGGAAAAGCGCAAGGAGCTCATTCAAGAACTCATAAAAGAAAAGGAAAGTGGGAAAAAGGTAGTTCTCAAGTATGATAAAATCGTGTACCTAAATGATAAAAAAACGGAACAAAAACATAATGGCAAAAGAAATCTCTCCGAGTCACCGGAGATAGACCTGACGAACTCGTCAAAACAAAGGCAAGTTCATAAAAAGAATAAAACCGGTTGCACACTCGAAGAATACATTACTCATACACCAAGAGATATCCCAAATACATCACAACCACATGCAAGTTCCTCCAAGACACAAGAATTCAGAGTCGACGGAAATTATACAACGTATACGACTTCTCAAGAAACAGATTTCAGCGAGTCCATATGAGATACAATGGCCCCCTCCCCACCAAAAACTAATACACACAGGACCAATACTAAGAGACCTCCCAATACGGCCGGTCCCCGCGGGAGCGTTAGACCGTTACCCTCCACTCCAAACAATATTCAAAAACGTGAAAATAATTCCGATAATTTGGATAATTCCGAAAAATTGGAAAATAATAGTAAAAAACTCTACATTGGAACATTAAACGTAAGATCTTTAGTAGGAACAGGACGCCAAGAAGAACTCGAACATGCATTAAAGAGAATAAATTGGCATATAGTCGGTATCTCAGAAGTCAAAAAAGAAGGAACCAATATGCAGGAATTTGAAAACTACATACTCATGTACACGGGCAAAAAAAGCGGTAAAAACGGCGTAGGATTTATGGTGAAAAAGGAAATTAAACCATATATTATTAATTTCAAACCCATATCGGATAGAGTAGCCAGGTTGGACTTAATGATAAACAATACCCAACTAAATATCATTCAGGTGTACGCACCCACTGAGAAAGGCACTGAAGAAAACGTAGAGGCCTTTTACAACGACATACGCCACGCAATGGAGCAGACCCACTCTAACATGATAATTATAGGAGACTTCAATGCGAAAATTGGCTTGCCTACCCCTGATGACGGTGCGGTCATGGGAAAATGGGGATACGGAGTTAGAAATTGCAGGGGTAAGGCCCTTATCAACTTCTGTCTAGAGAACGAACTCTATATAATGAACACCCACTTCAAGAAAAAGCCAAAATTACGCTGGACATGGAAATCACCAGATGAAAGAACGCTCAATGAAATAGACTTCATAATAACTAGAAAACGGAACATTAACATAATTCAAAATGTGGAAGTTTTGAATACCTCTCATCCAACAGACCATAGACTGGTAAGAGCAACCTATTGCACACAATTCAGACATAAGAAATCTAGAATTGCGTTTAAAGCGAAAATGAAGGAATTCAATCCGCTACAAAAAGAGTCTCTAAAGAATATTTTCATAGAATCTATAGAGCCACTACAGTACACTAATGTTCAAGATTATTATACATGTTTAAACGAGAAAATAAAAAAATGCACCCTCAAGTTACCAATGGAATTGAAAAACAAGTCCCCTATAATAACAGAATCAATACAAAATTTAATAAATAAAAGAACTACGTTAAAAAAATAAAACATTCAAAACAGCCCTTGAAAAAAGAAAACTAAAACAAGTATATTCCAAAATCCGTAATAAATTGAAAAAAAGCAAAATTAACTACAAAATGAGAATAATAGAAGAGGAACTTTCGAAAAGAGGATCTGCCAAGCGGGGAAATAAACGATTAAAAGACTATAAAGCTTGGATACCATCGCTAAAGGATAATATAGGAACAGTGCATACCAACCGACACAGTATTATTAAAACGGCCACGCTATACTACGCGAACTTGTTTAATACGGAACACCGAGAATTCCTTTGTAGAGAGAGACCACTACCATTAAATAATATAGCGCCATTACTAGAAAGCGAAGTACGAAATGCTATCAATTCATTAAAAACAGCGAAGAGCCCTGGTGAAGACGGTGTAACAAACGACATCCTGAAAGCTATAAGTGAGCCACTGACACCTTTACTCACACGTTTATTTAACGAAATTATTATTAATGAAATTATACCAAAAGAATGGGAAACATCTATTATTACACTTATATTTAAAAAAGGAGACCCACTAAAAATAAACAACTACCGCCCTATAAGTTTGCTTCAGTCCACATACAAGTTGTTCACGAGTATAATCCTAAATAGAATTAGAAAGACTTTGGATTTTGAACAACCAGTAGAGCAAGCCGGGTTCAGACGAAATTATTCAACGATTGATCACATCTTTACTTTACAACAAATTATAGAGAAATATAGAGAGTACGATAAACGACTCTACATAGCTTTTGTGGACTATACAAAAGCTTTTGATACAATTTCGCACCAAAAGCTATGGAAAGCGCTTAAACAACAAGGAGTTGACACGAAATATATAAATATATTGTCAGAAATTTATAGTAAAGGAAAGTCACTTATAAAACTTGAAAGGAAAGGTGAACAATTTGATATAAAACGTGGCGTCCGACAAGGAGACCCAATCTCACCAAACTTATTCACCGCTCTGCTCGAATACATATTCCGAAGACTAGACTGGCAAAACTGTGGCATTCATATAAACGGGAAACGGCTCCACCACTTACGGTTTGCGGATGATATTGTTTTGATTGCAGAAGACCACGCCGAGCTAGTATTCATGCTAGAAACGTTGCAACTAGAAAGTCAAAAATGCGGTTTAGAAATGAACCCTGAAAAAACACGTATAATGACTAACAGCGTCGTTAAAGTAACTACTATACAATCCAATAACATTGAATACGTTGACGAATACCTATACCTCGGTCAAAACATATCTCTTAAAGATAGATTTCCCGTCCAAGAAGTAGAGAGACGAATTAAAAAGGCCTGGAGCTCCTATTGGTCGTTCAAGCATATATTTAAGTCAAAAATGGACATTAAACTAAAGAAAAAGGTTATGGACTCAGTAGTCACTCCTACCTTATTATATGGATGCCAAACATGGCCGATAACAAGAGAGGTTATACATAAAATTCAGGTTTTTCAAAGGTCCGCCGAAAGAAGTATGCTGGGCCTTAAAATAAACGATAGAGTAAGAAGTACAGACATTCGCCATAGAACCAAAATAAAAGACGCAGCAGAAATGGCATGCAGACTAAAATGGCGTTGGGCTGGACACACGGCTCGGACCACAGATAGCCGATGGAGCGAAGCTCTACTACACTGGTACCCGCGCGACCGCGGACGGCCGCGGGGCCGCCCGCGCCGCCGCTGGCGAGACGACATCGTCGCCGAGGCGGGCGTCACCTGGACCCGAGTAGCCGCTGATAGAGACGAATGGAACAGGAGGGAGGAGGCCTATGTCCAGAAATGGACATCCCAATAGAATATACACAATGTATAATTTAAATGTTAAATAAACTACAATTTAAGAACAGCTATAATTATAAATACTTATCAAATAAATTACATGTTAATATAAATCAAATGAATTCAATGTAAATACTGATAAATAAGTAAACGGTACCTACTACAATAAATTGTTAAATAAGATTAATGTATTTAAAAATATTTACTTATATTTAATATTAAATAAACTACAATTTAAGAAATTACAGCTACAATTATAAATACTTATCAAATAAATTACATGTTAATATAAATCAACTGAATTCAATGTAAATACTGATAAGATAAATTAGTAAACGGTACTACAGTAAGTTGTTAAATTAGATTAATGTATTTAAAAATAAATAACGAGATCATACAGATTATAAATGTACTAAATAGTTCGTAATTAATACTAATAATTAATACTGTATCTATATGATGAATTTAAATGAACAATAACATTGAATTAATGAATATAATAAACGAGTATTGTAAGTGTTTCAATAAAGAAAGACGTCAAATAATATCTCAGGAAATATAAATATATAAATAGAAAAGTTACTAATCTAATTGCTGCATGATAATGATAAATGTAAGATATTCTATTTGGAAATAAATGGCTTTTATTATTATTATATTATTATTTATTATTACTATCCCTTAAGTACAGTCAGGGTATCAGGCGGTCATTTCACCTCACCTGCATTCACTCAAGATGAATGCAGGTCTACAACACTAACTGGTTTCATCCGACAACGTGCCGTCGTGTCCTGTAACTTTGCCTAATGCCTGGGTATTTATACCATTTTCAACAATCCTTTTCGATTTTAAAGTGTTCTAACTAAAACTATTCTCTTAACTATTATTTATTATAGACCATTAGCTTTGAATTGCATTGGTTAATTTGGTTCATAATTAGCCCCAAAGGTGTTAGATATTCTTCCCTAACTTCGCCTATGTATGCCGTATTACGTATACCGATAAAATAGAGACTTATTCCTTTAAAATGCTGATTGTTTTAGACATTTTTCTCTATGATCAAACATGTTTCTTAACATATTATTGATGTTACTACCTAGAACAGGGCTATTGGGATTTATTGGTATATATTTGAAATCTACAGTTTGAATTTTTCATTGATAATTTTTGTTTCAAAAACTACTCGAAATTGACTAAATTCACGCGGAAAATTGTTGTTTTCATGTTATTTTCGACTGCACGCAATAAAATTAGTAAATAGCTATGTTACTACCTAGAACTCGGTGAAAAGTATTATTCACGTCAAAAAGTTGGTTGAAATTATCAATATATTTGTCACAATATGAAAAAATTTTTTTTTTAAAGGAATAAGGCCTCTTAAAATGTGTCAATACAATGTGAGCTTGAACCAAACCAAAGTCTAATAGCCGAAGTTAGGTAAAAAGCACTATGTTAAGAACACGTGCGGTCGGTGTCGCGAAAATACTCAATGGACGTTTAACTAATGTGATGTTAGCCAAAGTTTGTTTGCAAAAAGTCGGCAGTCGTCATTGGCCGTTTGTCAAAAATCAAATTACGCGAAGATAAGTAGTTCAGCCGAAATTACAGGACATTACGGTAATTAAAAGCTGGATGGAAAGAGCTTTGTCAGGGAGATATCACAGTTATTAGGGAAGTGTAAAGTTAGGACGCCAGTCGACGTTTATCACTTCGGATAAAGTATTCTTCAAATTCTGACATATCATCATATCATTAAGGCTAAATTCGACCAAACATTTATTCCAAGAATATAGTTTTCCGATTAGTATGGGAAATGTTCTCCAGAACGTTCTTTCCCAATACAAATCGGGAAACGATCTCGAGAACGGCACATCTCTATCCAAGAATTACGCTTACCCTCGCATAGTAATGTCAAAACCCCATAGTAGTTTAACATTACTATCCTAGAGTAAGCATTAATTCTCGGAATAAAAGTTTGGTCAAGTCCAGCCTAAGCAACATAATGCTAGACTCGCTGAACAAGTATGAATATGTACCAACGCCGTTACTACGAAGATGTACGGATAATAATTAACGATTGAGCAATTTGTGTTATACAGAACTGGTTCTAAGGTAGGGGTAGGATTTTTACAATTTAGATACGTTGTATTTTTCCGGTGGGGTGTGGCCTAGGTAAAACGTGTAGCTATTATTGTTTACATTGACTACATTAAGTATTTTATCCATAGTCACAATTATCGCGGGCATTAAGTATCCATTCAGATTGGTTGATATTGTAACTACATCTATTACTGGAAAATGTAGCACTAACGATAACGAAGCACTCGTGGAATTCCATTTCCCACGGCTTATCTACATTATGTTAGAGCAGTTGAGAGCCTTGTTCTACAGATTATGTACAAAAATTGAGCCAATCTTATCTTCGTTTGCTCAGAGCTTGGTTTAACACCTCGCTATTGTCACGTAGTGCCCCGTCATTAAATTAAAATCTAATTAAATTTGTGACGCAAGGCTCTCATCCACGGGCCGGCTTTAAATAAATAATATCTAAAAGCGGGATCTAAAGAATGCTTTATGTACGCGATAAAAGCTAAATGTTACTATTACAAGTACATACTGTAAAAAAATTAGAACATAGTACACTTTGTTATCAAATTATTAGGGATTTTATATCATTTGTTTGTAGTTAACAATTTGATAACAATGAACATACTATGTTAGTTATGAATAATCATCAAAGACACATACTCGTTTTCAAGACATGTTTGCACAGAAAAAGCAAACACTTTTTTATTTTCAGTCAACAACCCCATTGTTCACTATAGGGTTAACCAACTTGATCGTAGGTTTTTAGTGGTACATAACTGCAGTTAAATACACTGGCATGCATGTTTGGGGTCCCTATACAAAGGGTTATCCAGGGTTTATCGCATAAACACTTATTTGACACTTTAGTACAATAAATATATGTTATATAAACTTAACTGCCTTATTTTTTCGTATATTTGGTCTATTATAATAGGTTAAGGGATGTCTTTTACCGACCATGAATATGCCCCCACTATAATGATGTTAATTATACTACAAAATAGTTTTTTTTTAATTGATGTGTAATGTAATAATATATTATAATTACAATATTAAAATGAAAGCATCATGGGGACTCTGCTTTGCTTTTATATGTATTTTAACGCTTTTCTCAAAATTATGGTCACCTACACCTTTGTCCCACGTTTTTAAAAGTATTTATTTAACTTGCAATGTATGTATGTAAGTATGTTTGTTCGGGTGGAATCTTTGAACTCAATTTTGAAGTAGATATCTTCATTGATATTTTATCCGTTATCGGTAAAAATGAAGGAAGACTTATTACGTAACCAAGTGCTATTTATTTTATAACCTTTTAACTACCACAAACATCTTAATATCTTTTAGGCGAGTAAGTGAGGTCGAGCGAATTGGTTTATACATTTCTCCGATAATTCGATAAAGTTGAAGGCCGGATTTAGTTATTATACCGCGCTATCTTTACTGATGTGACGTTGAGTGATTATCTAATTTAAAGAGCTTCTTAACGTAATGCCAAGAACTATTCAAGTATTTTATCGGAAAACATCGTATTTATTACTCGTTTAATAATATTCGTATACCAAGGAGCGGTGATTAACTCTGCAGTCATGTACCCCTAAATTACAAAACAAATAACTAGATTAATAAACTTTCACGCTTGTCCACATTTATAAGACCATACATTAAAATCACTGGAAACTCATACTAGCCTTAAAATATACGCTACGAACTGATGTCGGTTTATAAATATGACAGTTGTGGCGGCAAATAATGTACATAAAAGAAACATTGTTTATAACTCGGATGGGCAGATTTCTACCAAATTTTTCCGTGGGGTCCTACCCCCTCCCGGGTATGGGCGAGGGGTGAATTTAAATGAATCAAAATAGACGAATAATGAGTCATTTTCTAAGAAATTAGTAGAGGTAAATTTTGGTAGGACTCAACTCAACAGATCCTTATTTCTAGGGCCAAGATAAATTTATAAACAAAGTTTCATTAATATTTTAAATAAATCATGAGAATACAGGAGAGACTTCTAAACGAAGACTACCATGAACATAATGTGACGCTTTATAGTTTGGTCACATAAGGATAATAAAATAGCTCATCCCCACTTCCTGCGAGTTTTGTAGCAAGGCCTGCCAATATTTTGTTTTTTGCCGTATATTATTGCATAAGATGTGATGTGCATTCCAAAAACCGACACCAGTTGAGAATTAGCAATATCATAGATCCTCATCCATCCACCTCATCATAACTCTGTGTGGGCGTCGTGGTGAGTGCCTGGAAAGAACATAATAGATTAGCGTTGCAAAAACTCGAAGTAAATCGCGCCAAATTACTAAAATGTAAACCCAGTATTTATTTACTCAGGCACCTTATGTGACCGTTTTGTTGCTTGTTCTATATTTTTCTCGAAGCTGTGTGATTATTGTATTGGTTAACGCCAGCATTCAACTAGGCAGGTTCACGGATAAGAACTGTGATTGCCGTGTTTATACACACATATCGAAATGAAATTTGAATTTTGCTGCAGAATGTCTACTTTAAATGTACTAGGTATATGTATATTTGTAAACACTTGATCGTACATAAAAAAAATCACAAAACTTCATAACAATAGACGGGTCATTGTCAGATTAGGTTCGTGTCTTTCCGGTGGACTGCCGGTGGGATTCCAGGGCCTAATTGTCTGATAAAATGCCTGTGAAAATAAAGAACGTTCCCTCTTCTATAATCCAATGTAATAGCAACATAACCTAGATTCATACAAGCTCTTAACTTTTGACCACCGGAGGGACGAATTTTGTTTTTTTAGTGACAATGACCCAGACATGTTGAAAGGCGAACTTATCCCTTTACGGGATATGTCTGTTTGACACTAATTTATCAAGCAAGGTAACTAATTGTAGTAAGGAAATAAAAATACCTGTATCTAAAACCGCGTCGTGAATGTGGGTCTCGATTTCCTGTAACGAAGTAACGAATTAGATTTTACTCTAGCCACCCAGCCAGAACCTATTAAGATATCAACTAACAATAAGATAAGACAATACGGTGTTTGACTATAGTGAATATAAATTGTGGCATTCATTAGTGGTTTACACACATTAAAAAATACGCAGAACCTAATAAGCTATTACTAACTTTTGGACATTATACAATTTTTAATTGTACAATAACTAAAAAGAAGACGTGTTTTGACTACTGCTTTTTATGACGTCACATGCATGTATCATCATAGAAGCTTCATACTAACAGATCGTTTTTGACATTTCATAAAGATTAGCTGATTTGAGCTGTCATCAAATACCGTATTGTAAGAGTGAGCATTTGTAATCACTGGATTCTACTTAGAATCTGAGTATTTTACACCAAACTGATACTACTACTATTTGGTAGGGGAGACCGAGTGGCAAGAACGCAGTTTAAACGCGGTCCACCGCCCGGCCCCTCAGTGTGCGACCTTGCTTCGCTAACGGAGGTAGATCCGAGAAATTTACATTTTGACAACTCTCCTCTGATTCAAACCCCCGGTCTTCCTTATTAAAGTTTCGAATAGTAAAAAAGGCAATTTTTATTCCTCCAAAACGGTTTGCTTAAGAACCTAAGTAGTAAGTTTTAGACAAGTACAGTCTTCGTATCCTTCATCATCGGGTCGTTGCACTGGACATAGCATGCGCCGGGAACAGAGGTGTTCGGCCTGGTAGAGGAAGACCAGGCGCAGCGCCTGGACCCCGAGTCGGCACTCCGGCACGATGCACTGGACAGAGCTAACATGAGTCGGGCACCTGTTCGTGGTCGGCGGCCTGGTAGAGGCCGCGGCGCACGCGCGCCTGCAGCGCCTTGATCTCGGTGTCGTACTCGCTCCACTCCGGCACGATGCACTGGACAGAGCTAACATGAGTCGGGCACCTGTTCGTGGTCGGCGGCCTGGTAGAGGCCGCGGCGCACGCGCGCCTGCAGCGCCTTGATCTCGGTGTCGTACTCGCTCCACTCCGGCACGATGCACTGGACAGAGCTAACATGAGTCGGGCACCTGTTCGTGGTCGGCGGCCTGGTAGAGGCCGCGGCGCACGCGCGCCTGCAGCGCCTTGATCTCGGTGTCGTACTCGCTCCACTCCGGCACGATGCACTGGACAGAGCTAACATGAGTCGGGCACCTGTTCGTGGTCGGCGGCCTGGTAGAGGCCGCGGCGCACGCGCGCCTGCAGCGCCTTGATCTCGGTGTCGTACTCGCTCCACTCCGGCACGATGCACTGGACAGAGCTAACATGAGTCGGGCACCTGTTCGTGGTCGGCGGCCTGGTAGAGGCCGCGGCGCACGCGCGCCTGCAGCGCCTTGATCTCGGTGTCGTACTCGCTCCACTCCGGCACGATGCACTGGACAGAGCTAACATGAGTCGGGCACCTGTTCGTGGTCGGCGGCCTGGTAGAGGCCGCGGCGCACGCGCGCCTGCAGCGCCTTGATCTCGGTGTCGTACTCGCTCCACTCCGGCACGATGCACTGGACAGAGCTAACATGAGTCGGGCACCTGTTCGTGGTCGGCGGCCTGGTAGAGGCCGCGGCGCACGCGCGCCTGCAGCGCCTTGATCTCGGCGTCGTACTCGCTCCACTCCGGCACGATGCGCATCGCCGCAGACAGCTTCGCTTCCTTCGTCATGGGGTTGTTGCACTGGACCGAACAAACATCGTTATAATGCGAGATGCGCAACTTTTTTTGAGTCAAAATTTCGGTTTCTATTTAATGTCTTTGTGGAGAGTATTTACTCAATTAAATAATGATAATGATGATAATAAAGGCCGAGACGGTTAAATAGTTGTTACATCAAAATAATTTCCTCTTAGTGTGGTAAAATGGACTAGCATCGTTTTTCCCCGGGTAAGTAATAGAACATATATAAACAATAGATATAACACTCATTAGACATAGGTCCAATTGGAATAAATTTAATTGGTATAATATTCAATTTGTATACTGAACGAAACATATAACAATAAAATGCATATTTTCATAGTATATAATGAACTGTAGGTATAATGACATTGTGTATAATCATCTAGAGGTATAACATTTAAAACATTTAATTAGTATTACATATAATATACATTTACTCGAAACATCGAAGCAATCGAAGCATTGAAGTAATGTTAGAAATCGTAAGCCACGTTGGACCTGCGCGGCTCGCTCGCTCGTTAGGGTCATAGTTCAACCTAACACTCCTCCTCGCTTCGCTCGTCGTCGTACCTAACCTAAGCAAAGTCAGATCCGCCTTAAGGTAAAATAAGTAATGTTAGGAATTGCAAGCCAAGTCGGACCTGCGCGGCTCGCTCGCTTCGCTCGCTCGTTAGGGTCTCAGTTCAACCTAACACTCCTCCTCGCTTCGCTCGTCGTCGCACCTAACTTAAGCCAAGTCGGACCTGCTTTACCTGCCTTGCCTGTGCTCGTTTCGCTCTTACAGATATGGGTAAGTACTCCGATTTTTTTTTATCCGATTTTCAAAAATCCGAAATATTTTATCAGTTTTAAAACTGAAAATTGCGATGATTGAAAATACGCAAGTTTATTTTACCGAATGTTAAAATTCCGAAAAACCTATGAAATTTCGGAAAATTCTAAATCATAATTCTGTTTTTCGGGCTAGAGCCACGTCGGGCTTTTAACTCTCCGATGTTATAATTATCGGAAATAAAAAAACTCGGACTTGAAATTTGGAATATTAAATTTCGTGGTTTTTAAGAGTGTATAGTATAGCTACCCAAAATTTTTATTCCTCAATATTTTATTTTCCATTCGCTTTTTTCCCCACTTTATAAATTTCCTATGCAGCTGTGTTACCATTAGTTTATTTCTTCGGACGCATTAATTTCTATTCGATTTTATTGCTAGACGTATTTTTTCGCATGCATTTTGTCACCTAATGCGTATTATCCCTACGCGTATGGTTTACCTGTAGACACAGTTCTTAATTTTATTTTATCCCATTTCTCACAGCTGTTATGCTTTCACAATAAATTGACTGAAATGACGTTTGAATTTCTACCACAGATAGACTGTTCCTTGGTGATTATTTTCAGATGTGGAGGGAAGTCAGATTTGTCCCCTGTGAGGCGTGAGAGCGGAATGAATAGGACCAAGTATACCTCTTTTCTTTCTTTATTGCTGGTCAGTTAAGTCTACTAGGACTTGGCTGGTATCGTTTCCGTGTAAAACGGATATCAGAAATTAATTTTTTATGTTATTTTTGTAAAGTTCTTTATAAAAATATGGGTGTATGGCCGAAAAGGTAAAAATCACAACAAGTTTTTTTTATTCAGTGAGGTAAATTAGTTAACTTTCGTTAACATTTTCAAATTTTAGTTATCATTTTAAAAAGCTCATTTAATTTTGTTTCTAAAAATATATGCATGTTGGGCACTTGTCATACAAACAGTAGCTTAAAATATATCTTTAAGTCGGCATAACCAACGTAAATCTCCGAACGCATCCTATTTCGTTTCATTAAATACATTAGATAATGATTATTAACATGCTTTTATATGCATATAATATTTATTATATACGTCCTAGAAAAACAAATTAATGAAATTAAAACAAAATATTTTTTTGCTTATGTATCACGAGCACACGGGCTAATCTCAACATCAACAATTTATTTATGTTACTGTTTGTATGAAGAGTGCCCAATATATATATATATATATATATATATATATATTTAGAAACTAGATTAAATTTGCTATTTTGATATATTTTTGTTAGTTGTAAATATTCAGGAAATATAACTAATTTATCTCCCTGAATGAAAAAAAACCTTGTTGTGATTTTTACCATTTCGGAAATACACCCATATTTTTATATGGAACTATGAATAAATAACATAAAAGATAAATTTCTGATATCTGTTTTACACGAAAACGATGCCACACAAGCCCTAATAGCCTTAACTGATCAGTAATAAAAAAAAGAAAAGGAGCAGTACTTGGTCCTCTTCACCCCGCTCTCCCGCCACGAAGGGGACGAATCTGACTTACCTCCAATCTGAAAATAATCACCGCGGAATGTGTGGTAGAAATTTCATGCTTGTATCCCGATGCGCACAATTTCGCGGCTTAGCAACTCTACTACTAACCCTTATTGAGTTTAATTTGGGACTAGGTCTTAGACCATAATATAACAATGGACATGGCATGACATGACATTAGCGAACAAATTTTTCAGCTATTTTAGCGGGGGGCGAGGAAACATGTATACACACTACGGAAATATTCCTATTCGTACAAACGCAAACAATTAAAAAAAATCACCTACAAAAAAAAACACTCACACACTAACAGATTATTGTATACAATAACTATACGATTTTCTATCTGATTTTTGCGGCAGAGGGGAAAGCAATCTTATGGCAAGTCCATAGTTATATGGTCTAAGGACTAGGTTGATTTGTGTAAGGTTGTCCTCAGGTGCATGCAACCACCTCCTTATTTAAAAACTAATCTCACCCCGGGGTGTAGAGCCGGACTACACCACTAGGAAAGAGAAAGACATGGTGATATCGCCATACGTGTCTCACGTATAGCTGCATCCCTTAACCGCGGCCAACTTTCCTAGTAGTGTAGAGCTGGGGTAACAGCGTAATTTGACGGAGACTATCGATCGGCAAATTTTTTGACATTAATTTTTGGTTTAAGTTCATACTTCAAACTAGTTCAATTTAAGTTCAAACGTCATTTCAGTCAATTTATTGTGAAAACTGTGAGAAATGTAATAAAATAAAATTAAGAACTGTGTCTACAGGTAAACCATACGCGTAGGGATAATACGTATTAGGTGACAAAATGCATGCGAAAAAATACGTCTAGCAATAAAATCGAATAGAAATTAATGCGTCCGAAGAAATGGTAACACAGCTGCATAGGAAATTTATAAAGTGGGGAAAAAAGCGAATGGAAAATAAAATATTGAGGAATAAAAATTTTGGGTAGCTATACTATACACTCGTTTTTAACGATCGGAATTTTATTTCTTAGGAATAATGAATAAGCAAAATCGGAATAAAATATTTCGGAGTATTTGGGTGTTCCCTATAAAATGGTACTAGGTATGTCATATAATATTATTTTATATCATAGATATTTCAAATGATATTATAATTATTATATGTCATAATTGTTATACAAAATACATATTATATCTAAAATTATTAGAGAAAATAACCATTATAACATATGATATTATATGAATTGAATGTTATACCTATCAAGCCTTATATTTCATGAAAATATGGTATTTCTTATTATATATATCGTGCATTATATCTTTTGTATGTTTATAAATTGAAATTATACCAAAAGTTTGTATATAATATGGGACGCACCCTTTTCCCCCTAGTTTTATATGAATTATCAATAAATTAAGATCCAAATAGATGAACTGTCATTTATTTATTTTACAATATAGAATTACGAATATTTACCAGATCAATTGTTTTAGCCTGCGGTTTGGAATTCTCGTCACACCAGGTCTCGCACCACAGCCACTCTTGCGGTAGGGATTTTATCGCTACTTGGTGAATCATATTGTTCGGTAGATCTTGATCTGCAACAAATTAACAAGGCACATTTGTTTCAAACATGCATAACAAAATGGAATGATGATGATGGACTTGGCATTTCCGGGTGACAGAATAAAGGCAGAACGCAGTTTATTGAATACCCAAAACTGACAAAAAGTTGCCCTTGATTTCTGCCGTCTTCTAATAAGTAAAACCGCTGATGTGGTATCGTATTAGAATGCGGAACTAGTCTAGTAATTCAGTGAATAAAGGATTTTGACTTTGGAGAATGTAGTAAATTTAACTCTCTATAACATTGTGGAAGCTTTCTTTTAGCTAAAATGCTCCTAAAGGAAGATATGAGCAAAAATATGAAGAAAGTGCCGGTTTTTTCAATATGGCGGCGGGCGCCTCCGGGGGGAATTGTGCATTTTGCATTTTAAGCACTGGCTAACCATCCTAGACAACATATCAAAAATTCAAAACTACCGGACCGTTTGTAAGGTCACACATACTTTACACATACTTTAGTCTCTATTCACCGTATTATAGTTTTTCTACGGACATATGTGAAGTTACCTAAGTTGGACAGACTGTTGGGGTCCTGGCTGAGCGCCTGGTACTGGCCGCGCAGGCGGTCGCCGGCGGCGATGCGCCGGAACCGCCGCAGGTCCACCACGTACAGCGCGCTGATGTGGTAGCTGCGGCCCTGCAGGTGGTTGCGCCAGTAGCCCTGCTTCCAGTCTCTATTCACCGTATTATAGCTTTTCTACGGACATATGTGAAGTTACCTAAGTTGGACAGACTGTTGGGGTCCTGGCTGAGCGCCTGGTACTGGCCGCGCAGGCGGTCGCCGGCGGCGATGCGCCGGAACCGCCGCAGGTCCACCACGTACAGCGCGCTGATGTGGTAGCTGCGGCCCTGCAGGTGGTTGCGCCAGTAGCCCTGCTTCCAGTCTCTATTCACCGTATTATAGCTATTCTACGGACATATGTGAAGTTACCTAAGTTGGACAGACTGTTGGGGTCCTGGCTGAGCGCCTGGTACTGGCCGCGCAGGCGGTCGCCGGCGGCGATGCGCCGGAACCGCCGCAGGTCCACCACGTACAGCGCGCTGATGTGGTAGCTGCGGCCCTGCAGGTGGTTGCGCCAGTAGCCCTGCTTCCAGTCTCTATTCACCGTATTATAGCTATTCTACGGACATATGTGAAGTTACCTAAGTTGGACAGACTGTTGGGGTCCTGGCTGAGCGCCTGGTACTGGCCGCGCAGGCGGTCGCCGGCGGCGATGCGCCGGAACCGCCGCAGGTCCACCACGTACAGCGCGCTGATGTGGTAGCTGCGGCCCTGCAGGTGGTTGCGCCAGTAGCCCTGCTTCCAGTCTCTATTCACCGTATTATAGCTATTCTACGGACATATGTGAACTGACCTAAGTTGGACAGACTGTTGGGGTCCTGGCTGAGCGCCTGGTACTGGCCGCGCAGGCGGTCGCCGGCGGCGATGCGCCGGAACCGCCGCAGGTCCACCACGTACAGCGCGCTGATGTGGTAGCTGCGGCCCTGCAGGTGGTTGCGCCAGTAGCCCTGCTTCCAGTCTCTATTCACCGTATTATAGCTATTCTACGGACATATGTGAACTGACCTAAGTTGGACAGACTGTTGGGGTCCTGGCTGAGCGCCTGGTACTGGCCGCGCAGGCGGTCGCCGGCGGCGATGCGCCGGAACCGCCGCAGGTCCACCACGTACAGCGCGCTGATGTGGTAGCTGCGGCCCTGCAGGTGGTTGCGCCAGTAGCCCTGCTTCCAGTCTCTATTCACCGTATTATAGCTATTCTACGGACATATGTGAACTGACCTAAGTTGGACAGACTGTTGGGGTCCTGGCTGAGCGCCTGGTACTGGCCGCGCAGGCGGTCGCCGGCGGCGATGCGCCGGAACCGCCGCAGGTCCACCACGTACAGCGCGCTGATGTGGTAGCTGCGGCCCTGCAGGTGGTTGCGCCAGTAGCCCTGCTTCCAGAACCTGCGCCACCACAAGTTCATCAGCTAAGTATAGTACGGCTCTTCCCAGGTGAATTTTTCGCTTCGAGCCCTAATCTTTCAAACAATGGCCATTGTATCTATTATCGCAAAGCCGCTAGCTACCGAGTTTGCCACGCGCCACTATAACATTCATATGAAAAACAAAGGGTATCGTGATAGTATTAAGGTTCAAATTTAATGTCACTGATTGTGGGGTGCGGGGGTTGGTCGTGAATGTTTAGAAAGTTCGGAGAAAAGTAGCAATTGTTTATTGTCATAAATTCCTAAGTAATACAAAACTGAATTATACTAATGTTAGTAGAATGTTGGAAAATGTTAAATGTTATAAATGTTATGTTCGAATGCACCCGGTCGCGATAGTTCCGAAATATGCACTGACTATGTTAATTAGATTACTGATCGATGCGCCTTGTGCTGACTATGCGCTCGAGGCTAAATCACGTGTTAGGTGCAATGACTGCACCGAACACTGATATTCTAGATATTGCGTTTTGGTAGTGTAGGACAATAGACCATCCCGACGAAATACAGCATTCATATTATTTTGATTTGAACCTTATTACTATGACGATACCGTTTGTTTTTAATATGAATGTTATAGTGGCGCGTGGCAAAGTCGAGCTAGCGGCTTTGCGATATTAGATACAATGGCCATTGTGTGAAAGATTAGGGCTCGAAGCGAAAAATTCACCTGAGAAGAGCCGTACTATACATATGTATTTATTAAACTGTCACGCAAGTCTATGCTATGATAAAATGAGCGCCAGTAATAACAGTGCTATTTCAACGAACACGAGTTAACCTGCCCTTACGCTGTAAAGGCTGGACGGGCTTGAATCATTGATACCGGAGCAGCTAAACACCTACGAGAGGTTTCATCCGACCATGGTAAAGGAAAAACAAGGTTATAGTTTTACACTTTAAGCACAAAGATAAAGCCTGTTGCTTACCTGAATCCCTCCATTTCCTTTCTGCTATCACAGAAGGGAGTGTATCCATAAGGGGCACCGCCCAAGTCTAGGTCCACCAGCTCCTTCAGATCCGCTCGGACAATCTGCAAGAATACAAGAAAAATATATGCGTCAAACTAAGAAAGAATTGAAAATTTGATGTGTTGTATTTGTTGACAACCGTCAGTAGATTTTTTATCCTCTCGCCGCCGGCTTATTCTGATTATAGTTTTTTTTTACGTGTGAACGCGTTTAGATCAATTTGGTTCTGCTGAAAAGTTTGGTCTCCAATTGGACAATACATTTTTAAATCTATTCCTAATTGGAATATAACATGTTGAAACATTCTTCTGATTTAACTAAAATGCATACCTGATCTGCGTCGACGAAAATAATCTTCTTGACGTGAAGCGGGAACAGCACGTCCAAGAACAGGATCTTGTAACCCCAGATTGTGCGCTGACGATCGCGCTGGCGTTGTAACCAGCGCGGCCATTGGTATTGAACCAGCTCATACTGGAAACCGTACTCTTGGGCCATGTAGGGTAGGATGTCCTACAACGAACAGTTAAATGTTAGTAATAGTAATAGTCTACTGGATTCACAATGCAAATCAACTCCTTCCTATGAACTCTGAGATCATGATTTTTCAAAGACACCATTACGGTGTCGTTTATTTTTCTACTATATCTATAGTATTACGAGTATTTAAAATCAGTTTTCTATGGACAGGCGTCGCGATTTCAGAAAAAATCTTTACAGCGCGAGGCATGATCACTTTTCGTTTTGTATGGGCGCGCTGCGCAATACTAACCCGGTGCTGGAAGTATTTTAATCAATATTGTTATGGTTGTCCGGCGGCGTTAGAGTAAAAATCCATAAAAATAAGATAACATTGAATTATTTGTGGTGTAATTTAACTCACTTATTACAGTTACTGTGTTTAGGTCGAAATTCACTTTTTCGTTTTACGACGCCCTCGACCACCTTTTTAAATAACAAATTTATTGCTTTTTACTATTACGCTTCCGGACAGACTACATTACCTTCAGTGACGGACTCAGGTAGTTCTTCAGGAACCAGAACTTGACTGGGGACTTGGTGTGTTTGAGCACCGACAACATCATAATCCGCAGAAAACGCTCGTACAGATGTCCCGAAGCGACAGAGAACACGTTAATGGTTTCATCCTGGACTTCTGGCTCGTCGCCTCCGCCGAAAGAACTAAAATGTCAATTTCCATATTAAAAGATAGTTACTATACTATATTCGCGAATCACTACTTTTTTAAATATATCATCATATTTTTACGCTTCTATAACTAACTTTATGAAAGGCAAACAAATAAGATACTAATTATTTTTCATAATATCAGCGAATAACTTTGTGGTTTTTGTGTTATGTTAATATTTATGTTGTTTGTGTTAATGTTAATGTATGTCGGCTGACCGCTGACCACGCGGCATGCACTCCGTCCTTCTCCTAAATCTTTTCAAAAAGGATGTTGTAAATTTACTGCTGCTGACAAACCGTACATAAACATTTGAAATGTATATGTGTTTGAGAGAGCGAAAGCTGAAAATCGAGCTCAGTGGCGTGCCATGGGAGAGGCCTATGTCCAGCAGTGGACTGAAACAGGCTGATGATGATGATGTGTTTGAGGCATGCTACCTAGCGATAGAGTTCCAGATCCCGCCGGAGTTGTTGTCCTCGTTGTCGACGAGCAGGTCGTGGTTCTGCTTGTCGGGCTTCTTGCTCACGCGCAGCTTGATCACGTGGCTGCGGAAGGAACTCATCAGCACTTGGATGTCCTCGCTGCCGGCGGGCGTGTCCGTGTTCTCGTGCCTGCATTACAACACATTTAGTTATATTCTGTTATAGGAGAAAATAAATTCAAGACTATCCCCAAAACGTGACTCAAAATGGCAAAGAAAGTAAGATATACGATATCCAGTTTCATATCATACACTATTATCTCAACTGCATCCATTCACAACACAATAAAATGTCAATACTATTTAAAATACCAATTTAGAGCTTATTAAATATACAGATTTTTTGAACTTTACGCTTTTTAGCATAATATTTATCGGGACTATATTTTGAGATTTTCGTATCGCGCTAAAACCAATTTCAAATAGGTTAATCGAACGAGATTTTTTCCATGTGTAATGTTACTGGCCTCCAAACAAATGCCTAACGTTTAATGTATACTATATTGTAGGTACATCTGTATAAGAAGTTACCCAATGATCTGGTAAATGTCCTCAGAGCGGCCAGGCCTTAAGCGCAGCGTCCACGCGCCAGGGTTGGCCTTGAGCTGGAAGTAGCCGAGGTTGGCCATGACGATGGTGTCGACGGTGTCGGGGCGCTCGCGCGTGCCCAGCACGAGCTGAAGTCCTCGTGGGGGCGTGCCCAGACCGGCATCCCACGCGTGCCCTTCTACTAGCAGGTACTCCAGTTCAAACTCGCTGCGAAAAGAACATACAATCAATCAGCCTAGTATAGCGGGTCACGACTTCACTTGTCGCGCGACACCGCGTTACTGATCTAGCTCCGGCTGTAAATGGAAATAGATAAACAACATTTGCCACATGGCAAGATCTAAAAATACACGATTAATGAACTAGCAAGAAATGTTATCCTCTTTGTAAATAATACAGTGAGGGAGACGAGTAACGTGATAGGTCAATGTCACTGAAAGTTCTCGTTCGTTTATTATTCTAAACTGAGACTGTGTTAGACTAGGATGTCTAAGAATGACGTCTCGTCTGGGTTTTAGATATATACTTCCAGCAACGGCGGTCACACATGAATGTTATACTGCCGTACTGCTTTCATGATAACTCATCAAACATTTTGAATTTACAGCAAAAAGTTAACCTCGTGAGGACTAATATACCCCTCAAATCTCTCAATGCTCCATATGGTTTTATTTGGGCTTGGGCCTCACGAGGAAATATATATATTTTATAAGAACAAGCTTTTATTAAGTTTATCCATATCCATATCAATATATATTGCATTGTCGGTTCTTTGCGGTCTTAAAAGCGCCATGCAGGATCGCCTTTTGTTTTTTATGGGCGCGCGACGTTATTTTTCAGTCTGGCGCCATCTGTTGGTCATAAGTTCTTGGTCCTTTTATCACGCCGTAACGCCCGGACAAATTTTAACCCATTTTGGTACAGGATAGCTGGCTATTAGATACTTTTTATCGGACTATGGTCAAGAAAAAAATACGCGGACGTAGTTGCTAAATAATTGATTAACTTTTTAAATTCGACTCTGTCGCCCTCGCGATGTAAAAACGTATTTGTAAATCCAACACTATGAAATTATGTAAGTAATTTCTCGAAGGTCGAAATTTCTTTAGGTTGTAAGTAATTTTAAGCGTGGATCAAGGAGCCAGGTTCGCCATAGACCGATACGTCAAGGAGGATGAAATACATATTTGTACAACAGTCGTATATGAGCAGATTGACGGCAATCATAATCGCCCATGGTCATTCGTAATACTAAATTAGGATATTGGATCTTTTCACCAGTGTCAGTAAGTGTCGAAAATCCGAAGCCGTTTATGATCGTAGGTAGTATTTTTCGGCGCTGAGAGCACGACACATTACATAACATTTCGCAGTCTACAGATTAACGAATCGGTACTGACCTATGCACGACAGTATCAACGTCGGCGAGCCGTATATTGTCCAGGTCGTAGACGGACTTGACACACTCGACGAGCCAATTAGCCGGTGTGCGGAGCTCTAGGGAGAGCAGAGGCGCGTGAGGCAACCGTGCGAAGCGTGCCATGGCACCGCCCGCCGCCGCGCCCGTGCTCGTGAACTGTAGCTCTGGCTCCAACACATAGCGGTAGAAACTGAAACCAATAGGGCATAATATTATAAGTCTATAACCTAAATAAAAAAAATAAAACACCCCCGACACAGGTAGCTGGTCATCATGAGACCCTCATTCAATGAGTGATACAGAAAATGCTACTAAAACTGAACATAAGTACAAAATTTAGGATTTTTAACGTCAACATTGGCTGAGATCTTGTCACTTGTTCCAATTAAAGATGAATATCTTGAAAACTTAGCACCAAACATAGCTATGAACCATCTCGATGGACAAGTCTCTCGACTATTTTTTTTTGCTTTTTTGTGATTTATATAAAATACATATAGCGAGGTGACGAGGAGGTCTTGTTTGTATGCATCTCGTTTGAATTATCCCCTAACTCCTAACCGTTAAGGAGTTATGCAGCTCAGCATAATGAGATGATGATTACCAGACGCAAATACCTGAATAATTTTATAAAATACATGGAAAACATTGCTAATGATAGTGCTTATAACATTTGAGGGTTGCCCTCGATTTCCCTGGGATTCCATCATCAGTCCTGACTTGGTGACATGGGGACTACCTCACGAACACACCATAAAGAATATTACTAACAGTCTTAACGTACCTACCTACCTACTATACATGTATTTTTTAAGTATTCCTCTAACTCTTAACCATTAAGGAGTTGTACCTTCCATCATCAGCTCAGCATGATGATATGATGACTACCATATGCAAATACTTAAATAGCTTTAGAAAATATATGAAAAACATTATGAGTGCCTATAACATATGAGGGTTGTCCTCGATTTCCCTGGGATCCCGTCATCAGATCCCAACTCGGCTATAATGGGACCACCTCAGGAGTATATAGGAGTATATGTTTCAAATAAAAAAAGGATTTCTAAAACAGGTCCACAATTGGCGGAGTAATCGGTGCACATACATAAATAAAAAACATACAGTCGAACATCGAACCTCCTCCTTTTTTGGAAGTCGGTTAAAAACATCTATCAGTTTAACATCAGTAAATTGACGTGTTTCGTTTCGGAGTTTTGTAATTCATTTGTATCAATGCTTGCTATTTGCATTGATCTTGTCTTATTTGATGGAAAGAGAAATGTATAAGCCAGGTGAAATGTGGCAGACTTAAAAAATATTTTTTTTACACTTGAGACATTTAATTAGAAAGGGGGCGGAATCCCAATCAGACGCGGCTTGAATCACCCACAAAATATTGCCAAAATCGCGCGGAGCGAGCGTCATGAGGATTTCACCAGATGAGTTTGTTTTTCCCTAACCATTTGAGTGGTTAATTCGTCATACGTAAATGACATATCCATAAAACTGTGACAACACCTGAATAAATACTGTTATCGGAGGCTACAATAGTCATTAGTACAGTTTGAAACTTACGTTAAGGTAGACTGAAACTACATTAAATAAACGATCTGAAATTCTGTACTCAAAATGAAGAATTACTTTAGAGTTTTCGTGGTGTTGGCCTTAGCGGTGTTTGCTGCTGCCCGTGTTACACGTAAGTAAAATAACACCACATCGACCCCGGATCAAACCAAACTGAATTACGGCTTATGCGAAGATAAAGTGGTAGAATTACTAGTACTATTGACTAGTTTGACTAATATTATTGCTGACAGACTAACTGATACGACACATTTCAATTAAAATAAATCATTAGAAAAATATTTTTTACCCAACTATGGCACAGAAAATGAAGAGTTATAACTTTTTCTATTTTTCAGACATTGTTACTACTCTATTTTACTAGAAGATGCCCACCTTCTAAACCAACTCGTTTATACACACTATCACGATAACAAATTTATTGCAAAATGGAGTTTACGAGTAACATATACAAATATGGCGCATAGCCGTTTTACTGTTTCCGACACATGAAAAATTGTTACACTCGCCAATTTTACTCTTTATAAAGTTCCTAATAGTAGGTGGTATAAAATATTTTATCTCTCTTTCTCGTTATGTCGCCGGCGACGCCGCATATCAAGGAATAAACTTTACATTGTTATACCATGTTTTATGGTGAATCCTTATTTGCACCGACACAATCATGAGGGTTCTTACCTACGTGCGGTGACATTTTATAATAAAATATTGGAAAGAGGGAAAGAACTTCAATACAACCTGCAGACAAACCTAACTAGGTTTAGATAACAGTAATATACAATATATCAACTATTTTTTTACAGCACGTAACGAGTTCGAGACAGGTTTGCTTAAAGTGATCGAGAAATGCAGAGACGGCGATGTAGAATCACTGCCTATAGCATTCCCTTCCCTGAAACCATTGAAGATTCCGCCTATCGAATTTGATTATGAAAAGTAAGTATTTCCCACATTTTTTATCTACTAAATGGTGTCTATTGGGACACCATTTAGTACTGCTTGTTTATCTAGTTAGCTTTCTATAAAATTCATATACTTAAACACTCCCATCGGCACTCATTTAGAAAAATATCAAGTCACAGTTGCATCGTTGCGTGTCTTACTCCAAAAGGACCGGACGGGAAGCCGTGAAAGTGTTGAGATACATCTAGAACTACAATGATTATGGCACAGTATTAGTAAATATCTAATTTGTTTTGTTTATTTACAGTTATGCTATATCCGTCAGTGAACTAAAAGTCAAAGGCTTGGAAAACTTATCAGTGGAGAAACTATCATCATCGCCGACTGATTTGTCGTTGTCGATAGAAATGTTTGTGCCGACATTAGCAATCCGCGCAGGTATCATCATATTTTTATTTATGTGTACATGAAGTTGTTGTGTAAGTATATGATGCTATCGGTAACCACATCGTATTGGTTGCTCAGCAAGTGGCGAAAAAGGATCAAGTTTTGGCAAGGAACAAACAGAATTTAATAATATTTATATGTTGTTATTGCGTATTTTTTTTTGTATCTGATTATCAAATACGCAGTTTAATTACGATTAGACACCATCATCATTCTCTAAACCTATAATTGCATTACAGATCGGTATCACCTGCAAGCAAAAGTACTCTGGCTCAATGTTCTTGACGAGAAAGGTATATTCAAGTAAGTGCAGAAGCAACTTTATAATCTAACTTTATATATCTAGCCCAAAAGGCCTTTTAGTTAAGTTATATGTAAAACGGCCATTCATATATTTTTATGCAAATTAAAAGCCCTCAGATTTTTTTTCTCAAACATGCAATGAAATGACGTATTAAAGTGCGTTATAACAGGCTTCGAAGTATTACGTTTCGGGCGGAACCACTCGAGAAAACTGTAAATGACTTTCATACAAATATTGAAGACCTGAGCCGGGAAGTATTTTTCTTTTAAACATGGCGTCTGTGTTCATGAACAGGCTAAACAGCTGAATTATATTATTTTTGAGTGGTGTATTTGTTTATTTCATTGCAAATACTTATTATTATTTATTCATTATTTGTTTGAGAAAAGAACTAATCATGCCTAGCCGTGAAAAGGGCATACAGGCTTATACCTACTCACCCGGCAAGCCCTTATTTCCCGGCGTCTGCAGTAATGTACTATTAATTAATCATTTTGATGTGTTTGGATAATTTTTCCGCATCGTATTTCTAACTAATTATTTTCCTTTACATTATGATAATAGTACAAATAACTATGTACATCAAAAAACTAGGCGTGTTGTAAAGTTCAAACCAGTTATCCCATCCCTATTGTTTGGAGCTGACGTAGTTTCAAGTCCTGTATTCGCTTCCCCACAGTTACACTACCTACTTTAACACACTGTCCATTTACAGGTCCAGCATCAATAACCTCATAGCGAAGGCTAAAATACAGTTCGACAGTGCCGGCGCCGACACGATCATAAGCAGTTTCAACCTGGACTACACAGTTGATGACATTCAGGTACCTAAAATAATATTTAGTAACATATCATCACTGTCGCAATCACTACAGTTTATATAACAAAGTCCTCTACCACGTCTGTGCGTATGTTCGCGATAATCTTAAACACTAGTGAACTGATTTCCATGAAGTCTTCATTTATCATCAGAATGATTCTTGAGAAAGATACAGATGTTAATTTGTTACGGTGTTGTGTAAATTCTTTGAAATATGAGGATAATTGTTGAAAACGTTGGAAAAAATTATGCCGTCTACGTCTGGGAGCTTTCACCGAAAATGCTGCCTAATCCGCATGAGATATAAGCAAACAATGGTCGGATTGTTTCTCTTTTCGATTGTTCGTCTTCAAAAATGTCCGCGATGGCATATGTCTAATCTATCTTTTAAGGATATCTTACTTTACCCATTTTAACTTCTTATAAAGCCTGACCAGAAATACATGAGGATGCGCCATATTGCGGAATTTCACTGGAACTAATTTCTTACACTGGCAATGATTTTATGATCGTTTGTCAACAGTGTCAATGTCATTCGTGGTGGTTTCTTTAAAAGACAAATATTTAAAATATCCAAAGACAATGCCGAAAACCATTCACAGTCGTGAACAAAAGATTATAAACAAAGTGTACACGTGTTTACTACACGAAAAACAGTCAGGAATTAGTGCGTTCCATTAAATGATATGATGAGGTTAACATAGTGGAACTGACAGATATTTAAACTAATGTCATTATAGTGGGTTGCGATTGGTCGCAAAATTTTTGCCATATAAATATTATAAATCTTATAAATAGCGCCCTCTTGACAATCCTCATATATTTCTGGTCAGGCTTTAACTTTACAACTTATATTGGTATTTTCATATTTTTCACGAGCCAATTAAACGATATAACGGGTGATAACAAAAAAATGAGAATTCGTTCAGAGGTGTAAAAAAATACTCGTGTATCTTTTTAGCACAATTTGATATTATCGGAAAATATGTACATAGAAACTATTTACAAAATCATCAATGCACATTAGAATAGGACTCGTGGTCAGCTGTTCCACTCAGTATAGACATGACGTTGGAACAAGACTCTTGGACGGAATTCTTGTCCATTTTCCGCACACATGTTTTAATTATTTATATCAGTTGGGTACAATTTTCAGCTCTCCAATTATTTTTGTATACTAAACTGCTCAAATAACCTAAGAAATCTTCAATCGGCCGACATTGTGCAAGGTTTATGGGGTTTCGGATTTTCGGTACAAATGGTATATTATTAGCGTCTAGGAAACGCGTCGTTTTTTTGGCATAATGCGACGATGCTTTATCCGACCAGAACATATTCTCCATCTGAGTGATGTTTGCGAATAAATGCTATCAGTATTTTTTTCAAGCATTCGCTCTCATACACTTTTTGGTTGACCGCTAAACCACTCGGTTAGAACGACAGTTTCGAAAGACCTTTGTCGGATATAGCCACATAAAGCATAACTTTCTGCTCAAACTTGTGCTTATACTTGTGTTTTATATTGTCTGGTGTTGTAAAATTATTGCTGGTGTAGTATCGGTCATTTCCAGGTATATGTGTTTTACTCAAAGGAAAATAACTTTTATCGTCCAAAATGAATGATTTTCCTTTGTAATTTCGGATCATCCAGCGACACTGTGATATAATAGTCAGTTTTTGCTGTTCAGTGTATTCCGGTGCTCTCACCTTCTTGCGGCATTTCAGACCTATCTTTTTCAAGAACGAACAAGTGCACGGTTGGGAACACTTTATTTTTTCTCGCGGCATCTCGTTGGCTCATAGGATTATTATCGTTAAAAGTGCTATGGTGTAGGTTCATCCTTCTCTTGGTCATTATCTTCGCTGGTCGCCGGCTACCACTTTTGTGATCTATCGTCAAGGATGCAAGAATTCTATAAATAGTGGAGACTAAGTACATATTCTTTACTAAAATTATCTACAGTAGACTTTTTCCCCCAGTTATAGTTTGAATTATAAAAATGTTCAACCGTTTTCGCAGCGTTTCTTGTTTCGACACCATTTTGACAAATATTAATGCTTGAAAAACAAAATCAAATGAAGTTTAAGAACCTCAAAAGAAGTAGTAACAACTTCATAAACAAAGTTTTTTGTCTGAGTGAATAGTCTTGTTTTGAGGTCCATAGAAAGTTATTCTCATTTTTTTGTTATCACCCGTTAGTATTACAAATCATCAAATTAAATACGTAAGTTACCTTAAGCATTTCATTCACATTATAATGGCCCTCTACACCATACCATTTAAATTAATATCTTAGGAGTTATCGTAAATGGAATAATTCCCGTAGACAAGTTCAAGCGGGGTGGAATGGAACCTAACGCGACGAGATTGATGCAAATTGCAGTCATCCCCGCTTGCGCTCCCCCGCCGCTGTCGTCTTCTGTTTATATATATAAACTACCTAAACTACACTTTTTTTATCCTATTGGAACAGAAAAAGTTTTATATATATATATATATATATAAATTTATCTGATCTATTTAGATCGAATATTGGTGTCTGGAAGTCTTTTAAAAAAATATATTCGCATGAGCAAACAGAAAAAAAAGTTTAGACATTTGGTGGTCAAATTGTATTGGTGTGGTGTGGTGGTCAATTTCATTGTTCGATGTTTTTTATTTTTATATATATATTTTTTTATTTAATTTATTTAAAACAAGGAACTTATGACCTATAACCCGCCGGGGCAAATATTTGTGCAAAATATTTGTTCTTGGGTCATGGATGTTATCTATATATGTATTTATATATTATGTATATCGTCGTCTAGTACCCATAGTACAAGCTTTGCTTAGTTTGGGACTAGGTCGATTTGTGTATGATTGTCCCTTAATATTTATTTATTTATTTATTACATAATATACGGTGGGCGAAAACCGCGCACGGTTTATCTGCCACCGCGTTATCTCTCGCTTACAGCCTATCTCAATATTTTATACTTAAACTATTTATCATTATCATAGAAAACCGTACACCCGACTTTATCACCTTACAAATAAGGTTGATTTGACCAATATGGACCATTATCATTGAATATTTGAGTAATGTACTATTTTTGTCTTCCGATGACTGGCAATGGCAGATGAAAACGTATTTACTATAATAATATGATATTTCGGACCAGGTTCAACTCAGCGGCAGCTCACAGTGGGTGAATGATCAAGTCAATGAAAAGGTGGCGAACCTAATGACTGACGGCGAAATAAAAGAAAAAATTCAAGACACAGTAATAGACCTCGTGAGTGGATATTTAAAAGGCCACACGCCTCAAGAGTTCATCGATATTATTTCCAAGATTGATATATAAATTATGGACATATTCATAGATACTCTCTTAGAACATGTACTACTTTGTAATATGACCTTACTTTGCTAAGCAGCCGACTCAATTAAACACGAGCCTTTTTGAGAGGGATTCGGTCTATGCTAAGACGTACTTAGGAGTATACAATATACTTGTAACTATCTTAAATTATAAATGCTATGTGTTCATTATTTGAGAATTATAGCCCCACAGAGAGTTTTACAACCCACGCCATATTGCGGTTTTTAGTGCTACTAATTTATTTTATTGGCAACGGCTCATTTTTGTTAACTGACGTTGAAAGTCGGTGAATGTCACTGATGTACACAAAGAGGAAACAGGACTAAATATTCCGTAAATTTGAAGTATTTTTTGCATAATAAAGCCAAAACTATCCACAGTGATGAAAGTCAAGTTTTTTTCAAATAAGATTCAGTATTTATTTCGCTAGAAGAACGAAGGATTGAGCAGCATTCCGGTAAACAATGTTTTGAATTTAGCTAATGACAAATCCTTGACAAATAGCTAGACGTTAAATAAAGCAAATACGTATATGACGTAAACACATTATTGACATATTAAATCAGTTTCTAGCGCCACTATCCCTGGGTTGGACCGACGCCTGCTAGGCTATACATAAGATTACAAATGTATTCGGAACCATGACAATATATTTATTAAGCATTTTAATCTTATTTTATTTTACCTAATCAACCCGAATTCAATTTATTTATTGTAGTAGAGACATACAAAACTTTACTGTTTTATTAATAGTATACATGCTGTGCAATATACGAGTAATTTAATTAAGCCCATGAAGGTCATGCCTCGCGAAATTAAATATGTGTAGAATCAATACAATCCATACATACTTCCTCCTTCATGTAACCGAAAACTTATTTTTATAACACAGTTAAACTACTTAAGGCTAAGATAGGATAAAATTTAAATTGCTATTGGAAGCGCCAATAGCACATGGCCCAGTTTAGTAATATTCAGTGAGATGTATCGAGCGAAAACGGAACGAATCAGACAGTCAACTTTAGAGATGCAGCGCAGCACAAAAAAAACACAATTGACACCATTTGAAATTTTAAAATAGTGTTAAGTTATAACTAATTTTATTACTTTATTACACAGAACCCAAAAATACTATTTTTATTTGGTTATACGGACTATTTTTGAAAATATTTAAATATAAGGTGAGAGCAGCGTCAACCAAGAATCAGCACTCAAATGACGTCACCTTGGACAATTGATAGTCGCAACGTACAAAAAGAACAGTGGTACAATTTCCATCCATACTACATCCGCCTTACTAATAGTCCGACTGTATGATTTACTAATGTGGTAATATTTCGTTTTTAGGGTTCCGTAACCAAAGGGTAAAAACGGGACCCTATTACTGAGACTTCGCTGTCCGTCCGTCCGTCCGTCTGTCACCAGGCTGTATCTCAAGAACGGTGATAGCTAGACAGTTGAAATTTTTACAGATGATGTATTTCTATTGCCGCTATAACAACAAATACCAAAAATAAAATAGAATAAAATAAAATAAAATAAATATTTAAGGGGGCTCCCATACAACAAACTTACAGATAATGGTACGGAACCCTTCGCGCGCGAGTCCCACTCGCACTTTATTTGATAAAATCGTAAAAATACCCGGTAAATAAAATAAAATGTTGTCAATTCAATACCGTGTCAGAAATACGGATGATACTAAGTCGTGCGACAAACGAAGTCGTGGCAACCCTGCTGGTTAAAAATAGGATACGTTCGCAACGCACACATATAAATGGAAATAATTCGCAACCATTCAGCTAACTAGTCTTACATCAAGTGAATGAGCGCAGCATCAAAATAGAAGTATAATTCACTATGGAATGATGGGCAATAACATAACAGCATACATTGATAAAATCCCAGACATTACCTTGTGACGCAAGGAATAATTATTATCAGAAAGGTATGTTTGCTCGCAACAAACACGTTAAATCCACGTACCACGCGCTCCGCTTGCGACGGAGTAGCCATAGACATTAAACAATAAAGTTCGTTTATTCAGGTGTCTGTGTAGAGATCCCGAGTCAACATGCTACGATACGACTTCACAAACATACGTCAATTGTGGGACTTTAAGGCAGACCCATTGATATAAATTATAATACTATATTAACTACTCATCGCGTAATCCCCAATTAAACATTAAGCAAAAACAGTGTTATGACGGAAATAGATGACGTCAGACGATAATAGATGGCTTCATAATACAATTAGGCAGTGCACTATATTTTGTAGATATACCTAGATATATGTGCCAAATTGTTTAAGTGGGTATGTGAGTAACCGATAATGGTTTCACAAACATTCTAACGTAAATGCTCTTTATGAATATGCCGCATGCGTCACGAACCAACCGCTTTCGTTTACTAGATTGTTGCATGACGCGGCGCTGGTCTGGTTGCTAACCAGTTGCCGAGATGATTATTGTCGAGTGATAGACATCGGTGGTATTTTTGTCCGCTATAACTGCACTGAACTCGACCTAAACCAATACAAGCGCGAAGATGGAATGGGTCATGGACATGGATGCCTGGCGATAATAAATTGGGATCCATTCGCATATAGTGACGATGGAGGTTACAAGTTGATGCTTGATCATGAGATTCTTGAGCAAAATGCCGGGGCCCTGGTTTTACGGGTTTCCCACTTCTGTTCTTAAAAACAGTTTGCGACGAGCTCCAACACCAGCGGTGGCGTCGAGACTTACTTGTGTCAAAATGAGATAGCGATTAAAATTCTAGAATACTGATAGGTTTATCCTGTCACTGCTTCTCCGTGGGGCTGTCTATGGAAGCAGGTAAATTACCTCTTGAGCGGCATGTCGGAGTTCTTGTCCTGCGGGTTTAGGAACAGCTTGACGCGGCAGTTGACGACGCGTCGCAGCACCAGTAGCAACGGCGCCACTCGCTGTGCCGCGGTCGACGCCGGGTCCAAGACTGCTACGATCTACACATACGAAACTAACATGTAATACCTACTGGTACCAATAATATGCTGAATATTATATTGAATTTTTGGTGTCTAATATTCTGTGCCAATGGCCATGTTAACTCCGGTGGTACTTTTTAACCATATCCCATGTAGAGCCACCAACTTCACATTATTTACAGTCAGCACCTCGTCCGAGCTCAAGTATGAGAGAGCTCACCATCAATGGGCAGAAACCAGTACATGCAGGCAGTCCCGGGAAACAGTCCCATACCCAGACACACGCCTGACAAAGCGCTTATTATCGCTAAGCAGGCCCGCCCTGCGAGTAGTAGTAGGCACTATCACTGGACACTGCACACTTAACAAGCACTTATATGTTCTAGGAATGACCGATAGCCCCCTATGTAGGGGATGCCTGTCGGCCGAAGAAACAGCTACGCAACGGCCGCCGCCGTAGCTAAGCAACGGGCTGAGATCCTCAAAGCACCGAGGTCACTTCGTGAAGCCTGTGGAGACACCAGGAGAATCCTGCGCTTCTGGACGGAGTTAGGCTGGCTACACTATTAGCTGGCAAACATGCACGTACAACGGCCCGAATATACACGGGCTAAGTGCGGAAAACGGAGCCAATAACCATAACCATAAATAAATAAATAAATATCAGACAACCTCACACAAATCAACCTAGTCCCAAATTAAGCTCAAGAAGGCTTGTGTTATGGGTACTAGGCGACGATATACATACTTATACAGATAAATAAATACTTAAATACATAGAACATCCATGACCCAGGCACAAATATTCGTGTTCATCACACAAATATTTGCCCTTGCCGGGATTCGAACCCAGGACCGTCGGCTCAGTAGGCAGTTGCTTAACCACTGCGCCAACCGCGTCGTCAAAACACAACCATAACCATAGCTCACCTCGATGGCGGCCTCATCGTCGTGCAGTGGCGGCAGGTCGACGAGCGAGTGGTCGGTGCGCAGCCCCGCGGGCAGCGCGGCGCGCGTGCGCGGGCTGCGCGCCGCCAGCACAGCCACCACCTTCAGCACCTCGTCCGCGCTCAACTTGGATACGTCGTCTTCCTCCTCTTCTATAAACAACGTGCTTATTGTCAAATTATAGTAGTTTATGTGACTGTATATAATGACCAGTATTAAACACGAGTGTGGGTTTATGAAACGAGCCGAAGGCAAGTTTCATAATAACATCACACGAGTGTTTTAATGCCTAATTGTGTACACTTACATACACTACTTTATCTAGCCACATATCATAAGCCTCCATGATACATTCAGGAGTCGCACATTATGACAAATATTACCCGGTAATGGCGGTAATGAAGTTTTCTGGCAGCTGTATGGTTTTTTTTTTATTCAGAGACAAACTAGATTCAGCCCCAACTATCATATCGTTCGATATCTTACTTACGTGCGACATTTTGTCAAATATGATAGCAAATCATGGACCAAGTAACCTCTGGACATGACAAGCGAATAATAATACCAGGAGGGAACGGGACAACTATTTACAGAAACCGTTAAGAGCGACAGAGACATAGACAACATGTTTTGTCCTTATCAGAGTTCCGCTTTTTTGTTGTTTAGCGGATGATTTTCAAATTGACAGAGCTCCGCTAAATACTGCCGGGCAATTCAAATGTGCGTTGTAGCCTACTATAAAACAACGAATATTGTGGATAATTTTACATTTCGAAAGTTTATATATGAATAATAGTGAGTGCTAATAGCTATAGATTTGTAAAACAATGGTGCGTTGCTCCATAATTGGCTGTAAAAGCGACACTGGCCAAAAAAGTGAAAATATAAGCTTTCATAGGTAAGTGCGATGTTTCGACTTTGCTTTTGCTTGATTTCTGCAAATATATATTTAATAATTATTTATACGATAAATAGCACGGCAAAATCATATCAAAACATCATAAATCTGCTTAAAATCTCATTTTGTAATATCTTATTTTTAGGTATTACCCCTACAAATTCAATAGTCTTTACGTCTTGTCAGTTTCAGTAGTCTTTACTCTGTGTCTTCACCGTTACTTGACGTTCCGCCGCGATGTTTTACTGCTTTTTAATTTGCTGCTTTATTCGATTTTAAGGGATACCAGTATAAGAATTGGTAAATTACCCTTAACTCATGGAGTTTTACAAATATATTTTTTTGTTTTAGATTTCCAAAACATGATCCTGCTTTCCTCCAATGTTGGATACGTGCAACAGGACGATCGAATTGGGAACCAACCAAAAATGCTTGTACATGTTCACGACAATTTTGTTTAAAGGACAGTAAACATCTTACCTATCATGCCTCCTATGATCTTGCTGCTCGCTCGAAATTGTAATTAAATTTATGTAAATAAATATATTTTACCATTACATTTTGACAGTTTTTTTGTAAAGTTTTATTGTAATTATTTTATAATTTGTCCCATACAATATAATAACACATTTAAAACTAATTCACACCGCTAACAACAAGCACTGGAAAAACGGGAGAATTATTTGGAACCTGGTAACCCTGTGTTAGTCATGTACTTTGCTGCTGTCCCTTTCGGGTATACGCATATGCCAAATCCAGTAGCAAATTGACAATTCATTTCGAACTAAACGTCATCTCGACTGATATTAGAATATAAGTCAAATCAAATTTCTTTGTTTTTCAGAGATGTTCAAAATTTGAATGAATAATATTATTGAAATCGATGTTATTATTTAGCAATAATAACATTTCTACAGATAAGATTTTTTTTCTAAAAAACAGTCTATTTTTATGGTGGTCATAATGTGCGGTTCTTGAACGCACCATGGAAGGTTTATGATATTTGGATAGATAAACTACTATACAGATACAGGGATCAGTAGTAAATAATGATTTAATGAATGTCCATCGAACCAAAGAGACAAGCGGCCAGCCTAGAACAGTGCCCAGAACAGAGCGTCAGCTTCTTCGCATGGTTTATTTATTCACAAAAAATACCCGAATACAGTCGAATTAAGAACCTTTCATTTTTTGAAGTCGGTTGAAACTACAAGACCTTTAGTTAGTCCTAGTAATCTCTAATAGACAGAGCGTGCGACAGACGATGATTTACGCAGCCGTTTGACCGAACACTCGCTTCGATCGATAGGCCGCGTAACAGAACACAGATAAACATCAATTACTATGACCCTCGCAAGGGCCTCGCGGGTGCAAAGAAGTAATAGATTTATCCCACTAACCATCATCAGTTACTTCGTTTGTCATCGTCTTTTTCTTTTCGAATATTTCTGCTAACTTATCGGCATACATTTGGCTGCTAAATCTGTAAATAAAAATAAACTAGTTCAGCAATTATTCATGTTGATTTAAAATGGAAAAAAAGGACAATTTGAGCGGCTAGAAGCGGGGAGTCGTCGAGAGTGAACCGCTCGTCGTCGTTGAGCGGGCCGATGAAGCGCGCGTTGTGGACGGCGGCCCGGATGGCTCGAGCGCACAGCACGCGCTAAACTTTCAGCAAACACACGAAATGGATATATGTAGGTTGTATGAACATTGGTACCTCTCCAGAAGCAAGAAATCGTCGAGCGTGAACCGCTCGTCGTCGTTGAGCGGGCCGATGAAGCGCGCGTTGTGGACGGCGGCCCGGATGGCTCGAGCGCACAGCACGCGCTAAACTTTCAGCAAACACACGTAACGGATATATGTAGGTTGTATGAACATTGGTACCTCTCCAGAAGCAAGAAATCGTCGAGCGTGAACCGCTCGTCGTCGTTGAGCGGGCCGATGAAGCGCGTGTTGTGGACGACGGCCCGGGCGCCGGCGCGCAGCTTCATGGCTCGAGCGCACAGCACGCGCGACGCCTTCAGCACCCAGTCGTAGCGGTTCAGCGCGGGCACCAACTCGGGCTAGTATACAAATGATACCGTTAATAATTACATAAAATAATCATTTTATTGATAGCAGCATTTAGTTCTACCAGTTAAAACTAAATACTGGTTTTTGGGTATTCGTTTGCCATAACTCGTCGTATTTTGTGTCAGCTTTACTGTGCGACAGGTCCGCTCCGGTGGCACCGTCCACGTTGGGGATGAAGCCTGCGTTGACTTACCAATATATCGCAATCCTGCCGTTCCTGGCAGCCTTCGTCGTCCAGCAGCTGCGTGGCATATTTCGTTGCCTTGGCGGGGTCGAGTGCTGTGAGCGCGGCCAGAACAACTTTGTTAAGCGACTGGTCCGCTCTGGAGGTGCCGTCAACGTTGGGGATGAAGGCGACCCGTACTCCGCGGGATTCTCTCTATGATCAAACAGTTATTTTTATTGCTCGAATATCTGACGATTAAATAAAAATTTATACCTAGACGTCGTTGGGCTGAATCTTAATATGCCAAAAAGTTTATTTAAAGCAGCTTAATGTTTCGAACGCCGTTCTAAAAGGAGCTAGTTAACACAGTGAAACCTGGATAACTGAGACTTGAAGCCAATTTGAAGAACCAGCAAATTTTACTTAGAGGTACAAAATAATATCTGTCACATTTACAAGGGGTCCATTAATACGAGTAAAGGCCAAAATAAGGGATATTACAGTTACAGAGCTGCGATTATTAAATGAAATTGGCATATAATGGATTTTGTAATAGTTATACACGAGTTGTAATCTTTAACAATAACAAGAAAACGGACTTAATAAACAAAAATTACTAAAAAGATTTTTTTATTATAAGCAGTATAAAAATGCGTGCAGAATGCGATGATTACATAAATCTGTTATATGAGTTTGTATCAGGTATCAAGATTTTTTTTCAATGATATATTAAATCTTATTCGTTCTGGTAAAACACAACTGCAACTACCTTTACTGTTTTGCTTTGATTTTTTTAAATACAGATCCTGTTAGCGAGGTAATAATTTGTTATCATTTGTTATTATCGCAGTTTTTAATATATAATCGCAGTTCAACGACAACTATAATTTATCAAAAGTATTCTTTATAATATAGTGTCTGTAAAAGAGGTAAAATACGCTCGCTAACTCAATTCGCGGGACTGATTCGTTGGAAAGATTATACCGGACACTTATTTCTGATGCATCTCCGCCAAAAAAGAATAATAATCCTTACCATGAAAGTGAGAGCATTCTTCAACAGCTCTCTGGACAGTTTTTGGTTGAGATCGCCAGTGATCCAAATTGTTTGCGTGATCTTTTCTGGCTTTCCAGCCTTTATGAAGTATCTGAGAAGAGGGAGAGCGGTCGCCAGAGCATCGCGTCCTAAAACATTGTTAAGAATTGTTTAACTTATGTCGCAGTGTCTAATACCGTATATTTGTGTGGTAAGGTATCGACATTCCGTAAAATAGCGTGCTTAACGGTTTATATAACAGGCGTTATATAAATATGTAGAATGAAACATAGCATTTGTTTTGTTTTCTGTTACAATAATACCTGTCAATTGTAGCAATCTGTGTATTTTATCTTCAGTAAAATATTCACTAGAAGCCGGTACTCCAGTCAAGTCCAGGAACTGCGAAGGCTCTGAGCTAAGAACACGCCGGTTCAAACTGTAAAAAAATCGGAATATGCTTACAATTGCGTAACTGGAATGTTCAGTATAACAATGATAAGTCTATAATATTTTCTTCGGTTTCCGCGACTGTCACACATTTAAATAAAACTATTTAAACGGATTATATCGCGTATATTAATTGAGCCTCCCTGACGTTTCAGTACCTTTACAGACACCGTTGTCAAAGGTTGTCAGGGAGGCTCAAATAATTAATATACGCGATATAATCCGTTTTAATTGTTTTATTTAAATGATAAGTCTGCCATGATGTGCATCGAAATCTTACAAATTGAAATATACATATTTTCTTTTTAATCCTTTTGTTATAATATATATATATATATATACAGGGTGGAACGTGACGACGATCCTTTGCGGAACTGGCAGATAGTTCAACCTTAGCACTATATTTCCTCCATAGAAACTATGGAAATATATGTTACCGTTTTCAAGTTATAGCCTTTGAAACATTCATACCAAAAACTACTTTGTGCCAACCCTAATCAGGTGGCTGGGTCAATGAACTTACTTGTAAACAATCCTTAGATGTTGGATATTACGTTAATATGTTGCTTCTTTCCATTCTTAGGTCTGCGTGAAACGCTAAAAAAATCATTGCAGGATTTGCAGAGGTGATTGTCTCTGTTATTCTACTTACTTATTAAATTTTCTAGTGGAGTATTTATGTAATTTGCATACGTCGTTATCGCGGGTACAATTACCAATCAGATAAAGAGCAGATAAAACAGAATGTCTATTTGGTAGAAACGGACGTATTCTGCCTACAGCTACTAAACATCTAAGAAGCTCTTTACAGGAGAGTTTTCTCTAGAAAAGATCAATAAAAAATATAGCCGTAATAGGGTATGCGTTAAACTGTTGTCATATGTTTCCATCTGTTTAGTTAACAAGTTTATACATAGGAAATAAGTAGATTTAATTATCTTTTAACATCTTTTTTTTAACAATTTTAATATACGTACTTGTGTGAAGATAACTGTTATCGTCTACTAATTAAATGCTTACCTACTTAGAAGAAAGTCTATTTAAAAAATAAGAAAACAACGTGTGTAATTTTTACTAACGTGTATTTTTCACATGTATTATTTGGTTTACGTAATTCTGTCTCAACAAACATTCCGAAGGGACCTCCACAGTTTTTTCGAACTTTCCAGAGACGCAGTCATTGATAAAATTTTTGAAAATGGGATTTTCTAACTGAGACCATGGTATATTACAGCTTACCATAAATTTGGTCAATTCCACCCTAAAAACTTTTTTGACGGATGAATGCTTTTCCGAGTTGAAATGTCGTTCCATAGAAGCTTTTCTCTGGGGGAAACTAACATTGCACTTAGTGCAATATAATTTTGTATCGCGAGCCTGTAATTCAGGATAATCCTTTGTCCACAACTCCACAAATTCATCGCACGTTTTTTTCCTTCGCGGCATTTTAAAAGCACTCGGCAATAAATATATTACACACAGTTATCAGTACGGATAATTGATTATGTACTTACTAACAAATGACAATGTCAAATAGGAAAAATTATTAAAGAGTTTGCATTGCGACTGCATAGCTAATCTATTAAGTTGTATTGGTACTCAAGTCAAGTATGGAGGTTGGGTATGAGAAATACCTAATGTCTGATACATTTTAAACTCGTAGGAGTAGGCATAGATGTTCCTCAAAATGAGTTTCGCGTCTGTTATTGCTTGTTTTTCATAATCTTTCTGTACTGTCAAATCGTTTTTGTACCCGCGATAACGACGTATGGAATTTGTTAGTTAATAATTTTAATCCCGACCTTAGATTATATAATATCCCGACAAATAACTCACATGACATGACTTGACACTGACAACCACTCGAATGTACTCAAATCATCATAAACAATTAAAGATGTTGTAACCTCTTTCATCGTAAATAAAACGTCTCTGTTTACCTACCTAAACTGATAATAAAAAGGTTTTAGTTCGTTAACACGCTTTATAAAATTATTTTCGAGTAAATTGAAATTGTTCCCTGTTTGATCTGCAATTCATACAATAGGCCGTCCTTGTTATTCGCTCTTCATTCGCCGACGCAAGATAGAATTAACGCATTTTTTACAACTATCGAACCTCTTTGCACGATTTAACATTGATCATAAATATAATGTTTGAAAAGATATTGACATTTAAGTTAATTTCAATTTGCTTTACCTTTAAATGAAAATCACGTGGATATTTATATTTGCTCATGTTATGCGCGAGGTACAATTATAATGCGGCTGAAGCTTTACGACGATACAGTGAAACATATCCACCACCACACCCAACAGGTCGTTGGACAATTTTACGTGCTTTTGATCGTGTTGCCAACAATCAGCCCGTTGAACCACGAACAACTTAGAACGATCAACGTTGGGGACCCGTTCAGAGGGTTCAAGCTTTATTTCCTAGAGACTGCCCTATCCGTGAAGCTTACTGCCGGTGGCTATTGCAAAAAACAGTGAAAGAACGTGATATTATCAGGCATGTTATTTGAAGCGATGAAAGCTTGTTTACTCGCAACGGTATGTGGTGTGGAATAGACGGAAGGAACATGTGTATTTGCCGAAGACAATCGTGTCGCCTACCGATTTACAGCACACGTGTCGTTGGTCAGTTAACGATTCACGGGGAAACAATTATAGGACCAGTGTTTCTGCCTCCAACTCAAAACAGAAGCAGCGTGCTGCAGCGTGTATTGTGAGACACGGAGGAACATTTGAACACCGTATGTAACAATTGTAATAAAGTAACTGATATTCATATTTTCGCATTTTATTTGGTTCATTTGTCATTTATGTGTCATTCTTACATCAGTAGGTACGATGACAATAACTCACGGAAATAAACGTAATATCTCGAGTTTTCCCGACGGCGATTCCTTAATCTAGCCACCTTGCAGTGATGTGCAGATGCAATATAGTTAGTATAGGGTTATCACCACAGTTGAAAATGAGCAAAATTTGTATTTTTTTTTTTACTTCTTTTAAGTTTCTAAACATTATAAATGGACTGTGTATCACTTAAATGATGCTATATTTCCGCAAAGGATCCTCGTGCCAATCCACCCGGTATAATTCTTTATAATACACATACTTGGCTTAGTCATACCAAGGATTATACATAGGGATTGACAACCTCATACAAAAAAACGTACTCCAGAAGAAAGCTCAAATACCGTCTTATTTCTAGATGGCGCTGATTATAAGACGTAGATGCGCAATGTTTTATTAAAACACATAATAGATGTCATTGTCGCTAAGCGTTATACCAAAAAGACACAGCGTGGTATCTGTATAGTTCTTAACTAGATGGCGCTGAAACTACTCGTGTTGATTTCTTAATCACGAATAATCAAGCAGACTGCACGTCTAGCATTAACTTTGACACGCGACTCATGTCGCGCGAGATAGCATCATCCGTCACTATCTCATAGTACTGTACAGATAGAGACAGGTAGTATATCTCGCGCGAGAAAGAGTCGCGTGTCAAAGTTATGCTAGCCGTGATCGTTATTGAATAGGTACAGCCAACGTCATAAGTCATAAACGTACGTCCGTATTTTCCTAGCGCTCCAATGCAATGATATCATATCTATATCATACATTACCCAGAACTACCTATACGACAACTCGTTCTGAAATTCGTGGCCATTTATGTTCGTCTTATTACATTGAAATAAGTAGGTAATCAAAAGTTTACCTGATCTCACGGAAAAAGAGAGATGGCAAACTCATTGCGCAGTAATGACTACTATGCAATGAGTTTGACACGACTAACTTGTACGAGAGATTAGGTATACCTATATTTATAATTATTACCCTTTGCATTAAACTATTTTAAGTAGGTATTACATAAGTACCCGAGTATATTAATACTACGAGTACTAATACTGGCTTAAATAGTAAATAATACCATCTGCTAGTTATTTTTATTGTATATCTTTATTATGAACAATGATCAACAAAAGCACACCAAAATTGTAACACACTTTAACAACATACGGCACACTATAAAGTTCAATATGAAGAAGTAATTATAAATACTAGTTAAGCCCATTTTATTCCAATTGGTCTTTGGTCAAAATATCTCACTTCATCATATACAAAAATCGCTGAATCGCGATTATTTCTGCTTTAATTTGACGTAAGCCATACTTATATAGGTAGCCATAATACGACTTGTCAATTTCAATCTTCTGTACCGTTAAATGCCCCCTCATGTGTTCCGTACTGAAAGAAACTTTAGGAATCTTTAATCAACACTTTAAGCACGCCAAGAATAGAGTTTTCTCTACGAATAGAGTCTTCTTTAAACCTATTTTTTTCTTCAGCATATATTTCTAAAAGCTTTCGCTTCCGTCTTTCTTTTGGCGTTATGCCTCTACTACCATACCAGTGAGATTTTAATTCTGGTTCATTGCATTACAGATGATTTCAACTGAAAATTCAAATTCGCATTGCACCCATAATTTAATCATAAAATTCAGCGCTTTAGATGCAAAACTTCAATACTTTCTAAAATTAGTATTTGCTTTGGCATAACATGTCATTCATTACCTAAAAAATATAGAACCTATATGAATTTGATGTAGTAGCATGGCAGCACGCTATTTAAGCCTTTTCTTAAACTGTTTAAACTAAGCAATCTTGTGATGCTAACCTTGTCAGAATAAAATAATGTTCTTACAATGAAGGTTTAGGATTGTCATTATTTTGAAAACTATTTATTAACCAGTCATAAATTTTGATAATAAACCTCCCTTAAGCGGAACGTAAATCGAAAATAGCAAAACTATATTACAATAAGCATCAATCAAAAACTAATGACATTTTCATGACGTTACATTCAAACTGAAAGAGACAAAACATCATTTGACAGTATATCACACTTACCTATAGCACTATGGCCAGTACATGGCCAGGCTTACTTCAAAGGCTTGACTTGAAATATTTCATCCATAATAAATACTTAATCAACCATAAAAGCCTTAAAAGCGAAAAATTACCCTCAGTGAAAAAACTTCTCAACATATCAAAAATTGTAAAAGCACAACGTGGAAACGCCATCTATTGTCAACAAGGTATAACATTACGATACTTACAAAACTCTGCAAAAGTTGTTAATTATGAACACCGTTCTATTTCGTTTATGTCGCTACTGAAACGCCGTTTTAATTCATTTTGATACATACGGAGGCATCTAGTTCCCCGACGATAAAATCTTTATCGGCGTACGCTCCTTACTATGAACATCATACTTCCTTACCTTTTATCTTCCTTGGTCATACTCTAAAATACTTTGCTAAATTAATCCGACCGAATTCAAGAAACGTACTCACCGAGGCATTATATGCGATTGCTTCATAAGAAAGTCAACAGCATCGTCCATATCAGACAGCTCGCCCCTGAAGACGGCTCGCTGGAAGCGGCCCGTGTGGCGCGAGAGCGCGGACACGAGCGCCTCCTCCAGCAGCTCCACCGAGCCCGTCACCGGCGTCGGCCCTTCGTCCCATAGCGGCACGCCGTTGATCAACACCTACCAACGAATAATGTGTAGTGTCATAAATATATAATGACACTTGACTGTTGTTTTTTTTTTTTTTTTTTATGTCATATATATATATATATATATATCGTCCTCCTTGACGTATCCGTCAATGGCGAAACCTGGCGACATGACCTTCACGAACATCGGTCATGTGCACGAATGTGGCTTGCAAAACCGAATTTGGTTTTGAAGGTTCTGTTTTTATGTCATAGGGGGCAAACGAGCAAACGTATCGCCTGATGGAAAGCGATTACCGTCGCCCATAAACACCTGCAACACCAGAGGAGTCACAAGTGCTTGCTTACCCGGAGGACGAAGATGGAATGCCTCTATGCTAGTAATTTCACCGGCTATCTTACCCCCACACCGGAACACAACAATGCGAACATTGCTGTTTGGCGGTGGGTTAGCAGGCAAGACGGTAGTAACAATCCGGACGGGCCCTGCACGAGGCCCTACTACTCCAAAAAGAGTTCTTTACGGCGTTTCTTCTCAAAAGTGGTCTCCTCTTGTGAAATGCCGATCAGACATGTAAAAGTGCTCTTGTGGATGTGGCCTACTTGCAGAATAAAAATCATTATTTACGAGACAGAACACTCTTTCTCTCGGTTCAGCGCTTCGCTGAAGAAGAATGAAGAAATTGAGATATATAAAAAAAGTATTCAAAATAGAGTCTCCTAAAGGAAAACAGTTATCATCTATACTTGTTTAAGTAAGGTATTGGGTAAGCATTTGTAAAATACAACTTAGGAAATGGGAAGAAAAAAGAAATACATTCAATGAAATGTATTAACTGTTCAATAATTGTAATACTAATAAATCATACCTGAGGATACTTATTGGTTCCAATTTTTGTCACGAATTCTTCAGCTAGCTGACCGCCAAAATTGTACTCGGAGTCCTCAGAAATAATGTCGTCTACACTAGTCGCAGTCGAACTGACGTACTTCTTCAAGTGCATCTTTACGTGTTCAATGTTGATTGGTTCGTCTTGAGTTGAATGGACCAGCTGAAAAAACAGGACATTTGTCACAGGGGCGACAAGGGCCTATCGGTGTAACTCGTGCGTCGGTGACCTTGTAATGCCGCGTCTACGCGTAGGGTTGGCGGTTTAGCTACCGCGGCACAATGAAATAATAATTATTACTTAATGAAAGATGTTTATTTATTTAAGGTTTTAAATATATTTAGTATAATAGTGTTGACATATGTTTTTGCGACTTACTTTAAACATTTTATTATTCTCTTTAATTACGGCGAAGAATCGAAATCTTACGAACAGTTTTTTCAAAAAATCTAATGGGAAGCATTCACAAGGCATATCAAAAGGTAAAGGTACTGTAGGGATGTAGGCCGGTAATAAAGAAGTATTTGATTTAAATAAAGATTCCGTCACTGTCAAGTGAACGACATATTAAAAATATTAGAGGAAAATTCCTCTGCGAGACGCCACCAAACAACCATATTAATTATCGTATTTCGGTCTAATATATATTCTAAATCAACAAGTAAAGTGTTTCCCTGCGCCACCACCCCACAGTACATCGAAAAGTATGAAAGCGCATACGACGCGGCGCGAGCGAACAATGTGAATTGATTCGAGCAGAGACGGCGGCGGTGTCGACCCTTTGACTCGTCGAGCCGCGGCTCGACTTTCCCCACCTCGCGCGTCCCGCGCTCACCCTCGCTCGCCCCACGACACGCATACATATCCGCGAGTTCTGTTACTGCACACAAGTGTCCCTGTCGTTTCTTTTTACGTTAGTATATATATTCTTTGCATTTGTCATATATCGTCATCATTAACATAATAAATTCCTTATATTATACACGAAATTAATGGTAAGTTATCGGACCGTAGAGCGAGCTGCGAGTATTTGACATGACGCATTCCGAGGAATATAGTAAGCAGGGTATTGGCAAACATAGTCTCGTGAAACTGTATACAGCATTTAATTAGCAGTAGCTTGTACGCGATCTATACGCTCAGCCCTCGATTTTACATTGAGCTTTCTCTCGCTTCATCAGGGTATGTTAAATAATACTCTCGCTAAATGGCTCAATCAAGGATCGATTTTAAACGGCAGTATTTCTGACCACAGTGCATATCTTCAGTCTCTCGAGTGAGAGGTTCCTCTCTCTATGGCCCTGACCATCAAAAGAGAACATACAGTACCTGAGTTAGGAAGTAGAATGCTTCTTTATTGGAGTTCTTCTCTTGGGCGACATAATTGAACGCTGAGCGGACAGCAGAGGCCAGAGGGGAGTCTCCGGGTGCCAGTACTAGACCGACACGCACCGGCGTCGCGTGCTTCAAGAGGGTCTCGCCAAGCTTCAGCGGGGGTCCCGACGCCAACGATGTGGGGTCCACCACGATCACCTTCCACACAAAACGTGAATTAATAAAATTAAAATACAGTAAGAAAGTTTTACCCAAATGTTGTCTAAAGATTTAATAAAAATAGTGCAAGATGTTTTTTCTCAAATATGCAATGAAATATCGTCATAACGTGCGTTAAAACAGGCTTCGAAGTGTCACGTTTCGGGCGGAACAATTCGAGAGAACTGTAAAGGAATTTCATACAAAATTGAAGGCCTAGGCCGGGAAGTAATTTTTTTTTTTAACATGGCGTATTTGTTCATGAACGGGCTAAACAGCTGAATTGTGTTTTTTTGAGTGGTGTATTTTTTTATTTCATTGCATACGTTTGAGAAAATCACTAAATATGATATGCCTTAGCCGTGAAAAGGGCTTGCCGGCTTCGTATCACTATCCGTGTCGTCTATACCTACCCAGCCGGCAAGCCCTTATTTCCCGGCGTCTGCAGTAATGTACTATTATTCTAAACTAGCTGCGCCCCGCGGTGTTACCCGCTCATGCCACGGGCACACTACATTGTTTCCGGGATCAAATTGCCTACGGGTGTCAGCTACCTTCATACCAAATTTCCACAAAAATGGTCCTGCCGTTTGGGCGTGAAGCAGTAACAAACATACAAACACACTCACAAACTTTCACCTCTATAATATTAGTGTAATAAATATTAAATAAATAAATATTAAGGGACAATCATACACAAATCGACCTAGTCCCAAACTAAGCAAAGCTTGTACTATGGGTACTAGACGACGATATACATAATATATAAATATATATATAGATAACATCCATGACCCAAGAACAAATATTTTGCACCCGGGACCGTCGGCTCAGTAGGCAGTTGCTTAACCACTGCGCCAACCGCGTCGTCGAAGTGTTATAAATATAAAAAGAATATTTGTAAAAGATAAAGTTACGGTGGTAGTAGTGGGCCTGGGCATCTTCAATAACTTACATAATTGTAAATGTTTCTCCTAAGGTTCCTAAGCATGCCGGGGTAGGTTGGCCTCAAGAGCTCCATGTAGGAGGACGGCCAGCGGCGGTAGCGCTCGTCGCTCTCCAGGTCGTTTAGCCATGTAACCGCCGTGTCGCGGATATCCAGGCCGTACTCCTCCCATGTGAACGACTCGCCCACTTCGAGGGACATTAGGGTGTTGATTAGCTTCTTTGATAAACCTGTTAAAAGCGTAATGTTTTATTAAGACGTAATAAACAATTTCTATCACTAACGATAAGCACACGAATTGCAGTGTGTGACATGTTTTCGCGCGATACAGATACACAATCCATGCAAAATATCCGCTAGCACGTCTACATCTTCGAGGTCGTCGTACTGCGCGTCTTATAACAATAGTAACAGCTTCGCGGGGCGCGGACCCAGCGAAGAGATCCATAAAAGCCTAGTCAGTTATTAATACAATAATGCTAAATACCCAATCCGTGCAAAGTGTTCATAGGCCCGATGTCCTCTCGCAGCGCCGCCAACAGAGCCAGAACGTCGACATCCTCGGCGTCGTATTGCGCGCCCGATATCAGCAGTAGCGGCTCCGCGGCGCGTAGGCCCAGCGACGACGCCCATATGTCTTGATTGTACAGCACTTCGTCGCGGAATGAGCGAGGCACGTTCACGTGGATTAACGATTTGGTCTTAAAGAACATTTTAAGCAATTATTGTAACGTATAAGAAACAAATGTCACAATATTAATTTTATTTCAAGGTACGTGCCGTGCCGCCTTACACTCACCCGATAGGAAAATACCAAAAACCAATAATAATAGATAGACATATTCTTCACAAAAGGTTGGCATGTTCATTAAGTAAAAACTTTTGGTCAATTTGAAGTTATTGGTATCAAAGTGTTGGTTATGTTGTTTCCGTAAACATCCCTTTAATCAATTAGGTAATTAATATGATGAATTATATGTTATTCTATTGAAGTACTTTAATTCGGCTTCCGAATTTTATTCAATTACACTTAACACTATTCCATTTACTCCCCGAACTACCCTATTGTCACGTGAAAACGATAAATAAAGAATCCGGACTCTAATCATTATCCTTTGATATGTTTACTGCATCAATAAGATGGTGATATTTATATAGATATTGGCAAAACATAGAAAGCTAAATTAAGCCCAATGTAACACCTACAGTACCGAAAAAAAAACTATCATATTGAAATATTTTACTTTAAGTCGAATAGGACCTGAATGAATATTGCCAATAGCGGTATAAGTAACTTGTAGCACTTACTAGTTATAGTGTGTGACAGATAAAAAGCCATGTATTTTAATAATGTATTTACTTGCAAATATTAAAAAACGTCGCAGACGCAGAATGACGACATCGTTTTTTTATTTAAATAAAAAATTTGATATAATAATAGACGTTGTATTGGTAAAAAAATAATCTCTGGTCAGTACTTTGTTATAACACCGTTTGCAATTATAACAGTTAGGCAACTTTCGAACAAAATACACCAATTATGATAGTTATTTTTCCGCTACTGTACATTTTCTCTTCTTGATCTGTGAGATTTTAGTGCAACAGCGTGACTAAAAATCGACGTAAGTTTTTGCTAAGAGGTTTCGGGAATTACTGTAATTTTTAGATTAAATCACAGGTTGAACAATTTCTCAAGTATTTATTCGTTTGGTGAGATTGCGCGATATATGTATATGTTACCTGCATTGGGAAGTTCTGCGCAATTGAAGTGAGCACCCTCAGCGGCTCATCGCCTCCCGCGTCGGCGGCGTCCACAACAGCGGCGGCGGCTTGCATGCTGAGCGCTTGCATTTGCCACACCTTCAGAGGCGCCAACTCTTCGCTCGACTCTGACAAGTGCCGCCGGAAACGCTCGAGTGGAGTGCGCAATGCGGGAAACAGATTCCTGAAGAGTATGAATAATATACAAAAATGTTCTCACTTGCCAGACTCATTATCTTCTTAGAAATATTTTTTTTGCCAGAAACACAGGATAATCCTAGTTCAGGCGCGTAATATTCTTGATCAATTATAAATATGTTTAGTTCAAAGTCATTACAGCTGTAATATGTTTTAAATAAAATTTTACTATTATTACTGTTTGGATAATGACACTCAAAAGATTAGCGAGACGCATTATCTGTACTTACTCATCAGATAAATTTTACTTCACTATGTTGTAATAATATTTACTCACTTTAATCTACCAAAATTAAATCCATCAATTTGATTTTGTGGGTCATTCTCATCCTCTTCCTCATTACTTGGTGAAGCTTCATTGCTCTCAGATTCTTTAGGGTTAGAGTCGTCCTGGCTCTTGTATTCAGTACTCTTCAGTTGAAGCTCAACTCCATAACCAGAAAGGCGAAGTTTAGGCTTGCCTCTAGTCTGAAAACAGTATGTTTATACAAACTGCAATATGAAAGACCAAAATTGAATGATTGAAGTGACCAAACATGCTAACCTTAATATTCCATCTAACAACATAGTTAATAATACCCTTGTCTGCATACGCTGACAAAATCTTATGTTTGCTAGTAAAATCCTTGGTGCCAAGCTCTCCGTACAATATTGCAGTAAGAGTTTTGTTGTCGCTGCTTGGATATGAATGGTCTAACAAATATGTCTCCAACATGTATTTGTTCTGCAATCATAAAAAGTAATTTTTAGTTTAATTATTAAAGACAATATTATACCTTGTGTAAAAACTACACTTGTACTTACAGGTTCATAGTGATTATATGATTTAAGAATATCACGTAAAACTTCATTATCACAAATGTTTCTTGAAGCAATAGATACAAATGTAGGGCAAGCAACATCCTTTGCTCCATTTTGCGAGGCTATCTCCTCAAACATACGGACTGTTGGGGATGTGATATGCATGGACAATGCGAGTTTCGCCATGCGCAACTGTGCAGGAGCCAGCAAAGAGCTTGCAACACCAATGCATGCATCATATATTTCTTTATCAGTCTCTGTAAAAACAATATTGGTATAATAAACTGAAGTAAACACTATTATTTGGTCATCATGAACATGGTTGAAATATTAACAAAGTCATGCAACCGTAAAGCAGTAATTTAACCCATGAGATTTAACTCTGATACATGTAATAATGTGGATTATTGTGTATTATTTACTATTGCAAGTACATGAACACAATAGATACAAAATGTTACTAGTATTCTATGTACCTTAATTAAGGGCACCTTAATTAGGTATTGGGTTTCCAATTGGAAATGTTAAGTTTCCCAGAATCAGCTAATAATCTATTTTTATTATGTCATATATTATACGTAGTCAACCATTTTTTTTGTATGTGACATTATAATCTTTCTAAATATCTATTCCAATCCAGAAATATAAATCATTTATTATTATCCTTATAATTAAGAAGCAAAATAAGAAAACTGGTTTCACCACAAAAAACTGTTATAAAAATGTTGTTGGTATCTACTATACTAGAAATTAAATATTATTCATGGTAATAGTACATTACATTCTAGGGTGAATAATTCGTGAATGTCCCAGATCGCAGGTGTCTGTGTTCTGAACTCAAGTGAGGGTCATAATTATGCGATCTGGGGCTTTACGAATCCCCCCCGGATTAGCCAAAGTTTTACGTCTTGCCTTGGCGAGGAAGTGAGATTCTCTCCTTGTGTAACGGGCACAAACCCCACTTACAGCATAAGGTGACGCAAACTATTTTACAGCCTTAATGATGGAAAATCTAGCGCTCTTAACTTAAGAATAAGAACGATAGATTAAAGGTTAGTAGTTAGATCATTGAGTTTCTAAAGTTGGACTCAACAAAACCATGTTTTTCCTGTCAATATAACCTTTTAGATGAGCATAGGTAGATGAGTTGAGAACAGAATATAGTGAAAAAAAATTAAACTTACCCAATTCTTCCAGACTCGTTTTCAATGAATTTATACCGTCCACAAATGACCAGAACAAGTCAGAGCTATCACTAGAAAGATATTCTGCCAGCTCTAATTCAATTGGAGTTGCTTCCCATTTAGCACTTACGAAACTTGTGACCGATTTCGCTTTCTTTTCATCTCTTTTAGGATTTAAATGTGCCGAGGTAACAATAACAAGGGCTAAAATTACTACCCAAACTCTAAAGCCGGAGGATGTCATTTTGTCCAGTAGAGCAAAATTATTGCTACTTAACCAATTATGACAATCTATCCTACTAAAATACTTTTATGTACAAATTAAAACACGTAATACATTTTAATTACACGTATTAAACGTGGTAAGAATGAAACTATTACTTCTTTCAAATCAGCACTAAAGGCGTTTATCACCAACCAATCAGCAGCATACATGACATTACAAAACGAATTACGTTCCGTTTCAGGAAAATATTTTGAGTAATGCTAGGATCATGGCTAAAACGCAGCAAAGTTGTATATACGGAATTACTACACCTGCTCCGCAATAGCAGCACAGAATACAGTCTGACACAAAAGAGTAGAAATTAAAAAGTGGCAATACCGTCGTGTCGTCCCTTTCTAATCAATATAAGAAAACGGGGACGTCAATACAGTATTGCCACTTTTTATTAGCAGCTAATTTTATTTAATGTTACCCCGGCACCACACGAGGAAGCGAAGTTGACCGAGGCGAAGTTGATTGTATGTAACACGAATAAAGTGAGTTCCCTTTCTTATGTACGGAGTGCGAATAGTACCGCATGATTTGGCTGACTAGTCAAGTGTGTAAAGCTGTGATTACGGTAAAGACTTCCTCACGATCAGTTCGTTTCGTTTCGTTTCGTTTCAGTTGCATTGTACCCAACCCAAACCAGCCCGTCAAACCGAATCTTGATCCAACCAACAACCTCTTCATTTTCAGGTCATTACATTTCCTTGCATCCTCTAGCCATAATATAGTAATGTTTAGAATAAAGTGAGTTTAAATTTGGCCAATTCAGTTTAGAACCGTTTCTGATTTTGCTCGCGTATGTTTTTTGTTTAACTGTTCGATGACCCGTGCAACACGAATCATGTTGTAAGAGACATCGATTAATTTAGTATCTTTAATTTTAGGTTGATGGCGTAAGTTATATAGTTCACTCTATGATTTGAATTAAAACCCGTGAAGAAACTAAAAAAGTAACTGGACTACCTACAAAATGCAGTACACTTCCGACGAAGCTTACGCTCGACTTATTAGCCATAACATGACTGTTCCACAAAGGATAAAGGTAATTGAAATTACATCAACCTTTTACTTCAGATAACTTTGACTTAAGGGTTAACTTAATACTTACGTTTGTCGTTTCTAGGCAACTGGTGACATAATGGATGATGAAGCCCAAAATGGGTTAGGGACAGGATGGGATTATGCCAATGAAAAATTCGATATGAAGGTACCTGAAAGGATATTGGTGGTTGGACAAGACCAGCATATAGGTAAATATTGCCTTGGTTATTTAGCATATGTTTTAAAAAAAAATTCAGCAGTCTCCTTCCTACCTGCAACAGCCCAAACTTGGTATGTTTCATTAATGTATTTCAGTTTTTTCTAAATTAGTAGCAGTAATGTAGTATTATTAGTAGCAGTATCGTATAGTGATCTTTCATTAGACCCCACACCATTGGATTCAGAAAACAAAATGTCAAAATCCCATGCAAAAAATATATGGTGTCATAACTTCTTCCTGCACACACAACAACAATTCAAGATGGCTCTCCTTCTTAAAAGGTCCTTCTCTAAAGCTTCATCCTGCCAAAGGAAACCTTCTGATCATCAAATTCTATATATTATGCTTATATTATTATTTTATATTACCCATTAGAACTTGCCACAAGCACTTTGCAACACAAAAATAAACTTGAACTGCCAGCATCTAAACTAAAAATACATTCAAACATTCTCTCATGTCATGGCCATAAAAATATGTAATAATGTACAGAAATTCACTGACCAATGACATAAAATTTGTCTGACATAAAATTTACTAAAATATTGAAACTATTTATTAATTTCGAAATGCATATTATACAAGAATACTATCGAATCATAAAAATAGTTGATATATGTCCCTTCCCTAGTTTTGTTATTTGAATAATCGAAAATAGGTGGAATATCATCCTCTATACAATTAAATTGTCATGCCACATCCATAGGTTAAGTATTCCGTGGATTGAACTTACTTCAGGCTGAGCATGTAACTGTTGTTTTATGTTGTTTAGGTTACAGTGAATTCTAAGAATACATACAGGTTATAATTAGGTTATCGCGGGCTAGTTTTCCGCAACTCGACGTCTTACAATGCGCCTATTTTGCGTGAAGGGTTGCTGGCACTACTCTTGCCAACCCAACTCTACCAAGCCTAGCAGTTCCTTGATGTTTCCGACGACTTCTTGGAGTGACCTCGGAGACCCGAGATGTTGTGGGCTGCAGTGTGTGTAGTCCTCATGCATCCCGTGGCCGCCATACAAACTAACCTCTGAAGTCGTTGTAGTTTAGCTACGACGGTGGTTAGCTTGGTTCGTGGCCACCATACTACTGCACCGTAGCTTAATATTGGTCTGATGACTGCCTGGTATAGCCATAGTGTGTGATCTTAGGATTAAGATCCCAAGTTCTACCTACCATTCTACGGCACTGCCAGAACGCGACTGTAGCTTTGTCAATTTTGTTGTTTAGATGGTTGCTCCAATTCAACTTGCTATCAAGTATTACCCCTAGATACTTTACCTCAGTCGACAATTGGAGCTCTGTATTGAACAGTCTGGGCAGTCGGTAGGTGCCCAGATTCCGTTTGTTGGTGAACATTACCAGTTCATTCTTTTTTGGATTGACTGTTAATTCGTTGTGGTTGCACCAGCATTCCACGATGGCTAGTGCAGAGCGGGTGACGTCACATACCGTACCTGTGTGATTGCCGCTCGTCAGTATCACTATGTCGTCAGCATATCCTACTGTGTAATAGTGATTGTCATTTAGTGTGGCAATGAGGTCGTTTACCACCATGTTCCAAAGGAGTGGTAAGAGTACGCCTCCCTGGGGACACCCCTTTGCCACCAGTGCCTGTTGTGTCTCGCCGGTTCCGAGTCTGATGACCCTCTTGCTCAGCATGTTGTTTATCCATTGTACCATAACATCATTAACACCGTATCAAGAATAAATATTTGAAACTTGTCTGTTGATGTTTGTAGTGATGTAGCTAAGACATATTGCCCGCTAGAAAATATATCGATAAATAATGAATATGATATACCAGCTTTCGCCTGCAGTTTCGTCCGTGCAAAATTATGAAAGTGACTAATGAAAGTCTGTAAAGTCTATCTGATCTGTGAGAAATATATTTCATAGCTTTTCAAGCTATGAAGCTCATGCGACTTATGCTCGGAGTTTCCTTGCGGGATCGAAGCCGAAATGATGAGAGAGATACGCAAGAGAACCAAGGTTGTAGATATAGATCTGATGGTGGCTGAGCTATCTCAGACCGTCGCCAAACTTAAGTGGTAGTGAACGGGGCACATTGCTCGTACAACCGATGGCCGTTGGGGCAGAAGGTTCTTGAGTGAAAACCGCGGATCGCCAGACGCCTGGTTGGGATCGCGGGCAGATTTTGTATGAGGGCGGCGCAAGACCGATCGTTGTGGAGAACTTTGTTGGGGGAGGCCCTCATCCAGCAGTGGACGTCTATCGGCTAATATGATGATGATGACTATTCTGGCCTAGGCAACCTCTTCGCCTCTAAATAAAATAGAATTGGCACTCATGTGCCCAAATATGACATATTAGTAAGGTGACACACATATTGTGATACAATAAACTAGAAGTTCAAAATGTATTAAATGACAGTGACAATTTTTTGTTGCATAGGTACCAAAGCTCCACCTCGGGAAATCCAGCTGGATAATGCTGTACTTCCTACTGATCCTGGAATGATTCGAGTGAACACGCCTCCACGTGTAATAACTCTTGACCAGCACTATTTTCCATCGGCTGATGACTTCGACGACGGCATGCCTAACTCACCGCCCCGGAACGTGAGACTATACAGATCACAAGCCGATGGTGCGCTGTCTCAACCACATGTTGATCTTTTCAATGACTCAACAATGACTGAATCCAGGCTTGTTTTAAGGTAAATATATTTTTTATGAATTTATAATCGAATTTACAACAGAATCGAGTGTGAGGGAAACCTGGATGACTGAAATGTGAAGGGGCAAATTTGTCCCACTTAAACGCGTATTCTCCTTACCCAGAGTTTGAGATATACAGGTATAAATAAATATCTGTCTCATTTACGGAGATGCCTCGACTTTGCGCGACCACCGGCGCGGCGGCGAGCGGTTGAGCGAGAGATCCGACCGCGGCGGCCATACGAGTGAGCGAGCGCACCGCTGCCGCTGTTGCGCAAGGTCGTGGCATCCCTGTTACGGAGGGTGCCATTGATAGACGGAGAGTGCGATTCTTAAATTAAATAAATCTGTAATTTTAGTTCGTCTTTTGGTACTATGAGCTATAGATTTTTTTACTGATGTAAATTTAATCTAATGTTTTTAGGGTTCCGTACCCAAAGGGTAAAAACGGGACCCTATTACTGAGACTTCGCTGTTCGTCCGTCCGTCCGTCCGTCCGTCTGTCATCAGGCTGTATCTCAAGAACGGTGATAGCTAGACAGTTGAAATTTCCACAGATGTATTTCTATTGCCGCTATAACAACAAATACTAAAAATAAAATAAAACAAATATTTAAGGGGGGCTCCCATACAACAAACTTGTCATAGATTATGGTACGGAACCCTTCATGCGCAAGTCGGACTCGCACTTGCCCATTTTTTACAAGCTTTTATTTACAATTTGTCGACATTTCAAATTAGTTCAAACACGAAGTACTTCGACACCAGACTAAAGTAGGTACAACATTTTAGAAAGAGTAAATTTTAATAAATAAATAATATAATAATTAGTAATCTCAGGAAAATTTTAAAAACAGTAATTACGTCCTCTTTCTAAGCGGAATACAGAAAAGTAATAAAATTGCAGTCTTAAAAATATGAAATGTTGTCAATTGCAGTTACTGAGGTGAACTAGAAAACTCCAAGAAAATAATTTATCAAAAGTATTCTTTATCTTCAAAATATAGTCTCAGTAAGAATCTGCGTGGCAATCCCATCCGGTCCTAAGTCCCTGTGCTTATTATTTACCGGCTTGATGTTATTATTTTTGCCTACAGAGATCCGACACCTCCCATGGGAGCTGGTGAAGGCCTCTCCACTGCTGAAGAGATGGTGCATTTACGGCGACAGATTGTCAAACTCAACCGACGCGTCATGTCGATTGAAGCTGAGCAATTACAAAGACAGCAAAAGGAAAAGATAGCTTATGCTATAGGTATTGCTTACTTGCTGTTCAAAGTGATTGCTTGGCTTAATAGGTCTTAAAAGTTCTACAAGTTTTTCTCAATGTAAGATGAAGAATCCAAAGTTTCTCATAGAGAGTTACTGTGTCTGTTTTTTTTTTAATGTGAAAATGTAATGCTCTGTAAATGAAATTTACCGGATCTGGTCCAATTCAAAATGAAATGACCCATTGTATTTAGAAATGTAATGTCCTGTAGGTTGACGTATTATTTAAAGAAAACGACGTTCGTTGAAAGTTTTGTTGCCTTGCCCATGATACTTTATTTGACCACTCGGGATTATTTCTGAGCACTTATTTTTATTACTATGTTATAGTATCTAACTGCATGCTTTATACTGTCATAACATAACATAACTGTAGGACTGTCATAGCTATGATGAGTGTGTCGAAGCATATCAAAATCTCAAATCCAAACAAAATAAGAACGGAGTTTAAGTGGTTTTGTTGCGATGTAAACTTAAAACGGTTATATAAAGATGTTGAGGACTTGTGTGTTTTTGATAAGCATCAATACATATTTTCTTATTCTTAGTGTTTAGGTAACTTTTTTTTATACAGTTAAATCAGTGGGCAATATAAACTATATCTTAAGCAAGCAATTTATGTTATAAGGTATATACAACATCATGTGCTCAGTGCTAACCAGAACGTTACGATTTCTTGTACAGTGATCTTATAAATTTTAGATGTACATAAATCCACCATCTTACATAAATAATGAAATCGAGTTATTGTCCTGTTAGTGTAGATTGATAAATATATATGTAATGAGTTACATTTTATCCAAATAAACATAGCAACAATAACAGATTTTTCCATTAACTTAATGTTTTGACGAATATGATGATCCCGGGTTCGATTCCCGGTATCTTCCACCACACCAGGTAAAGCTTGACCAGAAATTTATGAGAATTATCAAGAGGGCGCTATTTATTAGATTTATACGGCAACAATTTTGCAACCAATCGCAACCGCACTGTAATGACATTAGTTTAAATACCTGTCAGTTCCTATGGTAACATCGTAATATCATTAAATGGAATGCACTCTTTTCCAGACTGTTTTTCATGTAGTAAACACGTGTATACTTTATTTATAATATTACGTTCACGACTGTGAATGGTTACGGCATTTTTTGGATATTTTTAAATATTTGTCTTAAAGGAACCACCACGAATGACATTGACATTGTTGACAAACCATCATAAAATCATTGCCAGTGTAAGAAAGTAGTTCCAGTGAAATTCCGCAATATGGCGCATCCTCATATATTTACTGGTCAGGCGTTAGCTCCTTTTTCAATTTTTCTTTCAGCTTTGATCTTTGTATCAATGGTTTGAATATGTGTTCATATCCTTGTACAATTGGAAAACCTGTGCGAAATAAGTAGAGATGACAATTAAATACATCCAAAACAAAACGTAATGAATGAATGCCCATCAAACATAAACATCGGTAACTCGTGCAGTTGTACACGGAAAGCATTTCACCGTAAAATACTGTTATTTCTGTTTATCTGACATGTTTTTATCTGGATCGCGTAAGAGGGAGCGAGACAGGTATAAAACGCGAATCGCATTCTGACAGGTCACGTACTGTAGGTATTAGAAGACAGAAAAGTTGGTAAGAAGTTGCGGGTCCCTTCCCTCCCTATACCGCCGCCGAAACGGAGTCTAGCGAGTGTTCGTCCAGTGAAATCATGGGGTGTTGCCATAACACCCGCTGGACCCCGATTCGTACATTACTTATAGCGCCTAAAACTCTGCTTAACATACTGCAACTACCAAAAGAAATATTATTCGCCGCGTTCCAACGAATTGGGTTTGGGGCCACCTTAGCGAGGCCTGTGTCCCATGCATTTCGATCGGCAGCCATAGGTGGGGCAGAAAATGGGTCTGTAGCCTAGCTCCCAGCTATCGGACGTTGCCACGACTTCGGCCTTAGCGGCGCACAGGCAGGGCGGCAAGCATGCAACGCGTACCTACACCGCCCGATCCCTCTGGGCAAAAACCGCTAAATGGACATAGGCACCGCCGTGGTTCGATTCGAGTTCTACTTATGATTTTGTTTTTGTCGCTTGCCGCTGGTCGCGCTGACATAGTGTCACGTACCTAGAAGTTTAAATACCTAGGTATTCTTAGTCTTGGAAGGATATTGAAAAACAAACGTATTATGTAGCATAACATGAACTTTTTACACTTAAAAAAGGTGGAATTTATAAATTCGACTGTATGTTACGCGAATATTACACCAATTATGAATCAATTTTGTTTGTTTTGTAGATCATAGGTACTTCAGAGGCTATCCGTGGGTGTGGTCCCATATAAATTTTATCGAAATTGATAATCGCTTTTTCATATTAACACGTTCAGTCGTTCTCGAGAACACTATTTTTGCTCATTGAAGTCAGTTATTTTTTGTGAAAAAGAGATTATTATTTTTACCCGACAATGCAGTATACCTATGGGAATTCATTTTCATCGAGCAAAGGGAGAGTAGCTAGACTACGATGCACGCGACTCGTGGACGTGGTTTTGCCAAAACGCAACAGTCTATAATTATATATATCCGTGCCTGGCGTGAAGAACTTGATAACTCGACTTATACGTTTTTTTTTTTATTGGCGTAATGGCTTTCTACGGCCAAGGTTTTGTAGGAAAAAAATTGACAACTCGATATCTATGATACTTTTGAAGATATCGTCACCTGTAATATGAATTAATGTAACCGCCAAAATGACGAAATTGAGTTAAGTATACAGTTCGTCTGTAAATTTGACGATCTATCCATTGCTGTTATTAAAATTACGATATATTGAAAAAAATGTTGGTTACATTAAACAAAAATTGACCATTTTTTTTAGTTTTCTGTATTTATTTTGGTGTATGGCACAATGTTTGTAAATTACTTAATATCAGATTAACGTAACCACAAGTATTAGCCAAAGTTGAACAAAAGTCATTAATGTAAGACTCATCGGTAAATAAATGACTCTTACATTACTCAATTTAGGTAAAGCACTTTATTACCGATTGACTGTTACGTTAGCTTCAAAGCTAGATAAAACATATAAAATGGTTCTTACATTAAATGGGTAATACTTTTAGTTTTTGAATCAAATCATGTAAATAATAAGGTACATAAATGATTTACATGCTCAGATTAGATAGGTAAAAAAAAATTAAACGAGATTATAAGAAGGCAACCGTTTAAAGTGAATTATAGTCTTATCTTGTCACAAATTGTGCTTACTGCAAGCTGGGTGAATATATAATTTAGTCAGTAACATTAAAGTTTTCGTAGTTTTTAAAGCAATTGATGCCTCTTACATTATTATTTCTCTTCCCAAGCCTCGAGTGTTGACGGTTACATTAAAATTAGGTACTTAATTTAGACGGACCTGGTGCTTACGTTATTTTGTTTACCAGGAACTTTGCGACTATCTCTTTCCTTTGCAGTGTTAATAAGTAGATACCGGTGAGACGACCATACATTTGCCTGTAGGAAGCAGTTACAAACACTACCGCGTGCGTTTGTTTACGATTTGGTGTTGTGATGGATATGATAGCCACTTTAGTTTGTACCGACCAGCGATCGGATGCCGGTATTCGACTCCATACAAATACCGGTATTCAATTTCGGTATTTCGCTTATTATAACACATTTCTTTATTTTACTGAGCTAATTTCAAAGTTCTGTACCAATACTTTAATTATATGTAATGGCATTTGAAATAAAATCTGTAATATTTTTTTGTAATATTTATGAATACCGGTAACGATTCCTGGTTCCAACAATTCGTGATAAGGACAGTATTGTGCCACTGCGTTGTTATACATCAATAAGTACAGTTAAAAATTACGAGTTAAGTACATTAATCGCTTTACATCAGGCGATCCGTTTGCTCGTTTGCCCTCTACGACATAAAAAATAAATAAATAATAAATATTACACAAAAAAAACTTTCAAAATAAAGGGAAATTTGAAGCTAAGTAAGTACTATAGAAATTGTTATCACCTCAAAAGGGAGTCGTATTTCTAAGGTGGAATGAAGTTCGTCGGGATTTCCAGTATCAAATAGAAATTGATGTTTTAAACTTTTTAAAGTTAAGTTATTTATTAATTAGTTATTATACCTATACCATGTCTAATTCTCGAATTAGGTACTTTTAATTGAAACAATCTGGCTTAATGCATTTCGTTTTTAGGGAATCTCTTAAATGTCTGGTTAAACGGACTGTGAAAACTTTTTCTGTGAAAATCAGTCACTGCCACTACCATATAGCAACATGTAGGGTAGGCATAATAAAATGTATATACTTGTATATTATTTTTAGAAAACAAGACAGGAATGAATGATGGTAGTAACAGTGATATGGTGGAGGTTAGTGACATTGAGATACTCCCAATCATTTTCTTCAGTAGCTTACGTATCCAACGTAATGTCATTGTATTGATACGATGATTCAATAAAATACGTTAACTCTTTGCTTGCCCCTTGACCATTATTTTTTTCAGCCAGAGAAAGGCGTTGAGCTGGGCCATACTTTCTACTAATAACGGGACACCAATGATGCTTCATAATTTTAATATTTGTGCTTGGGTCATGGTTGTTCCTATGTATTTAAGTATATATTTATCAATTTAAGTATGTCTATCGTCGTCTAGTACCCATAACACAAGCCTTCTTGAGCTTAATTTGGGACTAGAGCGATTTGTGTGAGGTTGTCTGATATATATTTATTAATTTAATAAGTAGTTCGCGGGAAAACAGCAGCTTACAAGATATAAAAACATATATCTCTAAATCCGTTTCAGCTCTATAAGAAAGATGTCCAAGCCCAATAGCGAAGGTATTCGAAGCATTTCAGTCGAAAAATACCCCTTGACGTTCAAGTTCATAATAGTGTTGTGAGAGTGAGTTACTAATTATGTGACGAAACATTTAGTCACCAGTTTGCCAGGAAATGGTCAAATTACTAATGAAGAATCAAATAAAGATCATTTGGCTAGTTTCAGACAGGGACAAGCCTTACACTGAAAATAGGACTTAGGCTTTATAAAGACAAAATCGATTATTTAAATAAATAAATAAATAAATAGAAATATAATAATATAAATATAAATAAATTTAAACGAAATTATACAACGTAAAGCTGAAGTTAAAACGTAAGTCACTAAAATCAAAAGAAGGGATATGATGAATGGAACAGAAAGAAGGTAATAAATACGAAGAAAACTATATAGAAAGAAATAAAAAAGAAAGAGAAAAAGGGAAAGCGGAATGTGCAGTAAAAGTCGTAGGTAAAAAAGGTACATAAATATGGCATGTATTTAACGCGGCGACAAATTAATCAGATTTAGGGATTTATAAAAAATTAAAGGGGATAGCAAAAATAATAAGTTGGCGACTAATTGCGGAGACTATTAAAGTAAAAAGTAGCAGCTAAGTAATCAATTTTCGGCTTTGTTTCAATATAAACTAGCATCGAGTTATTGTTTTGGCGACTGAATTAACTAATTAAGCGGAAACATGACAGCGGATAAAAAGTTGAAAATGGCCTACTCTAATTGTTCAATGGAGATTACATATAAAATAAATCAAGGTCATAAAAAAAATACTTTGTGCGACAATTTAAGAGCTTTAATCAAAGTTGAAAATTGCATGTATAAATAATAATTTTGGTCTATAGTTTTATTTAGTGGCTCTGATTTTGGTCAATTTTTCGTCAGGTGTGATGTCATATTGACACCTATTTTTTATGATTCTATCGTATAGAATACGTTAAAATAAACGTGTTTTGTATGGACAACTTTTTTCTAAACTTAATAATTACCGAGATATGGACTCCTAAAACCGACAATATTTTTTTGGACATTGTGTCAGACTCTGCCTTAGCTCCGGCGCTGCGGGAAGTGCAGCCCTTCCGCCCTTGCGTGGCAAAGCACGGTCGCCCGTACTCCGTTCCGCAGCTTCGGCTTGTTGGTCGCCTTCGGCGACCAGCCTCAGCCGCTCCGCTCCGCACGGCTCCCGAGCTTTGTCACGGCGGGCGAGGGCTGCTCTCCCTCCGCGCCTCCGGCTTTTTATATACACTCTAGGGGTAGGGCAGACAAGACCACGTGGAATCGGGGTTGACAGCTTCGGTTCTGAGGCAAGTCTTATGATAATGCAATGCTTATTTTAGCGTAGCGTGTTTTAGCTAGATTCGGACTAAAATAAGCGTGTTTTGTATGGGCAAAACATTTTTACCTAAAAAACGCTTATCGCCGTTTTCATTAAATTATGGTTTCGAAAACTAAAAAAATAACTCCCCATTACTTTTATATAGTACCCATTTTAATATTTAAGCTGCCAGCAAATCAAAGCCCAAAATGCTTTTTTAGATGGAGACCTGTAGTTGCCACTAATATAAAGTTTGTTATCCTTCTGCTAATATTAGTCGCCAAGTCATTATTTATAGTACCTCACCTATGATTTCAGTAATCTTGTTTATTATATCTGCTACCTTAAAGTAGCTGCCATTATTTGAATTTTAAAATATCCTTAGTTTAAAGCTCATTTAATATAAATGATTGCCAAAATATTTAATCGCTGACAAGTTATTATTTTAGTTGCAAATAGTTTGCTGCTCTTTAATTTTTCTGTCGCCGCGAAAATAATAAGCCCATAAATATTGTAGGAAAGGGAGAAAGAAAAGCAAAGTGAGGAAAAACAGTAAGGAAAAGTATCAGATTGGAAAGAAAATTTAGTGTTTTTTTAATATTCTTTAAATCTAAAGGTGCCTTTACCATTATTGGTTTTTATAAACAAAAAATAAACTGTTTCCCGCTTATAAACCGATTTTTATCACGACTTACTATCCTGCCGCTAATTAACTAAAAAACAAGACATAACTCTATGTTAAACCTTATTACAATTGGATAAGTTTAAAAATTCCATAGCTGAATTTCGCTAATGTAAGTCCACGTTTTGAAAATGTGTGTCCCTTACGTTAGATTTTTTCACTTTTTTGTGAATTACTTTAAATAGTTCTTCATTTTTTGAAATCAATGTTGTGTTGTGTTAACGTAACTCCTCATTTTTGAAAAAAAATTAACGTAAGAACCACGCTATTTTCTAAACTATAATAGCAGCCTTTTTGAGACGATTATCAACTGAAAGATCTTACAAAATTAAGCTATAACTACTATACATCATTTTAATCGGATTAGGAAATAAAATGTTGCTGCACTTTTTTAAATTTGCAATTTAGTTTTTGGCTTCTCCTGAAAAATCGTCATTTGGCGGTTACCTTAATTCATATTACAAGTGACGATATGGCCTGTGACATCATATTGATATCTCGATATTTAGCGGATTTTATTTAACAAAATGAGATATCAGCGCGATGAGGCACAAAAAATATTGCATATCAACTTATCAACGTATTCTCAACAAAAAAAAAGCGTTCCTAACTTGACAAAACAAGATATTAGAATGAAGACAAGCACACTTTAACGATAACAAATGAATATATCGTTTTATCTCATTATACACAACTACCGTAAATTCATATGTCGATTTATCATTTTCAGGTTGATGGATACAGCAAATAATAAGTTGACATAATTAATTATTCATAATTTATCGAAATGTATATTTCGATTTGTCAAGTTATTCACACATCTGAGGTGTACTCTGGTACAAAGGAAAACACTGATAACTGTACATTTGTGAACATATAAACCTTAGTACAACGTGTGAAGATCCATGGGGTATAGTTAACACTGTCTTCGTTATGTATCATTCACATTACCGGTACCTTGTCAACCATCGACCAGTTTTATTTATTGGATTAGAAAAACAAAGATGTTGCCAGTTAAAAATAAGATAAATTAATCTAGTTTTTCTGTAGAATAAGTGCTTTTGCATTACTGAATTAAAGACGATTCATTTACTACAATTTATTCAATATTTTTATAACTTGTAATTTTATTTTCGTCGGGTTTCGTGACTAAAATAAAACAATTCAAACGGATTGTATCATATTTATTCATTGTTTGTGCCTTTCTGACGTATTTGGCACCGAAAATTTGTGTTTTTCTCAGTCAAAAATAGTTGCCGAAACGTCAGGAGACTCAAACAACGAACACACGCGATACAATACATTTAAATCGCCTTATATAAACAAAACAGTTGTATAGAAACGATAGAATTGTTTAATTGATACCCTATTCTATGGTGAATTATGTTGATAAGTCTAATATCTCACAAAATACAATGATTCTACCAAAATAAGTAAGATAATTGAAAAGTTTGCATAAAATTACCCTTAAATCAATTTAGACATTTCTATTATACAGAAAAACAGATTTTTAGGGATTAAATTAAAAAACATTTTCACCAATTTGGGCACTAATGTATGGGGAATAACTTGATAAGTCGATGGTGAATATGTTGATAAGTCTAATATCTCACAAAATACAATGTTTCTACCAAAATAAGTAAAATAATTGAAAAGTTTGCATAAAATTACCTATAAATCAATTTAGACGTTTCAGTTACTATGAAAAACTGATTTTTAGGAATGAAATTAAATTGATAACTTGATAAGTCGTTGGTACCTATGTTGATAAGTCTTATATCACAGAAAATAAGAGGATTTTACTAGAATACGTAAGGTAAATGAAAAGATCGCGGAAAATTATCCATAAATCAAGCTTTAAACACGAGTTAAAGATGAAAATGGATTTTGGAGAAAATGTCAAACTTTAAAATCGACGCCCTGAACAATTGCCATTTTGGACTTATCAAGTTCTTCACGCCATGCACGGATATGATGTGAAGAATACTGATCCTCGCACTACTCGTCGCTCGTCGGCACACACAGGTTTCGCTACACTTCACCCCGCTGCTGATCTGCAGTGCACATATTTTCAGGCGAAAAAGGCGTATTTCAATTTCCTTAATTGTACATTCAGTACGTGGTACAATCACGAATAAGATGCCCCTTTTTAGGGTTCCGTAGTCAACTAGGAACCCTTAGTTTCGCCATGTCCGTCTGTCCGTCCGCTTAGCTCCGTGATCATTAGTGCCAGAAAACTGAAATTTGCTATGAATATGTGTATGTATCACGCCGACAAAACGGTAAAATAAAAACTAAAAAAATTATTTATTTTCGGGTACCTCTAGAACACCTAAAATGGGGGTCATTTTTTTTTTCGTTTCAACACTAGTGTTTGGGGTGTCGTTGAATAGGTCTTTTAAAAATAATAGGTGTTCAAACATTATTTTCTGATAAAGTAATGGTTAAATCTGCGGGCCCTTCGGGGCCCTTTGCGTGATTTGGCGCTGACACGCCTCGTCCATTTGGACAAAGCGCCGAGATCTTGGGCTGGCTGTACCACTACATTACAGTGTGTGAGCTGGCAGAATGCGAATTATGTTTTATACCTGTCTCGCTCGCCAGCGTCCGCTTACCTTACGCGATCCAGATAAGAACCTCTCAGCTATCACTAATTATAAAAACGGTATAAACTCACGTAAAAATTGTCAGGAACGGCCCGACAAGAAAGACAAGACAAGAAGAGCGATTAAAAGTGCAGTGGGTCGCGAGTCGCGTAGCAGCACGGATAGCTACCCCTGATGAAGAGCTCCAAATGAGTTCGAAACATGTCGGGCCGTTCCTGACAATTTTTACGTGAGTTTATACCGTTTTTATAATTAGTAAAGATCTCTCAGCTATCACCCAAATCCGAATCGCAATCTGCGAGCTCACGCACTGACAGTATAGTATTAAAGTAGTAAGCTAATCTAATTAAAACAACCAATCTGTGTAACACGCAATATATTTCGAAAAAATACTATTAGTGTTAATACAAATTATAACTGAACTTTCAAATATCTAATGGAATTTGAAGGCTTGAGAAATATAAATTGTCTAGATTCTAAAGGAATACTGTGGTATGTAAATGTAACATATATGTAAAAATTTCTTACACATTTATTAATAAAATTGTTAATTCTTTGTTAGGGATGTGTAGGTTTGTCTTCATAAATAAAGATCACAGAGAAAAGAGGCCCGCCAAGACGTTGCGCTAACCAGGCATTCTTTACTACGGCTAACTTAAGAGAATCCACAGCAAATCTAGTATTCATCTTTTTAAAATTTGTATGGAGAGCTCTTCCCATTCCTTCCAATATAATCAAATCCACCCCTCTCATCTTCATTTCAGAACTGAGACCTGCAGAGATATAGTTTCATTAGTACAATTAACAATGGAGTAAATAATTATTCTGAATTATGTTTAATGTTATCATTACCTATGCTAATAGTTCTGAGGTCAAGACAAGGTCCTCTTTGTCCACTTGACCTGACAACTAAATCCCCCATTGCAAGTGCAGCTGATATCACAGGACAAATCAAGGCAGCCTGCTGCACAATACCCTCTAACTCCACATTTGTGACATCATTGAGAGCCGGCCACTCATTGGCACACAGTATAACTGATGTTCCCCGTAATATTAAAGCCCGTGCAAATGGCAAAACGCCTAGCACTATATCCACACCACTGTTGTCTACAAATATGGCAGCACAACGATGTACAATTGTCTGAAAGAAAAAAAAAACAATTTAATATATTATGATACTACTATGGTTTGGGACATTGACATAATAATTCCTCTTAAGAGTCGAGAGTGTACCTCTAATTTATCCAACCATTTATCTAGACCATCATAAAGCCATGGTCTGTTTTGAATTCTCTGCAAAGCTCCATAAAGTCCGCAGTCCAATATGGCAGCGACAGCCTGAGCTCCACAATCAAACATGTTGCCTGTTGATAAACAACCTGAATTAGCAAAACCATAGAATGGAGGTAGTGATCATAAGATCATGTTATCTCACCTGCTAGAACTCCTCTACACAATTCTATCCAGCGCTCTCTGTCATTAGGTATGGCATCAATTTCTGCCAATCTTGAACTAAGCATTGATAGTGCATTTTCATTATCATATTTCTTCTGTTGTTTCCATAAATCAAAGAATCCCTGAGAACGAAGGCATGTTTCGTTGATGTCAAGAAGTAATCTTATGGTCAACTGCCCATGAGCACTAAAATTATAAACAGTTATTTTAATACATCAATATTAAAAAATTACTTTACAATTAGTTTATACATATATTGTTTTAATTAACATTAGAGCTAACATTAAAATGGTAGGTAGGCATGCTAAACAGTGGCAGTTTAATTTAGTTATCTTCTGATCATGATTAAGATAAAATTTCAGTAAATAATTAGTTAATTTAGCTACAACGCATTGACAACACTATACAAATAATGGTCAGAGTATAGGAAAGGGGAAAAACTGTTTACAACACTTACAGTGGGTTAATTCTTAATTCTTTAAGGGCTTCCACGTAACACGTCTTATATTTCAGAGCTCGTATTTCGACAGTCGGATCGTCCGTATTGGCACGTGCATAATTCACATTTCTTTCCACGAGTCTTTCACAGGTGTTGAGCCAATATTCTCTCGCCTCATCATCGACTAGCAAGTCCAAAGTATCTGGATTATATTTATCTGGTTCCTGCAAAATGTGCGAGAGACCGAAGTGTTCCATTCTGGAGTCACTTTTAAAATGAGTTTTCCAGAGTGATACACTACTTAAATTACGAATCTCATTGTTTTACTTTATCACAAAGTAAATATAATATAACAACCTTTTATCTTATCAAGCCGATCTTTTTTTGTATGTTATGTATGTTTGACTACTGTTGGTTTGGTTGTTTGTTGGTTGACTCGACTGGCGGATGAGAAGGGAACCCGTTTTGTACAGCCATGTATTGTCCAGCCACGTTTTGTACAGCCACGTTTTCCGCGTCCATATGGACTCGGAAAACATGGCTGTACAAAACACGGCTGGGCAAAACGTGGCCGAGCAATATTTGTTCGGGGATGTTTTTCGAAGCCAGTTTTGTACAGGGCCGTTTTGTACGGCCATGTTTTCCGTGTACATTGGCTTCGAAAAACTGCCCTGAACATGTATTGCTCGGCCATGTTTTTCCCGGCCGTGTTTTGTACGGCCACGTTTTCCGAAGCCAAAACCAGAGACAATTTTTTGTTTCAGAGAACTGTCAAAACCTTCTAGTGTTGTTCAGTCACTAACTCAAGACATAATCGGTTTTAAGCAAAAATGCAAAAAAGGTGTTGACTGTTGACTGTGGCCTGGTGTTGTGTTGGTGCGATGCACTGATAACGACATCGACAGACTCGACCTGTGAGTATTATATTCCTTGGTCGACACTGACTGATAAGAGTGTAATAAGATAACAGTGAATGAGTGAAAACGAGCGTCGACAGCGTCGTAGTCGCCGGCTCGCCTCGCCGCAAAATAGAGAGAAATATAAACTATAGTGAATTAACGTGTAGATGTACTTACTTAGAATAAATCGAACCGAAGAGAAGAAGACGGGTATCGTAAAGCTATTAACTTTTACATATTTATGTTTTTAGTGTTAACAAACAATATCGTAGCCCTTTTTGAATGCTTTAACATTTAGCTGATGTATCGCTCTTCTCATCTGCATCAGAATACAAAATTATCCTGTTCTAAATTTCAAGCATCTCATAATTAAATACAGAGTACTTAACTCTAAATAATAGATTGTATTGTTAGTTTCATAGTACATTCTACTTCATTTCCAAACTTGTTTGTTCTACAATGTGGTTTGATGAATAATTGTATTATTGAAGAAATTAATTTGATATACCTACAAGCTAAAAATCATTACTTACACCTATATTACAAACTGAAACCTACATGGATTAATTGCATATAAATATAAATATTTTTAGTTATTATGTAATCTGATTGTTTGTTTTTGTAGGTGACTATGGGTGATTTAACAGCAGTCTTTACTGATGAATTGGTGGCAATGGTTATCAACATCAGAAGAGGTAGGTAAGTTATAATTTAATTTAAATTCATATTAGTCCAAATAATATTGGTAATTGTCACTTTACAACACCTGCACAACATCAAACATTCTATAACATCCAAATGAAATATTTACTTTATTACATTTATTTCTAAATTGTACTGACAAAGTCAAGACTTAGTAGCAGTTAACATAATGTAAATGTGGACTCCATATTTAGCTTTTTTTACCATGCATGCTTATACAAAAACTCTGTTGAAAATAGAGATGTGCCATTCTCAAGATCACTTCCTGACTTGTATGGGAAATGTTCCTGAGAATGTTCTTTCTTTCGAAATTATCTTTTTGCTAGCAATCATAAATTATATAAGTAATCATATAAGTGCAGACTGATACTGAATTCTCACAATAAAATGTGTACCTTTTAGTGTGGTTGAGTATAATTTGAGTCGCTCTATTAAAATGTGCGTGCAGTGTGAACTGACCATTAAAATACTCCTCTCCATTCCCCTTTCCAAGTTTGGCATTCATAGGTAATTGTGGGGAGTAAACACATGTCAGACTTTCTTTTGGAGACGGAGAGGAAGGTTACATTTTAGGATTTTAAACCTCAGTACTTATTCAAAGTGTTTTTTATTCTTCTTATTTGTTTTCCTAAACTAGACCCATCGTTTTGCTCTCAACATTCAATGTGTTCATCATGTATTCTAGATTGGAACTGCATTTGCAAATACTTATAGCCAGACTAGCTGTGCCCCACGGTGTTACCGGCTCATCCCACGGGAACACTAAATTTATTCGGGATGAAAAGTATCCTATGTCCTTCCCCGGGACTGAAACTATCTATATACCAAATTTCATCTAAATCGGTTCAGCTGTTTAAGCGTGAAGAGGTAACAGACAGACAGACAGACAGACACACTTTCGCATTTATAATATTAGTATGGATTAGCAAATCTGAGATGTGTACAGATTTCTCCCGTTGATATTTATACCATGGATTTTACAATCCATCTTCCTGAAAAGTAATTCTATTACAGAAATTAAAGTAAAGAAAGGGCCGATGTTAATATTGTTATGTAGGTGAATGTACCTACTTCTTGGTTCTGTAGTGTTCTCCGAATGGCGGAATGTAGTATGGTGTCGAAGTACAATTCCTGGCTTTATTGTTTTCAGATCCCACCTCGTCAACAACTTCGATATTCGGACATTGTCGAAATGCGCGTCATCCATAGATGCGCTATGCACGGACCGTGCTGAGCTGCTGGGTGAAGTGAGGAGCTCCGTCAACTTCGGCTGACTGTTTATGTGTTCCTTATCTGTCTTGTTTTATTTATATTTATGTATGTTTAAGTAGGTTTATATATATCTATTTATGTATGTGTATATCTATTGATACTTTTACTTGCTTATCTGTTGATAATTATTTTGTTTTCCCTTCCCCTTCTGCATCACCTACTCATTGTGTGATTTATACTAATCAACTCCACTACCTAAAGGTTGTCTGGAAGAGATCGCTCTTTAGCGATAAGACCGCCTGTTGTCTACCGTTACTAAAATTATTGTTCTGTATTGATTTTGTAAACTTTTTTTTTGGTGTGCAATAAAGCATTTTGTATTTGTATTTGTATTTTAATCAACCTTCCATTATCTACATTTGATATTTCAATCCCTCAATGTAGCGTATTTGGATGTGTATTGTTTCTCATCTATATGTATTTCGGTGGCCGATCGTAAAATTCGGCAGATTACGAAATTCCTAGGCATATCGTGAAACGCCGCCATTTCATGATTTGGCTAAATGACATCCGCCATATCGTTCAAACCATAACGTTTAACGATTTGCCCAATGACGTTTAGGCAGATCATGAAATTCCGCGGCATACCATGAAAGGCCGCCATTTCATGATTTGGCTAAGTAACACCCACCAGTGACGTTTAGGCAGATCAAGAAATTCCTAGGCATACTCTGGGATGGCAGCAGTTTCGTTTTTCGGCTCAAAAAAAAAACCCTAACTGTCTAGGTTCATACCAAAATTTTACAAAATTGGCTCAGCCGTTTGTGCGTGAAGAAGTAACAAACAATACACATAAAAATACTCACAAACTTTCGCCTTTATAATATTAGTGTGGTGAATCGCTCAAGACTGAGGGCTGGACCCAACCTGTGAATCAGGGGGAGTGGGTCACGCATATTATTTGATCTACCTACACCCAGCCCAAATCAAATTGTAATAAAACCAGCTGCTAAGGTCTAATATCAATACATTTTTTTTTCTGGGTCAGTTGTAACAGCCATACATCATTCTAAATTTTATAGGTATCAATGAGGTTAATTTATTGTAGAACCGACTGAATAAATACATAAATAAATATCAGACAACCTCACACCAATCGATCTAGTTTATGGGCACTAGACGACGATATACGTAGTTATATAGATAAATAAATACTTAAATACATAGAACAACCATGACCCAAGCGAGTTCATCACACAAATATTTGCCCTGGCCGAACTGAAGTTTTTACGACTGCGATAACTTTTTGAACTCTTGTTTTAAGAAACTGTGTTTAAAGCACGAAAAAATATCTTTTCAAATGTAACTCTTTGTTAAATCAGTAATATCTGCTAGCGTATAATAAATGTAGATATAAGTATATAGGAACGAAAAATGATATCCCGTGAGCGGGATTTGAACCCACATCCCCACGGTTTTCCGTGCCAAACGGGTGCATTATTACCTACTACCAATTATGCTATCAAAGCCACTAGCCCAAGCATTTCTACATGCCGCGGCATTGTAGCGCCATCTGCCGTTAAGATTATGTATTTATGTTCGGCCCGTTTGGCCCGGAAAGCCGTAGGAAACGTGGATTCAAATATTTTTAACGTTATTAAGTATAGCGGTTTATACCTATTTATGTGCTTATTTCGAACTAGGTGTGCCCGCGGCTCCGCACGCGTGGAAATCGGTCTGTGTCAGTTTTGCTTTATTAGGTACAGTTTCTTGATACCCCGCAGACAGGGCTTTCCGTACTGTCCAAATTTATTGCGATCGTGAAAGTTGTCCGAGCCACCAGGCAGCAACGTAGCAGCGATTATTCAATTAATTTTGTTGATATCCGTACCCCTTCTTTTAAACTTAGAATTAATTTGGTAAAATCCTCCCTCAGTGGCTTCATCGCAACACATTAATTTCAGCGCTATCTGTTAGTTTATCAGGGTACTCGATAGTCGTATAGTCGAGTCGTAGCACATGTTTGAAAAAAGTTTGCATCTCATTCCTAAGTAGCGCCATAAGATTCAGGTGCAAACTTAACTCAATCAAATGTAATCTACCCCCCCCCCCCCCCCCCTTTGATTGGTAAAAATTATATAGACTATACTATAATATGGCCGGGGATTTTCTCGACAGATTAATCAAGTTCTCATCAAAATCCGTTCAGCCATTTTCACTACGTGATGCGCGGTCAAACAAACAGATAAACAGACACAAATTCTAAAAACTGAAAGAACACGTTCAGTTTTTTAGGGTTCCGTAGTCAACTAGGAACCCTTATAGTTTCGCCATGTCCGTCTGTCCGTCCGCGGCTTAGCTCCGTGATCATTAGTACTAGAAAGCTGAAATTTGGCATGAGTATGTGTATGTATCACGTCGACAAAACGGTGGAAAAAAATTGTTTTTGGGTACCTCTCGAACACCTAAAGTGGGGGTGATTTTTTTTTTCGTTTTCTACACTAGTGGGGTGTCGTTGAATAGGTCTTTTAAAAATAATAGGGGTCTCCAAACATTATATTTTGATAAAGTCAGCAGTTTTATAAATAATCGTTCCGAAAATAAAAAAAAATGTGCCCCCTCTAACTTTTCAACCACGGTTCAAAAAAATATGGAAAAATTCTTAAAAATTAGGCCTTATAAGTACTTTCATTGAAAACTATATTGAACAAGATCGGTCGAGCCGTTTTTGAGTTATCGCAAAATTTCATATGTTTCTTTAAAAGGACGTAGGTTGACTTCCAGAAGGTAATAAGTAATTACAATTATTTTGGCGTGTACGACCTTTTTATAGAGCTTGAAATCTTTCTCGTAATTTAAACCTCGGGCTTATAACCGCTGTTTTAGGACCGTCTATTGTGAAGAATGAGCAACTACGGAACCCTACACTGAGCGTGGCCCGACCATGCTCTTGGCCGGTTTTCTTTCTTTCTTTCTTTAATCGATTCTAAGTATCCCCGCCAACTTTTTTCGAATATCTTCCATGTACAGACTTTCGACTCTCTTTAGCTTTACTATATGTTTAGAGACTTTACCCTCCCTGACGTTTCGGTAGCTTAACAGTTACCGTTGTCAAAGGTTGACCGACGAAAAAGCAATGTTTGTCTGTCAAAGTTAAATTTGTGAAAACTAGGTACCCATTTTATAAATCGTGTTCTGACTACCAAAATTCAGCAAATCCTACTTAAAACAAAGCTCGTAATCAATCTACAAACTAGATACGACGTTTTGAAGAGCAGTGACAGATAATTTAGTGACTTTTGGTTGTCACGGCGAAATATGAATTAAAAATAAAGGTATATACATGCCAGAAGATGTGTAAAGACCGTTACACATGTGCCAGAAGGGTATTAATTATTTTATTGAAAAATATCTACCAGCGGTCCACTAAAACTCTACAACGATTACTGAGGAGAAATAACCACCGAAAGAAGCTTGGTGCAGACTCCGGCAGAGAAGACACGGCAAAGGCACCCCTTGGAGCACCCTGTCATTTACCTTCATCTTGTGATGTCAGAATCTCGTCCACCACATCCAGTAATGCTGTGGAAGTGTTATGTCCTTTTCTAAAGCCTGATTGTCTGTCCGGTAATATACTAACAGCTTTCTAGATATTCTGTCAATTGCATGCAAACCTCTCTCTTTCTCGAGAATTTTAGATAGAAAAGGTAATAATAATAAGTATACTAGTTGGTCTTTGTAATTTAATGGATGAGGTATTTTAGGAATAGGCCGGTCTTTCGCCATTTTCCACATATCTATGAATTGTGCGTTCATTTATTAGTACTTACCTACAAGAAAAAAGGAAAAACAAAGAAACAGTTAATAAAAAGCTTAAATACTACTAACAACTACGTACAAAAACCTAAAATTAAAATAAACTAAAACAAATTCATAAAATTACTCCCCTGCGGCATGGCACCGAAAATGCTGGCAGCATTTCCTCGCTGAACAGCTATGCTGATACGTTGAGCGAGGAAGCTGCCAGCTCTTCGGTCCCCAGTGGTCACTGCAAGCCTTTTGGACAAGTCTTTGTAAAGCTTGCGGGCACTGGGACTCCATGCTAGGTCCATGGGTCTCGACCCCAAACGAATTATTATTATTTTAATTTTTTTATTTATGAATTTATTAAATTTACAATATGTGATTAACTGATTACACCTAATGTACTGGGAAATGTTACTAGCACATCTAGAGAAATGTTATCAATGCCTATAGCATTTATTTGTTGAAATTGATTTTATGATGGCCTGTCAGCATGACTATGGTAGCTAACTACCATAGTCATTCTGACAGGCCAGGTATGTCAAGACAGTGTGAGTTTACAAGGCCAGGATTTACGTCAATGTTGTCAATATAATACGATATACAATATATATTATGTATATTTACTACCACCACAAATTGTATCATGGCGCAATGCGTTTATATAGTCTGGCTAATGAAAGAAAAGACTAAAAATGGCGGCAAATTTAAAAAAAAAACAGCGTGTTGCAACACCGCGTATAACTCGATAAAACAATATTGATACTTGGTAATTTTATTTTGTATACATATTCTATTGTTACTAGTAGGTATAACGAGTACCAGATACTATGGTAAAGAAGAAAGACGTTAGCATCCATCTAATTATCTGAGAATAAATATTAGAATAGAATTTGTTACAAAATTAATCCTATGGATTTAACTAATGCGAAAATTGCACGTTGCATTAGATAATCCTTCACATTTATTTGTGAATTTCGTAAGGGTGAAGAGACACTAGTGTGGGGTGTCGTTGAATAGCTTGAATAGGTATTTTAAAAATAATAAGGGTCTACGAACATTACTTTTTGATAAAGTCCGCAGTTTTGTAAATATTCGCTCCGAAAATAAAAAAAATAGTGTTCCCCCTCTAACTTTTTCTGATTAGTACTTTCAATAAAAATCGGTCGAGCCGTTTTTGAGTAATCGCAAAATTTCATAATTTTCTTTAAAATTACGTAAGTGCCGCACGGTGTTCTTATACTTCGAACAAACACATATTAGTTAAGTGCCATACTGCATTAAAACATTTCGCTCAATCTGGCGCGTATAATCGATAATTTCCAGAAGGTAATAAGTAATTACTGTAACTTTGGCGTTTACGGCCTTTTTATAGAGCTTGAAATCTTTCTCGTAATTTTCGTCTATTCTGAAGGATGGGCAACTACGGAACCCTACACTGAGCGTGACCCGACATGCTCTTGGCCGGTTTTATTTAAGTTTGTTTAATTATGTTGTTCACCTTAGAGTTTATTCGTCATAATATTAACGAGTATATAATTTTAGGATTAAATTGGACCATAGTTGTAAGGACTGCACGGCTAGCATAACTTTGACACGAGACTCTTTCTCACGCGAGATATACTACATACCTGTCTCTATCTGTACAGTACTATTGAGATAGTGACGGATGATGCTATCTCGCGCGACATGAGTCGCGTGTCAAAGTTATGCTAGACGTGCTGGACTATAGTTGGGTAGTTTTACGCCACTGATATTTACGACATATATGCCAGCATGCTTCGGTACGTGGGTCCTGAACTGTCTTATGTTCTTTCTGAACTATATAATTCGTGCATAGATACGACAATCCGGGCCGGAGCCCCACTGCTGCGCACGCTACGCACGGACACGCTATAGGTACACGCCGCCCACGTGGGTCCATTGTTATAATATTGGTATCAGTGACGTCATTTCGTGCGCAGCGTGCTCGTGCACAACTGTGGAAGTATCTACCTTCATTTTCATACAAAGCGTTTTGTTACCCACGTGTGTAGCTCGACCGTGCGCACAGTGGGGGACCGGCTTTATCTTAAAAGCCTTAAAAAAGCGCTTAAAGGCAAAGGCTCCAAAACCACCCTATATTCGTATCGGCCCATATCTCTAACTAGTACTTTACTTGCTATTAGCAAAATTATTAGAAGTCGGACTTAACGATCGACTGCTGTCTTTCTGGATACCACAAATCTACCCTTTCGGATAGACAATTCCTATACCGCCACGGCGATCGACAACCGACTTACTGCACAGTACTAAAGTCTGGCTAGCCAAATAATATTGACAGATATTTCCGTGTGGCATCACCAATAGTCTATGATATAAACAAATTAGTAGGTGGGTTCTCTATAAATAATTTTGATACTTTATGTACTAGTTCTAACATTTCGATTGAGTTGAAATTTGGCATAGTATTTTTTGGTGATGGATTAATATTATGGTATTATCAAGCTAGGTCTTTTTACACTACATACCTATAATATAATTTTTCGCCTTGTATATGGTTAGAAAGTGTAAACATATGTGTTTATCGTAGACTGTACTGCTAGTTTGGTGAATAGAGACTAAACAACTAGGATGGTTAGTGCGTGTTTAAAATGCAAAATGCACAATCACCTTCCTCCGCAGCCGCCGCCATATTGAAAAAAGCTTTTATGTTCGTTTAGATCTGTTCTTCCACTCTGATCAACAAAACAGACCAACTGAAACAGGTCAACTATTTTTGTATCCCAACGGCTCAACTATTTGGTTGGTTCGATAGGTATTTTTAGGGTTCCGTACCTCAAAAGGAAAAAACGGAACCCTTATAGGATCACTTTGTTGTCCGTCTGTCCGTCCGTCCGTCCGTCTGTCAAGACCCTTTTTCTCAGGAACGCGTGGAGGTATGAAGCTGAAATTTATATCAATTACTCAAGTCTACTGTCCCTTGAAGCTGTGAAAAAAATCAAACTTCTAAGCCAACGCAATCAAAAGATACAGCCGTTTATGCCGCAAATTTTCGACACTTGCAAGGGAATCAAAACCTACAGGGTGCTTCCCGTGAACTCAGAATCTTGAAATTTGGTACGAAGCAACGTCTTATAGCATAGATAAAGGAAAAATTACGAAAACCATAAATTTTTTGTTACATCACATAATAATATATATTTTTTTAATAATTTTAAACTTACTACCCATTTCCTCATAAACGCGTAGAGGTATTAAATTGAAATTCATACCAAATACTCAGGTCTATAATACCTTTAAGCTGTAACAAAATCAAACTTCTATGTTAACGCAATCAAAAGAAACAGCAATTTAAGCTGCATATTTTGAAACTCGCAAGTACTCGCAAGGGAATCAAAACCTAAAGGGTACTTCCAGTCGACCTAGAATCTTGAAATTTGGCATGAAGCAACGTTTTATAGCACACATAAAGGAAAAATTCCGAAAACCTTAAATTTTTAGTTACATTACAAAATATATATTTTTTAATAAATATAAAAAATAAAAATACCATAGTTATGACTCGATTGTCGTAATGAACGAACTTTGTAAACCTTGCAGGTTTGTACGGAACCCTCGGTGCGCGAGTCCGACTCGCACTTGGCCGGTTTTTTTGTATATTTATAAATGTTTCCTGTCTATACAACCATCTTTTCTTACCGGTGTTGGCCTGGCCATTAGCAATAAATCCCGATCTAGTCCCAAATTAAGCTCAAGAAGGCTTGTGTTATGGGTACTAGACGACGATATACAATTATACATACTTATATAGATATAAATATATACTTAAATACATAGAACAACCTTGACCCAAGCACAAATATTCGAGTTCATCACACAAATATTTGCCCGGGCCAGGATTCGAACCCGGGACCGCCGGCTCAGTAGGCAAGTGCTTATTACAAACTGAGCCAACCGCGTCGGCATTGAGCATTGAGTCATATTTGAGTTGTAAGACTATTTTCCTGCAATATTTTGTCAAATGTTTGTGGATAAACATGGAGGCGTGTGAAAAAAATGGCGGAAAAATAATCCTTTATGATCATTATCAGTATTCTAAAGTCCGGGTCAAAAAGTAGACCATGTTATTAACTGACTTCAAAAAAGGAGGAGGTTCTCAATTCGAACTAATATTTTTTTTTTTCTATGTATGTTAGGTACTCGATATCTCCGAGAATCGTGAACCGATTTTCAATTTTTTTTTTTTAATCGAAAGGGTATAACTCAGAGTTGGTCCCGTTGGCACTAAGTCGGGATCTGATGATGGAATCTTGGAGAAATCGAGGGAACTCTTCAAATGTTATAGGGACATGTACGGCGCTTTCGGTAATTTATTGATAAAGTCAAGAATTTACATTCAGTAAATAGGATTTGGTGTAAGGAAACTGATGATGAACACACGTACGAATCACTAAAAAGCAAAAAAAAAAAAAAATTAACAAAAAAAAGAACCGACTTCAGTAAAACTAAAAAGCCAACAATAACCCGTTCAAGTACCTACAGATTACATTTGACTCACCCTTCGAAGTCGGTGCCAAACCTCGCGTAAACTATGATATATAAATATAAGAACTGAGTGGTTTGGGATCGACTTCGAAGGGTGAGTCAAATGTAATCTGTACTTGAACGGGTTATTGTTGGCTTTTTAGTTTTACTGAAGTCGGTTCTTTTTTTGTTAAAATTTTTTTTTTAGGTGCACAAACTACAAGCAAATCAAATGCAAAAAAAAACCGGCCAAGTGCGAGTCTGACTCGCGCACCGAGGGTTCCGTACAAACTTTCACTCATTCCATCTTAATTGGCCTGTTTGAGTTAAGTTTGCACCTGAAAATCATGGCGCCGCATACAAACGAGGTGCAAACTTCACGCAACCGAGTTCTCCAAATATGATGTTTGAAAAGGACATAAGTGTTTGTAGCATGTGAAGATACGTTACCAAATTTCATAGTTCTAGGTCATCGGGAAGTACCCTATCATTTTGATTCCCTTGAAAGTGTCGAAATGTAGGTACGTTTTTTGCGACATAAACGGCCGTATCTTTTTTTCACGTTAAGTTTGATTTTTTCACAGTTTCAAGGGACCGTAGACCTGAGTATATATGGTGTTAATTTCAACTCGATACCTCCACGCGTTCTCAAGATAAAGGGTCTTGACAGACAGACAGACAGACAGACAGACGGACAACAAAGTGATCCCATAAGGGTTCCGCTTTTTCCGATTGAGGTACGGAAACCTTAAAAAATAATTTCTCCAGTTACGTTGGGAATATTTTTTTCACAAAATAAGTATGTGATCAGCCAGTTGGTTCGATACGAATAAACGGCTACTTGGAGTTCCAATCTGTACAATTGGTTGATCCGTTCAGTTGATCGGAGTGGAAGAACAGGTTTAGGTGCATTTTAACTTAGAAAAATTATAGGTATTTCATTCTCTACAGCATTGCCTCAGCTCTAAACAAGCTAGAATGCTCCTAAACGAAAATATAAGCAGAAATCTGAAGAAATTGTCAGTTTTTTCAATAAGGCGGTTGGCGTGGAGGATGGGGAATTGTGCATTTTGCATTTTAAACACTTACTGACCATCCTAGACAACATAATATAAAAAAATCATAACTGCCGAACCGTTTGTAAGGTAAAACCCCTTAATTCACTGGATTTTGTACATAGTGGTGCAAAATTATGTGAGCTGACTATGAGTGCATGTCAACATTTATTTGCACTTTAACTTATGTATTTTGTGCAATAAATTTTAAATAAATAAATAAATAAAAGAGTGACCATCCACAGATTTTTTAAATTTCCCGCCAAAACTTTGAGTAATATTTCATTAGCCAGACTATACTTACAATAGTGAAGTGTAATGGCAGGTGCTGAGCGCGCGCGAGGCCGGGCTATAAGTGGTACCTAATGGTGTGCTGCGACCTCTCGCGCGCTTTTGATACCGCTAATCACCGCCTTTACCTATCGCACAACAAATTACGACACTATGGAGTTCGTGGCCCGGCTCTGGAATAATGTATTTTATGTTAGACAGATGGCAAGTGGTTCGTCGGTGACGGTGGCCGCGTTAAGTCTGAGGAAATGAAATGCTTACTTGTGTACCAAAAGATCATGGATCTCCAGGATCATGCCTCTCGAACACACTTTTCAGTATCCTTCTGAACGACCTTCCACTGGCCGTGAAATGTTGTAATATCTATTTGTACGCTGATGACCGTAACGGCTGTTGTCACCGGCGCTTCTCTTCAACAGCTAGAAGCGAACGTGAACAGCACACTTAACTTAACCAACTAATTCAGTGGTTCGATGCTAACGGTTTAGCCCTCAACAGTAGTAAGACTCTATATGACGTGCAGCCTAATGGTCATGTGACCCAGCCGTTGAGGACATGCGCCGGTGACGAATCTGTGAAGCAAGTATCTGAAACAAAGCTCCTAGGCTTCTCAATCGACAGTGGTCTGCGGTGGGATACGCACATCGTCAGGAGCTGTTGCATAGTGCACGCTCTTATCTCGTATGGTACGGAACTCTGGGCCGGAGCGGCGGGCTAACATAAGGGTTTTTGTGACGCAAAAACGGGCCGTTCGAGCGATAGCCGGTGTTCCTGACGACGTCTCTGCTCGCGAATACTTTAGACAATACAGTACCTATACTAACACTACTAATCCAACAGGTGGCCATATTGACATACGCAAACAGGGCGGAGTTTGCGACAAAACAGGCAAATCAAACAGTAAATACTTCCTGCGTAGCAATAAGAAAGCGGGCCGGTTCGCCCCCGTGTCCCAAAGTTGTTCAAGATTAGGTTGTGCAAGATTATAAAGTTGTTCATGAACAACTTTATAATCGCGGACACACAATTATACGGATCGAACCTCTTTTATTGACGTTGGTCAATATACCAACACCTTCTCCTAAGTATTACAAATAGGTAAGTACTTTTCCGAAACCGCATCAAAATCGGTTCAGCCAAAGGTCAAACTGAGTGAGAACCTCTTTTTTCGAACTCGGTTAGTAAAAGTATACCCGTCGAAGTTGAGCGTAACAGGTGCTATATGCTATTCGTCCAACCTCAGAGACATAATTTTATGACCAGACATTGGATGATAATTATACTAGCGATCTGGTAATGAAAAAATCAATAGGCATGCAGACTTTTTTTTTTGGGATGTCAATCGATTCTATTTTTTATTGGGATCAAATGTCTATATGGGACTACCTACACAGACTGCTCTAAAAGACAGAAATGACCGTCAAAGTTCAACATTCCTACATCGCACTAAAAAAACGCTCCATACAGATGGCTTACCTGCATATATGACGTCATCTGTGGATTGGGTACCAGTATTTGTATAGAGAAAATAATCAGTTCATCATGAAAAAGTGCATTTAAGTAATGGTTGTCATACAATTACTGTTTTGTTAAATTATGATTCTTAAACGGCTAAAGAAAGAATCATTCTACGCGAGCGAAGTCGCGTGCTCAGCTAGTATGTAGGTATAAAACCCGCTCGACCTTCCGATCCGATCCGATTTATCGGAAGCAATCGGATAATGTGTAGTGCAATCAATTCTTGATACATCTTGTAGCGTTAAAAATCGCTACATGTTTATTCTTAACTGTGGTAGCTAGCCGTTATTGCTTATATCGCCATCTGGACAATTTTGTCGGTATAAACTTGTGCAAGTGTTGACGTCTTTTTAGGTCTAGATAATGGTTTTGCTACGAGCTAATATCACGCTTGGTAGTTTCGGCTACGATGTGCAGGTGGAGTTATTATTAAACCTCATGGCTTGCTGTTGCATGAGCTGACGATATGCAAGGAGTTTTTTTATAACCTTTTTGTTCAGCGGATTTCTTTTTATTATTTAAAATTCATATTGAGAGCGTGTTTTATTTTGTCAGCGTGTCAATTTTGTTTCTGGATTCATGGTAAAATGGTGTGTTTACACCTGAAGAGCTAAATATCAGTGTTTTTGGACTGTGTAGTGGTCTGTTTATTAATTCTGTGGTTGCGCTGATGAGCGTCTGTTGTTTGTGCGAGGAATATGAACTTGTAATTTGAGATATCCACCCGGAGATGCTATATCTTGTGATTGTGTGTTCAGGTGAGTTGTGCCGTCTACTGCGCTTCCAATTCCTTCTTGCGTGATCCGTTTTCGTATGCCTATATTGTAAATTTTGTGATTTCTTTTCAGGTTCCAATTTTTCTCTAAAAAGGGGGTTTTCGGAATCTTAAAGCCAGTTCACTCTCCTGGACTGGGTAAGTTTCATATTATTCTATTTGGTTCTTTAGTGGCGTAACAGTTTGCTTGTAAGGACTAGTATTTACCTTCTTAAATATTCCGTAGCTTCCGGTTACGGGCTGATCATCTCAGGCCTTGCGCCCTATTTCGGCGTGCTACTCCGAATGCGGTGTTCGGCTGGCCTGGAGGCTGTTGCCAGCGGCTCTATTACCGCGCGCAACTCTCGGCTTGGTTGAAGACAGATACCAACGGCTGCGACCAACCATCGGGACATTCGTGGGTCACAACTCACAACCATGGTTTATTTACGCGTGGAACGCCATACGTAATATTTATAGCATTTAAGGCTAGGAGCATAGTAGTTTATTGTTTACATTTTGATAACTTAAAGTGCAGGTTTGACTTTTATTGTTGGAAATTTTCTCCAAATTCCAAAGCTACCTCTATGTCGGGTGATGTTGTGGGTGGAGAGGGATCCGCCTTGGACTATTCTTCAAGTAAACTCTAATTACATGGTGAACTAACGTTTTATTCAGTGAGATTTCAATTTACTAAAATTATTACATGTTGCTGCGTGTGAGTGGTAACGACGACGACATTCGACCGGAACCACAGATCTTAAATATGGCTAGTGTTGCCATGTTGGCATAGACTAAAGAAGAGGTGCGTTCGAGATTCACAACATCCTCTGAACCGCAAAAACAAACTGAGACATGGCCACACTAACTCTATTTTTGGCTCTACATTGACTCTATGTTCGACTCTACATCGACTCTATGTTAGCTCTACATTGACTCTACGTTAGCTCTACATTGACTCTATATTTTACAATACTCTATGTTGACTCTACATTAGTTCACTGGTCAGAATTTTAATTTACAATTTGAAAAAAAGTTCAATATAGTCAACATGCAAGGATTTATGACTCTTTAATTAGTCCATGTCAATATTTAAATAATACTAATCAAAGATTTACAATTTGAAACAAATTCAATATAGTCAACATGCCAGAATTATTTATCACTCTATAATAAGTAGAGTTGTCAATGTCAACACACAAATAATAGTCTTATTAAAAGGTTTACAATTTGAAACAAGCTTTATATCATTCAATATGCAATTATGATTCTTTATCTTATAAAGCTTGTTAATGTCAACATTCAAAATACTTAGGCTTAACACTTGAGTACAGTCAGCATCAAAATAATATTCTAATAATTATGGTTAAGTTTAAACATTCAGTGCAAGATTCACGTTACCAATTAATTATTATTGTGTATAATAGTCATAATAAAATTGTATACAAAAAATATAAATAACATTAGTGTAGTATGCCTTCCTATACTTGATATAGGACTTTACACCATACACTAACAATATAAATGTATAATGTCACATTTTTAAAACATATATGCGTACCATGAGTACTTATCACAAATTATCACCAATAAAATATAAATTCAGTGTCACAGTGGTGAATAATAAAAATGTAAAAGGTAAAAAATAGTTATTGATGGCGATGTCTATCGCTGACATGTTATGAAGTACATCTTACTGTAACCAAGCTTTTAATGATTACATGTTAGTTACAAATTATATTATTTTCATTATTGTTTAAAGCTTTATGTTTATCACATGTCATTTTAAAATATAATGTATAAAATAAAATTACTGTGGCAAAAAAAAAATACTTTCAATGAAATATCATAACGAATTTATTTCTATATAGACTGAGCTTTTAATAATTGGGTTTCGTATTAAAATATGAAAACTACGTCAGTCAAGAAATCGTCGCGGTATTTTTACGATCCTACCGAGCCTAGTGGAAGCAATGGATGGCTGTGATTCACTACTCACTTGCTGCGGGGTCTCGTCCGATCTGCGAGGTACACCTGCCTCTAAGTCACAGTTAGAGTGCGAGTGTAGGTCGATTTTCTCAGGCTCGCCCTTACCTTTGTCAGTAGTGGATATCAGCCACCCGTCAGATGCTGCCGACAGCTCCAAAGGATACAGTCGTTGGCACGCTCTCGTTTTCTCGCCTGTCGCGGTTTTCACTCTCGCTACCCTCGTCAGTCCATCAGAACCTGAAACCAATTCTTTGATGATACCTAAAGGCCACTGAAGGCGACTCGACTCTGCCTCCACCAGCACCACGTCACCAACTGCCGGAAAATCAGCTTTACATTTATTCCTGCTAAGAAGTAATGACAAATATTCCTTTTTGAATCTCTGACGAAAGTCTGAACGTAACTTTTCCATATATTGGAGTCTGACATTCAAGCCTTTTGCGTCAATCTGATCCAAGTCTGGTGTTCCTGCGGTAGGCAAAGAGTGTAAAAATGTCATTGGAGTGAGAGGCCGTAAGGCGTCATCGTCTGCTGTTACATATGTCAGAGGGCGGCTATTCACGACAGCTTCTATTTCGCATAACACAGTGGATAGCTCTGTATGGGTCACTGAAGCCTTACCCAGTATGCGACGTAGCATCTCCTTCACTACCCGAATTAGTCGCTCCCACCAGCCACCCCACCACGGGGATGCCGGGGGTAAAAATTTCCATTTTATGGGCTGGAGACTAGTTGCAGTTTCAGCCTGTATATCCGTCCAGTTTACCTCTTTTAGTAGATTTGCTGCGCCCTGAAAATTAGTACCTTGATCTGTGTAGATTGTACTGACTCGTCCTCTCCTCGCTATGAATCGACGGAGGGCCATCAGGAACGATGCAGTTGATATGGAATCTACTATTTCTAGGTGCACCGCTCTGTATGTTGCGCATGTAAACAATACTATCCAGCACTTACTTTGGTCTCGCAGATATAGTGGTCCGGCCAGATCAATTCCTGTCGTTTGAAAGACAGTTTTATTTTCTATTCTGTCTATTGGCAACGGAGCTTCTGGTATTCTATAATGTTTACTTTTCTGCTTTTTACATATAACGCAATTTGAAACTGTTTTCTTAACGAGTCGTCTAGCGTTTAAAATCCAGTAGGTTTCTCTAAGGCTGGATAATAGTGTTGTTGTACCTGCATGCTTCAGTTTCTTGTGTGTTTGTTCTACAAGCCGTTGCACAATTTCATGTCTTCCAGGTAAAAGTATTGGATTCACAAAAGCTGCTGTTTCATGACATAAATCCAGTCTTGTCTTCACTCGAATAATCCCGTTCTCGTCCACTCTAGTGTTTATGTTTTTGGGAAGTGTCTCCTCTGTGAAACTTTCTCGCTGTATTAATTTTTGTAGAGATTTCTCTGCATACAAATATTCCTCGTTACTTATGTCGTTTTGTAGATCAATTTCTCTCCTTCTTGAGCTCATGCGCAGTATCCAGGCAATCACTCTCACAATTCGATTGTATTTAGAGAAGTACATTAGTTTTGAGCTAAAAGGAGGCGTGACAATGTCCAGATTAACAGCTGATTGAAGCTTTTCCTCTGCTCGAATCGTTTTCTCCTTTTCTTCATCTACAATCGGGCTTGATACAGGCCACTCTTTTTCTGGTCGTCTCATCCATGCTGGTCCCTCCAACCAACGGCTCTCGATGAACTTTTTAACATTACAACCTCTCGAAGGTAAGTCGGCCGGATTTAATTCACCAGGGATGTGATGCCAGTCATTTATATTTGTATTTTCAGAGATCTCCTTCACTCTGTTGCTTACAAATGGCTTCCATGTGTTCCTTTGTTTTAACCATGCAAGCGTTACTGCTGAATCAGTCCAGAAATATGTTTTATAATTTTCACACCTGTTTAGGAGTCCCGAGTTGATAACTTCTTTGTACAGTCTTGATGCGATTACCGCTGCCATTAATTCCTTGCGGGGCAGTGACATATTGGCTGGGCAAACTCGACTTTTCGCTATCACAACCTGCACCTCTATATTCTCATTATGCTGTGTTCTTAGGTAGGTGCATGCAGCATAAGATTTTTCGCTCGCATCACAGCATATATGCAGAGTTACGTCACATTGCTCCAATGGCGCCACGCTTAAACGTCTCGGTACCTTACAAGCTTTCAGTAGATGTAGCGTTGAGAACCATTGTTTGAACTCCTTGGCTAATTCATCAGATATTTCAGTGTCCCAAGAATATTTCTTTTCCCAGACCCGTTGTAGGATTTGTTTGGGCACAATGGTTACAGCAGAAATTATTCCAAGCGGGTCGAAAGCTTGCTGTGCTACTGATAGTATGTACCTTTTTGTTATTTTGACAGGTGTCTTGTTCTCTTTTGGCATGTTACAGCATATAGTGTCTTGCTCTGTATTCCAGGTCATGCCAAGCACAAGCGCCTCTTCCACAGTATTCTTTCCGGGAGCAGTGATCCATTCTCGCAGGTTGAATTTTGCTGTCTGCATTATTTCCTTTGACTGTAAAATAAATTTATTCATCTCATCGAGTGTATCAAAACTGGCTATACAGTTGTCCACATAAAATGACTGTTTTAGTTTTTGTGCCGTTTCTTTGTAGTTTCTATCACAATTATCTAAATGAAAATTAATTGTTGCCATCAATAAGAAACTGCTGCAATTTATTCCAAAAACTACTCTATTGTGCTGATAAACAATTATTTCATCACGTTTGTCAGGATTCCTCCACCACAGAAATTTTAGATAATTACGGTCCGCTTTACATAAAGACAGTTGCAAAAACGCTTTAGCAATATCTGCTGTCACTCCATAGGCGCCTTTCCTAAATAGAATTAACAGTTTAGGTATTAATTCCAACATGTTGGTATCTTTTTCCAGGCAGTCGTTTAATGATAAACCTGACTGGCTTTTCAGTGAAGCATGAAATACAGGACGTACTCTAGTGGTAGAACTCGACTCCTTCACGACGGGGTGATGAGCTAGATAATGACCGTTGTTATTGTCATCGCTTTTCAGCTCTGTTATGTAACCTTCCTCTTTCCAATCTTGGAAAATATTATTATAATTATGAAGGTTACCTGTTTGTAATAACTTCCTTGTAGTACTATCCAGTCTCTTCTTTGCTATCTCATAGTTTGTTCCAGGTTCGGGACATCCCTCCTTCCACAGCAAAGACATTTCGTAGCGGCCCGCGTCATTGACTGAAATATTATCATTAAACGAAATTAATATCTCTTTATTTGCCACTTCTTTTGTTTGCTTACTATAGGGGTCCTGTATGCCTAGCAATTCTATGCTCCATAAATCAGAGACATCTGGTGGTGGCGCCTTAAATACACATAAAGATGTGTTCGTGATTGTGCCACCTGATTGATTCACCGGCCCTTGTATGGTCCAACCTAATTTGGTCTCTATTCCTATCAAATTATCATTGAAAGAAACCATATTATTCGTTATGATGGACCCTATGTAATCTGAGCCAATTAAAAGACCTACATCATTCTCAGGGAAATTGAGATCACTAATAACAATATTGAGGTCCTTCAATTTTTGTATAATGGTTTGGTCCCTTAGCTTTGGTAGGTGTCCACATATATTGGCCTCCTCCAATGCAATGATCTTAGTTGTAAATGATTTGTTCAGATCACTCACCTGTAGTTCATAGCATTTGTGTACCTTCGTGGGCCTAGATTCACCTCCAAATAATGTTTGACCGATACTTTCTGCCCCACTTTCCTTCATCTTCAATGCTTTCACCACAGAACTCTTGACGTAGGACCGCTGAGCGCCGGAATCAACCAGTGCCCTCACCTTCTTAGTAACATTATTGTAGGTGATGTTGACCGCTACCGTCTGTAAAAGAGTTTCATTAGTCTTGCGAGTGACAAGCATAGTACTATCCTTATTATGTATCGTGGGACATAATATAACATTATGTTTCTTCTGGCAAACGATGCATTTTACAAATGCCTTGCATTTGTTTGCCATATGGCCTCTCCTCAAACATATGTAACAGCATCCCGATCTCTTTATTGCCTCCTTCTTTTTGTCCAATGACATGGTATTAGCCTTATTACACTGAAATATTAAATGATTGCTTTTACCACACAAACAACAGTTGCTAAGAATATCATGATCCTTACCTGTTTTATTTGTGCTTACGTTGGACACAATGCAGGCTGCCGTTGGGATGCTGGTCTCGGTGCAGAGGAGTCGCTTGGGGTCGTCGTTACTACTAGGGATACTGTGATTTAAGAAATTAGACCTAGCCAATTTAATGCTTTCATTAGACTCTATTTCACGATTAAAAAATTCCAAAAGAGGAGTTAATTGTTTAGAATTTTGACTTCTATTCCACGCTACAAGTACAGCTTCTGGGAGAGCAGATTCAACCAGCGGATATAAAATAGTTTCATATTTAGTTTTTGTTACACCCAGTGACTCTAAACATAGTAATGAGCTAGTTAATTTGTCATACAAAACTTTCATGTTTAAATGAGAATGCTTTTGATCCAAAATTAAATTAATTATTTCTCTAATATATATCTGTATAAGCACATCTTCGCGGGCGAATCTTGCTTTCAGCTGCTCGATCACCTTGCTGTAGTTGCTCGCCGAGGGCGGGAAGCTCTCCGCCATGGACCTCGCACTCGAACCTTCTTTAAGCGATTGAAGCAAATACTGGAACTTGTCCTCCTCTTGCATATGTGTAGACTCGTGTATCTTTTTAAATTGGTTCCAGAATGCTAACCAGTTCTTAGGATCGTCGTCAAACTTCCTAAGTTCCAACTTCGGCAAGTTGAGGTTATGTATGGCGGATGACGGCGTCAACGTGGCATTGTCCGCATTCTTCGTGAACTTCGAAGTCATAACGTTGCTTAATATGTGTTTAATTTCAAAATACTGACGTTTGTAATTTTCAACTAGGTCAACTTCTTCAGAGAATTCTGTTTCAACGTAATTATTCAACATTTCCGCTTGAATTGTTGAATCCAGCTTGTTCAGTTTGCTGAATGTATCCTCCAGATAATTAAATTCCACGACGGCATTACCATGTTCGTTGTTATTAATATGGTTCTTAAATGTAGAAATTGTTCTTGTTAATACTCGACGGACGTGATCCCTCTCGTTTTTGGCTTTGTTCAACAAAAATTCTGCGTTGGTAGCCATTTGTAAAATGTAAGGAAAACGTACTTACGTTTCGTTTTCGTGTTTCCTTGCGGTTCTTTAAATTTTATCACGGTCGCCAGTTGTTGTGGGTGGAGAGGGATCCGCCTTGGACTATTCTTCAAGTAAACTCTAATTACATGGTGAACTAACGTTTTATTCAGTGAGATTTCAATTTACTAAAATTATTACATGTTGCTGCGTGTGAGTGGTAACGACGACGACATTCGACCGGAACCACAGATCTTAAATATGGCTAGTGTTGCCATGTTGGCATAGACTAAAGAAGAGGTGCGTTCGAGATTCACAACAGGTGAACTATCTTTTTAATCGTTCATTTTTCGGCTAAGCTCACCCATTTTCATCTCATTTCACCACGCCTCACCACCTTTTAGTGACCTACGCCGATCATATGAAGGTGTAGATACGTACGGAGTTTTCACTTGGATCTGGAACCACTTAAAACCTTTCTTTTCAACAATAATTACGTCTATGCAAACTGCGTCCTGCAGATCTGGTTATACCGAATACATTATATTTTAGCCTGTGCGAACAAACTGTGAGTGTTTCTTTGTGACCTGCCTTTAGCAGGTCCGTGCTTTGTCGTTGTGAACTTGTTATTATCGGTGTTAGTTATTTTTTTTTGTCATCTAATTTAAACAAATTCGGCTCTTTATGAAAATAAAATTTTAACGTGAAAGCTACGCCTTATTTATTTAACAAATTAAGTGATATGTAGTAGTTGTTTTGCAGCAATCTCTGAGTTGTGGCAAGTGTCTGAAACTGCCCATTATCCACCCAGGTTAGGTAACTTGTCAGGTAAACCACAAAATATTTTCAGTAAAAAAAATGCTTACTAGGTTTTGCTCTGCCTATGCTCCATTGGGCATATCGAAAATATAATAAGCTATCGCGGTACCACATTGCAATGTGTAGGTAGGTATAGTTTATCCGGAATTCTAAGATCAAATTATATCAAACTGGCACAAGTGAAAAACGACCTTAAGTTGACATTTATACGGTTGTTTGTACCTTGTGCCAAAGTGACTTAATTTAATCTTAGAAATTGGACATAGTACCTAGTTTAGTTTATACGGAACTAATTTCGATATCAGAGTATATAAGTACAGTTTTTTCACAACTTACGCGTAGCGATCAATCCAGTAAAACAATTATAAAACATTCAATATACTTACTCTATGACCTGGAGATATAGCTATGGTATTGGCGGAAATCGTTGGCTACTATTACCTACTGGCAAACAAAATAGGATACAAATTATAAATAATGACACAAAGGTAAATTAAGAAAGAAAAATTGAATGCGATCTACTACAATCGAAGCGGGGTTTGAACCCGCGACCTCTGCGTTTCCGGCGCATTGCTCTCCCAACTGAGCTATTCGACCGCTACGTCAGTCACACCAAATCTTTCATCCCTTAATCCTTTACGCTACTGGAGCGCCCTCTGTGTCATATGTTTTTTGAAATGCTTATTGCGCATTAGCCATACCCTAGGATAATAAGCATTTCAAAAAACATATGACACAGAGGGCGCTCCAGTAGCGTAAAGGATTAAGGGATGAAAGATTTGGTGTGACTGACGTAGCGGTCGAATAGCTCAGTTGGGAGAGCAATGCGCCGGAAACGCAGAGGTCGCGGGTTCAAACCCCGCTTCGATTGTAGTAGATCGCATTCAATTTTTCTTTCTTAATTTACCTTTGTGTCATTATTTATAAAAATAAAAATGTGGTATTACCACATAAAAATATGAATCGATAAAAAGATTCTATACAAATATTTAGGATACAAATTGCCTGGATAGCAGACTAACCCAAGCAAACAAGTCCCCGTGATTTGTATACTATGGAGAATTGTAGTTCTACAAAGTAACCGCTAGGGGCGCTGTACTATTCTCCACACGAATCGTTTACGCTGTCGCTAGCGATCACGGTCACGTTAGGTAACTCATGGTAAGGGTACTGAAATGCTAAGTTACAAAGGTACTGCAGATAGCCGGTCTCAGTGAGGTGCGCATTTGCGCAGGAATACCTACTAAAAAACTTCTAGAAGCCCCACACTGCTTCATTTGTAAAAGGTTTCGAGGTTCATCTCTGCAGCACTAACCACCTACCTTAATATTTTACTTTTTACAAATTTATTGTATAAAAACCTATCCTAAGAAATGTAAATATAATAAATATCAGACAAGCTCACATAAATCGATCTAGTCCCAAATGAAGCTCAAGAAAGTGTTTTACGGGTACTAGACGATTAAATAATTATAACGATTAAATAATAATAATTTTTATCTTGATTTTGTATAGCATATTTTTTATTAGATATTAAGCTGTTTCTGCAAAACATTGCATGAAGATTGCAATGCCCTTACAGGGTGTCATGTTAGGTATAGATAATCTTTAGAATTAAGACATATGTACACTATATGAAAGCAATAAACATCTACCTATCTAAATATATATTTATTACAACCATGACCCTCATCCCTCATGGGACTCATGAGGCGGCTAAGAGTCACGCAACGTGCAATGGAAAGGGCAATGCTCGGAGTTTCTTTGCGCGATAGAATCAGAAATGAATATCCACAGAAGAACCAAGGTACCTACCCGACATAGTGCACAGGATTGCCCGGTTGAAGGTAACCATTATAATGACCAGGTCCTGAAGTCTGTCCATTCATATTGCAGTGTTTAGTACCGAATTGGTACTATTTGCTACTATTTTATGACAAGGTTCAGAAGGTATTTCAATAAAATTAATACTTTAAATTTTTCTATGTAGTAAGTACAATATACCTATAATATTAAGTAAACGACAGGTAGCACATAGGTACTAAATATGTACCTATATTAATAAAGTTTATAAATAATAGACCGCTTTACCGGTTCTTTCCCACCGTCCACCTCCCGAGACCACCTGGGTGAACCGTTGAAATTTTTTTTTACTACCGTTCACCTTTGACCACCTGGGTGTACGATGGGAAAAAAATTATTTCCACCGTACACCTTGTTATCAATACGGCGTACCCAACTATTATCAGAACTCTTCAGATTTCAAGTTTGTCTGTAGACATAATTTCAATATGGCATTGACAACTACTATTCCGGTTTCTTGTGGTTCTTATTTAAATGTATATACATAAACATGGAAAAATTTATTACTATTAACAGAAATGGTGGTAGTGTATTGCTTCATAAAGGGTATCAGTACAAAAAAGTGAAATCCTTTAAGAATGAGGCCGAATTATGGCGGTGTGCCTCGTACAGAAAAAGTAAATGTAGACGAATAGTAGATTGTTAACCAAGGGTAGAAAGTGACCCATTGCACCCGAGATATTTCTGGCGCTCAAACGAAGTGAGAGCGCCAATAGTTCGAGGGTAAAATGGGTAATTTCACCCGAGTTAAACACTCTACTTTTCATTTAGACTACGAGGAAAATAAAATACTACACGCACATGTCACGAGTGAAGTTAAGTTAATGACCATGTCATGGAATCACTTTCCGAAAGCATTTTTAACCAATAAAAGACTCGGTATTTATATTTAATCTCGTGATCCCGCTTTTTTTATTCCAAAATTTCATTTTTTTAACAGATAAATAAAAGTTAAATTATACGTACCGCCAACATTTAAAAAGTAAAAAAAAAAACAATCCAATAGTTTAAATTTAGTTTTTTATATATTATTAAATGTGTTCTATTAATAAATGTGGGGCAGAATTATATGTATGTATTATAAACAAATATAATATGTATTTAATAATTAGATATAAATAAATTAGGCTTGCCTATATCCTAACCTTTGGAGGCCTTTTTTCAATGACCACTTACTACGGCCCATTAGATTGTACCTAATCAAGTTGGTCACGACATGTGACGTCTTTGACTCCGTAGCAATTAAAAAAAAATCACTTTCCACCCTAGGGATGGAAAAGCTATTTTCCACCCGGCTATCTACTCATGAAAAACAGGAGAGATGAAAATATTATCGTAAAGGTATGTACATTTTCTTACACTACATTTGTTTATATTATAGTTAATTATATACAACATTATTATTACATTATAACAAGAAATAAATTTTATTATAGAAAGAAGATATCTTAAAAAAAAGGCATAAATTTTAGAGGTGGACGGTCACCAATATAAATTATACGATATAAATGAGGGTGAACGGTAGTAAAAAAAATTTTTCAACGGTTCACCTAGGTGGTCTCGGGAGGTGGACGGTGGGAAAGAACCGACCTTTACACGTTTATATGCAAAATGTCCAAACATTATAATGGCGGGACCAGTGTTTTAATACAACAGCACAGTACCTGCTGTACCCAGCCACACTTTTTAAGCATTTTTCAAGAGTACTAATTAGGTACTAAATATTCATAAAACTAATCGCAGATAACAATGCCTGCCACAAGTGGTCCCGCCATTATAACATTATAATGGCGGGACCAGACTATTTTAAAATATAACTTTGAAATAGAAGAGGTACTATTTTTTTACAAAAGGTAGCAAATAGTACCAATTCAGTACTAAACACTGCAATATGAATTGACAAAATTCAGGACCTGGTCCCGCCATTATACCTAATGGTTACGGTTGAAGTGGCAATGGGCAGGCCATGTAGCCCGGAGAATGGAAGGCCGTTGGGGCAGCAAAGTCCTAGAGTGGCTACCACGTAATACGTATAGGAAAGCGCAGCGTGGTTCGGCCCCCGACTAGATGGACGGATGACCTCGTGAGGGTAGCGGGGAATCATTGGATGCGGTCTGCACAGGATCGCACCTTGTGGCGAGTCACGGGGGAGGCCTACGTTCAGCAGTGGACGTCTGTGGCTGATAGATAGTAATATTTGTGCTTGAGTCATGGTTGTTCTATGTAATTTAAGTATATATTTATCTATATAAGTATGTATATCGTCGTCTAGTACCCAAAACACAAGCCTTCTTGAGCTTAAATTGGGACTAGATCGATTTGTGAGGTTGTCCAATATTTATTTATTTATTTATGACCCGAGCACACCTCGAACTCATCACACAAATATTTGCCCTCGCTGGCTGGCTAGATTCATATAATCCCGACCCTGCTGAGTAACACCCACGCTGATATATAAGTCAAGCTGGATATTATACTTTAGGAAGAAGCATTGAAGACAAGACTAAAAATTATGACCCCAGACCCAGGAGATGAGGTGTAGCGCAAGGGATTTCCTGCCGTTGCTCGACAGTACAGCGGTTACGTAACAAATCCACTAAAAACGCAGGAGCCGAGAACGACTTCGCCTCGAAGATCGCTAGAGCTCTCTACCGCGTGTGGCTGTGTGGATGTGCCTTCATTGGCAGCAATAATTTTTATTTATTTACATTTTAAAAAGATTTACATGACATTACAGTAATGCAACACGAAACTTAGATTAAGAATTAAAGGAATAGGTATACAAATAATGGCGTGTTCTTCTTTTATAGAAAATCACTTCACCGAATGTTTCATTTCATAGAATTTTAATTTTATAGACAAACTTTTCCTCGGAACTTATATCTTATTTATCATAAATCTTGGATATGTCAATCAACAGATTAGGTATTATAACATTCCAAAATATTTAAGTTTCAGAAAAAAAATGCTTTCGATGAAATGAAATTTCTATGAAATCAAAATCCGATGAAACATTTGTCTATAAAACGAGGGTAAAAACCACAAATTATAGTGGAGCAGTTGAGCACCTAGCATCCATTCCATCGCCTTACAGAATCCCAAGCATTCTCTGCGCACAGCCGCCCATCGCCACGCACAGGTGTCGATGCTAGGAGCGCATTGAGACTAAGAGGGCTCGGGGCAGCGGCGAGCGTGATATAACCCCAGACAATTAGCGCATTTTTTTTCAAAAAAAGTCCTCATCTTTGTCTTGCTCTTCATCACTGTCAGAGTGGCTCCATTTTCAATAATAAGGTCTGCAGTTGACATGGTATCCGAATACGTGCAGGCCTGCAGGGGTCCATTTTTAAGTGGCCACGCATGGAATCTGGGCTATTGCAGTTAGATATTATTATTTTTCCTGTTACAGCTGTCAACTTCGGTAGAAAAGATTTCGTCCAAGTAGAGGGTTTTTGATACCTAATATCTAAAAGGAAACAAATTATATATGCATAATGTAGGTACATACATAGACAATATGTTTACAATGAAGCGAAACATTGAAAAATTTAATGATTCAGACAGGATTCGAAAACCTGCGTTTCCAACAGCTTTCCAGGTCAACACGGGCGTCCTACCAACTGGACCACCGAACCAGATGTCAGAGCCATTGAATTATTCAACCAGTTGCTTCAACATGCCTTAGGGTGGCATGGCAGGTTCGAATCCTGTCTGAACCATTAAATTTTTTGCTTCATTGTAAGCATTTGGTTTACGTTAGCAGACGATACTGCTTTAATAAAAATAATGAATAGACAATATGGTCTGTTCACAACCGAAACTCACTAAGTAACAAATATCTACTTAAAACAAAGCTCGTATCTCACTATATCAATTCTCTCTCTATACGAGGTTTTGAAGAGCACTGACAGAAATAGTAAGTTTTGGTGGTCACTAGGCGAAATGCAGTCATTATTTTTATATTATTTTAGGATAGCTTCTATCTGTAAAATAATATTGAGCGCCGAAAAACTAATGTAATGTGGTATACTTATATATTTTTATTGGAAATGATCAAGCAGATACAGGTGTTTTAAACGCCCGCCATTATGGCGTAATTGGCGTGCCGTTACTGTCATGGACTCAAGGTGTAAGAAAATAAGGTACCTATGACACTCCGTTACTAACGGAAACGGTGCTAGATCGGGACAAGTGGCGTAAACTCGTGTCGGAGGCCAAGATTCGCTTTGGGTCACTGAGCCATGAAGTAAGTAAGTAAGTATGACACTCCGGCTAGTGAGACTTTCCACGTCGCTGATTAAGTAGTTGCCGCTTTATGGTAACTAAATAAGCAATTGTAAGGAGAAAATCGTTTGCCGCCAGTCGTACAATAAATAATAATAATGCATTTATGCATTATACCTACATAACCTTAGGCTAAGTTAACACTCACGATTTAATGAGATTCATACAGGTAACAAGAGAATCGGCGAGTATTACGGAGAGCGAGGCGAGTATTACCATTGGTCAAATCATCTGACCAATGACGTCGCGTTTCAGCTGCTTTGAATTTCTCACATTATTTTACACGTTTTAATGTAATTAGTTATAACACAAATGTAATGTACCTAGGTACCTTATTGTTTTAAGTAAAATGACTTACTGTTGAGTTTCTTTCGGCTTTCTTCTCAACAGCGGTCTCCTCTTGGGAAATGGCCTACTTACTAAATAAATTATTTCATTTCAATACTTATTTTCACACCGAAAAAAGTAGAAATATCACCAAATGTTGATAGAGATAGCTGCTGAACCAAAAGTTTAAAAAATATATTACCCTTAACAGTTCCAAGCGCATATTCCTTATTTATTATATCTAACATCTTATATATTTACCTCATAAAGAGCACTGATAGTGTAATTTTTCACGACGTGGTTTTTTTTACACTATCTTGCAAATGTGCTGGCCATACGAAACACTTTCGTTTAGATTCGCAAAAACAGAGGAATCGCCATCTCCAATGAAATACCGATAATTGCACTCCGTGCATTTCTTCGCTTTTGTGGAATTCTGCGACGACCAGATAAATTATGAAATCACGTATGGCGGTTGACGCTCCCTGGTTCATCCGCTCGTTCAATTGGCATTGGTAACAGACGTAACAGTACTTATTTTATTTCTAAAGCCAACAAATAAGCACTTTTTGTCTCCTTACCAATTATACAAGCCTGAAAGAACGAAATATAGTTACTACATAGCATGGATCGTTACATTACAGAGAGAGAATATTATGTTAAATACTTATTGATTTTAGGAATTTTGAGCAAGGTTCGGGTGCAAATGATTGTTTATATGTACCTGGTCAGACCACGCTACCTCTTCCAAGCAAATGATCTGTCGTCAAATGAACTGAAATGAACAGTATAAAAGGACAAGCGGTATAAAAATAATTATACATTCTTAATCTGGGATTGCAGTAAATTCAAGAAAATTTATTAGCTGAGTTCTATGTTAAATTGTATTTTTGATTTGAATTCGTAATATATAGCTGGGAAGCTTATGAAAAACAGTTTCCGGCTTATAAATATATTATTGAAAGGAATCATAAAGAAACAAAAAAAAAAAACAATTTGCGTCTTCGGTTTTTCGGCATTGAGTATTGATTACCCAACTGAAACATGTCGCGGTCTGACACCTTCGTTTTTCCTATTCTAATTTAAAACAAAAACTTCTGTCGTCCATCAGTTCCAGTCCCACATAGAATATATAAATATAGACGATATTATAGGGTTATATCCATACTAATATTATAAATGCGAAAGTGTGTCTGTCTGTCTGTTACCTCTTCACGCTTAAACCGCTGAATCGATTTTAATGAAATTTGGCATAGATAGTTTAAGATACGAGGAAGGACATAGGATAGTTTTCATCCTGGAAATTATACCTGCAAAGATTGAAAAGTAAGTGAACATTTCCGTTGGGGTGCGGTGACCCTGTAGGAAATGTAATTAATACACCAAAAGCACAATTGCTCATACATTTGCTTAGGCGCTTTTAATAATCCCTTTTATCAAGTTCCACGCGTACGTAGCTCGTAGTCGCGGGCAAAAGCTAGTTTTAATATATAAATATAGAAGATATTATAGGGTTATATTTTTATAGTTTATAACATAAAACCCTATAATATCGGCCTCGCGATATATGTACCTACATTTGTCGTGTATTTCTTATTTTTTTTTTCTCGTGATCGCAAATTCCATACTTTTTGTGTCGCAAACACACTTTGTTTTTTCTTTTTTTTATAGCGACTAGAATTGAAAATATCCCGATTAAAGTGAAAGGAGCATCACCTATGGCTGCGTCCACACTTGTATCATTTCGCCGATCCGATCTCCGTCGCGTATCATGAACTAGTGTGGACGTCGCGATCATGCAACGGCCCGTATCCGCTCCGCCGTTATATCTCCGTGAGCGGGTAACATACCTGAAGACATAACCTCGCGGTGTCTTCCGGTACGTGGTTCCCATTCGAGAACCTATCTACCACATTATCATCACTATCACTACATAGTATAAAACAAAGTCGCTTTCTTTGTCCCTATGTCCCTTTGTATGCTTAAATCTTTAAAACTACGCAACGGATTTTGATGCGGTTTTTTTTTAATAGATAGAGTGATTCAAGAGGAAGGTTTATATGTATAATACATGCATAATTTATCAGCATTGCACCCGTGCGAAGCCGGGGCGGGTCGCTAGTCTATAATAAAACAAGGACAGTCATATGAATGGTGAATCTCGGTGAGCCGGTGACATAACTGCCAAAAATAGCGGGGCTGTGATGCCTGTGATACGATATGGATAGCGTCCAACTACTGCGCTCTGAAATGATCGGTGCGGTGATACGATACGACTTAGTGTGGACGCGTTCCTTCCTTCCTTCGCGCGACGGCGCAAATGATACGGAACGCCCGCAGTGAGCGTCCAAACAGCACGATACGCGTCGGCTGTACGCGACGGAGATCGGATCGGCGAAATGATACAAGTGTGGACGCAGCCTTAGGCTAAAATGACGTCATAGTGCATTAGTTGACAGCCAACAGACTACACATGTTATGTTATGACTTAACGATGGTTTTACCCTATACTAAGTGTTCGCTTCATTTGTAAATATTAATGTTAAGATTATTTTGAAGACGATGCGATGAGGTAGTAGGTTACACAAAGCATAGTTAAAATCGCTAGGTTGTTAGGACTATCGCACTATGAACCCATTATAACGCCGAAATAATAATTGTGTACTAATAATTCAGTGAATAAAGGATTTTGACCTTACAAACGGTCCGGTAGTTTTGAATTTTTGATATGTTGTCTAGGATGGTTAGTCAGTGTTTAAAATTGAAAATGCACAATTCCCCCCCCCCCCCCTCCGCTCCCGCCGCCATATTGAAAAAAAAATTGCCAGACTCGCGCATGAAGGGTTCCGTACCTATACATATATATAATCTATAACAAGTTTGTTGTACGGGAGCCCCCCTTAAATATTTATTTTATTTTATTTTTAGTATTTGTTGTTATAGCGGCAATAGAAATACATCATCTGTGAAAATTTCAACTGTCTAGCTATCACCGTTGTTGAGATACAGCCTGGTGACAGACGGACGGACGGACGGACGGACGGACGGACGGACGGACGGCGAAGTCTCAGTAATAGGGTCCCGTTTTTACCCTTTGGGTACGGAACCCTAAAAACCGGCACTCTCTTCATATTTTTGCTCATATCTTCCTTTAAGAGCATTTTAGCTAGAAGAAAGCTTCGACAATGTTATAGAGAGTTAAATTTACTACATTTTCCATTTTATATTTTGTTTCTAGGACAGATAGTTACGGAGATATGCACATTTAAAAAAACTTAAGAAATTGTAATTTCCAACTCAAAAACAAACTTCTGGATTATATCTTCGTTTAGGAGCATTTTAGCTAGAACAGTGCTTGAGCAATTTTGTAGAGAATTAAATTTACTATAATTTACATTTCAAATTTTGTTTCTAGGATAGATAAATTTTGAGAAATTTTCGGAAAATTCGACTTTTCCTGTTTTTTAAATGTGCATATCTCCGTAACTAACCGTCCTTGAAACAAAATTTGAAGTGTAAATTATAGTAAATTTAATTTTCTACAACATTGCCCAAGCTTTGTTGTAGCGAAAATGCTCCTAAACGAAGATATAATCCAGAAGTTTGTTTTTCAGTAGGAAATTGCGATTTTTTACGTTTTTTTTAAATGTGGGTATCTCCGTAACTATCTGTCCTAGAAAAAAAAATATAAAATGGAGAATGTAGTAAATATAACTCTCTATAACATTGTTGAAGCTTTCTTCTAGCTAAAATGCTCCTAAAGGAAGATATGAGCAAAAATGTGAAGAAAGTGCCGGTTTTTTCAATATGGCGGCGGGCGCGGACGGGGGGGAATTGTGCATTTTGCATTTTAAACACTGACTAACCATCCTAGACAACATATCAAAAATTCAAAACTACCGGACCGTTTGTAAGGTCACACATAGTACTTTAGTCTCTATTCACCGTATTATAATTACTGAAGAAAATTACGATCACGGAGGTTTCAAAGATCCTTTTAAAATGAAAAAGAACATAATTACGTTGTTTAATTTTCATACAGTATACAATTAAATGATATTTTTAGGATCAAAAAAATGTTGTAGCTACAACTAGTATGGGGAAGATCATCGATAAGCGAGTTTTTCGATATGTAATACATTCATTAAAACTGGGTTGGGCTGGCTGAATTGAAATGGTTTTTAAAACAATCCAGGATATTATTTTTAATAAAAGCAGTAACGTCTAACGTAAACCAAATTCGCAGGTTCGAATCCCGTCTGAACCACTAAATTTTTAAATTTTTCGCTTCATTGTAAACAATCCAGGATATTTTCGTAAAAAAGTTAAGATAATTTAGTATAACCTCCTGACTTCCAGTGTCCTACACATAGTACATAAACTTCAATTAATAGTTAACTGTCAACTATTTGTCATAAGGCTAAAATTAAATTGACAAATTATGAATGCTGGTCGTCAGGAGGATAAAAAATACATTTATTAAAATAATGTCTTCATATAATAGTAATAAAAATAATAATGTTTTAATTACCATGCCAGAAGGAGAGTTAGTTATGAAAGAGAGTTATAGACTAGTATTAGGGTAAATCGCCAATTACTGGCCACCTTTCAATAACTGGCCACCTCATACTAAAAATGAACTCTGTTCACCTACAAACATAATTCATTTTAGTATAAGGTGTTAATTACTGGCCAACCTTCAATAACTTGCCACGTTATACTAAAATGAATTTAGTTTGTAGGTGGGCAGAGTTAATTTTTAGTATGAGGTGGCCAGTTATTGAACGGTGGCCAGTATAATTGGCGATTTACCCTATATGATCTGTGGTTATAGTAAAGATCGCTTTAGCCAACCTCCGTCTACTTATACACGGTGATGTATGGCACGCCGTCTTCGTCAATGTGCCCTTGTTCGATGGCTCTGGTCCTTTCTCGCTTTCCGGCCTTTATAATTTCATTGGCTAAATGGTCTTGCCACACTCGGCCAATTTCTTTTTCTATAGCTTGGAATTTAGTAGCAGACATAACCGTTATATCCAAAAGACTAGCGAGATATGCTGAAGGTGTATAGTGACTAGCAGCAGTGACCGTTCCCCATACAAAGGATTTGTCGACGGATTGGTCTTTAGCAGTAGTTTGTTTAAATACAGCTCCACACATAGAGCACAGAGCGTTAATTTGTCATCCACCACATTTTGCACGTTGTTTCTCCATACGTACTGCCCACTCGGTGACGTGCTCGATGTCAACAACTCGCGGTATCCGGATAAGCCCGACAAGGTTTCGTCAGGCACAATTTCCACCTGTAGTTGGTGACGTTCAACCGCGGGGTTAGGAGCAGGCCAGTTTACCTCCGTAGGCTCTAAGGGGTATATCGAGTCAGCAGGTTTGCAAGACGATTCACCAGCTTCAAGACGAGTGCGTAGCTGCGGGCGGCTATAACTTCTCTGTAGACACCTGTATCGCAAATAAAAAAAAATCGCATATTATGTTTACAAACGATTTACAATATTTAATGCATTTTGTATAAGAGGGGTCAAAAATGCGAGAGGCTTGGGGTAAGAGAAGATGCCACGAGCATTTTTTTACCTAGTTATACTATGTTGCATACAATACTATATCCACGACTCAAAACGACGTAAATGTGCATAATAAACACAAGCAACTTAGTGGTTTCACAAGTATCTATAAAAGTTGTAGCTATAAAAATCTATAAATACAGACTGACAGACAGATAGACAGCCATACGGATAGACAGACAGACAGACGGACGGACGGACAGACACGACGGTAATACAGTAGCTACCATGGGTACCGTCCGCTTCTGTAATCGAATGAACAGGTATTCTCTGGGTCATCAAGCTTCATCATATATCTTATCATCATGTTGCATCAGACGAAATTAAAGTTAGAGGCAAACGATGAATGGACAGACGGACAGATGAACGGACAGACGGACGGATAAACGGACAGAAGGACGGATAAACGGACAGACGGTTGAATAGACTGATAGACGGTCGGATGGATATACGGAGAGACAGACAGACATACAGTCCATACAGACAGACAGACGGACGGACGGACAGTGGGACGAACGGACCGACAGGGACACCTAGACTGACCCGGACACGTGGTCAGACAGATAGACGGACAGACGGATGGGAGGACGGGAGGACGGACAGGCGGATTGAAGGAAGGCGGACAGACAGACGGACGGACGGACGTACTGATAAAACTTAATTGGGTTAAGTAGTTTAGTAGCACTACCATGGGTACCTTCTGCTTCTGAGATCCGAGTGAACTGGTATCTGGGTCCTGGGTCATCAAGCTTCATCATACCTACACCTTATCAACATTTTGCATCAAACGAAATTAAAGTTAGAGGCAAACGATGAATGGACAGACGGACGGATGAACGGAGACGGACGGATAGACGTACGGACGGACAGACGGACGGATAGACGTACGGACGAACAGACGGACGGATGAACGGATAAACTGGCAGATATATTTCATTTAATTTCATACGAAGAGACAGACAGACAGACAGACGGACGGACAGTGGGACGAACGGGCAGACAGATAGACGGACAAACAAGGAAGGAAGGACGGACAGACGGACGGACGGACGTACTGATAAAACTTAATGGGGTACGTCGTTTAGTAACTCAGTACCATGGGTACCTTCCGCTTCTGTGATCAGTGAACAGTTATTCTCTGGGTCATCAAACTTCATCATACACCTTATCATAACTTTGTATCAAATTAAATTAAGGTTACAGGCAAAACGGTTGTCCAAACAATCTACTCATTCATTGTGTACTATAATTGTCATCCAGTTAGTGTATGGGATGAAGGAAGTCAATCAAATTAAACTTACATTTTATGACGTACTTACTTATTATTATTATACACGCCCCGAGTCCCGACACCACCACAGGCAAACCGGGACAGTTGAAAGAAGAAAGAATCTGTAATCTGTACATCGGTATTTGATTAAAAACGTTGTCGGTACCGAAAACTTTACAAAAAAATATCAACTTGAACGAGAAGAAATTGTATTTCCGAGAACGAGTCACTGTATTAATACAAGTAACGATCTTAACCTACCTATAAAATTTCAAGAATTATCCATTAACTCCTAATCCAGTTCCATCCCCAGCTCAGCATAATGAGATGATGGCTACCAGACGCAAATACACGAATAACTTTATAAAATACATGAAAAACATTGTTAGTGCTTATAATATTTGAGGGTTGCCCTTGATTTCCCTGGGAACCTATCGTCAATCTCAACATGATAACAATGCGACGACCACCTCAGGACTAATATACTGTATCAAATAAAAAAGAATTTTTAATTTATCAAAAAATAATGTTTGGAGACCCCTATTGTTTTTAAAAGACCTATTGAACGACACCCCACATCGAAATCGATCGAAATAATATTCACCCCCACTACTTTAGGTGTACGAGGGGTACCCGAAAGTTATTTTTTACCGTTTTGTCGGCGAGATACATACACATACTGATACCAAATTTCAGCTTTCTAGTAGGTACTAATGATCACGGAGCTAAGCCGCGGACGGACAGACAGACATGGCGTAACTATAAGGGTTCCTAGTTGCCTACGGCACGCTAAAAACAAGAAACATGGCGAATTGAGAACCTCCTCCTTTTTATAAGTCGGTACCTATCGGTCGGTCGGTCGGTAAAATATTAAAAATATCGAAAATATTAAAATAAAATTAGTACATTACTGTTGGACTTGAAATTACAGTCCATGAACAATGTACTTGAGCAATGAACATGAACAATGATCTGACCGCGGCGGCGAGGTTTCAGGAAGCGGCGAGACGACTAATCGACGACGTATATATGATCGCTGGTTGAGATGTTGTCGCAGGTCACAGTTTGACTACCAGTCTCGTCAAACAAGTCATTGTACAACAAACAAATCAGTTTGAGTTACTGACTTTTTGTAAATATCCATGACCTTTTCCTTACTTGTTGAACTATACGTGACTTACTTGATATAAGCCTTGTGATCCATTTTCCTCGTTTTTTCTCGATATCACAATCTATAAGTAGTTGCGCCTAAAATAACACATTGGAAAATTACAATTGATTTATAAGGACATTAAAAATTAATTTCTTATGCACATTGTAGAAAACATCTGTGCACAGTATGTAAACGTTCCGTATTTATACTAATCTCGGTAATTTGGATATTTATCCGGATTATAATGATTAAATTGCACATTTTGAAACTTTAAATAAACTGAATCCAATAAATCCTATAGATCTATCTAACCTACTCGCAACATTTCAAGATAATCGGTGGATAAATGCGACCTGTAGGCGAGAACGGCTGGATATCTGGGCAACCAAACATCCAACCATACGAAAAAATGTTAGGCTAAGCTGAAATGAACACGCTTCATTCGCTGTGCACGAAAAACGGTTGAAGTCCTTTCAAAAACATAAAAACTAAGTACCTATGGCAACATTAACCAACAATCTTAAGTACCTATAGTCTATCTGGAATTCTGAGATCAAATTACATCAAACTGTCACAAGTTAAAAACTACTTCAAATTGACATGAAAATGGTTATTTTGTACCTTGTGCCAAAGTGACTCCTTTTGATTTTAGAGATGGGAAAGACTATACTTGAATATTTTTATATCAAATTTAGCCATACAAACTTTTGTCTTGTTTTAATCCCCGTTAGTAAGGGCACTTACATTGGGAATGTCAATAAACCCTGAATGTTTTGAATTACAGTATGTAAACTCACTAAATAGAATGCAAAAGTCCTCCGAAATATCTTTCATAAATCTTCTGTAAATATTTTTATAAGTACAATACTGATTAAAGCATAACTTCATCATCATCATCATCATCTCAGCCATAGGACGTCCACTGCTGAACATAGGCCTCCCCTTTGGACTTCCATATATACCGGTTGGAAGCGACCTGCATCCAGCGCCTTCCGGCGATCTTTATAAGGTCATCTGTCCATCTTGTAGGTGGACTTCCTACGCTGCGCTTGCTGGTCCGAGGTCTCCACTTGGTAAGCATAACTTACCAAGATATATTTTATTAAATCAAATCAAAGTACATGATCTTAGGTACAAAAACCCAAATCAAGAAAATAGAAACACATAATCTTGTGGTGTCTATCGCGGGAGACCAACTAGAGAGGGTATATGAGGCCCGTAACCTGGGTCTCATCATGGACGAAACACTACGTTTCGAAAGACATGTCCTGGAAACAATGCGCAATTGTTTTTACCGACTCAAAGTTCTGTACAGGATTCGCGAATGTCTAAATGTCAATATGCGTGTAAAGCTATGCGAAACTCTCATATTGTCAAAGCTCAATTACGCTGATACAGTCTTTGGAGGATGCTTATTGGCGAGGACCAAGAAAATGGTTCAAAGGATCCAGAATGCTTGTGCGCGATATTGTTTCCCTGTTCCCCATCGAGGCCATATTACACCCTTTCTAAATAGTCACAACATGCTGAACATGGAAGCGCGGCGTACCCTACACATGGCCACATTACTCTTTGGAGTTATAAAAAAGAAGCAACCGACATACCTATTTCAAAAACTTACCTTTTCACAACGCCGAACTAGACAAGAAGCGCCACGCCTTATATGCCCCATACACCACTCGGCTGCTTTTCGTGGTAGCTTCCGCTTTGCTGCCACGAAATGTTGGAATGATCTGCCACCGCCTATAAGGAACTCAAACAGTGTAGCAGCATTCAAAACCCGTATCACAAAGTTCCTGATAAATAAACAGAAGTTCCAACACATGCAGCCATAATTTCATCTATTTCATTTATTTATACATATACATAGGTATTTATGTCTATCATGATCCACACGCACACACTCACACGCACACTCACACACACACACACACACACACACACACACACACACACACGCGCGCGCGCACACACGCGCGCACACACACACACACACACACACACACACACACACACACAAGAGTTTTAAATCGCAGAGTCTGTTTGTTTTCCTATTCGTTGTATTTTTGTTGTATTTTTCATTATTAATTTGTGCGGCACGTATGTAATTTAAAGTTTAATGTATAATCATAAGAATATAAAGTTAGGTACTAAGTAAAAATCATTAATTAAGGTAGTTACTTGTGATGTTTTATGTTTTATATTTGTACATTTTATGTGTCACTAGTGATCTGCTGTAGTATAGGCGTCACTGAAAATCAGCGTCATGAAGTGAGCATTTCTTACGTCATGACATTAAGCTGAGTGACGACCTTTTTAGCATTAATTTAATCTACACATAAGTATTACGCTTTAATCATGTTTATGTCTATATTATGCTAAATAAACTTATTTCTTTCTTTCTTTCTTTCTTCTTTCTATTATTTATATTAAATTTGCTAGAATTGAATACTAGTTTAAAAATTAAGAAAAACTCACAAGTATCAAGACTAATTAATACCCTATCATCAGTGTTTTTTTTTTATAACGGCACAACCGAGTGGCTCCACTTCACCTGATGCTAGCCAAAAGGGGAGCCCAAGTCACAATGGCAACTGACGAGAAACCAACGGTGCCATGTCAGTTGACACTGCCATGCTGGCCTGAGAGATGCTTCTTCACGCTTCGTTTGAAGGGTCCCATGTTATAAGAAGGAAGAAAAAAAAACACAAGAAAAAAAATATATAAAAAAACAAGATATTTCAGCCAGACTAAAATATATGTCATTATACTATTATACATAATTTATGTTTGGTATCTTCTATTAACTTCTGAATACTCCTCTTTCCATATATGTATAGGTAACTTTCACTCTGATCATCAACTTTCTAACTAGGCTATATGGAATTGTGGATCCAAGATATTATATAGCATTCTAAATGCATCTAACCTCGGTAATTCAACTGAGTAGACTTTCAGTAAACCTTTGAGCAATTGAGTGAAAATGCAAAGGAGAGAGATATTGAGAGATAAGGGCAGGCCAGTGCGCCTGTAAAACTTGCCACATGAAACCGATACATACATGATCTTTGCTGCAGAGTCAAACTTTGTCATCGCTGCAATTCTTTGTTAACTAGCGGCTTTGTCACGTCTCTGCCTGCTGTCTCTGGCATTCATCACCTAGCTGCGTGGCTTGCGGCTGGCCCTGGCATCTGTGTCCTGGCTGGCTCTGGCGTCTGTCACCTGGATGCGAGACTCGAGGCTTGCACTGGCACCCGTCACACGGCAACAGCTGAGTGAGGTGCTCCACTGTTGAACCAGCGCCGAACCGGCGCTCTCCTGCTTCTTGAATGGCAGTTCAATTTTCCTCAATCCAGTAACGTAACCTCCGAAATAATAACGCAGTACGTATATTTTCAATTGCTTTAACAGTATAAACAGTTCAAATACTAGAATAATCAGCTCCAAATAATCAAGCAAGTGTCAGGTCAGGTGTCAGGTTCTCACCGCCCGTTTTCCCGCCTTTTTGTGTTACCAACCAACTGCCAACTGCCAACCTCTCGGATGTCATAAAAATTGTCGATGAAATTACATGGAAATGCTGATACGATACCTACACAAGCCTACGTTGCACTTATTATAAATAGGTGCAGCGAATGACCCCCAATATGAGTCCCATATAGGTACTTCTTTCTTAATTTTGTTTTGTCTAATAAATAATATAACCCTTACTAAATACGGCTGACTCCATACCATGCACAAACTACTAAGAGATACTACACCATGGCAATGGCACAGTCATAAAACACCGACGAGACGAGTAAACTTCATAATAACTCTGTTTATACTTAAATATTCATGGAACTCTTACAATCTTTTTTCCACTGCCATTGATAATATTACAAATTAAAAACAAAAAATATATACCTCCACGGTTCTATTCAACAATCAACATAAAACAATGTTAACATTAGTAGTAAATTGCAATTTTCCTTTTCAACCAGTGAAAATTTCCTGAATAAAGAAAGATTTATTTCAACATTGGACATATTGAAAACTTCGACATTATTCACATTCACTAAAATTGTATCGAAAAAGTAAAAATTATAGCATTTCTTCAACATTATTAAAACAAAATTGAACTTGCCGCTGCTATTCAAACAGTAAAACATTCACACATCGCCAAGTAATACACTAATCTATGCATGCAGAAAACGAATAATTACAGCATAGACTAAAATATGCAATATGTACACACTTGCTAGGGTTAGATTTAGAAACACATTTTCCGTCTTTTTCTTATATACACCGTGCGAAGAGTACGGTATGAATCATGCAGAGTGTCAACCGGCCTTACTTTACCGGTTTTACTGAATCGTAAACAAAGTCGTCGGCCCATCCCTACATTTTCACTCTATATGACAAATATTCTTTACCTGTGGCCCGCTGTCAAAAGTGGACACGGAAAACGTGGCCGTACAAAACACGGCTGAACAAAACACGGCCGAGCATAATTGGTCCGGGCTCGTTTTCCGCGTCCATGGGATTTAGAGTTATGGACACGGAAAACGTGGCTGTACAAAACATGGTCGAGCAAAACCTGGCCGTGAAAAACGGGCCCGGACAACCTCGGTACAGGCCCGTTTTCCGAAGCCAGTTTTGCTCGGCCGCGTTTTGTACGGCCACGTTTTCCGAATCCAAAAAAGTGGACTCGGAAAACGTGGCTGTACAAAACGTGGCCGTACAAAACCCCTACTCGATGAGAACACAGAGTAGTCATTTAGCGTACAATGGTACAGATAAATAAAACTTTAGCGCCATAGACAGAGAAAAAATATAGACAAACTATAGATCTAAGCAGTCACTCCCACCACACTCCCACTCATGTCATGAAATGTCCCTCCACCAAAATTACGTCCCATTCGCAAAACGTCTTGTTTGCAAACGGCCCCTTGTGCAAAATAAAAATACCCCAATACGTACGTTTCTCAAAAGGTCCCATATCTTTTGCAAAATGACCCTTCTGTAAAAGCCCCTTTCGCTGAACGTCCACCTCGTAGGTATAACGGCCCCATGGACCTAGCTAGTAATGTCGATTTCATACGAGGGCAGAACAGTGGGCAGCACCAAGGAACTATTAGTACTACAGATTATCTGATATTATAGATTTGTTACTTATATAATTTACAATTATATTTTTTATTTAGTCTAGTCTTGTTTGATGAATCGATGATGATGATCGAAGTGGTCAAAATCAATAACGTTATTTTTTAAATTTTTGTCGTATCAATATTGGGATTTATTATCATAATAAAAGGAACCATAGTACACAATCTTCACACATTATTGTAGTATGTTGGAGTAAAAATAGAAAATCAGAACTACATTAACTTACACCTAAATTTAATAATTATATATGACGCCGCTGTGTTCGTTTGTAACCGGCCTTAAACCAAGCCAAGCAAATAACTTTGTTCTCGGCTTCCCATTGGCCAATGAAGCTATGGTCGGGCAGCTGCTTCAACTTCATATTGTTTATGGCTTGCTACCTATCTGGTGCTTATCCTATCTGTTCTGTTTTATCAAGTTCAATTTAACTCATAGTTCAGTGTTGGAATTTTGAGATATGTGTTTGAAATGGATAAAACTGGTTCTATTCGAAAAAGACTGATTTCCACGTAACGTACATTGTGATATAACATGTGTCATTAGGTTATTATAATTGGTGTTGTAAATGATTGATGTAACAAACCAGTGTTCAGCAAGATGGACGAATTGTCTAAGGGCATGACACAAACAGGAAGCGCCGCTACAACTGACGAAATTGAACATAATAATGGTTAATAATTCTTTTTTACATAATTTATCACTTTAGTATTTTATGGGCCGAATAGTCATGTTCCACATCGTTTGATTCTTCGTCTTGGTACGCATTTATTTACGTGTAAACATCAACAATTTTTTCAGTGAATGCATCTTAACTGTCTTAATTCTGTTGCTTAATTGTTGTTTATTGTTAGAGTTAGTAAACACTTAAGCCACTAATTGTTTTTTCAACAAATTGGTCTAAGGGGAGATATTTCCTATCCTACAGTAGTACACAGTACAGTCTGTACTAGTCAAGGTGATAAATTTTATCAACACTAAGAACTTAAATATTTTACAGTATTCTGTATAGGTATTGTTATCCAAGTGTTTTCTTGTCATGTAAAATCTGCAGGAGTTTCTCCTGTTACGTGTATAAGATCACAATCTTTGCCTAATGTAACATGTCAAAATAAAAGTAATATATACAGTTTTTACTTATATTATAATGATACTCATATGTAGTCACCATCATTTGATTCGGTAGGCATGGACCATTTTTTTAATAATATAAAGAAACATATTTTGTTGCTATATGGCGTTTTAATTTTTGTAATAACTATGGAATTAGTCATGAACATAGTCAACATAGTCATCATATAAATTGTTACATGTATTTCAAGACACCAAGTATTGTTTTACTATTCATTATTTCACAATATTTCGATATTTCAAATATAACTAATAAACTCATTTTAACAAATATAAAATTAAATAATATATAATATAACCCATAATTACCTATGTTTATATTTTGGAAGTTACTAGAGCATTTTTTTTTCCGGCTAGGTCATGAATTTTAGTCATTGCATAAATGTCTGGCCTACGGATACTCAAGTTGCAGCATATTTCCAGAATTTTCTGGAAACATTACGAGAATTTTATAGAATATATCAATCGTGACATTTCCACCGATACATCATTACTCGGGCCATATTAACCCTTTGACCACCACAGTCGGCTGTGGCCGTCAACAAAAAATCGTGCCCCTGACGCCACGTCGGCCACAGCCGCCCAAATTTCAATGATCAAAAACTTTGTAATTCTAACCGCTACAAGTATTTTTCAATCCCTGTTGATTTTGGGGCACATCTTTATTTTTTTACTCTGGCGTCAGTGGCACGGTAAATGGCTAGACCGCTTGGCGGTCAATAGGTTAATGCATATTTGAAATATGGTAAACATGATCCATGGCTACATTGATAACAATCTCATGCTTAAATATGAGAGTCTTACATGATACCAACAGCAGAGGGTATAATTATGACAAGTAAAGTAAATAAAGTTCAATATTTTTGTTAGCCCGTGAAGTGTCAGAAGCACTTCAATTAATAATATTCATACATACATATGAAACTAGCTATTCATTTTAATATATTGTTAATGTGAGTAAATATGAAGATTTGAAATCTTCAGCAGTTGAATCAATGTTTGATATGCCTTACTTGAAAATAAACAGTGAAATTTTTAAATAACAATTTTTAATTATTGGTAATACTTTTATTGTTTTTGCATTCAGTCTGAACACGTTAAATGAAAATTACATTGAAAAGTTTTTTGACTATCACAAAGTAGCTGAAGGTTTTGTATCAGAATGTTAAAAGGAAAATGATCCATTGACAAGATCCTAGGTCTTAAATATATTATACAATTCTGCCATCATTGCTCTCTAATGAGCTAGTTTCCTATCTGATCAGTGATCAAATCAGCTGCATTTTATGAAGAGTTAATAATTAAATACTAGAATATGACTTATAAGTCATACAACTTTTAATAGAGAGATATAAACTATGATGTCACTAGGTGACCTGCATTTTACTTAATTTCATTTGTTTTCTATCAATTTAAAATTCGTCAAATGGATATACATAACTCTGGTCAGTTAAATGTATATTATTAAAATTTATATTCAAAGATTGGTGTTGAGTAGTATGTTATAACTTTCGGGAACTACCTTATTCAAAAAGTCGTAACCTGCGCTACTTGCACTGCGACTTGGGATAACCTATGTGACCTAGTACAGAGTTGGATAAGCAAGTATAATGTGACCTTAACCTTATTCTTGCAAAGTGTAATTAATTTTATTGCAGCTATTACTAACATTAACTGAAGGAAAATCATAACTTGAAATTTTCAAAATTTTCTCCTATTCAGTTGTACAAGCTCTTATTATTGTTCTATTGATGATGCTACTTAATTGGAGATTTACTCATCGGGAACATTATAACATATAGAATGTTGTAAGAATGATTTGATCTTAATCTGATATAGAATCATTTTGATTATATCTTGGTAGTAAGTACAAATTGAATTAATATGGATCTTTAAGTAGTTCTTAAAAACCAAGTAAAATAATAAAAATAACGAAGTGAACATTATACAGTTTGAGTACTGGAATCTAATGATTTGAAATAATAAATTTCCCAGTATCTAGCGCATAGTCATCCTCTTAACACATGAGTGCACGCTTGATAAGAATCATACTTCAAGTTATCATTGTACTGATGTGTTTACACCCATTTCTGGATACTTTTTGCAGCGTATGGTCTGGACTTTCTGAAACAATACACAGAATTTCATACCTAAGTTGGACTAATGATATAAGTGTTTCAAGTATCTAATGAAGCAGCAACTAGTAAACTCCAAAAACTCTCCATGTGTTATAGAAAATCCACAAGTAGTAATTGTAATCCATACTAATGCGAAAGTGTGTCTGTCTGTCTGTCTGTCTGTCTGTCTGTCTGTTACCTCTTCACGCTTAAACCGCTGAACCGACTGAGATGAAATTTGGTATGGAGATAGTTTGAGACCCGGGAAAGGACATAGGATACTTTTCATCCCGAATAAATTTAGTGTTCCCGTGGGATGAGCGGGTAACACCGCGGGGCACAGCTAGTATAATATTAATTGAAAAATATTTTTTTTTTAAGTTTGTGATGTGTTACTTACTGCAGACATCTATGTTGAGTTAGAATAATGCAAATTAAGTTTATTATATAAATTATTTCAAACAGGAAGGTAAGAAAATTAAGAATTGATATAACATAATTTTTAATACATTGGCTGCCAGTATTCTAAACTAGAGCATTACTTTTATAATAATCCGTGAACAACAATGACCACTTCCTAGTGTCTGTCCAGATCAAATTATGAAAAATTGGCACAAATTTACAAGTATAATAATCATTTGCAACTTGTACCAATTGTCATAATTTGATCTTCGAGTTACTAGCTTGACTGCAACATATTTCAATTTGAAAAAGCACTTTCAGTCTCCACCCTCAGTGCTTGTGGTAGCCAATGTGTTAACCCTTTACCGCATATAGAAAAAAAATAGTTGTTTGAATTTGAACCTTGACCTGTGCTGATAAGGTCCAAGTTCATATCTGCCATATATGGCTTCGTATGCGGTAAAGGTTTAATTTCAAGTTTCTACTTCGGCGGTTCATCGTGTCATAGAAAGGTTGTCCTTTTAAGCTCGTAACAGTCCATATCATGAACAACTCGACGGGGGCACTACATTACATATATATAAGACTATGTGGGCCTTCATTACTTCATTATTCCATCATAATATTTGTGTTGTTACTTTTCCCATTGTTAAACTATTATTTTAATTATTTGTGCCATGTATGCCATGTGGTGGCCGTTGACGAACACTGCCTTTGCAGATGGCGTAAAGCGTAGTTCGCGGCCCGCACGCCAACTATGCTAGCGTTGGTAGAGCAACTGCGGTCATACTTTGGTGGAGGATGTGAGTGCGCATGCGTCTGTCGCATGTCGTGTGCTCCACTTCATTCACCTCACAGTTTTTTTCATTTTGTTTCATTTAACAACCGGGTGTTGCGTGTCCCATAATAGTTGTTATGTAAATATATAGCTTTGTCAATCGAGATGCTATTCAAAACACGCGTAGCGACTAGTGAGCCGTATTTATTGCTTGCGACGTCATTATTTTTTTACAATATCCAGCGCATCCGTACATCATATTTAGGTTTCTTCATAAAACTCTATTTTTCTTCGTCGTTCCCGCCTGTTGAGGATCGCGATCTGTTTCTGGTTATATGTTCCGTGGACCGCCCGGTGCACGCTGCCGCCCACTGCCTTCTTCAGTGTTTCAGACCATCTAGTAGGGGCCCTTTCTTGCCCACGGCTGCCATCAATTAGCCCTATAATAATCTCCTTCTCTAGACAAGTGTTTTGCGGAACACATAATATTTATGAAGAAGTTCAGGGCTCGTTACCGGCATATAGCGGAGATGTCAATATGCGCAAAAACGGCATCGCGTCGAGATGTTGATTTCTTTTAATATCGACCCGTTTCGTTAATAAACCTCTATATATTGATATCTATGATATTTTTTTTAGAGATGGGCCGACTAGTCGGGAAATCTGAATATTCCACGTTACGTTAGGAGTCGTGAAACATTTTTGGGCTGACCCTCAATCTTCTATGAGAAATGGTCGCTCGCCACTAAGACTCGCATACGAAACTCTCGAAGATATAGCGATACTAAAAGGAAAGCACTCATAAATCGTACGTCGTGTTACATGTTACTTTAATTTACCTGGTCAGGGTTGAGTTTAGTAGGGTACGAATGTTTTCATTATTGCAGCATGTAGTATGTGTTCTTGAGTGTTATTTTGAACGTGCTTTACCTACTTCAATTTAACGTGAAACGCAACACCGGCAACATAGAATTTAATGTAGCAGGCTGGTGTCATGTATGCCAAGACAGCCGGGTGTTCCCTATGTCGCAACGTGACTCAGCGACCCTGAACCAGTAACACGGGAGCGCGTCCCGAGAGGTCACGCCACCTTGCTCCGTTTTCACCTATGTGTTGGTCGCAGCGCATTGGGAACTTTAGTAAGGCACCTGTCTGATGTTTAAAGTTTGGCAATATGCCCCTGTTCTCCTATTGATACTTAAAAACTTAATCAGGCGAGCCATTACCGTGCCATACATTTCTGATGTTTTAGGCCTAAATGAAGTTTTGAAAACGTGTAGTGATCACACTTAATCATATTTGTGACTACAATCGATCGTGCTAATGCTCAGTCTCAAGTGACTTTGATATATGCCCTTAGGCGCAAGCCACACAGAAAAGACGCAGACGCGGGGGTCGGAGCGAGGGCTCGACTTTTTTAAAGTTCATACAAATGTATAGTAGAGTCGCGATGCAATCCAGACAGAAAAGACGAAGCGAGGACGCGTCGCCAGACAGAAAAGACGAAGCGAGGACGCGTCGGCGTCGCGCTCTGTTACGATATACGTTTTTATTTGACGGTACGTTTTGTATGAAAATTAATTAAGAGGACATATCAGAATATCACTGCTCCTTTTCCCATACTATCAGTTTACATTAAATTTGTACCTGGTACCTGACAGCTATGGCGTCGGATGAGGTCCAAACTTAACGTAATCGGGTTATACAAATCGAGGTTTCGTTCTCGTCTATGCGACTAGAACATTTCCTTCTCATTCAGTTCCTAAAATTTGGTGAAGTTTGGTTAAGTTTTGGAGGAGGAAACAGACGAGAACGAAACCGCGATTTATATTGAAAAATGAGTAGTGGTATTTCCTCTTAAAGGGGCGCCGCGCCCTACGTCTGTGGCGTACGCCACGCCTTACACCAAGTGCATTTTGTTTTGTCTGTTGTCTGTTTTGGTGGAGGGCCGTGTTAGGAATTTCAGTTTTCGTGTTCTGACTTTTGTATGAAAAGTAGAGTAAAACTGATACATTTTATTCTCCATAGCATCTATAAATCAGTACCTGTTTAAATTATATTTAAGATACCACGGAAAGGGAGACGAATCGCGTAGCGTAGAGGTTCTTATAGTTCTCTGCCTTTTCGCCGAATGATATTTGAAATGTTTTTCATTTCGCCGAAGTGTCATTTCGTAGAAAGAATTTAATCTCAGTAAATGAAACTATTTGGGATTGATCTTCAAGATTTATGAAAAATGTACTATTTCGCAGGAAAAATATCTGCGTGGTGAAAATTCAATGAAATGAAACATTCGACGAAAAATGATTCGGCGTAAAGGCAGAACACTGGTTCTTAGTTATCAATCTTTTAAAGTTTTGGTTTTATTTTTCATCGGTCTTGAGGCTTGACTTTGCGTAACGTAGATTAAATTAGTTTTTTTGGGACGAGTGAATTGTCTTAATATTAAATATAGGTACCTACTATAGCCTAGATGCACAGACGTTCGTCAAATGTTCCCAAAGTTTTTAAGGAGAAGAGGCTTCAGATGCGTAGGTACGACAATTTCTACGTGAAATTGTCGCTTCCATACAAACTTCGTTCTATCTGAATCAGTCTGAACTAGTTAATGAACGTTTGTGCAACGTGGCGTGAGTTATATATGTTATTTGCTAAAACATAGATGGTGTGATTTTGGCAGGCTCTACGTGGCCAGTAGTGTACGTAAGCGAGTCGTGCCTGGAGTGCGAGCGCGTGCGCGCTGCGTGCGAGCGGCTGGGCCCGGTCCAGGCGGCGCCGGCGCCAGACGCGCTGCCGCCTCCGCCGCAGCAGCCTCCGGCGCCCCTCTCCTACTTTATCACCAAACCCTTCGAAGGGGAACTCTTCGATGCAGCACATAAAGCCAAATACAGGTATGCATCTATTTAGATTAACCTGTTCACTACAACGAGTTTTACAATACAGAGTTACGAGTTTTTGCTGCTCTATATTTATTGCACCAGGTTGCCTACTTGTAACCTGGCACGTAAGGCTCGTATACGCGTTCCTGAAATATGTGGCCAACTTTTGTTTATCAACATTCCATACAGTATATTTCCAATCCTTAATTAAAGCGACTTACTGGTGGATAATTATAAACGCGTTTCATATTTGCGCGCTGTTCACGTAAGACGCTAAGTACGTTAAGAAAGTTTCTCTCATCGGTATGTATTTTATTTACCCTATTACTAGAAGGTGCCCGCGAAATTGTTCTGCGTGGAAATGTCATAACCATTTTTTGATTCGCCGTAGTCAGGTAAAAAGTATCCTATAATCATTTGGGGATACGCAGCTACCAGTATACCAAATATAGTTGAAATCTGTCCAGTCGGTTTGGCATGATGAGAGGATCAAAGATTTCATTTTTACAATTTAAAATAGTATAGATATAATTATAAAATTGTAAAATGCAAATGTTTACATTGAGATATTTTGTAATAAATAAGTGAACCGCGCAATGTATAGCGCACTTAATCGAAAATTATTTTCTCGTATGTAATGCATGTATGCTTTCGTACGTTCATCATGCTTAAACGGACGGACTAATTTCAATATTTTTTAGTACCTGTAGATTGTCCCCCGTAAGTCTATCCCCAGATTTTACAAGATACTTTTAAGCTTTTTATTCATAGATTTTACCCAATTAATATTTCGTCTGTTGGCCACTAAAACTCACTAAGTAACAAATACCTATTTAAAACAAAGCTCATATCTTATTTTCAACATACGTACTAGATACGACGTTTTGAAGAGCAGTGACAGAAATTTTTGAGTTTTGGTTGTCACCAGGCGATTTCACCTTTCAATTAAATTGCCGATGTGAAAATATAAACTACTAAATTAAACAGTCCTTTATCGTTCTATTGTTTTTATTAATCTGTAGTGAAACGTGGATAACTGGGACCGGAAGAAACCAGTAAATTTGTCTTACTTATAAAGACGTAGGTACCTATTCCACTTACCCAGTGTCTCAGATATACCGGTATAGATTCCGGTTCCATTAATAAACAAGTCAAAATAGGGGATATCTCAGGTTATAGTGGTGCGATTATTAAATAAAAAGTAGGTGGTTAGAGTATTTCGTAATAATGATACATGAATTATACTACAATCTTAGACAATAATAAAAACCGGCCAAGAGCATGTCGGGCCACGCTTAGTGTAGGGTTCCGTAGTTGCTCATCCTTTACAATAGACTTAAGTTACGAGAAAGATTTCAAGCTCTATAAAAAGGTCGTAAACGCCAAAGTGGCTGTAGTTACTTACTACCTCCTGGAAGTCAACTTACGTCCTTTTAAGAAAATTATGAAATTTTGCGATAACTCAAAAACGGTTCGACCGATTTTGTTCAATATAGTTTTCATTGAGAGTACCTATAAGGCCTCATTTTCATGAATTTTTCCATAATTTTTCGACTCGTGGTTGAAAAGTTAGAGGGGTGGGGGGGACGCTATTTTTTTTATTTTCGGAGCGAATATTTACAAAACTGCTGACTTTATCAAAAAATAATGTTTGGAGACCCCTATTATTTTTAAAAGACCTATTCAACGAAACCCCACACACTAGTGTTGAAATGAAAAAAAAAACATTCCCACTTTAGGTGCTCGAGAGGTACCAGAAAAAAATTTTTTTTTTAAACTTTTTATGTTACCGTTTTGTCGGCGTGATACATACACATACTCATACCAAATTTCATCTTTCTAGTACTAATGATAACGGAGCTAAGCCGCGGACGGACAGACGGACATGGCGAAACTATAAGGGTCCCTAGTTGACTATAGACCGGGAGATAGTGACACAATTTACTTGATCATTTGTAACAGTATGGCGGTTCTTCAGGGTTCTTAGTACGCAATGACAAAAAGAAAAATGATGGTCATAGCGCTGGTACCGGCGGCCCAATCGCGTGGGCGTTAGTCGAACTCGTCGGATAAATTACGAGTGTCAAACGATTAGTACCACAAAAAATTTAGTATTTTCCGATAGCCCATAAAAAACATGTAGGCGGTAGTGTCATGCCATACTTCTCCGGTGTGACTTACAGCCCGCCATCCATACCGACACGAATGCGTTAATTAAAAATAAAAAAATTCAACCATTTGTACCAGGCAAATTTTTGCACAGTTAATTATCGTCGTGCAGCCATTTACGAAAATCACCATGCCATACTTTTCCGACGGTTCTAAATGGCCGCCATACCGCCGAAAATCAGCAAATTTTTTTTTCGCCAAACGATTTGTAACAGTATTGCATTTGGATTTTTGGAAAGTATTTGATAAAATGTGACCGTTATTATATTTGCCATACTTCTAGTAGGGGGAAAAAGTGCTGCCATACTTGAAAAACTTATTTATTCGACACGTTTCAAAAATACGACTGTACAATACGTAAAATAATTTTTTACAGCATGGCATCATTGTATTCGGTTCGTTTGGATGAAATTCTACCTAAAAATAATTATCCCATACTGTAACCATAACCATGGGGCGGAAGATTGTCACACTCGAGCAAGATATAAATTAATAAAAAAATTGGACCAAATTGTTACATTATGGCATTTCAAATTTTCGAAACTTGAAAAAAAAGAATGGTTTGGGAAAATTACACCGTACATGTGAAAAAAAATTATATGCAATATCAATATTAATGCAGTTTATTCGTTTGCCCCCTAAGACATAAAAAAAAAAAAAAAAAAGTATGGCATGTCACTACCGCCTACATGTTTTTTATGGGCTATCGGAAAATACTAAAATGTTTGTGGTACAAATCGTTTGACACTCGTAATTTATCCGACGAGTTCGACTAACGCCCATGCGATTGGGCCGCCGGTACCAGCGCTATGACCATCATTATTCTTTTTGTCATTGCGTACTAAGACCCCTGAAGAACCGCCATACTGTTACAAATGACCAAGTAAATTGTGTCACTATCTCCCGGTCTACTACGGAACCCTAAAAAAAAGGTACCTAATAAACAATAATCACAACTTTTTATTTAATTATATAGTACAAAAATGCAACAGCGTATGCAGGTATATATATGTTTTGGTTACTATTTGTTAACATTTCAAAATTGGCCACCACCACTAGAGCAAACTACTATTTCGCGGTAATAAAAAAAGTAGTAGGTAAGTGTCGGGACAGCAGCATGAGTTCCACCTATGGGGGTTTCTCACGTATCTGGGTCCCACTTATCAAAGTTTCACTTATTTAGAAAATGGATATGTGTTTTAATTACAATAACGAATATAAAATATGTGTGTTTCCTGCATTTTGACGACGCGTTTGGCTCGGTTGGTAGACACCTGCCTACTGAGTCGGCGGTCCCGGGTTCGAATCCCGGCCGGGGCAAATATTTGTGCAAATATTTGTTCTTGGGTCATGGATGTTATCTATATATGTATTTATATATTATGTATATCGTCGTCTAGTACCCATAGTACAAGCTTTGCTTAGTTTGGGACTAGGTCGATTTGTGTATGATTGTCCCTTGATATTTATTTATTTTGGTGGGGACTCTAAATTTAGATTATTAGTATGGCTGTCTTTACTTTTCTGCATCTGGAATAGGGTTGTAGATTGTAGACATATATTTTTTTTAGGAAGTCAATCGATGCTTTTTTTTATTGGGATCAAATGTATATATGGGGCTAAATATATTTATAATGTTCTGAGAGTCTAAAATTACTGTTATAGTTCGAAATTCGTATAGAGCGCTGAAAACGCTCACAGAATAAGTTGTATTATTCCGTTGGACCGACGACCTAAAAAGAGTGGTGGGAAGCGGTTGGATGCGGAAAGCTGAGGACCGGGTATGGTGGCGCGAACTGGGGAAGGCTTATTTCCAGCAGTGGACGACTCCGGGCTGATGATGATGATTCCGTTGAAAAACTTGAAAAATACTTAGAATACCATAACACGTCATAAAAGCTAAACCTTCTCGACACCATTTCCGACAAGGATAGCGTTACAGACTTACAGAATATTCCGTCTCTTACCGATGAGGGATTCTACACTTAAAAAATTGCATATTATAGGATTTAATGTGCTTGAACGAATAGTGGGCGGAATAAACAGTGGAGATCTTAAGATAAAAAAAAGCTAAGTTGTCAATTAAGTGGGAAGCTTTCATCTTGAGATTTGGGAAAGGTAAAGTGGCGTATGCTGTAGTGTCGGTACTGCGCGAGACAGATTGGTGAGTCAAATGTAATCTGTACTTGAACGGGTTATTTTTGGCTTTTAGTTTTACTGAAGTCGGTTCCTTTTTTTTTGTTAAATTTTTTTTTATTCCTTAACATTGAAAATGCTATCGATTCTGAGTAAAATGAACCCAAAAATCGTCAAGTTCTGGATGAAACAGGGATTCGGGTTTTATGTCAAACACTGTTTTACAGGCACATATATGATGACCACAATTAACACGTATGATTTAATACATTCACTTGTATGACGGGGAGCGCATATATGAGTTGGTGGCGGTCAATACGTTAAAACTAGGGTACAGTCAGCATCAAAATTAGCTGACAATTTTAATGTTGTAAATACTATTAATAATACAATAATAAGTCATTTATTCAATACCTCACACAATTTTATAGGTTAGCAATTTGGTACCTCTTTTTAAGTATACTTTAAACCTTTACCGCATACGAAGCCATATATGGCAGATATGAACTTGGACCTTATTGGCACAGGTCAAGGTTCAAATTCAAACAACTATTTTTTTTCTATATGCGGTAAAGGGTTGATCCATGTGTTAAAAGGCACCGCTCTTCCACGCAGTGTATCAATTAATTAGCACAACGTTTACAAATAAGAGTACTAACAAATTACATTATATAGATAAAATAAAACGATTACAGATTAAACGAGACTAAATAGTAATGAGCATAGCTAAATTGTACTTGAAATAATTTTAATAGAGCCCGCTTTGTGGCTTAAGTTTAGACGGGGACGCGAGGTTTGACGGGGACACGCACATTTACATCACAGTAGCTCAACCGCCGACAGGACGCCGTTTCCTAGCCGCCATTTGCGGTGACGAGAGAAAAGCAAAAGAGAACACGCGTATCGGAGCTGCAGGTCGAAAAGAGTTTTCGTCAGCGAACGAATAAAACATAGAACACGAGCTTCATACAAAGTTACAATCAAAAACCGGCCCAATAGTCGAAATGCGCATGCTCACCGGTGTACCAATCACAGCCACTCAAATGTTTTCAATTACGCATAACAAATAAATGTGATTCTTCAATTTCCGAATGGCCAGCTGTGATTCGACAAAACACATGACATTTGTCTATGGTAATATGGCGGTGACAGTGAAAACTCATAATTGGAGAGGCCTTATTCCTTTTAAAATTTATTTTTTTCATATTATGACAAAAATATTGATAATTTCAACCAAGTTTTCGAAGTGAATAATACTTTTCAACGAGTTCTAGGTAGTAAAATAGCTATTTCATGCTTTCATTGCGTGCAGTCGAAAATAAGTTGAAAAAACTAATTCTCCGCGTGAATTTTGTCAATTTCGAGTAGTTTTTGAATCACAAATTATCAATGAAAAATTTAAACTGTAGGTTTCTAATATATACCAATAAATCGCAATAGCCCTGTTCTAGATAGTAACATCAATAATATGTTAAGAAACATGTTTGATCATAGAGAAAAGTCTCTAAAACAATCAGCTTTTAAAAGGAATAAGGCCTCTTAATGCAATAAAGAGCCATTTTTGTTTACTTCATTATAAATCTTGAATGTTAAGGTTATTTCTTACATTCGAATTTCAAAAAAAAATTACATCTTTTAAGGAATCCTTGTTTGTTCCTTGTTGTTACTAATACTTTGAATGATTATTATTAATGCGTGCTGTATATATTAATATTTCTCCTTTTGTAATATTTAATATTTTACATGTAAAGTCGATACAATCTTTGTAGTGAAAAAATATCAAACATAATTAGGAACTTATACGTTTTCCTGCCGGACTGACGGAAAACGCATAGCCTTTTAGAGGCGGTCTCATACAAGCACAAAAACCCGGCTTGCCCTAGTAAAATAACAAACGATAAAAATGATTTACTTGAACAATATAAAATTGCGCGCCGTGGCGTGTTTCATAATTTCAAATTTTGTCGACGCCGCGTGGTTCAAAATTTGTCCGCGCACCGACCGCGCCGCGCTCGCTGATCGCTCGTCGCCGTTCTATGTCACTGCTAGTCATCTCCCTCGCACGCGTTGCCTTGCAATCGGGCTTCATACCGCCTACTCTAACACATGGAAATATCCTATGTATCAACATAACTATACGTTGCTTCATATTACTCTTTTCCTTTAGGAATAAGCCGAGCTTTTGCCTTTTTGAACGGTGGACCGTGAAGTGAAGTTAGATACGGATCGGCTACTTTTCCAAATTTCGCGTAAACAGGAGTGATTTAACTTCACGTTGTTTAGAAATATTTAGTTAGTGTAGTGTTTGTTTGAGCGTAGTAATAAGTAGAAGTAAGTGGAGATAGTGTTCGTGCTTTGATTTTGTTTGTTGTTGTGATTACTGTGGCTTTAAACAATGGAAGGAGTTGTTTCGTGCGATTGTGATGAGTTAAAGTGTGCAGGTCTTTTAATAGGCGAAGGAAAGGTCTAACTTTCGCTCAGAAAAAACAGCTCATATTTTCTCCAAAACCCACGCCCAACCTGTGTATTATTGAAATTGTACTTTGAACAGTAATGCGGCAATAAAATGGATTTACCCACTAAAAATGACCAAAACAAATCCCTGGGCTTGCCCTCTCCTGTAAGCCTAGGCACGCCACTGATTGCATTACTTTTTTCAAACATCGTACATAAATTAGTCATATGGCATAACACCATCCCTATACAAAATCTGTTCCGTAAAATAAATTAAATTAATATGTGTACGGCGTTATTTACGTATATGAAAACTGATACCATCTTTCTTTTTGTGTTCTCCTGAGTGATTAATACACCATTTCACTGAACATTATGGCATATTTTGTTACGCTATATGTTATATGCAACTGTTCGGCTGCGTCGCCATTTGTAAACTAGACAGCCGTTTGACACAAAATTTTCGCCCCGCCTTAACTGACACAAAATCCGTGGGGCCATTTTCCGCCGCTAGTTAGGCTTTAGTTGTTTTATTCGTTCGCTGGTTTTCGTATTGTTGCGATATATTATTAACCCTTAAATGGATAGTGTAAAATGCAGCTTACATACACAAAAATTAATTACTGGTTGAAAACTAAAAACATTTTTTTGAAATAAAATAATATTTTATAATATTTTTTGTTTAATTCATGCATTAAAGGGTTAAATAAATCGAGATAATTACATACAATTTAAAAAAGGTACGAAAGTGGCCAGGCTAAGTCGCTCCGGCTCGTTTGGTACCCTGTTTTATACGGCAATGCGCAGGGGCTGCCTTTCCCTGCAGCGCCGGTGCAGATAGTAGAATATTATAATAACGGGTGATAACAAAAAAATGAGAATTCGTTCAGAGGTGTAAAAAAATACTCGTGTATCTTTTTAGCACAATTTGATATTATTGGAAAATATGTACATAGAAACTATTTACAAAATCATCAATGCACATTAGAATAGGACTCGTGGTCAGCTGTTCCACTCAGTATAAACATGACGTTGGAACAAGACTCTTGGACGGAATTGTTGTCCATTTTCCGCACACATGTTTTAATTATTTATATCAGTTGGGTACAATTTTCAGCTCTCCAATTATTTTTGTATACTAAACTGCTCAAATTAAGAAATCTTCAATCGCCCGACATTGTGCAAGGTTTATGGGGTTTCGGATTTTCGGTACAAATGGTATATTATTAGCGTCTAGGAAACGTGTCGTTTTTTTGGCATAATGCGACGATGCTTTATCCGACCAGAACATATTCTCCATCTGAGTGATGTTTGCGAATAAATGCTATCAGTATTTTTTTCAAGCATTCGCTCTCATACACTTTTTGGTTGACCGCTAAACCACTCGGTTAGAACGACAGTTTCGAAAGACCTTTGTCGGATATAGCCACATAAAGCATAACTTTCTGCTCAAACTTGTGCTTATACTTGTGTTTTATATCGTCTGGTGTTGTAAAATTATTGCTGGTGTAGTATCGGTCATTTCCAGGTATATGTGTTTTACTCAAAGGAAAATAACTTTTATCGTCCAAAATGAATGATTTTCCTTTGTAATTTCGGATCATCCAGCGACACTGTGATATAATAGTCAGTTTTTGCTGTTCAGTGTATTCCAGTGCTCTCACCTTCTTGCGGCATTTCAGACCTATCTTTTTCAAGAACGAACAAGTGCACGGTTGGGAACACTTTATTTTTTCTCGCGGCATCTCGTTGGCTCATAGGATTATTATCGTTAAAAGTGCTATGGTGTAGGTTCATCCTTCTCTTGGTCATTATCTTCGCTGGTCGCCGGCTACCACTTTTGTGATCTATCGTCAAGGATGCAAGAATTCTATAAATAGTGGAGACTAAGTACATATTCTTTACTAAAATTATCTACAGTAGACTTTTTCCCCCAGTTATAGTTTGAATTATAAAAATGTTCAACCGTTTTCGCAGTGTTTCTTGTTTCGACACCATTTTGACAAATATTAATGCTTGAAAAACAAAATCAAATGAAGTTTAAGAACCTCAAAAGAAGTAGTAACAACTTCATAAACAAAGTTTTTTGTCTAAGTGAATAGTCTTGTTTTGAGGTCCATAGAAAGTTATTCTCATTTTTTTGTTATCACCCGTTAATATGAAAACGTATGTTAGTTTATACCAACAGGATACTATTTATTTTAATTTCTATTAAATGTCTGTATGAGATGCGAAATTATTTTACATACTCACTGATTACTTATCAATATTTGTAGTGGGTTGCTCAATCCAGCTTAAATAAATATTTAATTTAGCGAATTAGAGGAATTCAGTGTGACTTTATTTGCAATGCAAACTGATTTAGGTTTTACGCTGACCTGCTAGCAATTTTAGCTGACCAAATACATATTTCAGTTAAATAAAGGTCGGTTTGAGATATAGCTACCACGTTTTATTGGCTTCGTATACATGCCTAAAATCGCCTTTATGGGGGCGGGAGGGTGAAAGTTACGAACTTCTTAATTTTTCTATTTTTTGTAGATAAATCTTACGTTCCATACCAAATTTCTGCTTTCTAGGATATCTGGAATTACCCTATTGGTTTTGATAAGTGAGTGAGTGGCCTAATCATCGTAACTTGGGTACCCTACACCCCAGTCCAAAAGTATGGAAACAAGCTTATATTACAATACAAAGCTGTGATTTCCTTACGAAATAAATTACGAAATTACTATACGAAAATGATTAAGTGTAAACATTTTAAAAGTCATTAATCCAAATTTTTGATTACAAAAATTGCCACTTCTACATTTTGTAGACAGGCAATGAAAAAAGGCGACATGTATATGTTGTAGTCAAAAGTGTGAACTGGTCAAAAGGACTTTTAACCGACAAAAACAGTCAAAACTGCTTTTGACTGAGCGTGTTGGTCAAAAGTAGTTTTGCCGTTTTGGTTAGGGATATAAAAAAAAAACTAACCTAGCCTAACCCGGCCGAGTCGGATTAAAATAATATAGAGATAAAGGGAAGAATGTGCCTGCGGTCAAAAGTACTTTTGACTGATAGTAACAGTCAAAAGTACTATTAACCAATGATTTTCAGGCAAAACTACTTTTGACCAACACGCTCAGTCAAAAGCAGTTTTGCCTGTTTTTGTCGGTTAAAAGTCCTTTTGACCAGTTCACACTTTTGACTGCGACACATATATTTATTACGATATTATGATGTTTTAACATTGACGTATTAATTACATGGACACACAATCCGACGGAAAAAATGGCACCCTCCCAACTAATGCAAAATCACAAATCGCATTAGTTGGGCGATCAGTCTCGTTTAGACCATGACACGTGACGGATCTCAAAATGACTTAATTTTCAGTGAAAAATTGCAGAAATAACAGCTATAAAATAAAGAAAAAGGTCGGAATATTCTTTTTTACGCAGATTCTATTGATTAATTAACGAATCCTATGTAAAATCATAGCATATTTTAGATTAGAATTATTAACTTTGTCCCTACAAAATGCACCTCATCACAGAACAAAAATCTAAGGAGTCGCTATAGTTTTATATTTTATTAATTAATAAAGGAGTGCAATAAATAATTATCCTCTTTTTTTATTAAAGATTGCCACGCGATCTTAACCTATTGACCGCCAAGCGGTCTAGCAATTTACCGTGCCACTGACGCCAGAGTAAAAAAAAAGAGATATGCCCCAAAATCAACAGGGATTGAAAAATACTTGTAGCAGTTAGAATTACAAAGTTTTTGATCATTGAAATTTGGACGGCTGTGGCCGACGTGGCGTCAGGGGCACGATTTTTTGTTGACGGCCACAGCCGACTGTGGCGCTCAAAAGGTTAAACAACGTGAATAATTGAGGTCACGTTTAGTAAGAGACCCACGTCAAGAATAATTTCAGCCAAATAATTCGTCTCTCGTGTGTTCGTTCGGCATAATCATAGGTATATGTTTTTTTTTATGTTTAATCAAAAGAAGCGTAAAAGTCTTGCACTCAACACAGCTTTAATATCTCAATAAAAACGTAAAAAATGACAATGTATACAAAAGAAGTGTAAAATGGTTATGTAGTATTTGTAGTAGTAGGTATCTATACATAAAAAGATATACACTGTCTCAGGCGCACGTCACATAGGATGCTGCGTTTAGTTACACGCGAGCCGAGGGCGAGAGTGGACGCATGACATTGCTATGTGTGCGGCGGCGAGTGAGCCAGTGTTATGAACATATGCCTTTTACAGGCAGATCCTACAGGTTACATTAATAAATTAATAAAAAAATTGCTCTGTTGTCATTGTTTTATTTTGTCTCAGAGTCTAGACACTGTCAGTTTAAACCTTTGAACGCCAAGAACACCTAAAGACAATGTGTGCTGCCGATACTACGCCACCGACTTTCACGCCACGCCATCAAACTTTAAAGGGTTAAAAATGTTAATATTTTGCACTTGCCTTACTCTCATTTCACATACTAGAACAAGATGAGGTGAGAAATCATAATGTCATTATTACTGATCCCTTCTATGCAGTGTCGGGACCCTTTTATGCAGTTTTTAAATAAAAACGTAACTTAATTTGTTATTATCAATTTACGAGTTTATTTAGTTCAAACAACAAATATATTTTAATACCTAAATAAAATAATAATGAAAATATTTTTAGTATGTAAAACTATTAAAATCTGCTCCATTCGTGCCATGTTCCAAGTTTGACAAGAGACATGAGTCAGAATACGCTAAAAAAGTTAATTTACACGAAAAATATTTGTGGTATAAGTACGTAAGCCAATTTGACACTTAAACGTTTGAGTAAAGAGTTATTTTGTACGAAGTAATTATGTTGCTGTAAATTATAAATAAGCGTTATTGGCATCTACTTGAACATGACAGCAGTGCCACTTTCTTCGACAATTTTGTTCGGGTCTGTGGCTCTATTATAAATAATACCTCAATGTGTTTTAATAATGAACGTTTTAATGTTTACAATCTTTTGGGAATGGCCGAATGGTTACTAATATTTGCACAGTGTATAATTTATTGGAAACTTTAAATATTAAAAGAAACTAATTTGTTTCCATATCTTCGGCCTGGGGTGTATCAATAAAATCTTTAGTATAAAAGCTAGATCAATGAAACTTAGTGCATTTTATGTGTTTCGAGTCTGCATCTTATCTCGTAAATTTGGACTGGTATTGTCTGGGACGAAGATATGAGGTTTTGCCGGTTTGGAAATGTGACTTAACCTGTGTCGATGTCCGATACCCTAACGAAACTGTTTGAGAAAAGGTCGGTAGTTCCCCGATTCTTTCGGATTCGACTTGGCGGACGCACTACCGTGCCCTCAGATCTGTACTACGGTACTCCTATGATAACACTTTCGTGTTGTCATTACCATGATTTTGATTCGGATTTCCTTAGCAAGTAAACAACGCCATCTCTGAGATGATTTCCCGACGAAATGTGAGCGGAATTCTGATACATACTATTTTTAAAATGTTTACTACACCAAAAATTAGGGCAATTGTTACCTACTTATATTAATTCCAACGAGAATTGTGAACGCGACTGATTTTTACTCCGTAAATATTGATGGGTTCAAACTATGTGAAATCGTTTAACATTGGGCTTTGAACCAGCCAGTGCCACTGGGAAAACATAAATAAAGGTGTGTGCTCGATTGAAGCGTGCGCGGGCGCAGCGGCGGCGCCGACGCGCGTCCGCCCGCAGGCGCTGCTCTCGGTGCTCGCCCTTGCGCCGCGACGCTTCTCGCTATTTTCAGCCTCGCATTCCTCGCAACTGTTTTTCAATCTAATGTGAAACGCATAACGCGCACGCTGCTTTGCGCCTTTGTTTTCGGATGATGTACGCGGTAATGAACGATTATACGATTCGGTTTCGACTTTTTAGTAATGAAACAATAACCATGCGTTTTCCTATCTACGTGTGGTGCGTCGGGAGTGTTTAGTGGGTGCGTGATAGTGACAATGTTGAATACTGCTAATGAGCGGAGCTTATATCGATCGCCAGGGTGTAGTGCTGACAGAACTTGACGTGAAGCGGCGGGATGGGGCCCACGAGGCTGCCACCGACGCCCGAGGAGGAAGAACCTCCTCAGGAATTACATTCTCCTGTTGACTTTAAACCATCGATTAAATGCGACCTGTAAGATACTTAATTTTTTCTGTTGTTTTACACACTGCTCATTGTCAATATTGGACAAAAAGAATGTCTTTGGATCGTAATCACTCTCAGAACGATTAATTTTCTACATTGTGCCCACTAGAGGCATCCCTATTTTTGGCCCTATGGTTGACTGGTAGAGAATGCCATTTAGCATTAAGTTCGCCGTTTGTACTGACTTTTGTTTTGTGGTATATATTTAAATAAATAAAATAAATAATTACTCAAGAAAAATTCCTTGAACAGGTACAATGCCATATCTGTCAAAAAACACTTATTAAAGGGCAAGCTTATGGTTTGCAAGTCAAGAGAACAAGGAACTGCTTGGCCCACTTAACTTTTCCTTACAAACCATCAAGAGTCATCTCAAGGTCTCAATGAACGGACAATTGAAGAAGAATACCTAAGTACAATCAAGTTTAAAATTTAGGTCTTGTTTCTTCAAATGAACGTTTGATAGTGGGCAGTTTATAGAAATTAATTTACTAATTAGTACCTACTTATTCCTTGGAGTCTATCAGTAACGCCACACAAATTAGTTTACAACAGTGAATGTGTCGCGATTCTCGATAATTGTTTACATTTTGGCTGGAATGCGCGTGTAAGTCACGAACTATTTCTATAGCGACACGTACAGCGTCGGTATATGCGGTTTCCTATGCCCGCAGCGTCACAGGCGCGTCACCGCTAAGCCGCCCACCTCAACCATATACTTACTAACACTTTTATTCGGGTCTCAGGATAAAACTCCCTATTTATAATGCGCGCTCGTTTGCAACTTTACACGTCAGTCAGTTCGAAGTATAGATGCGAAGCTGGTTGCTAACATTTCTAGCCCAGCTGCTAGAAACGGCTTATTTGGCTTATTATCATTTCTAGCGATAACAAGCGGCTGGAAACGGCTGCTTACATTTCATTGACATATTCACATGATTCAATGTTTTTGTTATTTTTCTTTTCATTTATTTACTATAGGATCTATTTAACATAAATAGACATAAACTATGACATTTGCATCTGTATTAAGTGTTAAAAACTCAAAATTCTCTTACAAAATGTGAAAGAGCGGTGGAATAGGACTATTTTAATAATTTATTTGTGAGAGATGAATTGGAAATAGGTATTTATCAGTTACCTAGTAATATTAAGCATTTAGTTGTATTTCTATAATGCACCAAAACCAAAAGTAGGTATATAGTTAACTGTGCCTGCCGCGCGAGATTCCCGCGTTTGGTTTACAATGATGATTAGATCCAAAATAAACTGATTTAGCTACCTTTATTCTTATAATTTTCATACACCGCCACCTGAACACAAACGTTGTTTCATAGTTTACTTTTCGTATCTGAATTAAGTAAATTAGTAGGTACAAATGGTGTCTTCGGGGTCTATTTTTTTAAAAAAGAACATAATAAGTGCTACTGTATAACCTGTATAACCGCTGCTTTCGGATACTACCGGCTTACAAGCCGCTGGTTTACAACTATAGTTCGAAGACACCACCTAGCTACATCTATTGTATATTTGGGGTATAAATCACTTCATGTTCATCAGTCATCACTTTTGCACTCTAGTAGTTATATTATTAAAGTTCAAAAATGACCAACTTTCTTTCCGTGACTGATGTAAACATTTTCTACGATGTCATTGTTTACGAGTAATTCAAATTTTTGGTTAAACCGCAGACGAAAAACAAGGGGTTATATAAGTTTAACAAGGGGTGAAATAAAATGTGTTGTCGGTTTGTCTGTGGCATCGTAGAGCTCGGTTTTACTAAACGAAATTTTGTCTGTCGAGTTGTTTTTTTTGTTTTAACAGTCAACTCTTAAGATATTCCGCTATCAATGGAGGTACAGTACGATTAAAATCAGTTAACACTTCGGCCAACCTCGGTAATTGTCGTGAATCCCTCATCTCTCACATAGAGTTATCAATTTACAGATATGACCGATTTACAAAATTCTTTTCGTATTTGATAGGGTATACTTCCGAGATGGTCCCATGTAAATTTTATCAAAATCGGTCAAGCAGTTTATGAAATATCAACAAAAATCGGTTGAAATCGGTTTTTTTAATTTTTTATTTGGTGATTATTATTAATTATTAATCCGACGCAATATCGTAGGTACTACTTACATCAAACAGTAAAATATTGGCTTATATATGTTTTTTATATATTGTATACCTACAAGAATGTTAAAATTCATGTCGCTTCTGCATAATAAATTTCTTAGGTCTACCGGTTAGTAATGTCATCTTGGCAGGTGCTATACATTGCGTTTATGATTATGATACTTCAAATTGAATGCTACCTAAAAGAAATCGCGGTAATGTATTTCGTGTCATTTCCGTCTCCGGATTTAGGCGATGATACCCGAGAAAAGCCGAAGTGTTAACTGATTTTAATCGTACTGTAAAGCCTAGGGAATCCAATTCCGTAACTTTTTCGGGGGAATTTTCTTTCAGGGAATATAAATGAGGGATTACTCAGCCCACTCCATATTGTGGACATTAGTGGTAAGTACTAACTTATTTTACTGGCAACGACAGTTTTTTTGTAACTTAACTTTAACTTTGTAATTTTTATTTCAATGCGATTCAGTATTTATTTCAAAAAAGAAGGATTGACCGCCATTCCGGTAAAGAATGTTTTGTATTTGGTTGTCGACATATCGCTACTGACATGTCGATAACTAGATGATGTATGCACCATTCCACATTAGGGCAAAACCGCAACTTGTTAAACTACACTTATAAATGTCAATAATAGTAACAATACTAATGACATTTACATTGTTGTGGTCACACTTGTAAGAGTTGTAAGCGATTAGATTAGTTCGGTAATCGATCGTATGAGCAAACGGCGTGTGAGCAGCGCCAGTGAGTCGAATAGGTTCAAGTCACCGCGCAACCAAGTGGCTGTGACAGGCGGTCTGATGGCCGGACAAGGGGAAACTTAAAGTTAGTCGGATCCGCTCATGATTGCTGAGGGCGTCGTATGACGCAACTGGATCATTGGTTTGTACTCGCATTTTGCTTCCTTTGTGTACATATAATTACATTTTGCATTTTTAGATATAAATGGTAGCTCACGGTATGACATGTACCTATGTCGTGGCCACAGTCAACATGCTACATTATACCTGTGCAAAATTGCGTTGACTAGGAACCGCTTAAAATTGATTGTATTGAGTGATTGTTGGCTTCTTTTGACATCAGTGTCAACTTTGAAAGTTAAATTTGATCTACTACCCGGATTCCGATTGAGCTGTTAATTTATGTAAATCGGAAGTTAATACAATTTTATATAGATTGGCTAAAGCTGTGTTCGATGTTAATTTGACAAAGTTCCGCGTTGGGTCAGACTTCCAACGTCGACCATGATAGTATTTTATGCAATCGTTGCACAATCAAGGTTCTTAAAGTCGAGTACCGCGTTTAGGTCACGAGGCTTGCCGAGTGGCCTAAGTGAGGTTCGAGATTTTAATACCTAATTGTGTAACTATTTCATACAATACTTTTTATACGAGCAACACGCAGAAAAACTTTTTTTACTTTAATCGTCATTCCCCACTATGAATTTTTATTTGATGTAACCTTTTGCGTTCAACTAAAACTGATCTATTGAAAAAAACATAATCGCGATGGTCATGGCGGGTGCCTCGTGATTGGTTAAATTTTTTGACAAGTAATTTCAACCAGTCAGTGACCAGTAGCTTTTTTTTTTTAAATCAAATAGGCTGATGTTCTCTTTTTGAAATTATTTGAGTTGGGTAGAGAGATGTCTTATGAATATTAAAGTTCTGTAGCAGGTACCATAGAGTATAGAATTTTGATACAGGATTAAAATGTGCGTTACTGTGATTTTGTCTGTGAAATTATGATTAACGGAATAAAGTACGCGAGTACAAAAAGTGACTTATCGTCGGGGATAGTGCAATAGCGCGTAAATAATAGCTGTCGATAAAGTTCATACTTCAATAAAACACTTAGCATTTATTTGAATATTGATTCGTATCTACACTTGTTACTTACGCGGTATAGCACTATCCCCGACGTTATGCATTTCTTTTGCACTAATAATGCGAATTGAAACGTGTGCGTGTCCAGGTGGGGCAACTCATTATGTTTTCACAGGTGCATGTGAGCCATAACATAACATTACTATTTTATGGTTAATATCTAACCTACGCTACTAAACTGTGCTATGGGGTCCGTATTTCGTATTACATTGTATATTGGAAATATACAGGATGGTACGGAACAAGGGTATTTCCTGTAAATGTGATAATAGCTAGTTTTAATAGAACAGAACGATAAAAATTGCTTCATCTGTGGTCTAGACGCTCATAAGAGTGAAACAAGGTCCCAATCATAGAAAAAAAATAGATAAGTCTCAAAAACCTTGGGACTTTTACTATTTTCTGGGCCATTATTACATTGTAAAGGGGTTAGAAAGTGGCTAATTAAATACAGGACGCAGTATATAATGACGCCCATCCGTCCGATCGCTGCTTATAAAGTTTTTAGCTTCTCAGGACAGCCAGGGCCTTTTCTAAATCAACCAGAGAGCTAATCGTCGGACACGGTCAAACGCTTTTTTTGGGACGGCACTATAACGATGGTTGATTTTCGAACATCGGTGTAGCCATGGAAGAAAGAACCTATGGAATTGGCATGTAGGTTAAATCGTACGAAAACCGCTGCACGCTGTCGCCAAACTCATACAAATAAAGGCAAATCGTTACACGTCACACTATTACAAATCTTTTTTTATTGGTTTAAGTTACAGCAATATCAACAACAAAATGTCACTAAGTCACACTTCAGTCTAGAACTGACGTAACAGACTGAAAGCAACTTTACCTCGCTTCATTTGCGATGTAAATTACAATCTTCCAAGATTGTAACATACGTTTGTTTTTAAAATGCTCGGAAGTTACGAAAAGCTAACATGAAGTCGGCATATTTCTGCTACTCGACAACAGATGACACTCTGGTCAATAATATTTTAAGTTAAAAAGTGATGGTACCTAAGATCAAGTATGAATTATTGATAGTTTCGTCCTCGACAAAACAATACATTTATAACAAAAATTTGAAGCTACATTCCTATACATTTATAACTACAATAGTCATATATTTTACGTTATATGTTACATATTCTCTGGTAACGAAAAAATTACATTCCTAATAAGATTTTTAAAAACAGTTTTGCTAATCTAGCTGCTTCTAATGACAAATCATAAATTTCCGGCAGTGTATGTTATCCTAACTTGCCTGCAATCCGTGCAAAACACAGGACCTGGGAGCCAATTCTCAGTTCATGTGATTTGCTATCGAATTTGATAATATATCAAACGTCTTGTATCGAACGAAAATATCACAAAAATCTCCATTCATAGAGAAAATGGTATTCTCAGGTCTATTCGATATAAAACTCGATACGATATCGGTGACAGGTGCTATTTCACGTTCCATTTTCTTGATTATACTTATATTATAATCAAGGAATATTTTTTTACTTCTTTTATTTTATTTGATATACAAACCATTGTATATGTTGTTAAAGTATGTAAAATACTTGTATTACTTTATTTTATGTAAATTCATGACGTGCAAAGCAAAGTGAAAGAAAAATTGTTTCAGTGCTCATGGAACGAATGGAACGCAAGCATGTCAACTTGTCAGTGTCAGACTTTTTTATTGGCTTATTATTGTTAATCATAAATTCGTAAAGGTCGTGATATTAATATTCTGCATTAGTCGAGAAATTATTTAAGGCGAAAATCTTTTCTGAAAGCCTTTTCATTCCATAGAAACGGGTCCTCGCGCCATAAAATTCGTCTTCGTGGAAACTCTGCCGCAACTTCAGCCTCTTCAACGACATTCTCAATAAAATTGAGTATAAAATCGTCAGCGTTCATATTTTACTACAACAAATCAATAAAAATGCAAGAAAATCTAATAAATTATAGCTAAGACACTTTTGACAGTAGCAATATCACAGACGATAATTTTGTATCGGCTACGCTTGACCACTCGTTGCGTATCGAGTGACTGTTCCTTTGTGCTAATAGGCGGTGATCATATTAGGCAGTGTCAGTGCAGTAATTTACCTGTAGGTTGCGCGAGGACGTCACATATGAAGGTTTGTCAATAAAACCACATTGAATAAAAAACTTTTACTGAACATATTCAACATACATATTTACAATATTTTTTTAGACCATTACATAAAGAAGGGTATTTCTAAACGGTAAGATAAGGCAGCATACTTAAGCTAGAGTTTTTTTTGCGTGGGAATAGCAGACCCCTTAATAAATCTTTAATTATTTAATTTCAGTTATCAGCAGACCCTGTTATCAATGGTGAAAATTCATTGAAAGGGAGGGTTGTCACAAAATATTTGTTAAGTGTACCTACATGTGACATATTTCTAAATAAGTTTTACCTATCTCGTATATTGATATTAGATATACAAAAAATAATGCTACCACAAAATGTGGGTAAGTGTCATTGAGTTATTATTACTACGTATAGAGTGGACGCCTCAAATTGATTTTTTGTAAAACCTGTTTGTGCCGATCGGCACAAACGCGCTTAGTCGGTGCCCAGCGGCTGCGGCAGTCTCGCGACCTAAACGTGTAAGCGCCGTCAAATTCACGGCGCTTACGACGTTTTGGTCGCGTGGTTCACGCCCCGGTCTCGCCTACAGTTGCGACACTTTTATCGTTTGCTATAGCTCCTCTATACGTAGTAATAATAACTCAATGGTAAGTGTTGACTGTTGACTTATCTTTTTTTTACAATTTTACTGTGTTTTCTTATTTATAAATGTATAAGCCGAAGATCACTCAATAGTTAAAAGAGACTATATATATGGACCCGTATTGCACATCTCATACTTTTAAATGAATTATAATAAACGAATCATATTCCAACAATAATTATTGACTAATAAATGACAAAATTACCTACTAAAAAGTTAAAAGATCGTATAATTATTTTTAAGCTTAAAATTTATAAATAAGCAAGTAAGTACATTGTTTACATCAAGATGATACATTACATTATTTAATTATTAATTGTACCTACTTGTAAAAAATTTAATATGTGTAGAACCCTAGCATTTTCAATGATTTTTCACCATTGATAACGGGGTCTGGTTATCAGAGTCGAAATTGGTATCGACAATAGTAGCGATATTAACTTAGCCGCATCCCTACTTGAGTAGCGTTCACTTTGACGTCTTGAATAGCGAATTTTCTCGATTACTGTTTAATGTAGATAACGATAATTAACTGTATTTCTTAAGAAATAGAGTTGTATTCTACTAACGTGATAACTCAAATAACGAACAACCAAATGGAGAAAAAGGAAAAAATTGAATTATATTTAAATAATACTTAGCGATGATACGAAATGCCTCCTTCAGAAACAGTTTTTGCCTGGGTTGAATTTCGGCAGCTTATCACTGCACAATACGGCATGATAAATTTAAAATAATTATTTTTCATTGCAAATTCACACGTCAGACCTAGTTTGCGATTGACTAGCGACTAACGACCACCCTACGATACATTCCACACTAAAAAATCATTGTAACGTTACGTTAATATTAACATTCGTTCCTAATATTAGTCATTCGTGAGTCAATGTGAACATTATTAAATTAAGCACATCACAAAACCAATATATAATATTTTCTAAACAAACCATTTGCTTTTTCAAATATGGCGGCTGCCCCGTAGCGCTTGCGCGCATCTCACGCAATGGAGTCATGGATACTCAGCCAAATTAACCTATTGACCGCCGAGCGGTCTAGCAATTTACCGTGCCACTGACGCCAGAGTGAAAAAAAAAAGATGTGCCCCAAAATCAACAGGGATTGAAAAATACTTATAGCGATTAGAATTACAAAGTTTTTGATCATTGAAATTTGGACGGCTGTGGCCGAACGTGGCGTCAGGGGCACGATTTTTTGTTGACGGCCACAGCCGACTGTGGCGGTCAAAGGGTTAAAAATATATTATGAACTCAATATATACATTTAAAGTGTTTATTTGTTGAAAAATAAGAAATTTTTGAAATTAGGAAAATGTTTTACGGCCCATAGCAAACTCTAAAATATAAATGTTCATGATTTTCATGGTAAAACCTTTCTAACGAAAACTTATTAAAAAGTAAACTTGAGGCGTATTTTCTTACTTAAGAAAATAAACTCCTTTGCGGGTATTTGTAAGTTTAAGAACAAAATATATAACTCATAAATGACGGCTTCTCATCGTTCAATTTAATTTGACATGCAGCAGACGATTAAGCTTTGATTGGTTAAATTGTCCTTTAAGCCGGCCGAAAAAATTACTCTGAAATATTTTCTAAAAAGCCGTATCTTACTATGAAATTCATGTGTAGATACGAACTGTTACCGTAACGTGCTACATTGTTGTCGTGTTGGGAGCTAACATAGATATACAGTTTAAAAATGAACATATACCTATAAGCGGTTTTGTGTACTGGATTCAGGTAATCTATATCCACATTTTCGAGCAGTGTCGTGAAAAAACTTGACTTTCATCACTGTGGATAGTTTTTGCTTTATTATGCAAAAATTACTTAAAAAGACTTTCAACGTCAGTTAACAAAAAATTGTCGTTGCCAGTAAAATAATTTAGTGCCACTGAAAATCCGCAATATGGCGTGGGTTGTAAAACCCCTTGCAGGGCTTTAATACTGTTTATAATTCATTAAAATAAACAGCTCAGTAAATATTGGATAGTGCGAAAAGACGACGAGCCTCTACGAAGCCGAACCTGGTCGACTGTCCCTCTTCGGCACAATGTGTCCCATACAAGCACTTAGGTTTAAGGCCAGTTTATGTATGATTCCTTCTTAACAGTTGTGTTTTTGCGCAGGGTCCTCGGCCCGACCGCCGTGTTGCAGCTGGCGGAGCGCGAGGAGCCGCCGCCGGCAAACGCGCGGCCGCTCTACTCGCTCGCGATGCGCGGCGCGGTCATATGCTTTTCGGGCTTCCGGAAAAAGGATGAACTAGTCAGTATCGTCTTTATATGTAGATGGTCCATTCATCAGTCTTTACAGATGAATCAGTTGGACAATTGTCTGTGCTTTGACTACCGTAAGGAACCTCTTGAATGTCACTTAACTAGCCACTTCACCATTCTCCATAATTCTTATTCAGTTCGTGATTAGCTGATTACTCCTTAGTATAAGTACCTACCTATGCTTAGAACGAGTCCTTATACAACAGATTTACGAAAGTAAAGCCGCTTTATGTGAACGTGTCTACGAACCAATCATAGAGACGTTTTGCTTATGACATTGACGTTGTGACAGATGGCACACGGACGAAACTTAGCCCATGGCTAACCAAAACTGGCTTCACCTTCAAGCGCTAACTAGGTTTCTAGGTGTATTTATTCTAAGGACCACGACATTCTGGTTTTTGAAAGAGACTTTGTGTAACGACGATGACACACGAAAGTGGTATTGCTGTTATTTTTCTCTATGGCTGACAAATCATCTTCAATTTATATTTGGATACGATAAACCTTAACTTGATGGTATTATAATGGATATTTGATTGATTTACTTTATTTCAATCTCATAAGTATTAAATATAGTATTCAATTAATAAGATTGTCACTAAAATAGTTGTTTTATGGCTTATTGAAAAGTTTTAGTATATGACAAAACCGATCTGTCAACCCCGACCCCCCGTGGTCTTGTCTGCCCTAACCTTAGAGTGTATCTAAATCTCCGTTGCAGAAGCGAATAAAATAATTATAGCGCAGGTGCAGCGATTTCCTACGTAAGGGCGAAGGGGCTGCTCTTTCCGCAGCGCCGGAGCAGACCTAAAATGCTTAAGGCTTTATGTGAGGTTACATGCACACACAAAACATGTATTTTCATGAATCATTTTAGGGCATCTTAACCTTAATGGTATTCTATATTAGGACATGAAAGGGTTAGGTTAGGAAATAATATTAGGGCGCATTGATTAGGGCAATTAATGTTAGGACAAATGTAATTAGAGAAAATAAAAATAGGACAAACAAGAATTATGTAATATTAGGTATTCCAATTTTCCCTTTTTGTGGTATGTTTAAAAAAATATCAGTTATTTAGAAAACGGGACGGCTGTGTCGCCATTCGTGTATCACCGTTGTTATAGTATGTTAAAACCCGAATCCTGTATAGATAATTGTTTAGGTTTCATATTGGTGATAAGATTTTCACTTGCTAATACATGCTTATTGATAATTTAGAAAGGCTTGTTCTAATTTTACACCTACTAACTGATTTGCCACTATTATAAGACGAGCAACGATTTTCACTTGACAAGTGTTAAACATCTTTTACAATGCATGTGCTTGAAAAGAGCTTTTTCTAAGCAGTTAAACAGTGCTTAAAGTATTACTTTTCCGCACTAGTTTAATTTTCATTTTTTTTATGTTTACCTTTGCCTGCCCGACGCAAAGAGGTCTTATTATTTGAAAAATAATAAAAGTAAAAAGTTGTATAAAATACGTGTGTAAGATGATTTTGCTCATATTCATATATTAACTCGCTCGTTCCTCGCACATTGTAAGTATTAAAATATTTTTTATTTTCGCGCACGATACACAGTAAAAAGTTTTATAAAGCACGTGTAAGATGATTTCCGACTCGGGTTCATATGAAAATGATACTCTTCTGTGATCACCTACCATTTACAGGTTGATTATGTTTGGGTGATATTAATGCTATAAACAGGGCGGCGAACCATAATATATGAAGTGTTACCGATTTCAAGAGGCTACGATTTTTTTGGTTGCAAGATAATTTATTTATTATTAAGAAAATAATGAGAAAATATAAAAAAATTATAAAATAATATATATTTTAATTCGATATGACCACCTGCCTTGACTATGGCCTTCAGATGGTCGAAAAATGAGTTGACGCTGTGCGAATGTGGTCCTGCGGTATGTTGTGCAAATTACGTACGATTGCTTTCTTCAGTGTATCCATACTGGCATGCTTTTTTGTCCTCTCCTTGCTCTCCAAAATTGCCCAGATTTAAATGAATTGTCAAAAAAAAAAACAAAAGCTATTTTTTTTACTGATTTTTTTTTAGATAATGCCAGTGTGGATTTGGTAACACTTCATATAACGATATTGCCCTGTATTTAAAGTTGATTGGTTTAAATTTGATGAACCTAATGTAACATCGCTAAAAGTATTGGTACCTAATGTGGAAGCAGCTTATGATAATTAAGGCGCGGGTTTGGGGGTTATATTGACTTTTTTTCAGTTTCCGATGAGCTACAGCGAACTATATACTAATATAACAATATTGTTTTCGTGTTTGTTTATGCGTTTAACTAATGCGACGTATTTTAAGTCGCATTTCGAAAGTAGAGTCCTTCCTTAAGGGCAATATCATCTCATCATCATAACACCGCATATGAAATCATAATATTGCAAGTTGTACTAGATTTCATAGACATTATTTATTATTTGAATATTCGCGCTTTTGGCATATGTTACATTAAAAGAGAATATCTGCAAAAAATAATTATTTGTTTGTTTATTTCCATAAACATGTTTTACTGAACCAAATAATTACACATTATACACGATGATTTTTAATCGGTGATCAGGTAACAACTTTTCTAACTCAGTAATTGATGGCGGTCACGTTGAAGTCGTAATTACATGAAAACAAACTTATTTTTCTATGATAATTTTTATTTTGAAACCAATTTTGTCTTAAATTCCTTGTCACCGAACTAATCTGTATCGGTGAGCTTACAACCTCTTTAATAATTTAATGGCAATGTCAATTTATGAGTAATAACTTGTCATTGTCATTACATAAACAAAGTCGTAGAAAATTTCGTAAAATTTCCCGCCAAAGCGATGACACTTGACGTAGGTATCGTACTTCAATAATTTATGTAGGATGCCCATGTATCTAGTGGTTATTAGTTTTAAATATGTTTTAACTTTTAATTAATTTAACAGTGAGGTAATTGCGCGGGACCTCGCGTATTAAGTTCAATTTTAGCTAAATATTAATATTTTTTTACTCCTGATCACCGATTAAAAATCATCGTGTATACTTAAATTAAACAATAACAAAGTTACTATGCAATAATATTACCTTTAACCGAGCACATTTAAAGTTTTTTGATTGCGCGTTTTACCTTTAAGACAAATTTATAAAATGCTAATGTACTACCGCACCTGCAACTTTCTTTTTATTCCCTTTTTAATGTGAATTATTATGAATTGAGTTTCTTATGTGGAGCAATGGCGATATGAATAAAAGATCTGCGCAAACGTGCTGCATTAGCGAAAGTTGGAAACAATATTAACAACGTAAGGAGGCCATGTCGATACTCGATAGGGATTACCGATGAGCAAAGTGTATACAAAGCCGAGCCCCAGTCAGGCTATAGTTATTTAGTCAGGCAATGTTTGGCCCTGGCCTTCAGGTAAAAACTCGCAACTGACTGGAATTATTGCACGGTCCCCGCACACAGAGCTTAATAAAAAAACTGCAGGTTTTTTACCTGAGAATGATGTACTTCATGTACTCGCTCACTAAACCAAAATTTCGATTTAAGTTTTGTTTAACTGAATTTAGCTGATTGCGATCTATTATACAATATTACGCAGAGGCTTAAGACGATAACTTATTATAACAAACATTTATTGTGACGTAAATTGTTCGCAGACGTACCTGATAACGCTTATACACTACATGGGAGGCTCCATCCGCAAGGACATGTCGAGCAAAGTGACGCACCTGATCGCGGCGGCGGCCACGGGGGACAAGTACCGATACGCGTCGGGCTTCGGGCTGCCGGTGCTGGCGCGCTCGTGGGTCGACGAGTGCTGGCGCCGGCGCGACGACCCAGCCTGCCTTGCCACGCACGACGCCATCATTGTTAGTATATTCTACAAACTCGAGTTCTTGTTAACGTAATGAATATAATAGCGAGACAGCTAAAGGGTTACACAAAATTGTTCGTGCTAAGCACTCCGTAGAGTCTTCATGCGCAACGAGTACTATGCGCGACGACTGACAAGGCCCACCTTGCAACCTCAATTTTGACAGGGAAAGGCACGATCGCTTCCTCAGACCTGGAATAGTTGGACCACGCGCACCAAATATTTATTACCTCTGTTTAAATATGCGTGCGTAGTCTTCCATAGGACCCTAGCCCTGACTTGTTTGATCTGGGTTATAGGCTTTTAATTTTCCCAATAGCAATTTTTTGTGCACTATATATGTTGTGTGTATAGTCAGATTTTTTATTATTGATTGCATTCGTATCACCTAGTAGAGATACATGCATGTAGGTATGCGTTCCTACCCAATGTGTGTGCATTAAAAATAGGTCAAGGGGAGGCTACACAAGGGAAGCCTCACGATGTGTCCTTGTAAACTGTAATTACAGTTGAGTTGACTGTAACCAAATACCCGAGTTTCTGAATTCTATCGATTTTTAATTGTTGCATTTCACAACACAGCTTTAAAAAAAAAGGACGTAGTACGTAACTGTTTATTTAATGATTTATTATCGTTAAATACTTCAACACCGTGAAAGAAAAAATATAACATGAACTCAATTGTATCAAATAGAAAGTGAAAAACGTTTATAGATACTTGAAAAACCACTATGACAGTGCTTGTTTTTTTAATGAAATTCAATAGGTCGCGCAGATTTACGTTATATGGGTCCTGTGATGTGTGTTTGTTAAAATAATAACCAAACTATAAATGCAAGTCCCTTTATAAAGGTAGCCCAAGGACCATTCCAAATGGTAACCCATGGAAGGCCTTTTCAATGAACATCCATTTCGAACAAGTAGCCCAATGAATGACTAAGCTATTCCAACAGATAACTCATTTATTTCACTATCCCTTGACAAAAAGGGAACCCAAATATAAGGCTAGCCCGAGTTGCTTACCGGTAGCCTTTTCATACGACTTACTCATTATAAGGGCGTCCCTTTTGATTTAGTTTATGGAAAAGCCGTTCAAAACCCTCTGAAAGGGATAGCATAGCGGGCCGGTAAATGCTATTGATTTTTATTTTTAATATTTTTCCCAAACTTGCAATGAAATATCCTCATAACGTGCGTAAAAACATGCTTCGAAGTGTCACGTTTCAGGCGAAACAATTCCAGAGAACTGTAAAGGAATTTTATGGGTGGATCAAGTTCTTTCTTGTTGTTATTATGTCTCGTGGCCCAGGGGACAATAGTGATTAAACTTCTTAGAAATGTGTTGATAATTTATATCCCTGGTATTGTCAGGAGATAGTCTATATAAGAATGGTTTTATAACTGTCGCATTTACAAAGTTTTTGGTAAATATAATCGCCGAAATAGTAATTTTAATCTTAGTTTTAAAGAGTGGCTCAGGGGACGTCGCCATGGCAACGAGCAACGGAAAAAAGTCGATTGACCCTCATACAAATTTGAAGGCCTAGGCCGGGAAGTATTTTTTGCTACTTTTTAGGGTTCCGTAACCAAAGGGCAAAAACGGGACCCTATTACTGAGACTTCGCTGTCCGTCCGTCCGTCCGTCCGTCCGTCCGTCCGTCTGTCACCAGGCTGTATCTCAACAACGGTGATAGCTAGACAGTTGAAATTTTCACAGATTATGTATTTCTATTGCCGCTATAACAACAAATACTAAAAATAAAATAAAATTAATATTTAAGGGGGCTCCCATACAACAAACTTGTTATAGATTATATATATGTATAGGTACGGAACCCTTCATGCGCGAGTCGGGCTCGCACTTGCCCATTTTTTTTGCTATTTTACGTATTTTTTATTTCATTGCATATGTTTGGGAAAAGCACTATACCTATAGCCGTGAAAAGGGCTTGCCGGCTGAGTAGGTATAGACGGCCGTCCGTAGGGAAGCCGGACAGTGAGACGAAGCCGGCAAGCCCTTATTTCCCGGCGTCTGCAGTAACGTACAATTTTTTGTGTATGGGCTTATAGAAGGAGCACAAGTTGAAAGTGTTCGCGGGCGCGCGCGTGTGCTTTGTCGGGTTCCCCGAGGATGAGACGCAGCACATGGGCGACGTGCTGGCCAGCAACGGCGGCTCCGCCTGTCCGCTCGACGACCCCGACTGCACCCACGTCGTGAGTACCCGACCAATTACCGACTAATATATGTTATATATATAATACAGCTACTATACTCAACGTACCTGATACATACCGTTTCTACACAATTTGGTGGGTTTATACAATTTTTATTAAATTCTTATCAACATATAGAGACATGAGATTTATAATTTCTATTTTACATAATTTTAAAATTGCTGTATTGTAATTTGATATTGGGTGTATACCTGTAAATAAAGAACATTTATTATTATTATTATTATAAGCATCTCACATTATGCTGTTTATTGTATAATCTGAAACTTAAGTTTCAAGACAGTTGGTAGATGCAGAAAAAGCGAAAAATAAAAAATACACCCACCATTTCGGGTGTAAACGGATATATATCCTGGCAGATTGGCCTCGTTATTTACCCATAAGGGATCGTCTAAACAGCAAAATAATATTGCAGAATAAACGACAGCCTAATAATTTTGAATACTGCAAATACGATTTCCCCGGATAGTAATTAATGCTACTATCCCCCATTAATTAAGTATACACTTATAAATTTTAAATTTCTTAACTCTTATTATAAAAGGTATAGCCGTGTTTGTATGGGGCATCGGCCCCAGAAGCCAAATCGATTGCCGTTTTGGTAATATATTAGCCCAGATGTACGACGCTATTTTACAAAAAAAGCACCCCGAAATACTTCAGGTTTTTGAGAAAATTAAAAAAAAACAAAATTGGTTTTCATTTTCTTTGATCTAAACTACTCAACGTCTGCTGACAACCAAAACTCACTAAGTAACAAATACCTACTTAAAATAAAGCTCGTATCTCAGTATCAATCAACAAACTAGATACGAGATTTTGAAAAGTACTGTCAGAAGAATTGTCACCAGGCGATGAGTTTGTTTCATTTTGGATATGTTGATCCAAGTGAATGTTTTTGAAAAAATATATATATATTTTAGAATATTAGTTTATACATATCTCGAAAATATTAAAAAAATATATATTGAAATATTAAAAGTGAAAATTTCACTACTTATAAGGATATTTGGTTTTTTTTTTTATAATACATCTTTATTACACATAATGTGTATAAGTTACAAAAAAATCTGTTGAGTCATTTAGATAAAAGAAAATTAAAACGAATTTTCGTTTTTTTTAATTTTCTCAAAAACCTGAAGTATTCCAGGGTGCTTTTTTTTGTAAAATAGCATCTTACATCTGGGCTAATATATTAGCAAAACGGCAATCGATTTGGCTTCTGGGGCCGATGCCCCATACAAACACGGCTATACCCTTTGTCGGAATTAGGATAAAGGTGCCATAAGGTGATTTTTAGAGTTAAAGTTTTTCACTAAAAGATTAATAATAAGATATTTTTTCTCAATAACTTATTACAATTCTTGGATGTACTTAGTTTTCAAATTATTGTATAACATAACTCTTAAGGTTACGATTTATAAATCTCAAGTTAGTGTTATAATTATAATTAATAACCAAAACTTTTCTGTGACTTAGAAAAGAGATTTGAATCAAGAAAATATTTGTTTGCGTTTTTTTGTTACCTGCTTCCATTTGTCCCAAAGTGAGCCTTCAGGAGTTAAACATGTTTACTGGATAAGCTCTCGATTGGAATTTGGAGAGCTTAAAAAACTTCAACTATATCAGAGTTGTAATTTCTTTAATTTTAGAGCTTTCGGAACATTTAATATTCTATTAACTCCAATGCACCTTATATATGCACCTATGTCCTTTGCAGTTAATTCGATTCCGTCAGTCTCTTTCATTCTGTTGATATTTGTTTATTGTATGTAGTTCTAGTAGCAAAAAGGGTTCCAGTCAAAGGCATTAAATGGGTATGACGATTATAATGGTTCCGACGTACTTAAACATGACTCTTTTGATTGGATATAGTAGCCTCAACAATAAAACCCCGTTTTGTCTTCGACTATTGATCGCTCTTTGTCACAGTAGTTTCGAATCCATAGCAGACGATATTAGCATGCCAGTAGCCTTATTGGAACGTTTCTTTCACTTCTCTTTTTATTTGTCTAAAATCATTTTGTGTAATTTACCGTATGACCGTCGGTGACTAAGTTATATTCACAAAGACTTCAATGTCAATCAACTGACTTCACAAATGTACATTGTACATGTAAACAAAACGATTACACGTTTCAAGACCAAGCTTCGAGATTGAGTGAATTAAGTATTATGCATTCTTCGATGTCCACACTGGTCGCTGGCGTGTATGAGTTGTAGTAGCAAATACGTTTGCTTCGATGTTTCATTGTATGATGGATCCTATACGCCTTTCCAAGATATATACCAATGAAAAAGGATTGCATGGTAATTCTACTGTAGTTCTGGTTCTACCCACCACAAACCATTCCGCACGCGGCGAAGTCGACCCATTGTTTGCTTTTTTTATGTTCATCACCCTATATTGTAATGCTTTGCAATTTTATTTTTATGCCGATGCAACACTCAATGCCTGTTGGACAGTAGTAAAGTTTGTTGTTGAAATGTAAAGTTACGTATGAATATACCTACACGTCTATTACTCGTCATATATATATGTGTAATTATGTGTTTCGAATAAAGTAACTATATTTGCTATTGAAATGGCAGCTATTTTATTTAGCTGTAATTAATAAATGAACCGATTTCTGAGCACGATCCATGAATTTTTAGTCAAAAAGTAAAATAATTCCACCAGGCGGGGGTTTTGCTTCTAGCTAACTTACATAATTATCACTATATACTTGTCTTGTGTAGATGCACATATAAAAAACTGAAATTACCGGCTTGTGTACAAAATCACAATATCATTGTAAGCTTGATCATCGTTTGTGATATTTATTTGTATCTTTTCACTGGTATAGTACATATGTGCACCAAATATTTAAATCGTTTATAAAGCCGCATTATCATTTCGGATTTTATAAAATGGATTTAGGTGATTGCTTCCCTGTGTCTAACTGCTCTCTCTCTCTCTCTCTCAACATTAATAATACAACCTTTGTGCATGTTTGTATCGGAATGGCTTCATTACATCATTGCGTGGTGTGTTTCACACATGTTTCAGGTAATGGCCAATGGGGAGACTTTCGGTCGTTCGCTTATCCTATCGCCCCATCCTCTAACTCCCAAGATATCTTCGAAGCCCTCTTGCGCGTCACCCAACTCTCAGAGCACTCCCAAGAGCTCTATTTACCGTAGACTGTCCGCGCGGCTGTCGGGGCGGCGCACGAGCGCCACGCCCGCCAAGCACCCCGACGAGCCGGAGCTCGAGCGAGAGCGCCGTCTGCAGCTCGCGCGCGACCAGGTGCGTGCACACAAGCAGGCCAGTCGGGACTGCCCCGACTCCGCCACGGTCGCCTACCTGAGGACGTCGCTCGCCGACCAGCCCTGTTGCTACAACGATCCCAGCAAGACCGATTCGGACTCTTCTCCGTCTACTAATAACAAAGAAAACAAAGATACTTCTCAAACGATGCAAGGCAATGTCAGGATGACGGTCAAAGATAAGAGAGAAGTTTTTAAAAATAAGTCTATTAACGTATTTAATCTAGTGGATTGTCTCACGGAGGCGGGGTCCCTACATTCTTCCCTTACGAAGAGTTTATGTGATTTAGATTGTAAAGACGAACCAGGATTTTTGCTGCCTATTTCGACAGGAAGCAAAGAGTTACAGCGCTCTACTACTACGATCAGTTCTGGAAAAAAGCGAAGTCGCAATTCCACAGATTCTAGTTTTCAAGTGAGCCCTATAGATGCTAATATTTCTCCGGATAAATGTGAGGACAGCCATTGGAAGTCGATTAAGAGGCTTAAGATAAAGGATTCCTTTAAATTTAAACACCGACCCACCATTTTCAAAAGAACCAAAAAGGATTCCGTTTCCAAAGCGGGCGACATTACTATAGAGCCGGTAAGCCCGGACAGTGTGAAGCCGACCGATCCTGCGGGCGAATTTATTGCGTCTACTTCATCCCCTATCCGGGAAGACGACAACACGTCTATTTGCTCGATTAATACTAGTAAGCAGTCGGGCTTCTTTGATATTTCGTTTGCGTCAATTCGCAGTTCTAAAACAGTTAAATCAGCATCGAAATTGCGGAGAAGCGTTAAATCATTTACGGCCTCATTTAGAAGCGAGAGGAAAAAGAAATATGAGAAAAGGCTTGAACGAAATACCGTCGAAGTAAGCGCTTGCCATCTGCCTCCACAAGTGAAATACGTGTCGACACCCAACAAAGACATCGACGATATGCATTTAGATATATCTCCTGTGCAAGTAGACACTATAGACAGTACGGATACGGTTCATCACGTGAAAACCGATGTGGATGTGGACGAGCTAGACGATTCAGCAACATTTAAAACGCCACAAAGCGTAGTGCGTGCGCACCGGCACTCGATCTGCGGCGGCCTGGAGCTGCGCGCGCCCAGCGTCGCGTCCCTCGCCTCCTCCGGCTCCGGCCGCGCGTCGGCGGCCGCAGGGTCCGCTCCCGCTCCCGCTCCCGCGCCCGCTTCTGTCCTCTTCCCCGCTCCCGTAACATCTCGACCCCTCCGCGACCAGCTGCCGCTCGCCTCGACGCTTCCCATCCGTGACGCCCGCGCCATATCGCAATGCCATGGAATATCGTTGCCGGTACTAACACCATTTAATTTAGTATTACTAAATAATAGACATGCTTATCATGCAACCGAACATTTGGGATTCTCATCTAGAATACTGTACAACACTCATACCCGTTCGAGACGACCTCGCACTCGGATGACTCTTCGCTCGTATGCATGCAGACTTTGCAAAAAATTACGTTTTATAGGAAAATAGTATGGGTAGCTGATAATGAGGGCGTGCACGAAGACGATTTAGCGTATATAAGAATAAATACTGTGTTATAAAAGGGTTATTGGTTTATTGCGAGTATAACATGGTAAGATAGGTTGCATTTCAGTTACACGATGGCCCACTTACTATTTCATTATGTGTCCAGGTGGTCGACGAGCACAACACAGCGGTCGCGCCGGAATGTTCTGCGCGAGTGCACGTCGTTAAGGCGGAATGGTTCTGGGCTTCCGTGCAGAACGAGGAGGCGCAGGATGAGAGAGATTACCTCTTCAAAGATGTAAGACTATTATAACAGATATTAAAGCGCCATCGTACTCGTTTGAAAGTTCCCTTTCAGTCTGTCTTATTTTGCGAATGATTATACAGCGTGACTTCAAATTCGTAATACTGAATAGTACAATTTTATACCTTTTGGCGTCGACACCCTGGGTCCGTGGGGCCCCAGAGCATTAAGCCTCTTCAAAGATATCTCGAAGAGGCTTATTGATGTTACTGGTGACTGCTCTCCAGTAACATTCCTCGCTCACAGAATCAATAATTCGGCGAGGAAACGCCGCCAGCATCTTCGACTCCACACTTCTTCGATGCCACAGGGGTCATTTTTAAATATAGTTTAACTTTATTGTGCTCTGGTTAAGTTGGTAATACAAAACACTTGATTGTGGCTCGGTTAATGATAAATAATATATCTAACAAAACAAATAATTAAAGTCCAAATATGGATTACCACATTTTTACCGCAAATTCAATACCTAACTGCCACATCTGTCACTCGTCGTTACTTACGTTAGTTACGTCAATTGAAATTTACAAGGTATTAACTGAAATACTTAATTCCTGAGTAAGCACTGTAATTCATGATGTAAAATACAAAAATAACATTATCTATTATTTGAATTAGGGGTAAAATCATTATGGTAGGGTAACCGCATCAAGCCTAAAAAGATGGGATAATTTAAAACTTGATTATTTTATAAGCATGAGACTCACAGGGGCTTACATTAGGGATGATGTGTGCTAAACACAAATTTTGTATTACCAATTTGAAGTCACCCTGTAGTGTAGTTTGTCACAGAGTTCGAAATTATCAATATAATAACGAGTCGTGATAATTATCGGATAATTATCTGATAACTATCCGATAATTATCGGATAATTATCACCAGTATTAAAAGATCATTTGTTAAATTGTTTCATAAGAAATATCGATGGTTGATGGCATTGTTCAAATTCAACACAAATAACACAATAAACAATATTTAACTTAACAAACCAATGACATTCGAGTTCACTTGGCTTTGCATAACACCAACTGACGTTTTTTTTCGAAACGTTCGGATAGACGCAACAAGTGCGGAAATATACTTAGAATATAGTTCTATTTCACGGGCGCAATTTTTTGTTATTATCAATTGATAATTATCCACCTGTTATTATCACGATAATTATCGTGATAATTATCGCGATAATTATCGTGATAATTCTCGCGATAATTATCGTTGATAATTATCCTTTCGAACCCTGTCAGATAAGTAATGTTATTGATTGTGAGTAGTACCTGGACGAGGTATCTCGGCGGTCGTCGCTGGGCGGGGTGGGCGCGGGCGGCGCGGCCGGGGCGGGCGCGGAGGAAGTGGGCGGGCCCGGCGCGGCGGGCGGCACGCCGGCGCACCTCCAGCGGCAACGCAAGCGCAAGCTCCGCGGCGGCGACGCGGCGCTGCAGAAGCGCCGGTCCTCGCTCAGCGATACGGTCCTACTCAGCCTCTCCGGGAACATGTTGCTCGACTATACGCCGTCGCCCGATAGCAAACAGCTACTGGAAGGTAAACCATCGTCCCCATGTGAAAGTCTATGCGCTGCATATTGAATGTTATTATCAGACTGACTTGATATTTTGTTCCACCAGAATCCGAAGTGCCAGATAATGTGGTTCGAAAGCTAATGTCCCCTAGACAGCAAGTGTTCATGGAGCTGCTGCAGACAGAATCAAACTATGTTGGGATCCTGCATACTATTGTTACTGTAAGTGTAATCATTCATTAGTATATCACCGCAAACAATATCATTACATCACTCTTGTTTTAGATTGTATAGCAACAGTTGTTGTGGTTCGTTTCGTAATCCATAAAATATAATAGCAAACGCACGCAGGCTTGCCAATTTTTTCCAACAATCCTTTTAAATTTTAAAGTATTCTAGAAGGTTATGGTAATAAAACGATTCTAACGACTTAAATTGTGACAACACAACGTGAGCTTGAACCACGCCGATGTAGGCATATTTCAAAAAATACGTGTAATAAGCGTTTTTAAGTAAAAACCTGAAATCTAAATTAAAAAGTAACGGACACGTACGTAGTAAAAACATTCTTGAATAGGTAAGCCATTTTTTTTATCTAGCATTCCAAAAGGTTGACGGTCCTAAAAATACTCTGTATTTAGTAGTTCGATGTAGCCTTTTGTGTGTGCCTTATAATTATAAATATCTTGTAAATCCCATCTTATGTCAAATTAGGCAAACATAGTGTCCTGTAACTTCGAGTACATGCGAAGTTACGGGACACGACGCTAAATATTGTTTTTAGGGTGGGTCATGTTTTGCATGAAAACAATTAACGAATTTTCATTTTATTAATAACGATCGTATGTATTACTTGAAATTTAATTGTATGTTTAATTGAGTCTAAAGAAATAATACTGATGCATAAAAATAAATAAAAACAAATTGCATGATTTCGAAAATAGAAATACTAAAGTTGCATAATAAATGTATTTTGTAATTTCATAATATACAAATAATATTTATAATTTTAACCTTCCATTCCCTGTATAATATTTTATTCAATACTTTTCATAGCCATAATAACCACCTAACCTAAGCTAATGGGTTTTACTCTCGAAACTCTTGAAAGTTCACAATTGCAGAATTACGGCTAACGGCTTTATGCCAAACAATACGTTACGCCAATCAATTTTATGACAGTCGATAGGATCCCGCCTAACTACCCAGGTTTTAAACTAGAGGTGGCACCTCCTTGTTGTTGTTTTGCTTATGCGTGTTTAATAGGTTATATCTATGCTACTAGTTTAACCTAGCCTATTCAACTGGTAGCAAGTCTTTCTAATTAATATGATCATAATATTTTTATGACATCTGATTTTTAGCTCAAAATGTAGTTATGAGTGTAAATAATTATTTTGAAAGTATTTTCAATATTATGAACTTTGTTATAATAATAATTGCTTATACTTTGCCTTAAATATTATGTCCATAATAAGATTTTTTTTATTCAAATCGTTTATGGTGTTTGATAGTCAGTCCAATGAAATTATGCAAATAGTTTTTTATAACTAGTTGACTGCAACCATGGAATAATGTATGTGTCAAAGTCGCTTAATGATAGATATTTGTTTGCAGATGTTTAAGCAACCTCTGGAAGAAATGGCTGAAGAGGACTACAGTAATGGCAAAATGGCGTTGCTCAACAATACAGAATTAAAAATTATATTTGGAAACTTGCCACCTATTTACGAACTTCACCAGTAAGTGTGTGACTAGCAGCAGTAAAGTTATTTCAAACTTAATTAACATCGCAGAATACGCGCAAAAAATCTAATTTGAATTTGATTAGTCAGAATATTGATTATTGTATTGTGTCTGAAGTTGGCGTGTTTGTGACAGGGGTATGTTAGAGGAGCTGCGGTATACGCAAGCGCACTGGAGCGAAGAGGTGAGCATCGGGCGCCTCATGCTCAAGTACACTCCGGACATGGTCAAGGCCTACCCGCCTTTCGTTAATTTCTTCGAGAACACCAAGGAAATGCTTCAACAGTGCGACCGTGAGAACCCAAGGTACATCATTAGATTTCTAGTTTTGGTAGTCGATATTATCGATCGTTTTTATTTTGAGGATGTCATCTGTTTCAATTTTCTATATGGGACTAATTACACTTAGACTACTAAGTCAGAAATGACCGGTAAAGTTCAACATTCCTACAAAGCGCTAAAAACGCTCCGTGACGTCATTATATGTTATGGGTACTAATACTTGTATGGAGGCAATAAGTAATTTGCCATTTTTACAGTGAGAAAATGCGTTTAAGTTGATGGTTTTCATACAATTATTGTTTTGTTAAATATGAGGATACCTTTGAAATGACATATATTTCGAAAAATATATATTTTATTTATTTATTTGTTTCATAATTTTATTCATATAACTACATGCTATAGAATTTACTTATTTTGTCATTCCTATGGTAGTCGAAATTTATACCCGTAAGTGCGCCTTCTATTTAGTAAGAAAATTCTATCTCATATAATGCTTCGGTACCTACATGTTTTTGTTTTGATTAATTTCAGATTTCATGCATTCTTGAAAATCTGTCAGACCAAACCGGAGTGCGGCAGGCAAAGTTTACAGGAACTTTTAATACGACCAGTGCAACGATTACCCAGTATTAGGTTATTACTCGACGGTGAGTTTTTAATTTCGCAGATATATTCCAAGTTTCTTCTATATGTTCTTGTTGATGCTATAAATATAAGGTTTACGTTATTTTGTCTTCGTGGTAGATATCCTGAAGCATACACACAAAAACAACCCGGATCATGGCGCGCTAGTGGCGGCGCTGGCGGGGCTGCGGGAGGTCATGTCGCACATCAACGAGGACAAGCGCAAGACCGAGGGCCAGCTGCAGATGTTCGACATTTACAACGACATCGACCAATGCCCGGTAACACCCTAAACTACCGCACATCGTACAGTACGTGAGACCTTAGAAGAACATTCGGGTTTTATATCTGTCTCGCTCGCTCATACGCGATCCAGATAAGATCCTCTCAGTTTTCACCTGAACCCGAATGTTCTTCTAAGATCTCACGTACTGTACTCCACGCCTTTCGCTCCCAAACCACCGTTTATGCTCAAGATCAGGACTGTCCTATTTGTAAAACAATCGTTCCTAGTTGACGTGATTGAAAGCTTTATTGTTGATAATGATTAGATAAAACAAGTTTTGATATAGTGATCTAATAATATTGAAATCAGACGAACCGTTGGTTATACAAAAATTCGTTAATCAAACTGAAATAGGCAAATATTTATTTGACAAACAAGGGAATACCCTAATGTTATATGAGCGAATCCGGGAAGATTCTGGGAACGAACATACAGACAAAAACTTTTCCCTTTATAACGTTTCATACTTATCTGGTTCTGAATGTTAAATAGTTAAAGTAATATTTATTGACATTTTAGGCTCATTTAGTGTCATCACATCGATCGTTTATCGCTCGCTGCGAAGTCGTCGAACTATCGAAAGAACTCTCCGGTCGAGGGGATCATCTCGTACTGTTCCTATTTACGGACACGATGGAAGTTTGCAAGAAACGATCGAAAGTAAGTTTAAATAGTTAACGTTTAACTTGGACTAATAATAATGGCAGTTCTATATTGTATATGTAACACGTTTACTGAGATAACAGATATCATTGTTCTATCATCCAGGCGTTCAACAGCAAAAGTCCAACGAACGGAACGAGTACAATGCGGATAGGTTCCAGCAAGCCGTACAGACACATATCCCTCATGCCATTGAGCACGGTCAAGCGCGTCGTGGATATTAGAGAGGCGGAAGGTAAACGACTCAGACTATAAAAAAAAAAAAAATTCTATTACAAAATAGATTCAAATACCACAAATTATCACGTTGGTCCGATTTTTTTCAAGCATAGCTATAGTACATTACTGCAGAGGCCGCGAAATAGGGAATTGTTGGCCGAGTAGTAATAGATCTAGAGATACGAGGCCGACAATCCCTGTTCGCGCCGAGGCTTGTATAGTGCTTTTCTCAAATAAATCCAAGGAAATAATACAAATGTTCAACTTGTATATTCATATATTTTTACTATACCCGCCAACTTGTTACTTTTTCAAAATTTATTTTTTTAAGCTGTTTGGGTTAATGTTTTTGCGACCAAATGTTAAGATGATTCTATTTTAAAAAAAATGACAACACCTTATTAATAAGATATTGTTATATTTTTTAACAATAAATGTGATTCCTTGTTTATTTTATTGAATATCTGTTTTAATCTAAATATACATGCACAAACTAAGTTTTTTTTATTGGCAGTATGCCATAGATTATCTATAAAAGAAATAAACCCCACTGAAACAAAAGACAATCTCTTTGTTGGCCACGGCCAATAATGTTGTATGAAATTCCTTTATTGACCTCTAATTTGAAATTAGAACGACTCTTCAACAATTGCTATACAAAGACGTATTTCGCGTTCTGTTAACACGATCATAAGCACGACATTTCCTTGGATGTTTGAGAAAAAATTATTACCACACAGATTCCAGCTATATGCATAATTACAGGCCCCTTTGGGGCACATTCGGATACCAGTGGGCAAACCACATAAATGTGGGCCTGTGGGGACTTTATAAAGGTCAAAGTGTTAAATGGCAGGAGTTACCAAACTTTTCGGAATCATAGGTGGTCGGAATAGCCTAGATTGTTTGCGGAGTAGAGTAAAGAAAAACGTTGCAGTGTAGTTTGTGAACCTTATCCTTTAGTTTATCATCATACCGATTACAGATGGGTATAGTGTATAGCGGGGATTTCGTGCTCAACCCTATAAAGCCAAAATATTGAAGTTTGAAGTAAGAATTCTATGCACACTACATAAACCACGTTCTAATAAAAGGACATGGTAAAGATTACGATACGAGTTATGAAGTGATTGCAGATTGCCACAACGTGTTCGCGCTGATGTGTCGGAGCAACCAGGAGCTGAAGGAGAAGCTGTACTCGTTCATGATCACGGACGACGCGGTGGACAAGTCGCACTTCCTGCGCCAGTTGTGCCGGCAGATGGCCAACACCGTCTGTAAGGCTGATGCCGTGAGTACTGCCTTTTTTTTTTTTATGTCATAGGGGGCAAACGAGCAAACGTATCGCCTGATGGAAAGCGATTACCGTCGCCCATAAACACCTGCAACACCAGAGGAGTCACAAGTGCTTGCCTACCCGGAGGACGAAGATAGAATGCCTCTATGCTAGTAATTTCACCGGCTATCTTACCCCCACACCGGAACACAACAATGCGAACATTGAACGTTCAAATGATCTGACGATATTTTGATTGGATCGGCCCTAGTGCCGCAGCAACTCAAGGAGAAACTAAGGGTTGTCCATGAGAACGCGTTTTTATTGTTTTCCTACGGGCCACCCTCCAAAATAATTCCACTCACCCTTCATAATCGAAATACCATCTCTAGCGTGTCACTCTCAATCAGTAGCGTGGTGTCAAACTTATTTCGCGGTTAAATTAGTACTGCGCATTGAGTTTGTTACCGCTCTTTTTACGTGAGATTAGGTATACTCCATAGTATAGTCAATAGTTAACCTTTGTTAACCATTGGTATGATCACTAGCTTAGGCTTTAAATGCTTCATACAAATGGTCGGATATTAATTAATAATAAATATAGGTATAAGTTTAACATAATTAACAAAAAATATTATGTATAAGTAATTGTGTAAAGCAAGGTTTAGTTTAAAGTGCTAGTGTTTTAGGAAGTGGTCAGAGTCGACCGGAGGGATTTGGAATGGATTGTGACGTTAGTGCTTGTGTGCAGGACAAGTTCCTGGCGTCACTGGAATCGCACCAGCTGGACATCGACACGAGCGACCTGGCGCTTAGCACGCTCTCCAAAGTCACCAAATTCGCCGCGCGCACCAGGATAAAGGTACTCCACCACATAATCAAACCCGACCTTTTTAATATTAATTCATTTATTTAAACCCGATGGTTAAACAATTGATAGGGTATTTGACTAGTTGATTATGATACTATGATCTTCTATATCTTTTTTGTGAATTAGTCATCAGATTGATTTGATAATTATTCGTTCCTTTATTGGATTAATAAGATTATGAATTTTAAAAAAATAGATAAACTATACAAACCTAATTATATTAATAAAAATGGTCTGATGTATGGGACTGCATGAGCATACCTTGAAATGACGACCCATAGCATAGTACTTGGTGAAATTCATGCATCATTCTGAGCATATTCAATAAAAATATGTACTTTACATTTTTGATACATGTTGTTTCTCTATGGACTAACAGCTATTACTATTAGTCAACTACCCTGTTTGTAAATTAGCATGATGAAATGTATTATAATAAATTACTTAGTGTACACTAGCTTAGCTTGAATTTTAGTAATAACAAAAGATAACCGAGATGTGTAAGTGTTCAGTTAGATAGTGAAATTTTAGAATGCAAATGCAATCCGAGCGATATCGGTGTCAACAGTTAAATGTAACTAAGGCATGAAAGTGATCGAAATCGACAGACGAGGCTAACATCAGTAAACCTTTATCATTGATGGTCATACATTCATTTCGCACATCAGAACCGAATAGACGTATTGATTAGTCGGTCTTTATGTACAGTCACACACACGGAGCATGATGTCAAGGTTCGTCTTCTATTGTTTCTGTTTAGTAAATTATGCGAATTTATCATTTCAAGTTAATTCAGAAACACTATGTACTCATTTGTTTCCTTAGTAGTAAACACCTGGTATATATTTTAAACGTTATGTCCTCTTGAACAGGAAATTAACACCATACACGTAAATGGACGTACCTGTTGTTATACTGTAAACCCACAATTATTTTGTCATGACGTAATTTAGACATTTGAGGTAATAGTCGATCTTGTTTTTATGGCTTGGTTAAAACATGTGGATTGCACGTGTTAAAAAGATAAGAACGGTGTAGCTAGTCAGTATCGATAGATTAGCGTTAGCGAGTGTAATATGTGGATTGGATTGTATTGGAATGGAGTGTAGAGCGGTGTAGTGGAGGGCTGGTTGTGTTGTAGCTGGAGGCGCTGGCCGGGCTGGGCGGCTGGCTGCGCGCCGAGCCGGGCGGGCCGGGAGGCCTGCTAGACACATGGGTATTGCGCGCTCACTTACTCGCACAGGTCTGACGCGCCTCTGTCGCCATCGCCATCCTGCCGCCCACATCCGACTCCGAACCGAACCACGACCCATCCCGCCACCACCACCACACAAGCCGTACTAACAAACAAAACTGATTCTAGTCTCAACACGTTATTTAGAATCCAACTATATGTTTCTCTAATGTTCGTCAAATTGAAGTTATTGACACGGCGGTCTAGTTCTACTACTACGTACAAGTAGTGTCGTTGTGTTCAAGTTGTATTCGTATAAACAGTTGTGGCATTAAGAGATATTTAGCCAAAATAATATAATGTTAGCGTAAATAAATTAATAATTACTAAAAATTGTTTTAGTTTTGACACAAGAATCAGTTTTTATGGTTCCGGCATTTTAAATGTTATTCATCTGAAAATCCATACTACTTGTATCATGTTCGAGTTATTTCATGCAACATCTGGAAGGAGCTTGTCAAAACAATGGCGAATTTGCCGTAGGGCGGCGCCGGTTGACTAGCTAACTCCACCATAACAGGGTAAAACATCCACTGTTTGGAATAATGCTTCGCTTACGTTCATTTGTTATTAACGGTTTCGTGAGCGTGCCATACCTGACTGTTCGTCCATGTCTTGTCATCATCTCTACTAATATGTACTTATCCGTATGGCCGTATGCGTGGTAGTTTTCCTGTGTAAAAGGTTTCATTAAATATTTCCATCATCTTGGGTATTAGTATTACGATATTTTTTTAATATGCATATTATTAAGTTAAGGGTGTTTTGTTAAATGAAAGTTACAATTTATGTCCTTGTTCCACTGGCGCCAAAGACACCCTGCGTTTGAAACAATACTCGGGTAACCCGGTACATACAGGGTGTCAACGGATGTGCCACTAGAAAGGGATAGTAATAATTAATCATATAGGTAAATTAATTAATAATTTTACATTGTGCAACTTATAGAAACATAGTTTTAAGCGTTTTGTGACTATTTAATATCGATAATAGCTAATGAATTCTAATAATAAAATATCGGCATCAATATATAATGCCATTGGTTTGACGTGAACACTTTCCCCGTTCACGGTAGATGTAATAGATACAGAAAATATGAGCGATTTAGACAACCGAACGTATGAATTTAAAAGCCATACAATATCTTATAGTTGTCCAAAATAACATGTAACAATAATTCAGTGAATAAAGGATTTTGACCTTACAAACGGTCCGGTAGTTTTGAATTTTTGATATGTTGTCTAGGATGGTTAGGCAGTGTTTAAAATGCAAAATGCACAATTCCCCCCCCTCCGCGCCCGCCGCCATATTGAAAAAACCGGCACTCTCTTCATATTTTTGCTCATATCTTCCTTTAGGAGCATTTTAGCTAGAAGAAAGCTACGACAATGTTATAGAGAGTTAAATTTACTACAATCGCCATTTTATATTTTGTTTCTAGGACAGATAGTTACGGAGATATGCACATTTAAAAAAACTTAAGAAATTGCAATTTCCAACTCAAAAACGAACTTCTGGATTATATCTTCGTTTAGGAGCATTTTAGCTAGAACAGTGTTTGGGCAATTTTGTAGAGAATTAAATTGACTATAATTTACATTTCAAATTTAGTTTCTAGTACAGATAATTACGGAGATATGTAAAAAATAGTCACATTTTCCGAAAATTTATGTAAAAATGGACATGAGTTTTATAAGCAATTATATTTCCTACATGTTTTAATTTGTCCCAGAGTAGTCCGTAACTGAATGACAGCATTCTAAACCAAGAATTTTGAGAAATTTTCGGAAAATTCGACTTTTCCTGTTTTTTTAATGTGCATATCTCCGTAACTAACCGTCTTTGAAACAAAATTTGAACTGTAAATTATAGTAAATTTAATTCTCTACAACATTGCCCAAGCTTTGTTGTAGCTAAAATGCTCCTAAACGAAAATATAATCCAGAAGTTTGTTTTTCAGTAGGAAATTGCGATTTTTTACGTTTTTTTAAATGTGGATATCTCCGTAACTATCTATCCTAGAAAAAAAATATAAAATGGAGAATGTAGTAAATTTAACTCTCTATAACATTGTCGAAGCTTTCTTGTAGCTAAAATGCTCCTAAAGGAAGATATGAGCAAAAATATGAAGAGAGTGCCGGTTTTTTCAATATGGCGGCGGGCGCGGAGGGGGGGGGGAATTGTGCATCTTGCATTTTAAACACTGCCTAACCATCCTAGACAACATATCAAAAATTCAAAACTACCGGACCGTTTGTAAGGTCACACATAGTACTTTAGTCTCTATTCACCGTATTACAAGGCAAGTATTCATCGATTAAAACTATCACATTATTACGTGAAAATTTAAATTTCGATAAATATATGGAATTCATTAACATGTCTAGCTTGGGGCAGCGGGTTTCTTTTGTGATGTTAATTTTTTAAATAATGAATTTGCGTAGTAATGGTATGTTTCGGTACAGGTGGGCCGCGCGCTGTCGTTCAACAAGACGCCGTCGAAGCTGAAGCGCGCCATGTCGTCCATGATCTCGCCGTTCGGCTCGCAGGCCAACCTCACGCCCGCCTCGCAGCTCGCGCAGATGCGGCTCGCGAGCTGCAACAACATCAACGTGAGTCTACAATACATCATTGCCAACTCTTACCCATACATCATGCCGTGCCGGGCGAATAACTTGCGCCGCCTCTACTTGTATGACATTTCTTAGAAGTAGTTTTTCATATGGTGACATATGGTGACTTTGCCGCGCTCTATAATTTGGGGTATCTGCCTTTTTGCTGAATTATTTTTGGTTGAATGTTCAATTTCGCCGAATTTTCACTTCGCAGAATTTTTATTCCTCTGTTTAGTTTAGGATAGGTTTGTTTTACAACAATCCCAAATAGTTGACGGTTGCAGAGAAAAATGCTTTCTACGTAATGAAACATTCGGCGGAAAATAATTCTGCAATGTTTGTTTTTATAATTAAAATATATGTGCTTTTGTCGCTGATTTTTTGAATAAGCTGTATTTTGGTACAATCTGGCCTGAAGTGCACTAGTAATATGATCGTGTGACATGTTTAGGAGATGGGTACAAGCAGTGGCGGGGGCGGCGGGTCGGAGGGCGGCGGCGAGGTGCTGGTGGCGCCGCTGTCGGTGCAGCCCACGCGCAAGGCGGCCGCCGGCGCCGCCGCCTCGCTGCGCCGCTTCTGACGCCGCACCGCGCGCCGCGCCTGACGAGCGCCCGGCGACCTCTACTCGCTAGCCTGACGCGGCACGGTATCAACACACTTGTCAGTGCACTCACGGTGGGCGAGACAAGGAAAATGCGACGAAATTTTACGAGATTATTCTGATATATTATCAAAATGACTGTTATGTGCAGCTAAATCGTTGTGGGTTTCTATTTTACACTATAAAAATGCCTAATAATGAGTGAAATGGGTGGATATGGAAAGTATTGGCAAGAAGCTTATGCACAAAACTGGTGTAACTGCTATGGTATATGAGCTGAATGTGATTTCCCTTGCTGTATACCAATGGCAAATGGTCTCTTTTTAGCAACTAAAAAGAGCTATCATTTGCCACTGGTTAACAGTGATGTCAGCTTTTTGTTAAAAAAGAAACCAGCAGCTAACAAGTAAAGGATCTCCTTCTAAAACATTGGTGAAAGATATTGATTTCGTTAAAGGCTTATTTTTCCCTTCAAGGACCTCTCGCAATTTCAAGTTTACTGTATAAGCTTCCTGCCGGTGCCGGTGTGCTAATAGCCGGTGGCGATGTGCACTCTGATAACTGCGCATCTTGGTTCTCTCCTGATCGGCTTGTTTTATTTACGGACACGCATAGCGTAAATCGATTTGTATCTCTACTTAACTTACATCTTGTGCCAAATTGACGCAACTTTTATTACTTAAATTCAAGAGGTTTGATTGTAAAATCGTCATGCGATAGACATTAAAAATATTTATTACTGCGCCCTTAGTAGCTTTGTTTAATAGGCTTTTATCCGCGCTACTTCACATGCATCTGTAGACGATTATGTATCACTATAATAATACGTCGTCCATTTAGTGGCTTCACTTTGCGCGAGTCGTGGCACAAGGAGTGAGGTTAAGTTAACTGGCACCGGCTCGGTGCTCGTGTCATTGGCCAGTGACATATCGGAACCTTGTTCGTGCTTTGAGATTAATTACAATATTGTGTCCAACATAAACTACCCTTTCATATTAATCATTGATATTTAGTACAGTTGAAGTCCAGTGCTATTTGAAATTATGATAAGAAATAGGGATGTGGCAATGAAAATGTTTATAATATTTATAGAACGGATGAGACTAATTTGAAAGTGCTCGGAGTGCCTTTGTAATGTGAACGAATTGAAATGTTTCGCGGGTTTTACTATATAGTAGAGTATTTGGTAGTATTTTAGTATTGTAATGCCGCGTCCACATGCTTGTCAAACAACGGCAAACATACAGGACGCAGTTATACGTTAGAGTGAGGCGGAACTACGTCGTGCTCACTCTAACATATAACTGCGTCCAGTATGTTTGCCGAGCACGTGGAGCCGGCATAAAACATGTCACAAAGTGGGGCCGGTATAGGAATCGAATACTAGATGTAGTCCAATCATTAAGTATTTTTTATAACCAGTCGCGTTTGCTATCCGCACTCGCCTGGTGCTCCTATTTATTTTATACGTCGATTGGTACCTATCAGTTTAGATCTTGATGAAAACAATTCGAATATGTTAAAGAATCGAACGCATTCGTTTTTGAAGATATAGTTTTCCAGAATAATATGTACATATCGTGATATTTTTAATATTATCGTGAAATAGGCATTTGGTTTTTAAGTAGTAATAATATTATATAATTTGATATCCGATTGCGCAACGGTCGCTTATGGTGGCCCTCTCGGTAGCGCGGGCGAGGCGCAGTGGCAAAGGGGCACGTGCCCTTCTCTGCGCTTCCTCGTCACCCTTGTTTCATCTAACTACCTACTACATTTAAGATTTTGAAGAGTCTCACTAAGGCTATCATCTTAGCAACAATCAGTGTGTGTACACGTAATGGCTTGTACAAAGATCTATATTTATGACTATATTTAAATGATTGATAAAATAAACATTTATTTTCAGTGAAAAGTTATTTCATTTTTCATTGTTAGAGTAAGATCTTTTTCATTGTCCTAGTATGTGGTGGAAGCACAGATCTCTTATTTAAATGAAAGTCACGGAATGAATGAGGCGACAAACGACCCAGCCAGAGATATCATAATGTTATCTATAATAGTCCTTTGGTTGGCGTTGTGTATACGATCTCATTAAAAAAAAAACAGTACTGTTGTGCGGTTTTGTACATCATTATCAAGAGATTTGTGCTTTTTGAGGTACAAAACCACACAACAGCATTGTTTTCTTTAATGAGATCGTACACAACGACAACCGAAGGACTGTACCTACCTATTAGTAGGTATCTGAACTTGTTAAAGTAATTTAACAATATGGGCGTAGATAAAAAAAAACAAAAATACAGAGAAGTCGGTATAAAGCACTAGTGCGTTGTAAAATAAAATATAATGCAGCAGGCAGTTATTTATTGTCCCAATAATATTCCGTTGGATAGACCTCAATGGTTAGGTAATTACAATTCGTGGCGTTAATTGTCAAGAAGTTTGTGTACCTACAGTTTCCTCATTGACGTGCAGATGGACTGCTCCGTTATTAGTTGCAGTGTTAGTGTTTCCACTGACGCGGAGTGGAGATTTTGAGCAATCCACACCAACTGTTAAATATGAGTTACATATGAGTATTGTAAAATTAGTAGAAACCAAATAAAAGGAAACGATTTGATCATGTATCATGTCACACGACGACTTATTTTGTCCTCTTATAAATTTCATACTATCTCAGCATTCTACGACTTTACAAAATATCAATAATTCGTCGAGTTTTCAGACAAACTAGCGCAATGGCACCGCGGCGTGCATTTTGACCACGACGTTGTGCGTGGCGCGCAGTGGTAGCGCCAGCATGGTGGCCTGCAGAGCAATGTTGCGTTGGTCTTGCTTCGAGGAGGGCTTCATCAAACGCCGCGTCGCGGTGTGGGGTGCATAAAGACCACGGCGTTGTGAGCGGCGCGCAGCGGTAGCGCCAGCACGGTGGCCAGCAGCGGCGCCACGGCCGCGCACATAGCCAGCGCGGGCATCTCCGCGTGCCTCACTGATATTATTTTTCCTATAAGCACCACCTGCCAACGAGGCCAAAATGTAATAAGTCGGGATTATTCTTGCAATACTCTGGAAACTCTCACAATTTAATAAACACTTCCATTTTGAAAATTACCTACCTATAAAAATTATGTAAGTACCTACCTAACTCTTTAATTATGACCTTATTATTCGTCTTGCGCCTTTTTCGAGGTTTGTTTGCCATACAAGTATTTTATTGAAATTGAATTTCCTTTCACAAAGTAGTGATACTGAGATTTAACAAGAATGCAAACCACGTGATTGGAATACTATAGGTAACAGGCCATGTATCCATTAAAGTAAGTAGTGCAAATAATGTTATTCCGTTCTTAAATCCCGACGTCTATAAGATAGAGTGTAGCTGTGGAAGTGCGTATATTGGCATTATTGGCCAAACTAAGCGTAGCGTTCAAGAGAGAGTAGACAGTTGGGGTACAATAAAGCGAAAAAAACATTTCCTTTTTAAAAAAAAACAGTGGTTCCTTTTTGGATTATTTTAGTTTCGAACAATCAACAACAGTTCTTAAACTATCAATTAACAACAAAATCGAGATCATAATTTGCCTTAAACCTACAAAATTATGTTTTTTGCACTGCACCTCTTCTGTTCCATTGTACCCCAGGTCTGGGGTACAATGAAACGGCATCTGGGGTACATTGAAACAAGTATAATAATGCGAGAAATGTACGAAAATTATGTAATTACTCAAGCTTATACTTTGCCGCTTTGTTATACCTGCCTAGTTTGGACTTGGCAGCACCAGTTCAGTTCTATATCCTGAATTGACACCGTTGCCATATCTGGTTCCAGTGGAAAATAAAATCTGTTATCAATTTTCGCGCTCCGACGCATATAATTAATCTCATATTCGTTGTTCTCGTCAATATCTGTTAATATTTCATCAAGAAAATATTTTATTTGTTTCTGGGGAAATTTCACCAAGAAAAAACACTGTTCCATAGAACCCCATTCCATTGTGCCCCATGGGGTGTTGCAAATTTCAAACAAATACTCAAATAATCCTAGTAACGGTTTTCACTTCACCCATAATCACATTTAATAGCTAAACTGATTAAGATTCATGAAAAAAAAATAACACATACCTGCTCTAGCATTCCTTTATTTGTAAAAAAGGTATGAAATTCTAGCTTTTTACTGCTTAAAACAATTTTTTTCACCGCAAAACTCTGCTGTTACCGGCCGGCCATACGTAACTGCGTCAACATGTGACGTAGGAAGCGCTCTTATTGGCCGAACCGTAAGCGCGCGAAATTGTTCGAATAGATATCGGACTTGTTCCACTGTACCCCTTGTTCCAATGTGCCCCCACTGTCCCTACACATGAACATACGAGTACTTTTGCAGCTGTCAAAAATGGCGAAATACAGAAATCCGCAATAGCTGAACATTGACATGCATTGTGAGTTGCACAGAAAGACAATATTACCCACGAATAGTGAGGGAAATCTATTGAAAACATAAAACACCCTAAGGGCGATTGTGCACTACAATGAATTTTACTGTCCGGCAGTCCGATTTTTTACGGTCCGATATGGCACGCCATTAAATGTATATAGTAGTTTGTGCACTATACGTAATTTTACCATCCGACATTTTACTTTTCCCCATTCCGGACCGTTTTTTTCCACCACCACCACCACCAACATCATCACCACCACCACCACCACCACCGTTACCACTACCACCACCATCACCACCACTACCACCAACACCACCATCATCATCACCACCACCACCATCATCACCACCACCTTCATCACCACCATCACCATCACCAGCATCATCATCACCACTATCACCATCACCACCACTACAGTTGTCGTGTGGTTGTGATAATTTTCTATCTTTATTATGTCATATTTATGTGCAACTAAAACACCAAAACACCAACTAGTGGTTGCAATGCGTCTGAGGCAGCCCTGTGCGTGTTACACACACACATTGACGCTGACATTCAAGTTCAGTTTTTAGTAGGCAGTGTCCGCCCTGTGCCTATACTCACTAAACAACTCACTCGCTCACTCATTGTACAAATACTGTATAAACTTACCTTAACGTTACTGCAAGCATTTCATTTGGTGGTACACCCAGCCTAAATTTTGTACCATGCCTCTTAAATAAATAAATAATAAATAAATATCGGACAACCTCACACAAATCAATCTAGTCCCACAGTAAGCTCTAGTAGTAGGCTTGTGTCATGGACACTAGACGACGATAAACATACTTATATAGATAAATACATACTTAAATACAAATAACATCCATGACCCAGGCACAAATATTCGAGCTCATCACACAAATATTTGCCCTTGCCGGGATTCAAACCCAGGACCGCCGGCTCAGTAGGCAGTTGCTTAACCACTGCGCCAGCCGCGTCGCCTCTTGATCCATGTGCTTAAGCGGTATAGCAAAAATCATAACAAACTCATCCATCATTCTTAGTGAAAATACGATTGCGTGGCGTGTAGTTTCAAAGAGAGAGGTAACCAAAAACTGCGCCGCACCTGCGAGTAAAAAGACGGACAAGTGCACAAGCTAAAACCGTTTTTTTCATGCCATATCGACCATGAAAACTCGGACTGCCGGACAGTAAAATTCATTGTAGTGCACAATCGCCCTTACCGTTTTTTTCATGCCATAACGGACCGTAAAAAATCGGACTGACGGACAGTAAAATTCATTGTAGTGCACAATCGCCCTAAGAATTTAAATGTCGAAGAAGAAGAAGTAAGACAAAAATATTTCGCGATAGACCCGGTATCCGGTATAAGTTACAATTAAGTGAACCTACAAACCGCGAGAGTATAATTATGTATACATACCACAGTGATGATAGGAATGATTTGCCACGATGTACTGATGCGGGAGTTGCAGGTGTTGTCCTCGGTGGCGATGTTGAGATCGGACTGGAAGTCGTGGCTACGGTACACGTACAGCATGGCTACCAGCTCCGCCAACACCACTAGCGGCATTGCCAGTCCCGTCATCATGGATTCCACGCTCTCCAGAAGCGCTAAACCCCCCTGCAGAGAACTTCCGATATTCCATACAAATTAAAACAGTAGCTATGACTAACCCCACTATGTCATTTGCCGTCAAAGGGCAATAAGCCTTGATAGCAAGAATATTGCTAGGGGTCAATCGGAATTAAGATAACTTTCACAATCTTGACTACATTATCTACAAGTGGTTAGCTGGTAGATAACACCGAAGGGACCATTGTAAATTTTTGTATTGAGGAATAATGCTTAAAAAGTTAATTACTAAAATAATAAAGCGAAGGCCTTCAAATAAAGCGCCGCAGTAGTTAAGTAATATACGTAGGTAATTTTAAGTTTAATTTTGTGGATGCAATGAATCGTTAATCACTCACTGGTGTGGTGTAGGGTACGCTGAGCAGCATACAAATACAGATTATTCCTGCTACCATTTGTTGCTCCACAAACCTAAAAAAGAACAACGCTGAAATTTTTCATATAATACACGTGATAATCGGATAACAATGCATAATTATTAGGAACTAGACAACCGAGCTTTGCTTGTATTTATAATAACGTCTTCAACTATTAAAATGTTATAAATATGCAATTAAAATTATATAAATCGGGACAACACAACCTTACATGCTAATGGCGGCTTAAAAAGAGAATGTTGCCATGTATGACACATAGAACGAATAATTACAGCATAGACTAAAATATGCAAAGCCGGGAATGGCAGCTATAAAATAAGTTTATTCGTTCTAAAAGATGCAATAAGGGATCGTAAATTCGAGCAAAATCGTCGTTAAAATGACGTAAGTATGGCAACCAGTGACGGCCTTCACTTCAACGAATTTTGCTCGCATTTTACGCACTCTGAAGAGGTTTTTTTTATGCGCCATCGGATATTGTGTTCCTTTTTAGTGCCAGGGGCTCTGCCCCCCCGTCTTATTGTCACCATATTGTTAATTACTTCCAAGTTTCATCAGATTTGCTTTCTTGTTTTTGTTCTTGGATATTGTAATTGTTTTATTTAGGGGGCCACTGCCCTGCCGAGCCCTCCGTCTTTTGGTCACCATCTCCTCAGGTTACTTATCAGTTACATATTATATCTACGACGACGCGGTTAGCGCAGTTTATTGTGTTCTTTTAATTGCTCTGGGGGCTCTTCGCTCTGCCCCCCCGTTTAGATTACCAGCAGTAATTCAGCAGTGGTCTCCAAGATTACCAGCAGTAATTTCCAATTTGTTGTTTGGAATGTTATTGGAATACCTAATATTTCAGGTGTCGGTACGATAAAATATTATGGAATAATCAAATCAGAGAACCCCACTGCCACGTGGTCTTGACTCTTGTCTGCCCTTAATTAGTAGGTACCTACCCCTAGTGTTTTTAGGGTTCCGTACCTCAAAAGGAAAAAACGGAACCCTTATAGGATCACTTTGTTGTCCGTCTGTCCGTCCGTCCGTCTGTCAAGACCCTTTTTCTCAGGAACGCGTGGAGGTATGAAGCTGAAATTTATATCAATTACCCAGGTCTACTGTCCCTTGAAGCTGTGAAAAAATCAAACTTCTAAGCCAACGCAATCAAAAGATACAGCCGTTTATGCCGCAAATTTTCGACACTTGCAAGGGAATCAAAACCTACAGGGTGCTTCCCGTGAACTCAGAATCTTGAAATTTGGTACGAAGCAACGTCTTATAGCATAGATAAAGGAAAAATTACGAAAACCATAAATACATCACATAATATATATTTTTTTAATAATTTTAAACTTACTACCCATTTCCTCATAAACGCGTAGAGGTATTAAATTGAAATTCATACCAAATACTCAGGTCTATAATACCTTTAAGCTGTAACAAAATCAAATTTGTACGGAACCCTCGGTGCGCGAGTCCGACTCGCACTTGGCCGGTTTTTATTTTAAAACTGAAGTGCTGATTGTACTTTTGAACAAATTACGTTTTCACTTCCCCTGCTCAAATAGTACGTTATTATACTTCGTGAAGCGGGATTAAGATGGTACTTTTACCACCTAGGGTTTAAGTGGAACCCGTGTAATCATTTCTATGAAAATGAAAGGGCCAGGGAATTATTTTTAATGCCTAACATCTAATGTCCCTTTAGGTACATATTGAATGTCATTTTTAAGAAGATTAAATACCTATGTAAAGTTTTGAACATGTAAGTACATGCACTCATTTACAAATATAATACAAATTAATCCTGTAACCATCTGAGGATGCCCGTGGTACTCGTGTACCAAGAAATTTCGAAATCGGTCTACCTGCGCGTAAAAATGAAATTAGGGTCCTCTCAGAGTAGGTAACAAATTTTATTTTTCAAACACTGATAACACGATCTCTTGAACTTTCCCTCGGTTTATTTACTTAGATACTTAATATAAAATTACATAGTATATATAAAGATACTTACACTAATTTCACTTTGTATTCAAATATAGCGTGCAATGAACTCTTGATCAACGGATAAGCAACCACTATATATGAAAAACTTAAACCACCAAAAATGATGCAGGACCTAGAAAAGTAATGTTTTTATTATTAACTAAATAAATCCACTTGTAATGTATTTAATAGATATATACACGATGATTTTTAATCGGTGATCAGGTACCAACTTTTCTAACTCAGTAAATGATGGCGGTCATGTTGAAGTCGTAATTACATGAAAACAAACTTTTTTTTTCTATGATAATTTTTATTTTGAAACCAATTTTGTCTTAAATTCCTTGTCACCCTACTAATCTGTATCTGTAAGCTTACAACCTTTTTAATAATTTAATGGCAATGACAATTTATGAGTAATAAATTTTCATTGTCATTACCTAACAAAGTCGTAGAAAATTTCGTAAAATTTCCCGCCAAAGCGATGACACGGTATCGTACTTTAATAATTTATGTAGGATGACCGTGTACCTATCTAGTGGTTGTTAGTTTTAATTACGTTTCAACTTTTAATTAAATAAACAGTGAGGTAATTGCGTGAGACCTCGCCTATTAGGTTTAATTTTAGTAGGATATTAATATTTTTCTACTCCTGATAACCGATTAAGAATCGTGTATATATATATATCCGATGATTTTTAATCGATGATCAGGTACAAACTTTTCTAACTCAGTAATTGATGGCGGTCACGTTGAAGTCGTAATTTACATGAAACAAACTTTTATTTTTCTATGATAGTTTTTATTTTGAAACCAATTTTGTCCTAAATTCCTTGGCACCCTATTACAAATCTGTAACCGTGAGCTTACAACCACTTTAATAATTTAATGGCAATGTCAATTTATGAGTAATAACTTGTCATTACATAAACAGTTCGTCAAATTTCCCGCGAAAGCGATGGCGCTTGACGTAGGTATCGTAAAGCCTGACCAGAAATATATGAGGATGCGCCATATTGCGGAATCTCACTGGAACTAATTTCTTACACTGGCAATGATTTTATGATGGTTGTCAACAATGTCAATGTCATTGGTGCTGGTTTCTTTAAAAGACAAATATTGGAAAATACCCAAAGAAAAAGCCGAAAACCATTCACAGTCGTGAACGTGATATTATAAATAAAGTATAAACGTGTCTACTCCACAAAAAATGGTTGCCTGTAAAGTCGGTTTTACGGGCGAAGGAAGATTTTACGTGACAACGTCTTATTCTCGGTAGAATATTTATTGATATGAATCCCTCTTCCCTCTTCCAATGAAGTGGCAATGGGCAGGCCATGTAGCCCGGAGAACGGATGGCCGTTGGGGCAGCAAAGTCCTAGAGTGGCGACCACGTATAGGAAAGCGCAGCGTGGGTCGGCCCCCGACTAGATGGACGGATGACCTCGTGAGGGTAGCGGGGAATCATTGGATGCGGTCTGCACAGGATCGCACTTTGTGGCGAGTCATGGGGGAGGCCTATGTTCAGCAGTGGACGTCTGTGGCTGATGGATAGATAGATAGATAGTCTTTGTATCCGACCGTTCCCTCTTCCCACATTTTAAAGTTTGAGAATCTGTTAACAGCATGATGACGTAGGCTTGTGTCAGTCACGTGGTTCCCCTTCCCTTCCACGGCGCTACAAAGTATTGCTACAATGACGTCATGTCCACGGCGCTACAAAGTATTGCTACAATGACGTCATGTTTGTTCGTATGCGCGGCCGGCGTTCATCAATTTATTAGACGTTGTCACGTCAAAAACAGTCGGCAAAAGAGTGCATTCCATTAAAATAATATTACGAGGTTACCATAGGAACTGACAGGTATTTGAACTGAGGTCATTATAGTGTGTTGCGATTGGTTGCAAAATTGTTGCCATATAAATCTTGTAAATTGCGCCCTCTTGACAATCCTCATATATTTCTGGTCAGGCTTTACTTAGGATGATGATTGATGACCATGTATCTATCATGGTTATTAATTGTAATTATGTTTTAACTTTTAATTAATTAAACAGTGAGGTAATTGCGAGCTGGATATTAATATATTTCTACTCCTGATCACCGATTAAGAATCATCGTGTATATAATAGCGACCCGCCCGGCTTCGCACGGGTGCAATGCTGATAAATTATGCATGTATTATACATATAAGCCTTCCTCTTTGAATCACTTCATCTGTTAAAAAACCCATCAAATCCGATGCGAAGTTTTAAAGATCTAAGCATACATAGGGACAGACAGACAGACAGACAGCAGGAAGCGACTTTGTTTAATACTATGTACCTAGTGATAAAAATAAACTTACATGGCATGGGAATAGTTACCCCGTGAAGTACATTTTGAGTACATGGGCATGACCCACATGAAACCTTGAACATACATTGAGCAATGGATTATAATTTTAATTAATGAATAAATAAATATCAGACAACCTCAAACAAATCGATCTAGTCCCAAATTAAGCTCAAGAAGGCTTGTGTTATGGGTACTAGACGACGATATACGTACTTATATAGATAAATATATACTTAAATACATAGAACAACCACGACCCAAGCACAAATATTCGAGTTCATCACACAAATATTTGCCCTGGCCGGGATTCGAACCCGGGACCGCCGGCTCAGTAGGCAGGTGTCTACAAACCGAGCCAAACGTGCCTTATTATAAGTGAAGGCCTTACAAATATCGAGAATAACTAGCGAATAAATATACACCCTGCTGCTTTTTCAGATTTCAATAAGGTGCGTTGGGATAAGATAAGATGTTTTACACGAGATGAACGGTGTTTTTTTTTTCGTTATATTGTGCTAATAATATGATCAATAACCGAATTAGCTCAGGATGGATGAAATGGCGGCAGGTCGCACGATATGAATAACCGAATTAGCTCAGGATGGATGAAATGGCGGCAGGTCGCACGATATGCGAAATTTACAAAAGCATTGTAGACCTGTCGTCATGTATGGATCAGAGTGTTGGGCAGTAAAAGGGACGGATGAAATGAGATTACATGTGGCATAGATGAGAATGTTACGATGGATGTGTGGGGTGACAAGAATGGACAGAATAAGAAATGAATATGTAAGAGGAAGTCTGAAAGTAGTACCAATTAGGGAGAAGCTGCAAGCTAACCGATTATCATGGTATGTCCACGTGATGCAGAGAGAGGAAAGCCAAGTAACCAGAAAAGCGTTAAACATGAATGTCGACGGATATAGAAGAAGAGGAAGGCCAAAGAAAAGATGGATGGATTGTGTGAAAGATGATATGAATAAGAAGGAAGTAAACGACGAGATGACGAGTAATTAGGGAATAATGGAGGTAGAAAACATGCTGCGCCAACCCCAAATAAATGGGATAAGGGCAAGCGAATGATGTTTGTGCTAATAATATGAGGATTCGGTATCTACGGCCGGCCGGGCGCCCTCGCCCCGTTTATCGTTTTAGACAACTTTTGAATGCAGTTTTGTTTATTTTAAAAATAAATAATGTTTCCTTTAAGTAAAATTTGGTTAAATTAAGGATTTAAGGCTATTTCCCTCCATGTACCATTAACTTTTTTCCAGGTCGTTTATATAACCGCAGAACAAGTGCCAACGCCAGCACTAACCCCGTGTGTCACACTTTATCGTGGTATAACAGCGGGCCGTTTTAACCAAGCACTGTCAAGACACGGCATCGAATACAGGGATACAAACTCTCTCTTGCGTTGTAGAAGCCGGCCAACTCAGGGCGCGTCACGTCGCCGAGCGCGCATACGGTGGCGGAGAACGAGTGCAGCTCCGCTAACGCCAGCACCAGACACGAGTGCCACACATTGTCGTGGTTCAGCAACGGGTCGATGTGACCCAACGCTGACAACATATAAGGCAATTAGAGTGCGGTCTCGGTACTCTTTTTCTGTACAGATCCGGTACAGATCCAGTAACGGAACCGGAAATTCCCGATCCTCGCCATACAATATCAGAATTGGGAGCATGCCGAAGATACAATACAACCGCTGGTATTTGATTTTCTCACAGATAGGCCATAATTAGTCGCCTACCTAGAACTTTATGCGGATACCTATTAGGTAGGTAACCGTAGTAAAATTTTCTTTTCACCTCACTCGCTCGGAAAACCACCGTTTATAGGGCGAAATCTGCGTGCAAAAGTCTATTTTATCCGCTAGCGTGCAAAAGTCATTTGAATTTCGAACACGACGATTTTGATTATCTGTGGTGCATGTAACTTTTTTATATTTAAGACTCCTTCAACGCGCGACTGATTTCATCAGTCGATAAATCTTCGAATAACCAATCAACGCACGCTAATAAAGGGCGATCTGGTCAGGCCGGCTAAAATCATATGTACGTTTGAATACTTCTTTAAAAAAAAATACACCTACAATATCACGTCCAGAAACCTGGTTTATGTTGAATATGTTTATATATATATTAATAGTAAGTATTTCAGTTTTATTTACATATTTTGACTAGTAAATATATTAAATGCAACACAAATTTTAATATTTATTTGTTATAAAAGTTAAAACATAAGAGTGTAATTTCTGAACGCACCCTAGAAAAAAATAATAATTAAAAAGTTGGAAGTTTTCACAATTCACGTAAACAACGTAAATTTGTTCTGTGGAGAATACATACTGTTGTCTTACTTTATAGAGATATCGAAAACAAGAAAGTTAAGCCCAATTTGGAGTATTTATTCAATGCTAAAAGCCTGCATTAAAACGAAAAAGGATTTGTTATAAATATTTGGAGACGATAAGTAATTTACCGAAACTATTAGCGTTTTTTAAGAAGATAAAGCCGAAATAATCTTGTTCGGATCCCATCGTCCAATAACTTCCAAAGCAAGTGTTATGGAAAATACTTCCGAGTGGCCAACTAATCCTTCTCAGAATGCCATTCTCCCACATTCACAACGAATGTGTCAAGTAGTTTCAAATACAACGATAAAATAAAATACCTAGGTATACACGATGATAATACAAATTACGGCCATATTACTTTTAATTTTTAGTATGTGTGCTTCTCGTATTTATGTGGTTTGGATTTGAGTGTGTTATGTTTTAAATTTGATGTGTTAAATAGAAGGCAAAATTAAATACTTATGATTATTTTTATGTTTTAATTGTTTTTCTTGAATTCATTTTCCTCGCTGTAGATGTGATTGCATTTTCCTCGCTGTAGTGAGGTGAAAAGTTGTGTGTTCCGCATGGCTGCAAAATTATTTAGCTTCTCGTGTCTTGAAAGCCTCGCTACGCTCAGGAATCTACGCTCATTAGATTCCTTCGCTCGCTCAGCTTTCAATTTCAACACTCGCACCAAATAACAACTTTGCAGCCTTGCATAGCAAATAACTATTCTCATTGAGATGAATCCACTCTAGAGTTAAGATACTATTTTAAGCTAAGTAGAAAACCCAGTAAAGGATCATCCCAATTAAACCAACTGAATGAAATATGCAATATATACCTACCATAGAAGTTCAACCCTTTTCCATGAATGAGCTCTGTGCCCATGCTGGCGGAGTGTATGTACAGTGCTACCACAAAAGCATCTGCCAGACCCTGCAATTGTACAGATTAAGTAAGATACAGTTTTCTTAAGGCTACATGTAAATACATGTAGGTAAATAGGTACCTAATGCCAAACTAGCGTCATTTCCGGTTTTTCTTATATCTTCCAAATCAGATAAATTTTCAGTACCTAATTTCAAAAGGCTAGGCTAACTTGGACTGGACAACAATTCTAAAATTGTATTGATAAACCGTTTTCTATGGAGTGGTCATTATTTCAAGAAAATCTTAACAGCGCTATACAGCAGCGTTGCGCGAGCCGTGCGCCGCCATCTGTAGTTTTTTCTCTTGATTTCTCATATTCTGAAAGTTGGTACCTAATTGGTAATTGCATATCCATATAGCGGGTTGAAAGTGACTTAAGGAAGGGTGGGAAAATAATTTGTAGAAAGAAAAACAACACTTTGGTCATTTCCGATTGTATTGTAAAATGTAAATATGCCAATACAGTGGTACGGGTGCGAATCGGTCTTTAGGTATTATGTGACAAAATCCAACAAAAAATAGCGATTCATTATTTGAATGAATCGTTAATTCAGTCATTCAATCTCTGCAGTTCGTTTAATAGTCTTGTGTTTTATTAGATATTAAATTAAATAGGGTAGACCGGGGACAATTGAAACAATTTGCCTTTAACCGCCAGTAAACGTTATATTTTTGTGAGATGAAAGATGTAAGCTTAAAATATGTCAACGTTAGTTATTTGGTTGCTAAACAAAATGAATTTGGTAGGTATATAATCCATAGTTTAAAAAAATAATGTAATAAAGAGAATGGGGCAGTCTGGTTCAATTAACCTCACATGAGTGTCAATTGAAACACTATGCGAGGTCGATTGAAACATTAATATCTTCGGTACCATGAAAGTGCTTATATCTGTTCTAATCGTTTTCATCACTGTCACGGCAAACAATGAGCTCCTCAAAAGTTCGCAAGCATAACATAAACATTTGAAAGTTATTTGGAAGTTGTCAATAAATACAGGAACAAATGTCATACATTCTGGAAAGAGTACTTTGATCAAAGGTCTAGAGATAAGGGGATATGGTACAAATGTATACAAAGCGAAGCTCCACGGATACCCTGGTTTCAGAATGCTGATTTAAGCCATAAACGTGTTGTGACTGCTCATAGATTGCGAACTGGTGCCTCGCAACAAGTTTCGATGCCTAATGAGATTAATTGATTCACCGAATTGTGACACCTGTGGCACTGTAGAAGATGTCCAGCAGTCCAGCACTTGTTGATGGAGTGCAGGCGAAATCGTGCTCAGAGAGAGGCTCTGATAGCGTCAGCCAACCTAAACCTATATGATACCGGGGCTTTTATGCAGTTGCTAGCAAGTCCATGGTCAGATTATGCACATATGGTGTATAGGTTGGCTGACGTTGCGTAGTTTGTAATTTAAGTAGATTAAATAGGTAGTAGATAGGTAGTTTGTTTAATTAGTCAATATCTTTTGCTGACGAGGTACTTAAGTATTTGTTTTTATAGAACCGGTATGTACTTATGTATAAAGGTTCTTTTCATCAATAAATTTCTCAATTTACGAGCATCTGAACATCTCGATAAAAACACGCGACGTAAAAATCAAGTAAGCAACTTTTAGTTTTCTTTGTTGCTGCTATCTTATTCATTTTGCTTTAACCAAAGTAGTTTTAACCTTTCGAGCGCCAAGCGGCAAAGCAATTCACGGTGCCACTGACGCCAAATAAAAAAAAATGTGCTCCAAAATCAACAGAGATTGAAAAACAGATAGCGGTTTGAATTAGCATGTTTTTGACCATCAAAATTTTTGACGTCAATAGGCGTCGTTGGCGTCAGTGGCACGAATTCCCGATGACGTGATTTGCCGTCTTTGGCGGTCAAAGGGTTAATGCAATGATAAGATATACAGATATAGATTTGCAGAAAACAAGCATTATCATGTTTCATACAAAAGTGTTTGTTTTAACTATAACGATGTTTCAATCATAACCATTCCGTGTACCGACCCTGTGACATAGTGTTGTAAACGTCGGGATGTAAAATGAAATAATAGAAATAGACACAATAAATAATCAATTTCAATTCTATTATTAAATTTATTAAACAAAAACATGGCGCTGTGTCAAACTTAACTCTTTCTTATATATATTTTAGCAGTGGTCGACCTCTTTGACGTTCACTCCGTAACGTGCTTCTGTTTTCAAATAGTATGTATTGGTGTAGTAATACAGAACCTCCATATATTTTGAAGTCGGTTCCTTTCGGGGACGATTGAAAAGTTTCAATCGTCAAGTTCAAACATGGCCGACCGCGTGTTCTGAGTGTTGCGTCAGATGCGTAGGTATTAGTTTTCGAGAAATTTGACGTGTTTCAATTGTCCCCGGTCTACCCTAGTAGGTATAGATGTACGTTACATTTATCTTTAGTATTAGTTCCAAGGACGGTCACTCAGCTTGCACATAGCTATCAGCGCCAAAATTGTGAAAATCAACTGACTTCATTTTGGCAACGACGTGGTTGTGTCAACCCGAAAAAACTGCGGGCGACAGCGTCATTCCACAGTTTAGCTGTATGAGTGATAATGACACAAAATATAGACAGATATACATAGAAATAAACATATGTTTTTGATTATATCTGCAATGTATAGCATTTACACTTTTACAATTTTATAATAAATAACTAGTACGTATAAGACATATTCACCAAATCCCATTCCTATTTTATTCGTATGTATGCTGCATAGTTACGTGAAAAATGTGTCTCTGTGTGTGTGTAATTTTTATGGCATCTCCATTGGTCCAAGCTCTAAGTAGCAAGGTTTGCAACTAAAAGTTAATGAAGTGGCATTTTATACATAGAATAAACGAGTATACGGTATTATTTACAAACCAAGAATACGTCATTGTCTCCAAGTGTAAACAATTGTTTAATAATTTTTGTCGGTGCAGATACTGTAGAAATTGCCACCACGGCTAGACATGCCACCCAGATCCAGGGCACATAAGCAATCCACGGATACACAGAGTTCCACACAAGCTGAAATATAAGATACTATTAAATAGATTTTTATCTTTAAACAAAAATTATTAAAATATGTAAAATAAATACAATCTGAGCTGGCATTTTAGTCTCGCGTTGAGGACTTTTAGTGGGAAGCAGGGACAATGGTGCTCATCGTAACTCTTTAACGAAACAAATGGGAGCAAGCCCCGAACTGAAAACAGCAGTAAGCTGGCATTGCATGAGTGTTGGACAAATGTTTGTTACTGACAAAATCGCTCTGTTCGTTAACCGACTTCCAAAAAAGGAGGAATTTCTATGTTTCAATGTACCCATCTAGTTTTCGTTATGTATGTTCACCGATATCTTCGCCAAATTGTGGACATATCCTCAATTTTTTTTTAGTTGAGAGCATACTCCTTAGGTGGTCCCATCGTCGCCAAGTCAGGATTTGATGATGGAATCCCAGGGAAATCGAGGGCAACCCTCAAATGTTACAGGCACTAATAGTGTTTTTAGAGTGGTGTAAGTTTTAATTTGAATGAAATAATTCTAAACTAAGAACTTTAAAACATATAACATAACAATGCATTGCTCCATAGTTTGATTAATTCTCCAATAAAACATCTGACGAGTTATAACAAACAAAGTAGCTCAAAACTTACCCTGCCATAAGTAATACGTTCTGTAATCATAAGCAACCATATAAATAGCCAAATACAAGAGAGGCATATTAGTAATGGTACGTTGAAGGTACTGAAGCCGTACGTCGGCCGCAGGTGGACCAGCTCTATGCTGCACACACAATTTACACAGTTCGCTTGATGTATTACGGACAAGTATTAAGATTAAATAGAGAAATCATTTTTTATTCGCTTTTAATTCGATTCTGTTTTAATGTGGAAATATCACATTTTTATTTTTATAAATGTGACACAAAGGTAAATTATGAAAGAATAATGTAATTGTAATGTAAGCAGGACTCGAACCTGCGACCCCTCATTTACGGCGTAGAGCTCTCCCAACTGAGCTATCACTTTGTTACGTCAATTACACCAAATTCTTGATTCCATAATTCTACGCTACTGAAGCGCATAGTTAAAATGCTTGTGCGCATAGTTTTCTATTGCTTAACTCCCTTTTCTATTGCTTAACTCCCCATGACATGACTATGTATTGCGGTTTAGCCTAAAGGTATCCTTTTGATTTTATTTTGCATGTCACAGATAAATAATAAATCATTCGAAGCATAATCATAAATCATTAAGTATAAATTATATAACATAAATAAGAGACTTACTAAAAGTAGTTGTAAGCTGGTGGACTATACAATAAAGGGTATCCATGATACATCTCGTTGCACTGTCGCATAGATTGTCCCTTTTCACTGAAACCGCATTGTGATTATTATTATGCCTGATGACGTAACTTCGGAATAAAATAAGAACGGGTGCGTATTTTTTCACATAACGTTTTAAGTCCTATTATCGGAAGTCCGAAAATATTTCTCATACTATTTTATATCATAATGATCAAACTTCATAATTTTTTTTAATAGGTACTAACGATCGGAACTCATAATCATCAGAACTCATAAGATCACTACTAATCTAACTCATAATCATCCGAATTCATAAACTACAAAATTTAAACGAGCGAGCGAGCAAAACCTTTCAGAGCAGATGCGACGTGGCCGGGTTAGGTTAGAAGGTCAGGCGCTTCTTCGCTCCCGCCTGGCCTTCGAGGTTATTTTTCTTTTGCGTACCGAACAAAGTTTTGCTTGTATTCATACTGTTTACATACAAGAACAATCCACCCAACCACTTCCAGGAAAGCATTAATAGGAAAATTATGATATTTGTCTGTTATGAAGAAAAAAAATTAGGAAAAAAAAATGAGTTTTAACATTTCTTAGTAATGACATTATTAAGAAAAAAATTATGAAGAGTGATTGTGATGAATAAAAATTAGTAGTGAAATAAAAAATAGGAATAAAAATTTTATGAGAGCCAATATGGACGCAATAAGAACATTCATAGTTAACTACCCATTCAGGTTGGAGTGAAGGTGTATGCCGACTAAGAATAAACCAGGGCCCTATACAATAAAAAATTCAATCCGACAAGTAAAAACTTGTTCAATAACGATCATGACTTTAATACTGGTAATAAAGGTGCATTTGAGTTATCGTGTACCTACTAAAATATCTCCGCCTGATGCGGGGTGAATATAAAATACAAATATGAAAATAGAAAAGTCTAAAAACAATACTATCACCAAAAGTATTCACGGTAGATGTACGAAAATAAAATACAAACGGCAGGGAATCATACTCTGCTGGTTCGAGTGCCCGTGCACGCCAGCACACACACGCTAGGCGTTGGGGCAGTGGGCTGCCTACAGCCTAGCAACACGATGTCGGTTACAGCTGGTTACAGCCGCCAGGCTACCGAGTAGTAAGCCATGATTTACGATACGATACGATACGCAGGTCCATGTGGTTTAATCAACATTTGTAGACCTGTTCTTGAGCAATAAAATGAAATTTAAATTTCATGACCAAGATATGAGCAACTTTAATGATTTAAAAAAAATTACATGACCTATCGATGTACCTAGCGTAATTTGAAAAAAAAAAAAAATACAGACGTGAGACAAAAACGGGGTATTTAAAAGACTGTGCGGAGTGGGAAGCTGTATACCGACACATTTTAACGAACGATTCTAGTGCCTATTTGGACAAAAAAAAGTAATATCAATAAAAGCCCGCCCTCGAATGTGTCCCGAAGCGCGGTATTTTCCACTTTAAAAGAAAACCGTGTACGATACATACAAAGTGTATAGGAACGAAATAATCCTGAAAATCAGCGCAATCTGTTATCATATCAAATACTAACGTTTTTAATTATTGATCTTTTTTTTCTGCTAAAAGGTTAGTTATCTCAAAAAATCCACACTTCTCGGCCAAAATATGTATGACAAAAGTAAAGAATAGAAAATCATCTTTCTCAAAATGTATAATTTATTTCTGTTACTCTTTCATTTACATATAACCGCTGCAATGCTATTTTTAAAATTTAAGTCATTTGGCCATTGAGCGATATATAAATATTCGTACTAGTTAAACGGTGTTACTTTCAATACCATAGACTTCTTATATGTTTTTCTGTAATCTATAAATATTGAACTATATTCTGTATTTTTTATTAGACTCACTATTTTAGGAAATAAGGGGTGTGTGGGGAAATCGTCCAGTTTTGCTCATTTTCGTAAATAACTTCAAACCCGTTTAATTTAGAATTATGAAATACAGACATTTGAGATGTTCATAATGTACCCTTTTATTTGATGTCGCACGAAAAACTTTGCCATTTTTTTTTCTTATTTCCTAACTTAAACTGGCCCTCATGTCAAAATATATTTATTTGCGTTACGTTAACGGTCACATCTCTACAGAAGTTAGAGGGTTTGACCTATTTTCAGTACTTTGAAGGACAATTTGTCCTAACAGGTTGAATTTGGGCAGCTAAAAAAAATACGTGTCTGCTATTTTAGATTACTCTGTAACATATATCAAAATAAATCAAATCGGAGTCGGACAGTTGGGTACCCTTCCTTGTAAGCTAATTTAGCCCGGTAGCCATCCACCACCCCCTGGGGGTTTATCCACCTAGTTATACTATTAGTTATACGATATAACAAAATGGACAAAAAAAGTCCAAATAGTTATACTGCTTAGTATAACTAAATGGATCTGATTATTTTGGGTCGGATTCGTCCAATTTGTTATATTCGTAAATAAACAATCAGTTAATAATATTTGAAAAACAGAAATGTATGAATATTTTGGGACAGTTTTTTTCTCCTAATTAGATCGAAAGAGCTCGTGATTCTGAGTAGAAAGTACCCAAATTATCGAAAATAAAAAAAAAAGTGGGGTGTACAACTTTTGAAAAAATGGCCCAGGTACACTTTTTCTGTATAGATGTCTTAATGTGAATATTTTAAAATTAAATACAAATGTGTAAGAACGTAAAGTACCCATAAATATTATTAACTGATTGTTTATTTACGAATATAACAAATTGGACGAATCCGACCCAAATTAATCAGATCCATTTAGTTATACTGAGCAGTATAACTATTTGGACTTTTTTTGTCCATTTTGTTATATCGTATAACTAACAGTATAACTAGGTGGATAAACCCCCCCCTGGAGGGTAGGAAGGGGAGGCATTCAAAGGTACACTCCACCGCGCATCAGAAAAAAAAAAACATATGACCTTCTATTTAACAAATACCTCAAGTGTCATGTCATTTTCTGATAAATCGGGCATGAGAAATTCATTTTCGAGACATTTAATGTATAATTTGATAGTAAAAAAAGGAAAATATTGACGAACATATCAAAAATTTTTACTCCACTATCAGTATCTTTCAAAATCCTTAATTTTAAGTAAAAAAAATACTGCCTTAAAGGATATCTACATAAATATCCTTCCTCTTTAAAAATATATACTTTGTTATATATATTTGTCATAAATATATCTGAAAAAATATCGGATATCATATATCGGATGTAGTACGTGGCGGTGCCTGGGAACTCTTCCAATCATCTAGTCTCACTTAATTTGTTGTTCCTGGTGCAAAATATATAGAATACATATTTATTTTAGTCATTGACTGTCGCTTATGGTTTAATACATCAATAATAGTATTTTTATATTTCTATTCGTTTCCTTTTCAATTACATTTCCATTATTTTTTTTTTATTGTTGCATCTAGCACCGCACCTTGCCTTAAAATACTGGTACAACAACCAGGTCAATCGAGTGAGATAGGAGGGAGAGGAGTCGGATGAGTATATACGCTCCAGTGTGGTGTAATGTAAGACAGGGTCGCTTGGCATCGCCTATATTGTTTAATTTGAATGTGGACGAGTTAATTCGGGTTGTCATATTATTGGGACATGTAAGGGAGAAGAAATCGAAGAAGTAGATGTAACCAAATTTCTGGGTATTATTGCAGATCGTCACTGTAACTGGAAACATCATGTGGACAATATTTGTACCAAATTGGAAAGATTTACATATGCCCTTAGAAGATTAAAACGTATTGCTGGTGAAAAAGCTGCCCTGACCGCATACCACGGCTACGTTGCATCTCTGTTAAGGTACGGGCTTATTATTTGGGGTAATTCAACAATTGCGAAAAATGCATTTACCAGCCAAAAAAAGTGTATAAGTGCCATCAGTGGAGTAGGACCTCTAGAGTCATGTAGACCGTTATTCAGGAAGCTCAACCTATTAACTCTTACAGGGTTGTATATCTTGGAAATAGGCATTTTTGTATGGGCAAATCCCAATTTATATACGACATCAGTAGCTAATCCGAAACTTCGACCAAGAGATCCTGCAAAATTAATGGCTCCGCGATATAAAACCGCGCTGCAGAGAAACAATTGTCACGCAATGACCATAAAAATATATAACCACATCCCACTAGCAATTAGACAACTGCCAAGTTTAAAGAAATTCAGACCAGTGTTATGTCAGTGGTTGAAAGAAAAATGTTTCTATACATTAAATGAATTTCTAGAGTGTAAAGTCATTGTAAAATAATGGAAAATGAGTAACACAATAATAAATTAATAATTAATAATAATAATATTTGAAATTTTTGCATGCTGTGATAAGCTAAGTGTATGATCTAAAAACAAGCCATTTACTATGTCAGCCAAATGTAACTACACTTAAAGCAAATAAAGATTTTCATTTCATTTCATGCTTTAAACTTTTGACCTTTCAATGATCAAAAACTTTGTAATTCTAACCGCTACAAGTATTTTTCACCCCCTGTTGATTTTGGGGCACATCTTTTTTTTTTACTCTGGCGTCAGTGGCACGGTAAATTGCTATAGGTTAACAACATCAGCTATGCGGACGATATGGCGCTGCTGAGCCCCTCAGTCGACTCAGTGCGGCAACTTATCGCTATATGTGTGAGGGTTTATCATCATTTGCTAAACAACTTTTTACAAATAATCACTTAACAAACAACGATTTACAAACTATTAATTTCACAAACCTATCATTCCTTACAATGCTCATTTTACAAATAATTACTCAACAAATATACATTTAGTAACTTAGACGCTTTATAAAAATATTGAATGACAAAGTTTAATTAAAAAAATATTCACTTCACGAATAAATCGTTTTAAAAATCAGTTATTATGCAAAACATTAATTGATAAACTATTGTTTCATAAAAATATTAAAAATAACTCTCTATGTAACGAAACGCAGGACGGTATGAAGTTTAATACTCGAAACACTTGGGACAAATATTAAACAGGCAAGTACTTATTTCGGTCAGATTGTACCAGAGGGGCCGTTTCTGGGACTTAAATTTTTTTTACACTTTTTTTTTGCTGTTTTCGGACCTAAATTAGATTGAATCTTGAAGATTACACTAAAATAAGCATGCTTTGTTCTTTAAACTTTTTCTCTCAGAGCGATATTTACCGAGATATTGGGGTTCAAAATTTTTTTTTTTCAATATTTGCCATTATTAGGCTAAATTAGATTGAGTGATGTTCCATTTTTTAATCAAACATTTTGACGCTCCACTCGCTTCGCTCGCTCCGCTATACATGGTCATAAAACAAACCTAACCTAACCTACAGTTTTCGGTTTTTGAGCCATGTTACCTAAAAAACCTCAATAACCTGAACACTAAGACGTCTGTATGCTCATCTGAACTATTATACTTTGTTAAAAATTAAGTATGTTAATATTTGTACTCGTAGAAAACTACACATATGAATGGCGTTCACACCATTATGATTTATTAAACGAAATGTTTACCAAACAATGCATTTTTTTAACGTTGTTTTATCATTCGTTATTTTGTTAATTGACTAGAATAATAAATGAATAATTTGCGAAATAATGTTTTGTGATATGATGTTTTGTCCAATAAATAATTTGTATCATGATCTTTTTGTAAAACTATATTTTATGCAACGTCTAATTTGGGAATCGTTCATTTGTCTAACGTTGTTTGTAAAATGAATATTTATGAAACGTTGTTTAGCAAGTGATTGGCTACCATGTGTGAGGTATACGCCGAGCGGCATGGTCTTAGGTACAACGCCGCCAAAAGTGAGGTCGTATATATTCAAAGCACTTGTATGTGAGAACTAGCCAAGTCAAATCTTGATATTTAATTTCACCCTAAGTAAAATAAATGCATTGAGTGACAAGAGATTATTACATATATTTATTTTAGTATGTTGCATGTTCTTGTTTCTTAAAAAATTTAGGGCAAAGGACTTGGCACCCATGTAGATCTCAAATCTTTTGTCGGCGAAGTCGACAGCGTTGCACGCGATATTGAACTTGGCTTTCATTTAACATTTATGGTTTTGATGGGATATCATTACTTTTTGTACAGAAATGATTATGATGTGTAAATTACTTAATCATTATTTGTTAATTTCTTGTGTGCGTGCTATTATAGTGCTATCTTTTAAACAAAGAAAGAATTTTCCAAATCGGTAAATAAATGACGTAGTTCTGAGGTAACAAGCATAAATAATAATAAAGTAGCAAATAAGCCTGATATCGTGTTGGTAGATCGATCCAAGCGCCAGGCAGTGCTCGTCGACATTACCATCCCCTATGACGAGAACCTGGTGAAGGCCGAGAAGGACAAACTCAGCAAGTACCTTGACTTGGCTCACGAGGTGACCGCCATGTGGGATGTTGACTCGACGATCATTGTCCCGATAGTCGTTTCGGCGAACGGTCTTATAGCGAAGAGTCTCGACAAACATCTTAAGAGACTCTCGCTAGATGGCTGGATCAAGGGTCAGATACAGAAGGCGGTACTCCTGGACGCGGCGCGCATCGTCAGGAGGTTCCTCTCTCTGCAGCCCTAACCACCGGTAGTCTGGGCCCTGCCCCGCTGCCGGCGGCACCTACGTTTATATTTTGTAATTTCTATATTGTATTTAACTTTTTTATAAATTTATTGTACAACTTAAGCTATAAAAGAAACCTAACTTAAGAATTAAAATTAATAAAGGAAATAACCTCGCCGGCGATGGCGGGACGACTTGGATTTCTTCTTGAAGGATTGGTCAGAAATAGCCTTAAGCCGAGATCACTGGAAGAAAAGGGGGGAGGCCTTTGCCCAGCAGTGGGATATTACGGGCTCAATATAATATAATAAAGGAAATAATAATAAAACAAAGAAAATACACTGTTTTGGATTTTTATATGTGTACACACACAATTATCAAGCTAAATGCCAAATTTCACCTTTCTAGGTCCCCTGGAAGTGGGTTAGGTTTTTGATTACTAGTCAGTCAGTCAGTGATAAAAATACCGTTTTTTGGACTTAATATCTCAATAAACTATTCACCTATATTTATGAAATTTGGGGTTCTAGTTGGTCTTAAGAATCTAAATAAATAAGCCGAATTTCATTTTTTTTATGTTAAATAGATTTGGAGTTATAGCCCGATACGGGAACAGTTCTGAACTTCAATAAAATACAAGTGCGTGATTTTTTGTAGTCAGTTAGAGTAGATTGAGTACTAATGGGTATGAACATTTTCTAACGGATTTTGAGTGTGCGTTAGGTATAAAAAAAGTTTTTGTAAGCGACCTCTGTAAATCTCAGAAAAAAAAATTCAAGTGCATTTCTTCTGCACTAGGGCATCGCATTTTACAGTTTTAACATTTCGTATTGTTGTCTAACAGATTTGTCGAGAGATTATGTCAGCGCGATACGAAACGAATGAAAAAATTATAAATCCCTGAAAAGATTATACAAGTGACTTTTGGCAACGAAAATGTGTTTAGAACTATGAAATGTAATGACAGTTTTAATTTATAACAGATTTATCAATAGCTTTATTTTATATAAACGATTGAATTTTTAAATCGTTCTCTAGGCCACAAAATTTTACGCAAAATTGTCAAGTCGGCGTAGTGAACTCATTTTCATGAAAGTAATCTATAACATAGAATTCTAACAAATTCACCCACGGGAACCAGTTATATTACTTTATTAGTTATACGCCACATTTAAATTTGAGCGCGAACGCTTTGCATCAAGTTAAGACTGCGCTGAACGTTAGCGACTGACCCATAGAGCGCGAGGAATGCGTATTTATTTAGATCAGCGCGCGGCCGCCATTGTAAAAATGTATGGACAGTTAAAATATTTTTTTGATAAATCTGGACCTTTAATACCAAGCAATAATTGAAATATCTGATGCGGACAAATTGTAATGTAAACATTCATCTTTCAGAAAGATAACCTTCATTAACAAAATGAATCGGTTCTTGGAAATATAAATTTGACTTTAAGGTTGTTTACAAATAGTATCCCATCATCTAAATAAATAGGTTTGAGAAGTTAGTTCTATTCACATTGCACCAATACAATCTCGAATTATATTCGGGTAAGTAATTCCAAACGTCATGTCATTCATAATTTCAAACAAGAGCTTTATTGCCTTAGGTTAAGGCGAGTAGATACGTGAAATGGTGAATAATACATTTTAAGTCCTAAGGCTTGTACTCTAGCCAATGTAAAATTTTGATAAAAATATGTTACTAGCATTTGCTCGCGGCTTCGCCTGCGTTAAAACCTATGTATACACTATCCTACGGGAACGATGTTTTATTTTGTCAGGATAATAAGTAGCCTATTTGTTAAGTTAGGGTATAGACTATCTCTGTTTCAAATTGCATACATATCCGTTTAGCTGTTTTATCGTGAAAAATACACAAACATACACACATACTGTCACTTTTATAATATTAAAGGGAAATTTTACTCGCCGTACGGATACTGTTATCACAATATAGTTGTAGATACATCTATAGTATTTTAGATTGCAAACTCCCGTGAGGCTCCATATGAAACGGGTTCCCTCACGTCATTTAAGTCGAAAAAAAAATTAAAAAAGGAAATAAAAGAAGTAAGAAACAAACAAAAAGAAAAACGATTGTATAGTCACTAATAAAGCATCGAGTGCTATTTACTTTTACAAGTCTCACGAAATGTATGTCTTGATTTGGTAACGTAAAAAAACTGGAGGAGATAAATAGTACATAACTGCAGAGGCCGGGAAAAGTCAGTTCGTGTTTGAGTATGATTTTGGAGGAAGTCCGAGTTAAATCAGCAACTTCTAAACGCACGATTTTTTTTTAGAAACCATACCCTATTTATCATTCGGAGAAGATCACAAGTCCAAAAGAACTTTTATATTGATTTGGACGGAATCATTTCTGTTTTTTTTTATTTGCCTACGTTTGGTATACTTATTAACTTACTCTAATTACTCAATCGTGTGGTATTATTTCCCGGCCACGGCCAACAATGTTATTTTATTTCATTAACGTATTAATACGATATCGAAGGATTGCGCGGTCTATTTTTACTACATTAATGGGAAAATTTCCAAGCAAGTCGGAGAAAAGTATGTTTCGATACTGTGACTTTCAAAAAGCTGTACGTTCAACATACAGATATTAAATTTTAATGTTTTTTTTATAGTATAAATAGGTAAGGATATTTATTAATCAGCAATATACATGTTTTGTTGAAACTGTTTTACTTACCGATTTTTATTAAAGCTTTTTAATTAAGTTATACGGTCGGTTGATCTCCATTCGTCACTCGTAGGGCTTGCAATATCGGAAAGGTTTTCCAATTTTGAAATTAACTGATATTGGCACTCAATTCCGGAATTCCAGAACTGGTTCCGGAATTGACTTACCATACCAAAGTAAACAAAAAACGAGTTTTAACATTTTTTTACTATTAAAGGCGGAAATCGATATACTGATTAGACGTTTCTGAGGTCGAGAAATTTAACAAGGCTTTTGTCTTTATTTAACTTTATTGTATAAAACAAAAGTCAAGTACAAATGTTGAATTTAATGCCAAATGGCATTTTCCACCTTTCAACCATTGGACCAATGCAAAGGTACTTCAAGTGGGTGTAGCTGTAGAGTAGAAATTGAATCGTTCTGAGAGTTTTGAAGATACAAGTGAATACAAATTAAGCTAGTTATGCTTAAACAAACTTACCATCCCTAAAATATCTCTTATTACTGTCTAGAAACTACATCAAATAGAGTCGTTTAAATTCCGGAATATTAGACAATATGAAATCCGGAATATTAGATCATAATGAGCTTGCTCAATTTCGGAATTGTAATATCGGAGAAATCATCCGGAATTTCGGTTTTTCGAAATACCGGAATTCCGGAATGCAAATAGGCACTTCAGTCACGCACAACAAGAACGCATGAAGCAGTATGAGTTTTACCATCGAAGTATCGTTCCAGGGGCGCGCGGTCAGTGGGGAGAATAACGTTAGTCTCCACCCAAATCGCCTTAAGAAAGCCATACTCGCCTTAAGAAACACATTGATTTTGCATTCAGATTTTCACTCCCCAAAAATGGTATTGGTGAAAATTATTAAAATAGTAGATTGTTTGATAAGGGGCTAAAATTAGCCATGGTCACACGAAGTGATTATTTGGACGTGCGAACAAAGTAAGCGAGGACAAATATAACCTAAGTGTCATAATGGCTTTTAGCCATGTGTTAATATCGCTTTTCACTGCGACTGCGACTGCGAGGAAATGAAAAATAATTTAAAAAATTAAATTGTTGTGTCAGATCACAACCCGGCATACAATTTTTGCCAGAGCCCATAAACAATTGAAAGATTACGAAAATGCCTTGGACCTAACGTTATCTTTGTAATTTTTCCAATTTGAACTGGAGTGTATATGAATATGAGTGTATATCATTCTTTTCAAATATATAAACTTATTTTGTCATTTAATACTACAAATATAATATAATACAAAATATTTAAGATTTTCTTACTGTACAAGTCAATAAAAACCTATCTTATGGCCTTTTTTTATGTGGAATGGTAAAATTACCATTTTGATGTATCAATTTAAGCAAAAAACCATAACTATGATGTTTTAATTAATTTACAATAAAACTCATTGGGTTGCGCCATACGTACTTGTTGTGCGAGTGACGAATGGAGATCAACCGACCGTATAACTTGTTTAAAGGCATTTTAAAAATCGACAAGTAAAATAATCAGTTTCAACAAAAAAAAACATATTGCTGATTACTTAATATCATCACCCATTTATATTATATAATAAAAATATTGAACGTACAGGCCTCGACGGAAATGTCAGTTCGTGGATTCGTATTAATTGAAGGACTCGGACTTCCTCCAAAATCATACTCAAACACGAACTGACTTTTCCCGGCCTCTGCAGTTATGTGCTATATATTTATCTCCTCCAGTTTTTTTATCGTTACCAAATCAAGACATACATGCAAAGCGTTCGCGCTCAAATTTAAATGTGGCGTATAACTAATAAAGTAATATAACTGGTTCCCGTGGGTGAATTTGTTAGAATTCTATGTTATAGATTACTTTTATGAAAATGAGTTCACTACGCCGACTTGACAATTTTGTGTAAAATTTTGTGGCCTAGAGAACGATTTAAAAATTCAATCGTTTATATAAAATAAAGCTATTGATAAATCTGTTATAAATTAAAACTGTCATTACATTTCATAGTTCTAAACACATTTTCGTTGCCAAAAGTCACTTGTATAATCTTTTCAGGGATTTATAATTTTTTCATTTGTTTCGTATCGCGCTGACATAATCTCTCGACAAATATGTTAGACAACAATACGAAATGTTAAAACTGTAAAATGCGATGCCCTAGTGCAGAAGAAATGCACTTGAATTTTTTTTCTAAGATTTACAGAGGTCGCTTACAAAAACTTTTTTTATACCTAACGCATACTCAAAATCCGTTAGAAAATGTTCATACCCATTAGTACTCAATATAAATTTGCTGATAAAAGAAAAAAAACGTACAATGCGAATTATTTTAGTTTAAGGTGTAATTATACCCTTCCCGTATCGGGCTATTACTGAGGGGTCAAAAGTGGCTCCAAACGGTTCATGTAATATAACACACGGCTACTGCTCGCCAGTTCCTGGGGTGAACTTGGCTGGACACGCTGCCGCGTGTCTACAGATGTTTATCTGAATTCTAACGGTTGTTGACTTGAGCCCTCTACAAGTGTCATTATGTTTTTTTCGTTTCAGAAATTAAGTAAGTTAGCAGTTTTGGACCTATGTTGCTATAACATGATTTACCCGTAATACTGCCTGGAATCCATGGTTTAAATCTGTCGGTATACTCCTTCCCACCCCTGTCTACAGGTACACCTCTGTCTGTAACTATACTGTTACTTTCATGGGCAAATATTAGCATAGTGCATTGCATTATCTGCGTTAGTTATACATAATATTATTAAGATATCTCGTAACACCTCAAGTGTAAAATATTTCGCCATGCGTGATGCTGTAACCCCACAGTGCACGCCCAATTCTCGCCATTTTCAGAAAATTTCTTAAATTTCATAGCAACTTCAGGGTTCAACCGGCGTAGTCGTCGAGAATTCATAGGTGTGAATGTGATATTATGTGTTACAGGCTCGTATGCCTTCAAATCCCAGTCCCTAAAACCATAAATATTACAATAAGTAGTATATATCGACGGCAAAAAGCGTATACGTTGTAACCACCAAGGGACATAGGCGGTTGACACACACACGTATACAAGGGACATGCATAGAGAATAGACTTTTTTCGACTTTTAATGCATTTTAATTTTTAGGAAACCTTTTCTAGGCGGTTCTAGGCCTAGGGTTGCCAGATGGTCGGGATTGGGCGGGATTCTCCCGAATTTTTGTATGTCCTCCCGACTCACGACAGTGAAAAATCTCCCGGAAACCACTTTATTTTATTACACTATAATTTTAAAAGGAAAATACGACTGTTAATTTTTCCATATGTAGGTACTATAAATAAATAACCATATTACATTTTAGAGATAGGTAATAGATAAAATGATAAGAATGAGAAAACCATTTTATGTTTTTTTTGGTAGTATTTATTTATGTAGACATTTTTAGGGGCAGTGAATGGCGTTGTTTTTTGATTAATTTTTGTTTCTCCCGACCAAAGTCACAAAATCCCGAAAAAAATGTTGTTTCTCCCGATAATAGGGTTATTTGATCTGGCAACCCTATCTAGGCCCCAGAATCTAGGGTTCATACACGAAAATGAGTGGTTGAGTTGTAGATCACATGCAAGAAGATACAGTAGGTACTTTTAAGCTTCTAGGAGCTATTTTAGTCCACGATGAATGAGTGGTTATGGCCTGAAAGAAATTAGTAATAAACGGACCTGCAATAAGTAGAAGGTAGTCTAGAATCTGCAGAGGAGTAAACCACGTACAGCAACGCTATCGCGGCCATCGTGCAACAGTTGATCGCGCGAACTAGGGAGCTTATGCACATTGCGATACCAATACCTGCAAACGTGTGTGAAATTATTTAATTTATAAATGTTACAATTTAAACGGATTATATCGCGTACATTATTTGATACTTGACGTTTCGGTAGCTTTCCAGTTACCGCTGTCAGGTTGACTGAGAAAAACACAATCTTTCTTTGTCAAAGTTACATTGTGCAAACCACCCATTTTATAAATATGAATTAAAAATAAAGTACCTAGTACATGTAGATTATTTGTTTTAAAAGTATATCGTATTAATAAGGCAAAATGGGAGTTTTGCTTCGGTGGTTTTCCTCAGTAAGCCTTATAGTGAACCGCTGGTAGATATTTTTTAAATATAGTATAATTATACATTGTTGTAGAGGCTGCAAAGTAAGCAATAGATGAACGAGTAAATTTCGAAGGCCGACCCGTTTAAATAGTTTAATTTAAAAACGTGTGACAGTCGCAGAAACCGAAGAAAATATTATATTTCATTGTTACTTTTCTAGCCTGTCTAAATTTGAAAGCAGAACCAATTATTGGATTAATTGAACCAAACGCCTTTTCAATGAAGTACAGAAGCCAAGCTATAGATAGATACAATAAAGGCAAGGAACATTATTGCTTTAATTGTGTCTGTTCCCTCTCGTTAGTACTATGTAAATTTCTTTACGACAACTTTATAAAATATGGTTCTTAGCATAAAGTTATATGTAAGTACGGTTTACCGTCAAGCATTGGCAGAACTCTGAATGCACGTCCCGGGCCATTTATGCTCCACTGGCCGAGGTACACCTCGAAGTGCCGCAATGGGTTGGCGAGCGCCGCCACCGCCGCAATCAGAAACGGGAAGTACACTACAGTAACAGACCGAGCTTAAACGCGTTTAAATATAAGTAATTTGTTGCAGTTCCTTAAAAATAAAAATGAACTTTGCAGTTTTATAATGTACGAAGTACATAACCCCCAGTACCGAGGCTATATAAAATAAATGTTACGACTGAGACAGAGTTCATTTGCCTTTACTGCTCTAGGTACATATTTATTTTTCCTGAATTCTTTGGCTTCGCACGGGTGCAATGCTGATATGCATGTAACTATTATACATATAAACCTTCCCGTTGAATCACTTTATCTATTTAAAAAAACCGCATTAAAATCCGTTGCGTAGATTTAAAGATCTAAGCATACGGACAGACAGACAGAAGGAAGCGAATATCTTATACTATGTAGTGATACAGTAACGTCTACAATGTATTCATTGATTTATTATCCATGTAGACCGGGAGATAGTGACAGAATTTTCTTGGTCATTTGTAACAGTATGGCGGTTCTTCAGGGGTCTTAGTACGCAATGACAAAAAGAAAAATGATGGTCATAGCGCTGGTACCGGCGGCCCAATCGCGTGGGCGTTAGTCGAACTCGTCGGATAAATTACGAGTGTCAAACGATTTGTACCACAAAAATGTTAGTATTTTCCGATAGCCCATAAAAAACATGTAGGCGGTAGTGTCATGCCATACTTCTCCGGTGTGACTTACAGCCCGCCATACCGACGCGAATGCGTTAATTAAAAATAAAAAAATTCAACCATTTGTACCAGGCTAATTTTTGCACAGTTAATTATCGTCGTGCAGCCATTTACGTAAATCTCCATGCCATACTTTTCCGACGATTCTAAATGGCCGCCATACCGCCGAAAATCAGCAATTTTTTTTTTTTCGCCAAACGATTTGTAACAATATTGCATTTGGATTTTTGGAAAGTATTTGATAAAATGTGACCGTTATTATATTTGCCATACTTCTAATAGAGGGAAAAAGGGGCAACATACTTGAAAAACTTGATTTTTCAACTGGTTTTCAAGGTGCAAGACATATCATCTGTTACAGTATGGCATCATTGTATTCGGTTCGTTTGGATGAAATTCTACCTAAAAATAATAATTATCCCATACTGTAACCATGGGGTGGAAGATTGTCACACTCGAGCAAGATATAAATTAATAAAAAAATTGGACCAAATTGTTTACAGTATGGCATTTCAAATTTTCGAAACTTGAAAAAAAAGTATGGTTTGGGAAAATTACACCGTACCTACATGTGAAAAAAATTTATATGCAATACCAATATTAATGCAGTTTATTCCGAAAGATTTACAGACTTTCGAGGTCATCTAAGCCGAAATCCCCGGCATGCTCCAACTCGTTTTCGTTTTTGAACGACACTGGCCAAACTGTGGCAACATTTGTTCATACTTACTTGTCAATTTGATCCGTAGGTCTGTGGATTTTACTTTAGTTGTGGGTCGTCTGACAAGCAGCTGCCGTATACCTGCGTTGCCAGACGTTGTGTCTCACAACACGATGAGCCGAGATCTCTCGATAAATCGTTCGAGCGGTGGTAGCCGTTCAATATTATACAATATAAACATCTGATTATAAGTCAAGATTGCCGCCACCTAGGTCTATGAAATTTTGTATTTATATTCGTTGAACCTCAAACTTACAGGAAAAATTAGTGCCATACTGTTACAAATCGTTCAAAATACGAATAAAATATTACAATTAAAAAAAAATGTTTTACACATTCGCCACCTCCCACAGGTATGGCATTATCACACTTCTATTTATCATCATTCAGGAGCTGTTGAAAAAAATTTTTAGGGTGGTACAAATCGTTTGGCGAAAAAAAAAAATTGCTGATTTTCGGCGGTATGGCGGCCATTTAGAACCGTCGGAAAAGTATGGCATGGTGATTTACGTAAATGGCTGCACGACGATAATTAACTGTGCAAAAATTGGCCTGGTACAAATGGTTGAATTTTTTTATTTTTAATTAACGCATTCGCGTCGGTATGGCGGGCTGTAAGTCACACCGGAGAAGTATGGCATGACACTACCGCCTACATGTTTTTTATGGGCTATCGGAAAATACTAAATTTTTTGTGGTACAAATCGTTTGACACTCGTAATTTATCCGACGAGTTCGACTAACGCCCACGCGATTGGGCCGCCGGTACCAGCGCTATGATCATCATTTTTCTTTTTGTCATTGCGTACTAAGACCCCTGAAGAACCGCCATACTGTTACAAATGACCAAGAAAATTCTGTCACTATCTCCCGGTCTAATGCCATGGATACGTAATTATTAATTAACGAATCTCAACACATTAAGATAAATGGAATTATTCTTCCACGACAGTATAAACTGGATTACAATTGATGCGCGACACTTCTTTCTCACACTTTACTAAATGAAAAGTAACAAGTAACATTTCTCGCATGACAAAGATTAGAGGTACGTACATACGCCGCTAGTAATCGCTGGCTTCACGACCCGACAGTGCATGGTGAGGCAGGAGGCCAGCGCAAGCGCGGCGAAGCGTAGCCGCCGGCGTCCGCGCTCGCGCCGCTGCCGCGCGGACCCCGCCGCGTTGTCCATGCCTGGGATGTTCATAGTCGACCATTCCACCGACCAATCACTTTGCTAACGTTACAAACACATTATAACACAGGTATTTGGGGACATTCAGTTTTTCAGAGGTATACACATTCTATTATTTTTTTCCGAAAGTACACGTTATTTGGATTCAGGATCTGCGATTAGTTTATTTTTACGTCGTATAGTTTTTAGGTATATTTTTTTCATTATGGTATGTTGTCATTATCAACATTGCCCTGGTCTACAAAGATTATTATTATTAAGAGGCCTTATTCCTTTTAAAATGCTGATTGTTTTAGACATTTTTCTCTATGATCAAACATGTTTCTTAACATATTATTGATGTTACTATACCTAAGAACAGGGCTATTGGGATCTATTGGTATATTTTATATATGAAACCTAGTTTGAATTTTAAATTGATAATTTTTGTTAAACTAGGTACTCGAAATTTACAAAATTCACGCGGAAAATTTGTTTTTTCAACGTATTTTCGACTGCACGCAATGAAAGCATGAAATAGCTATGTTAGGTACTACCTAGAACTCGGGAATCATATAGTATTATTCACTTCAAAAAGTTGGTTGAAATGATCAATATATCATAATATGAAGAAAAAAAAAATTAAAGGAATAAGGCCTCTTAATCCGTTTATGGCGGCTCGAAGCTTGTGCCAGTATCATATCAGTTCATGACTTTTGTGTTAATTAAGACTTATCAACAAAAATAAAAATTGAGATGAAATGAACATGAACAAAGATGGCCGATGAAGTCCTCTGTCCTACAAAGAATTTATAAGGAAAATTAAACGGTAGTCGTGACATTGACATATTTTTTTATTTATTAGCTTGTTAATTCCATATCTTAGACCAAGGTAATGTTGTATACCAACCTTCGGAATGTGACCAAATACCTATCAAGTCAAGGTTTGAAAAAAAATACATATCTATGAAACTACACGAAATTAACTAATCGTAGATTCTGAATCCAAATAACCTTTGGATGTCAATTCATCAAATTGTGAAATTAAGAGTACTCATCAGTTTTTGATTATTATACATATCAAGTTTCCTATTGGCTAGTAATTAATTGCAAAGTTAATTACGTGTATACACTCGGGTGCAAAGAAACCGAACCACCCTTGCATGTTTAACATTTTTTTATTTCTATAAAAAAAAATAAGCTGGATCAAGCAAATATTAATAGCATCTGCAAGATTATTAACCCTATCAATAGACTATTTTACAAGGATGAAGATGGATACTAATCCAAACGTGAAAGTTAATTTTTCTACTCCAGTACTTTTTTCTGTCATTTATATAGTTACTTACTCTAATATAAAGACATAAATTATGAAAGTCTGTAAAAGTCTATATACTCTATTGCCCAAAAAAACACTGCTAAGCGATGTTATTATGTCCAAAAAAGCATCACTTAGTACCACAGATTACTAGATAAACAGCTGCATTCACACAATTTGCAATTTAAAAACAAACTTATTGTACTAAGGCATTGCAGCCAACTATGTTTAGTATAGTGAACGTATACCTTGTATAAGTTCATATTTTTTTGACAGAATCAGTCAATAAAAAAAAAGTTTATCAGACTATTTTTTTTTAATTTCGTTGATTCCGAGCGGGAACATGTAATTATTTTATTTGTTCTTTATTTGCATTTTATTTATGAAATGTGGAGTCGTAGAAAAAGTATCGTATGCAACGTTGTATAAGTAGGTCGAAAAACGCTCGTGGCATCTTTCTTACGATGTTCGCTGCGCTTACATCGTAACTCATGCCACTCGCGTTTTTTGCCCCCTCTTATACAACGGTTGCATAAAATACTATTAACGTACACACTACTTAATTAAATCCCTGCCATAAAGTATTCATTAAAATGTGAAATTTCCATAGTTACTGCATTTTTTTATATAAGTATTGGAATGTGAAGTATAATATGAAAATATAAGTAATGTACATCTTCCTGAACGTCTTGCGTGAAAGGGCTCGACAATGGAACCTATCGAATTCATCAAGTCAAGTAGTGTTCCAGAGGTTTTGCAAAACATGTACCTACCTACTTTGTTTAGTTTTGAAGTAGCCAAGACTCGCTGTACTTCGGGAACAGATGATCGTCTCAGTACTGTCTCATAGTTAAGAAATCATCTAAACGCTGTCAGTTTAAGGGGCTCCCTACAGAAATCAGCCAATTTGATGATTTTTACATCGTATCTAGTTTGTGGATTATAGAGTTATAATGTCCTATTTAATATATATTGTAGTATGGTCTATGCCTAACACTTTGTAGTGACCCGAATTTTGATTTAACGACTGTGTATTTTATAAAAAAATATTCGGTGAAGGACCAAAAATACACTAATCTCGTTTCTACTTTTATAATACGGTGAATAGAGACTAAAGTACTATGTGTGACCTTACAAACGGTCCGGTAGTTTTGAATTTTTGATATGTTGTCTAAGATGGTTAGGCAGTGTTATAATGCAAAATACACAATTCCCCCCCCTCCGCGCCCGCCGCCATATTGAAAAAACCGGCACTTTCTTCATATTTTTGCTCATATCTTCCTTTAGGAGCATTTTAGCTAGAAGAAAGCTTCCACAATGTTATAGAGAGTTAAATTTACTACATTCTCCATTTTATATTTTTTTTCTAGGACAGATAGTTACGGAGATATCCACATTTAAAAAAACGTAAAAAATCTCAATTTCCTACTGAAAAACAAACTTCTGGATTATATCTTCGTTTAGGAGCATTTTAGCTACAACAAAGCTTGGGCAATGTTGTAGAGAATTAAATTTACTATAATTTACACTTCAAATTTTGTTTCAAGGACGGTTAGTTACGGAGATATGCACATTTAAAAAACAGGAAAATTCGAATTTTCCGAAAATTTCTCAAAATTCTTGGTTTAGAATGCTTTCATTCAGTTACGGACTAGTCTAGGACAAATTAAAACATGTAGGAAATATAATTGCTTATAAAACTCATGTCCATTTTTACATACATTTTCGGAACATGTGACTTTATTTTTTACATATCTCCGTAATTATCTGTCCTAGAAATAAAATTTTAAATGTTTATTATAGTAAATTTAATTTTCTACAAAATTGCCGAAGCACTATTCTAGCTAAAATGCTCCTAAACGAAGATATAATCCAGAAGTTTGGTTTTGAGTTGAAAATTGCAATTTCTTAAGTTTTTTTAAATGTGCATATCTCCGTAATTATCTGTCCTAGAAACAAAATATAAAATGGAAAATGTAGTAAATTTAACTCTCTATAACATTGTCGAAGCTTTCTTCTAGCTAAAATGCTCCTAAAGGAAGATATGAGCAAAAATATGAAGAGAGTGCCGGTTTTTTCAATATGGCGGCGGGCGCGGAGGGGGAGGAATTGTGCATTTTGCATTTTAAACACTGCCTAACCATCCTAGACGACATATCAAAAATTCAAAACTACCGGACCGTTTGTAAGGTCAAAATCCTTTATTCACTGAATTATTATCCCCGGTGTATATGTAGAAAATATCTTACATTTTATTGTTCTAAACCATATTCCACAAAATTTGTTGTGAAGCTTTTCTATTTTTCTCAATACTTTTCGAGAAAAACGCAAAAAACAGTTTCCACAACTTTTTCCCCGAAAAAATCGTAAACTTTGACGGCCTGTATCTCAAAGTCAGTGACATGTGAAAGGTACTTGATACGGTATTTTGTTGTGGAAAAACTATGTTATTATGATTAGCTATTTATAATATGGGAAAATCTATCGCAACAGATCGAAGGTCATTGAGAGCGGCGAGCCCCTTTAAGCCCAAGTGACTGTGTATACCGACGAGTTTGCTTAGGAAGGAGCCTTCAGAGCAGCGGAGGCCCGTTAGTTTTGTCGAACGAGTATAAGGATAATTATCATAGATAGAGAGAATAGTGATGGTGTACTAAAGAACTGGAGAGCTATTTTAACATTTACATATCTGGACTACGCTTACTTAATGGCGGATATATTACGGTCTAGGCTGGCATTTCACTGAGAGCGAAGACAGGTATTGTATTCTTGATTGGATGATAGGGCTCAGAATCACAGGCCATATTGGGTCGGGTTAAGTGCTTGCCGATACAGCAAAGCATTGACGTAATCTATATATATAAAAGAAGAAGTCTTGACTGACTCATCAACGCACAGCCGAAACTACTAATGTTAGAGAGTTGATTTTTGCACAGTAGGTTACTTTTATAACGTGGGCTAGGGATAAGAAGGGATTTTTGGAAATACCTGCCCTAAGAGGGTTAAATAGGGGTGCAAAGTTTGTATGGGGGAACCTTTTTTTTTTGGAGCTAGAGAGTTGAAACTTTGTAGAAAGATTACTTATTCAAAAACACAAAAAGTACTTACAGCGTTTTAGAAAATTTCCCCTCTAAGTGGGTTAAAAAGGGGTGCAAAGTTTGTATGGGGAACACCGCTAATGTTGTTTATAAAGAAGTGTTACGCTAATCTATCTTCTTCTATTTATCTATATATATAAAAGAAGAAGTCCTGACTGACTCATCAACGCAAAGCCGAAACTACTAATGTTAGAGAGTTGATTTTTGCACAGTAGGTTACTTTTATAGCGTGGGCTAGGGACAAGAAGGGATTTTTGGAAATACCTGCCCTAAGAGGGTTAAGTAGGGGTGGAAAGTTTGTATGGGGGAAACTTTTTTTTGGAGCTAGAGACTTGAAACTTTGTAGAAAGATTACTTATTTAAAAACACAAAAAGTACTTTCAGCGTTTTAGAAAATTTCACCCCTAAGGGGGTTAAAAAGGGGTGCAATGTTTATATGGGAGAAACTTTATTTTTTGAACTAGAGACTTGAAACTTTGTAGAAAGCTTACTTAATCAAAACAAAAATTAATTTCAGCGTTTTGGGAAATATCACCTCTAAGGGGGTTAAAAAGGGGTGCAAAGTTTGTATGGGGAACACCGCTAATGTTGTTTATAAAGAAGTGTTACGCTAAGGTTATCAGTTTATATTTTTTTAATTTCCTGTCTTCTACCCAGTGACTACGTAATTTTTTTAAAACGAACTTGCACCCCCTTTTCTATGGTTGTCTGTCAACAATATTTTCTTAGTGCTGTCTCTTATTAATTGTGTTCCAAACTTTATGTGTTCCTATATTTAGTGAGTTGTCTATCACCACATGAATAATCTATACTTTATATACCTATTCTTTATTTAGCTTCTTGAGAAATATAGAGAACTGTAGCACCAGAATATATTGAATCACTCTTCAAACAATACTACTAGCCTGTAGACCAAAATAGTAATCGCATCGTGAAATTCGCTTATGTGCATTTAGTTTTTAATGGTCACATTCCAGCATTTTCTTTAAACACTAGCCTTTTTAATAACTGGGGTACCTGCTAGACCATTTAGAAACCTTTTGGTCAGCCTCGGGAACTCCGCCACACCACTCTTTTCGTTTAATAGCCAGGCCGGCGTGTACAAATACCAGTGCTGCCTTCTTATGAAAAGAGGTCATTATTTATTATTGTTTTGAAATAAAGTTTATTATTTATTATTGTTGAAAAAGATACTCTTCATTAAACTGCCTCCATCTCTCGATTTCCAGTGCTGAGTTTAAGATTGTTTTAACAGCCTTACGATTTAAAACATTTTTTTTAAATCTCAATCATAATAACTAAGATCCCTATTTTCTAACTCCAAATCCATCCGTCGCTCTATATCTTGCAGAGTCATTTTTGCCAAAGATTAAAAGCATCAGGTAACTGACGGAATAAATATTAAGCATCCTGCAAACAATTCCCGTAACCTAATTGGAAAATCTTCTAAAATTCTTTAACAATTTCATATCAGTGTCTGCCACTGTTTGAAATGTAATATGTCTAGACCATTTTAACTAAGAATAAGATTCACTTACCTATTTTAATATCTTTGTCATCATCAAAAATCTACGCGGACGAAGTCGCGGGCGGCCGCTAGTAATTACATAATACCTCAATGCAGCAAAGAGATCTCGGCTAAAAGTGTGTCTTACTTTTTACTGTGATTGTAAAAATCTTTTTTTGGACTATTTAAATGAGTTGAGTACGATGTAACAGCATAAATCATGATTACTAAATATATCGTCATATAGACTGTTTTTTTTTACAATAAACGACTCCGTAGATTTTAGAACCACGGTAAACTACCAAAGGTCCTAACCCTAGTAGGTAACTACTTCATCTTACTTAGCAAGATAACACTGGGTCGCATACAGCGCGGATAACTGTGAGAAGTGCCTAATACTACGATATCAGTGATAACTAATGACCATCACTAAGTCCTGGTCTGAATCCTAGCGTTTTGAGCTACAGCTGACATTAATTTTTAATTTTAGAGCGGCAATGTTTTAAGCCCTGTATAAACATGACAATATGAACCGGAACCTCCTAAAACTTTTACTTACTGCAAAAGTGTACCCTTTACATAGTATTAAAAGTTTCACGATCCACACCTAATAGTTTTACAAAAATTAATAAAATGTTACATAATATGTGAGGGTGGTCCGATTTCTTTGCGCACGAGTGTAGTTGCATTGCATTCCATGATTTCCATGTAGAAAACATATAGGTAAGAATAGACATAAAATTAGAGTTATAACATAACCTAAGGTATACAATTGTAAAATGTGCCAGGTGAACGAGAAAAGCGTTGAGATTGATAAGAATCGTAATTATATTTACTACCTCTTTCGCACTGTTCACTAAAAAAACAAGTAAGGTATTTTGAAGTACCTTCTGACTAAACAGTCTCTTTTTCATAAACAACATTAAACTAGAGTTGCCTATATTTTATGTACTGCATTCTAATCATCAACCATTCAATCACCTACTGTAGATTCACGTAGACTACATAAGTATATGAATACCTAATTTAACTAACATTGTCTCTATTGTCGAATGTGAGAATAGTATCCATAGAAGTTCGATGTTGCCGTTGTGCCATGATGATGTTGTACTTTATACTGTGATAAATAATACAATTTATCAATTAATTTACACCACAAAGCTTAACTGTTACAAAATAATTTAGTGTCAGTGTCAGTTGAATTAAAAGAGTTTATAACATTGTTACAAAGGTTTAATGTTAAAATAGAGTAAAGTACAGTACAAAGACTTAATTTGGTCGAAAGGCGTTTAACAGGATTATACTTAGAATTATTTATATCACAAATACCTAAATATGTAAAGAAATGTATAGAAACTAGAGTTGTGCCGTTCTCGAGAACGTTTCCCGATTGGAGATGGGAAATGTTTTCGAGAATGTTTTTTTCATACAAACACGAAAAGAACAAGTCTAGTACTTTTTTTCTTAAAAATTAGTTCGTCTTAAAACAAAGATTACGCAATGATTTAACTGGTGATAACTTACCTCTCACTTACAGATACAAATCTTCATTCATACAACTTCTTTCTTTTCATAAAAAAAAAATGTAGGTATAAGGAATATAATTAATATAATTATCCATATATTCAATATATGGATAATTACATTGTTCCAAACTTTAAGATTGCATTAACTCAAAAATTTGCTATTAAAGTGACTTTTTTCCGTCTACCTTTCAGCTGTAATATTTTAATAAGTAAGACTATTCAATAAAACACCAATACCTACATAATATAAAACTTGTCAGTTACCGACCAACAATATTTAAATATCGAATACAAGAAAAATCAACATACTTAGAAAGAAAAGAATCGAATATAACGTTTAAGTAATTCTAATCGTACCTACTGGCTAAACATAAAGATAATAAAATCTTTACAATCGTAATATTCTGAAATTAAAACAACATTTGCGTACAGTAAGTACTCGTTGCCTCAAACTTGTAAGAACATAGTACATCAGCACAAGCGAAATCAGTGACATCACTCTTATTGGCATCACGCCGCTAACGCTATCCATACCACCAGTTGTACCAGTCTCTCTGTATCTTACTTTACTACTAATACACGTAACCATGCTTTACGTCAGTCTACGTCTAATTTATTTTGTGTTAACTCTTTCCCAACCGAGGGTTTCTTAGCGCTACGCGCGTAGCCGATAACATGGCGAAATGCATATGTAGCGAAAACTCGCTACGAGCACAGTGCCAACGGAGCGGGTTCCCGGTGTTCAGTGTTAATAAGGAATAGGGTAGAAATATTACGTTGCATTATAGGGTAGTTAAAATTAGACTTTTGTATAAATTTCAATTAGTTAAAAGCGACACTTGAAATATCGAGCCATCAAATTCACTCTCGAAACACCTCCTAATTAAGGAAATTGTAAATTAAAAAGTATGAATTTTAGTTTCCTTTTCCATACAAATTAGTTACTAATAATGTCTGTGCGCTAATGCCATAGGTTATTATACAATTTATACGTATTGGGGATAGATACTTGCGCGGGTGCCGGCATCTGCGTGTGTTGAGCGTCGAGCCAGTCGTAGGCGAGGGCGGGGCCGCTCTGGGTCGGTGGCATAAATTGTGGATGGACTGGTCGCGGAGCTACCGATGCACTCTCTACATCCCTTTGTAGGGTCTGAAATGTACAGATAAAATTATAAACATTGTAGGAGCAAGCAGATTAATTCTTGGAAAACAGAACGTTTTTTAGGGTTCCGTACCCAAAGGGTAAAAACGGGACCCTATTACTGAGACTTCGCTGTCCGTCCGTCCGTCCGTCCGTCCGTCCGTCCGTCTGTCACCAGGCTGTATCTCAAGAACGGTGATAGCTAGACAGTTGAAATTTTCACAGATGATGTATTTCTATTGCCGCTATAACAACAAATACTAAAAATAAAATAAAATAAATATTTAAGGGGGGCTCCCATACAACAAACTTGTTATAGATTATATATATATGTATAGGTACGGAACCCTTCATGCGTGAGTCAGGCTCGCACTTGCCCAATTTTATTTTTTTCAGTCATCTTCATTCATCTTCAAATACAAGTTATACACCTCTTTCTTGTAAAACATCTTTAAGAGGCCTTATTCCTTTTAAAATTTATTTTTTTCATATTATGACAAATATATTGATAATTTCAACCAACTTTTTGAAGTGAATAATACTTTTCCCCGAGTTCTAGGTAGTAACATAGCTATTTCACGCTTTCATTGCGTGCAGTCGAAAATAAGTTAAAAAAACTAATTTTCCACGTGAATTTTGTCAATTTCGAGTAGTTTTTGAAACAAAAATTATCAATGAAAAATTCAAACTGTAGGTTTCAAATATATACCAATAAATCCCAATAGCCCTGTTCTAGAAAGTAACATCAATAGTATGTTAAGAAACATGTTTGATCATAGAGAAAAATGTCTAAACAATCAGCATTTTAAAAGGAATAAGGCCTCTTAATGCAATTGGACACCCTTATTTGGACATGGACTGGGAATTTTACATTGAGGGCACAAGGCTGAATAATTATATTTTATCAGACTGGACATTGGGTAACATGGAAATCCTCAAGAGTGATAGGTAGTACAGTGGTCTGGAGTCCATATAACCCAATTCCCACTGGCTTGCCAATATTAGAAAATATTGGCTATTGTTTTTGAAAAAAAAAAAGTAAACTGGGCCGGTCCCAGCTTGCCCAGAGATTTAGTTGCCCCATATTTAAGAAAACACCACCCACTAATACAGCATTTTTTATGTAAAGTTATATTTAACATAGTATTATATGAGGTATATGAGAAATTATTCATTAAAACACCTAGGCAACTCCATTGACCTCTGCGTGAAAGTTTTCCACTACTTAGCCAAATGCTAATCATCATCTTAAATTCTTAACACCCTAACACAAGAAAGACTTGGGATTGGTTTCAGATAAGGTTATTACTTGTTATGCACTTATGCAGTAGACAAGCATAGGTACAGACCTTAATGTACTGTAGCATCATCTTAGCTGCCTCAACTTGTGCTTGTGTAGTGGAGCTGCAGGCCTGCGTTTCGAGGGGACCAACAGGACATGGCATAGTCAGTAATGGCGGGCCAACAGATGGCAGTTCGACATGACCAATCCACTTTTCACTTCCAGAATGGTCAATAAACTGCTGCTGGTAGACTGGCAGTGTCCAACCATAACTGAAACAATGTCAAATCTATATGTACTTATACCAAATATTAATTAGGATTAAATAAAATATTAAATATATAACAAATATATATATATAAAGGTATTCAAATTAATGTAACACAATAAAATAATCTATACTCACGTATTACATATGGCTGCAAGTTTTGCCGGAGCTACTGAGTAATTACTGCCCGTAACTCTGTTTTGCATGTCTGTTTGTGGATTACAGTTGGGAGCTGCTGCACCCGCAGACCCCAATTCCTCTTCCCAGGCTTCTTCAAATTCTCTTTCCTCTAAATGTTGTTTGTAAAGGAGTAATGTTTGTGTCAAATCCATACTCACATTAAACTTTGCATTGCCTTTCAAACTTTTTTGTATTTTATACAACTCCTGGTCAACAGGCTTAGCCAATCTAATTTCAATGTTATTACCATCTACTTTCACATTCTGCAATTTTGCCATTGCAAGCTCAGCATGTTCTCTTTTGAAGAAATGGATGAAAGCATAGTCATAGAACTTTCTTACCTTTTCAACTTTAGAGTTAATTGCAGATTCAAATAAATATTGTATAGTTTTTGGCGAGGTACCAATAAAGAAATTACGTACAAATAGTACTTTCACCTGTAATGAAGAAAAACGATCAAACACAACTGTATTAAGTACAAAAAGAAAATAGTTTCTTGTGTAACATTACCTACAATACAAGCAAGTTTCATACCTGTTTCATAAGGTCATCGTCGATGTGGGGCTCGGGCTCCGCCCAGTCTGCGGCGACGTCCTGCCCCCACAGCCGCACGGACGGCGCAAGGGCGCGCCGCGCATGTGCGGCCGCACGGTGCGACACAAACTCCACGAACGCAAAGCCTCGGTTCCTGCGCCGGTCGAAGCAGTTCCTGTTGACGGTCACATCGATAACCCCAGGCACTAACTTCGATATCTCTACGAATACATCTTTCTTGGTCTTGTTTTGAGGAATGCCTCCTAAGAAAAGACGACAATTATCCACGGATTTTGCCACTCCGATGTATCTTCCCGGACGAATCTCCAACCCGTTCAACTCACTGATGGCCGCGGCGGCGTCGTCTGGTTTCGTATACGTGACAAACGCGAATCCTCTGTTAGATCCCGAGTAGTCCATCATCAGGCGCATGTCGTAGACCTTACCGACTTTGGAGAAGATAGGAACTAGTTCATCTTCCCATATTTGTCGCGGCAGCTTTCCTATGAAGACTTCGCAGCCTCTGGGTGGCGGAGGTCCAGTCCAATCAGGTGGAGGACCGAATCTCCTTTGTCCTTTCTTCTGTACGATGTTGCAGCCGGTCTTTTCCCGTAGTATCATAAGTCGAGACATGATAGTATTTTCCGGGTCAATCATGACTGCTAATTTTAACTAATTAAATCACTAACTTTGGGCGCGTACAATGCGAATCATCATCGTGAAAAAGGCGGCAAGTCAAAGTTAAGTTAGTCGGTCGATCTCGATCCGTTGCCTTTGTAGTTTGCCGACACAAGCGGCACTGGCTGTGACGTCGGCTGAATTTCACACTAAATGTTTAATGAATCACCTATTATAAAATTGCTACAACACAAACTAAAGGATATTTTTGACTCATACACTACAATCAAACAATAATTTTGATATAATTATAAGTCAGGTTGATCAGTTGATCTTGGAGCAACCAAATCAATTTTAAGTGCCTTACTTGCCCTTTTTTTCTAAAAGTTAAACACAATTACGAATCATATTATTAATGTGCTTAAAATAAGTCTAAAAATAGAAAAAGATATTATATGTATCACAATTCAAATTATTTGATATTAATCAATAATTAAGTACCTAAATCATTGAAATTCATATTACTTCGCGGCACGTTTCACGTAGTAGACCCATAGCGTGTCCTAGAGAATGCAGCTATATCAGTACCTATATCACTTTTCCTAGTCACTGACGAGAGGGATGCAGCAATACGAAGGAGTGAGATGGAGATATATCTATAGTTATCCGCCCAAATATTTATTCGTAACGATTAAAATGTATTTCGTCAATGAGTTAATAATGACGAGTTTGTTTTGGGAAGGCAGAAATTTGTAATTCTTTACTGTTTTAACCCCCATAATCTCCAGCATTTAGAAAAATTTGGAAAAACATAATCAACAAAAAACCCTTTACAAATTCATATACGAGTATACTTATGTACTTACTTTTAAGCTTTTATAGAACCTACTCACAAAATTTGATTTCAGGAGAATCATTTGGCAAACGCGACCGCGGGATGGGAACAGCTGGAAAGCGTCTGGTGATCCAAACTCCGGACACATGAAATAATTTTAAGCCAATCTGAAACGAAGACGGTTACGCGAGAACAGATAGATGCCGCGCATGAAGTCTTTAATTAAAACTATTTGGTATCTTCTAGTATTTTTGTTCGGTAATAGTTCGTTTTCTATTGGGAAACAGTATGACATTTTGGAGTACAGCAATGCCATTTGGTACGGGTATTATCATGTCCACCTGAGCTGAAAACGCTCGGTAACCAATTTGTACTCCGCGACAGGTGGGGGGTAGGGGGGTCAAAGTACAGGGCTCCCGTCGCTCAGGAAAAAAAATCTGGCGTAAGTATTAGTTTGGAACTTTGAATCAAGTTTGGTGTCGTTATCGAGTAACTAGACAATGCCTAATTCATTCCCCATGCCAGTTTTTTAGGGTTCCGTAGCAAAATATGACGCAATACTTCAAATAATAAAATTTTAGTACTTACGAAATGCAAACAAACCCTCATAAGGTGCTTTGGGGTAAAGTCGAAAATGGGGATAAGTCGAAAATCACACATTTCTACTAAACTGGGAACAAATTCTACGCTTGCAACGCTTGTCAAAACGCCATGTTTATCTCCTCCCCCGCTTCAGTTCACATCGCATCGCTAGTCGTGAGGGCACGTGTGTTGCAGTCGATTAAATAAAAGTAGTGCGATTTTTGGATCTTTGCGGGGGTAAATTAGAACTAAAAAGAAATATGATTCTTAAACTCATATTGCATAAAAACCAGCTTCGAAATTACCCCACTTGCTTTCGAAATTACCCCACTCCTTAAGAAATAGTATTCAAAATAATTTTTTTTTTAGTCTAATTTGTTTCCAAATTCAAGCAACGTATTGAAACGCTGTTTTCACAAAGCGTTGATGAATATATCCAATTTCGTAAAGATCTCGTTACTTGGAAGGAATACTTCTTAAGTTCTGACTTACGAGCCCAAACCCTAACATACTCTACACTCGCCTAAAAATATGTCGAATTTACCCCAAAGCACCTTAGTTACATATTTTTGTATTAAACTTGGTTTATAAAAAATACTGCCCGAAAGCCCATTTAATGCAGATTTAAAATCATTAACAGTAATTATAAATTTGAATATTATCAATGTAAAATAAAATATTGAACGTACTGCGTCGTTCGTCAGTGCTGCGTAAAGAACGACAAAAAGATGCGAAAAACAAGTATTACTTATAACAAAATATATCAACAAAGTTCGAGTCTGACTCGCGCATTAAGCGTTCCGTCCAGTATTTTACTTATCCCTTAACTGGTAGGGTCCGGTTAAGTTAAGTTTGCACCTAGTATGTATGGCGCTGGATACAAATGAGGTGCAAAGTTAACCCAACCGGGTTGTTCTCATATAATTTTTGATAACACATTTTTTTCTAATTTAATTAGAAATGTAAGTATTGTTTTCAGATTATTTCCTATATTTGTAGTATCAGACGATATTACTTGCCTAATTTCATAGTTCTAGGTAAACAGAAAGTAAGTACCCTACAAACTGATTATCTTGAGAGTGGCGAAATATACATAAACAGCCGTATCTTTTTTTGCGTTAACTTACAAGTTTGATTTCACAGTTTCAAGGGACTATAGACTTAAATAAATGGTATTAATTTCAACTCGATACGACATGGATCTCTCCTGACAAAAACACACGAAATGAGATAGACTTCATTATGTCCACAACACCACATTTAATTAATAATTGCGAAGTAGGTAGTGTCATCTCTCTCATTTGGCTCGGATCACAGAATGGTACGTGCCGCACTGCATCTTAAAACCACGAAAAAAAGTAGACGTAAATTTTCCAGCGTAGGGGAACCTGAGGAGACTAGATCCCTTGGGAGACTTGTTAAAGTTAATTTAAAATTCAACCAAAACACGATACGTTTTCTTACGCTAGCAAGACTCATTCATTTATGCCTAAGTTCACGTTCTTTCGTGGCACGTTGTGACTCACGTCAGTATTTTGCACATGGTGGCCGTTGAAATATTTGTGTCGCGTCGAACTTAATTTTCGGTAAGTTTTAACTTGATTTATTTAATGAAAAGTGAAAAAACGCTATTGTTTTAGTGTGTTTGTTGTTTTAGTCGTTTATTCAAGTGTAGATTGTCATTGAATACGTTCAAATAATATGTGATAAATAGTTTTGAGTAGCGCATGTTTTATAACAACACTATGTATGGGGAGACTTGAGAACTTTTGATTTGGGGGTGACATGATGACAGAATCATGTGTCCCCGTGAGGACAGGATTCATAGCTGTCTATCACAGTGTGGGATTTGCCATCAGTTTTTGCACCCCTATTTTATATTTTATTTTAATACTCTGATACTTTATAAACCGTTCAATCGAACTCCCAGTTGATTTCTACTAATAGTTTTCGAGATACAATTTTCTAAAGGCGCGGTTCATGACGTCATCAAAAAGTGTTTGTAATGTTATTTCCTAAAGTAACGTCAGTAATGACATGGTTTCTTTTGTATTACATTTTATGAAATATAATATATTACTAGTATCAATTACAATAATTTACCGTTAATAATTAAACCGGTAAGACGTAATAGTAGATTGTACGACAAGTGCATAAAACGCATCATTTTACACGAGACGTTTATCCGTCCGAGCGAGCTTGCGAGCGAGGATGAATATAAAGTCGAGTGTAAAATGCGTTTTATGGACGAGTTGCACACTCTACTTTTCACTTCGATTGCGAGGAAATGAAACTGTATCATGTAAATAACATATATACACATATCATGTATAATTAAAAACAAATTTAATGAGAAATATTTAAAGTAATAGTTTAAAAAGTAATAAATGATAGTAAATAAAAGTTACAAGTTTATTTCAAGAAGTTTTATTGTGTACTTTGGCTGTTGGTATCTTTGCCTTGGTCTTAGAATACTAACAAAACGAAATAAAATAAAGATTTAAAACCCGTTCTAGAGTCCAGATCTTCCGATCCGATCCGATTTATCGGAAGAAATCGGATAATGTGTAGTGCAATTGTTAGGATCTTATACACTTCACATTATCCGATTTCTTCCGATAAATCGGATCGGATCGGAAGGTCTGGAACGGGTTTTATTGCATGCAGTTTTATGTTTCTTTTTTTTTTTACTGTTTATTAAGGACCTTTTTCGTGTGGCTGTTGGACCGATGGCCTTGGTCTTCGACGACGATTTTACTTTATGCTCTAGAGCATAAAAAGCGATTTTATGCCGCCTACGCACAGCATAAAGTCGAACTTTTAGAGCAAGAGAAGTGAAAAATATTTTTTTTATTATTTATTTTCTAAAATAATTACTAATCAATTGGGGTACCTTATTGTTTCACTATAAGATTTGTATTAACTGTACCTATATGTTCTGAAAATTTCAACTGTTTATCTCAAAGGACATCAGAGTTATACCATTTCTAAGTTTTTAAGATATTTCTATGGAAATAGGGGTGTCACATTTAAGGAACCCGTGGTTTATAATTTCGGTCATTTTAGTACGTAACAAACTCAGCTAAACTCAAAAAAACTATGGTGATTTTATGAAAAATCAGTCAACTGCGAGTTGTACTCGCACTCGGAGGGTTCTGTACTTAAAAACTGACAAGCATGTATAAAGAATGTTATGAAAGTGAGCGAATAAACGAAAGTGGTGTCCCTGGATTGTACCCGTAATCTGTTGACACATTGGATAATGAATATGAAGTTTATTCTTCATCTGAATACAAAAGTCTTTCCTCTGTACTGTACCAAAATTTTATTGATGTTTTCATAATTATTGTCGTCGTTCAGTAACATGTTGGATGGTTCAATTTCTTTTAAGAGACATATGACTTTTGTGAGGATAGGTCATTAGTCATTAGTCATTTATTCTTTAACAACATACATTGTGTTAGAATTCCTTATAATATACTATTCTATTACAAATTCATAAATAAATAATAACAATCTATACAATTTAAATTCGTAGCACCAATGTCAAGCTTAATAACATACTAATTAAGGTGTTCGTCTTTGTATATTTATACGGTCTTTAAGAGACAGTTGGGATATCAGGGGATCGGAAGATTCCAGAGCACGGTGGAATAGGTCAAGCATGGTGGTTTTCCTATTTATTTTCCTGGTGTGGTGCTCTCTGTCGTGTTGCCAGAATTTATTTCTTGACTCACCGGCCTGCTCGGACAGCATTCCTATAGGTAAAGGGCTCGCCTCGATAATTTGCCAGCCATGCATCAGTATTTTGTGCATTGTGACCGACATATGGTACCAATTATACTGGTCTACATATTTTTCGGCCAGATGCACAAAATATTCGAAATTTATTTGCATCAATTGGTAAACCACATGAGAGAAGAACCAAAATGGTATGAAAGTCCTCAACAAGCCACAGCTCTATGCCTAAAAATGGCTGCAAATGTTTGTCGATTTTTATCTGAGAATGCTGTCCGAGCAGTATTGCCGTCATCAACTAAAAGTTACAATTTGGACCTAATCTCTGCTTGTATTTTCTTTTTTCGGTCGTGCACAATTTGTGCCGCCACCGTATTTTTTAAAACCCTCCATCTACAGGCTCAAAAAAGTAAAAGCCATAATTTAAAGTCAACTTCACATCTTTAAGTCTATAGGTATCGATAAGCAAAACAATAATGCTGACCATTCTGCTGTAGTAGAGGTAATGTTTTTTAAATATACTTATAATAGAACATCTTTGCATTCTCAGTCAGTACTCATTTGGGTACACAATAGGTCTCAGTACTGATTAGAATCTCGTCACAAGAATGTAGCACCCAAACATGTAAACATGGAAAAATCTTCTCAAACCTTCTCTCCCAATCTATTTTTATTATTAGGATAACAGTATATTAGTAATACGAATAAGAAATAGATGATTATTTACTTAGAAACCTTTGTACGGAGTTAGTGACAACCCTAACACGAAATTTTTAAAAAATTGTAACTTATGTCCTTCGCGATATTCATTTAATTTTTTTGTTGTTGTAAGGTCTATCTACAAACAAAATTTTAATAACAGTTTGAGGCACCCCTTTTCAGTGGTTTTAGAGAAAATAAATAAAAACTGTTTTTTTTAAACAAGTTTCGGTGTCGCCTACGCACGTTATTCTCAACATTTGTCGAATGTAATAGGTAGTTTATTATTAGCCTAATACACATGCACTAGATTAATTAGGAATAAATAAGCGACAAGTGAAAAATTCGGATTTTATGGTTTCTATGACTTTCTATGACTATTTCTCGATTTATTTTGTTTTTCGAAAAGTATAGTAGATAGAACTGCAGGACTTCATTGTATGCCCTAATTCGATAAACTGAACATTATGCAATCAAAAATGGTGGTGATCACAATTTGAGGCAAATCCCACACTGTGCTATGATATATTATTTTTCGCCCGACTACGACAAAGTTAAAAAGGCTCCCAATTAGGGGTAAACAAATCTCCCTTAGGTACATGGGGGATACCTACATGGTAAAAGTCTACAATATTGTATTTCATTTAATATTGAGTTAAATTGTAGCATAATCTTCTTTTCATTCAAACTATCAATGAATAGATAAATTTTGAATATTTTGGCTTGAAAAGATCTCCAATACTGTAAAAAAATAAAAAAATAGAGTCCAAAATCAAAATGGGGATCAACTATCCCCAGGTTCCCCTACCAAGGTCGCTGACAACGCCGCAGGAACAAGAAATATACTTTGAAAACTTAAATAGTCGCATACCAAGCCGGGTACTCATTAGCGAGCTGTAACTGTAACCGTTGCAGGTACTGTAACCAAAAAAACACAGTGTGTACGTGGTTCGCGAGCCTGCAACGAACGCTACACGAGCGACTCGCAGCGAGCCGACGGTTGTCGGTTTTTGCCGCGAATCAAAGGGCGTTCGTGGACGCCAAAAGAGGTTGTTACTAGCCGCTACGAACCAGCTACATATATATTCATTAGATATTCAGAATCAATTGCACTCATTCTCATGAAATTTTTATAATGACCACTAATTTCTTGATTTTACAACATGAAAAGTACACTCACTTCTTTCCCGATACATTCTATGAATCCACCATCTTTGTGGCCATTAATTATGATCATCTATAAGTTTTGTATGCTGCATAAGCGAGAGCCACTTTGTCCGACACCGTGGTGTTACAAACCAAAACTGCGAATAATCGGCCTTCTCGTACACACTAGAACCTCGTTACTGTATCTGTGTGGTTACAGTTACAGCTCGCTAAATGAGTACGCTCGGCGAAAGCGTTCCGGCGACGTCGTGATCTTGAGCCGTAACACGCGTACACACTAGAACCTCGTTACTGTATCTGTTTGGTTACAGTTACAGCTCGCAAAATGAGTACGCTCGGTGACAGCGTTCGGGCGACGTCGTGCGCCTAAACTGTAACACGCGTACACACTAGAACCTCGTTACTGTATCACGCATGTTACGGTTACGGCTCGCTAATGAGTACCCGGCTCCAGAGCTTTTAAACACCCAAAAAAATTGCAACATCGATGAATACTGTCAAAAAATCATGAACGCTATATCAGAAAGCTTAAGGAGTTCAAAAAGAAGTAAAAGCCACAAGATCCTATCCGAAAAAGCACTAAAACTTATGAAGGAAAGAACTAAACTACAAAACTAATCTAACCCTAGCAAAGCAGACAAAGAAAATCTGAAAGAACTCTACAAAGTAACTAACAAAGAAATTAAGAAGATGTTACGAAACCCACAGGATCAACACCATACAAAAACATCTGGACAAATCTAGATCCACAAAAAGGGCATATAAAGAAGTCGACAGATCAAAAAAGTGGATTCCGTCACTTCGGCTCGGCTCTACCGAAACAAGTTCTCAAACAAATATTATTAACATAGCTACAGACTTTTACACGAAACTATACAGCCAGCCAGATCCATCACCGCCTCTAATACATGTCGTAAACCAATGTAGAGACTCGTCCGAAATCCAGATGTTTATTGAACCTGAAATCCTGAAACAAATAAAAAAAATAGTCTGAAAAAAGTCCTGCAGCTGATGGTATCACAAACGAATGTATTAAGATTGCGAAAACCCTACTATTGTCACCTATCACGACTCTATGGAACAAAATACTGATTGACGAAACTGTGCCACACTCATGGACAAAATCCGAAATAATATTGCTATATAAAAAAGGAGACCCAGCCGATATAAGCTGCAGGATGCAAATTATTTGCATCTTGTCTGCTCGAAAGAATACGCCCTAACATTGACCAACCCATCGAACAAGCCGGTTTTAGAAGTGGATTTAATACAGCAGATCACATTCAAGTAGTCGATATGATGATAGAGAAATACTCAGAGTTCCGCAGACCATTATACTTGGCTTTGATTGATTACAAAAAAGCATTCGACTCTATAGCACACAACAGTATCTGGGAAGCCTTGAGGACACAAAATGTAAATGAAAAGTATATAAACATCCTGAGAAACATCTACACAACCAGCACAAGTAGAGTCAGACTAGACAAAACAGGCCCGGCAATTACCATAGAAAGAGGGGTGAGACAGGGCGACCCAATCTCGCCAAAATTATTTATTGCCGTCCTACAACATTTAATGAAAAACTTGCCATGGTCTAATTTAGGGATCAACATAAACGGCAACTATCTAAGTCATCTCAGGTTCGCCGACGACATAATTCGGTTCTCGGAGAGCCCACAACAATTACACCGTATCATTACCGACTTGCATACGGCAAGCATAAAAATTGGGTTAGAAATGAACCTAGGTAGAAAAAACAAAAATTTTGAGTAATAGCGACAAAACGCCTATCCTGGTAAATAACATCCCGATCGAGTATGTTGAAACGTATGTCTATCTAGGCAAACAAATATCCTTTAGTAAAGAAAGAAACGCTGAAGAAGTAGACAGAAGAATAGCACTAGCGTGGAGGAAATTTTGGGCCCATAAAGAAATACTCAAATCAAACACAATTCCATTATCGTCAAAAAAAACGAAAGTAACAGACGCTTTAACATTCTCCCGGCAAAGGAAATGGAAGTGGGCAGGCCACATAGCTAGCTGTGTAGGTATACAGCGACGACAGATGGACCTTAAGATCGGCAGCGTGGACCTGACCAAGAGGCACCAGAGCGAGAGGCCGCCCGCGCGCCAGGTGGGCTGACGAAATAAAGGCGGTAGCCGGTCAAACATGGCTAGACATCGCGAAGGACAGAGAAAACTGGTTTTCATTGAAGGCTTTTACCCGTAGGGGGTCCATACAGGACGACCAGTCCTAAAACATAAATTATTCTTAAATTTAATCTGTATGGAATGAAATAAAGCTTTATTATTATTATCTCCTTTATTTATTTTAATTCTTAGGCTAGGTTTTTATAATATATGTATATAAAAAGTAAAATACAATAAAGAAATTACAAAATATATAAACATACTAGCTGTGCCCCGCGGTGTTACCCGCTCATCCCACGGGAACACTAAATTTATTCGGGATGAAAAGTATCCTATGTCCTTTCCCGGGTCTCAAACTATCTCCATACCAAATTTCATCTAAGTCGGTTCAGCGGTTTAAGCGTGAAGAGGTAACAGACAGACACAGACAGACAGACAGACAGACAGACAGACAGACAGACACACTTTCGCATTTATAATATTAGTATGGATTATAAAGAACCTAACCTAGGGTGCCGTCGGCAGCGGGGCAGGGCCCAGGCTACCGGTGGTTAGGGCTGCAGAGAGGAACCTCCTGACGATGCGCGCCGTGTCCAGGAGTACCGCCTTTATTATTTTTATTATAATAATACTTGTTTTTCGCATCTTTTTGTCGTTCTTTACGCTGCGCTGACGAACGTCGCAGTACGTTCAATATTTTATTTTACATTGAAAATATTCAAATTTATAATTACTGTTAATGATTTTAAAATCTGCATTAAATGGGCTTTCGGGCAGTATTTTTTATAAACCAAGTTTAATACAAAAATATGTAACTATGAGGGTTTGTTTGCATTTCGTAAGTACTAAAATTTTATTATTTTAAGCATTGCGTCATATTTAGCTACGGAACCCTACAAAACTGGCATAGGGAATGAATAAGGCATTGTCTAGTTACTCGATAACGACACCAAACTTGATTCAAAGTTCCAAACTAATACGCCAGATTTTTTTTCCTGAGCGACGGGAGCCCTGTACTTTGACCCCCCTACCCCCCACCTGTCGCGGAGTACAAACAGTCTACCGAGCGTTTTCGGCTCAGGTGGACATGTATAATACCCGTACCAAATGGCACTGCTGTACTCAAAATTGTATGCCTCTCCATACGTTTGGTTCGGCTTGGCAGCGAATTGTTGTGATTCAAATGTTATTTGTACATGAACGGGTTATTTTTGATTTATCAGTTTCTTTTGAAGTCGGTTCTTTTTGTTACGATTTTTTTGAATTATCCCCTAACTCTTAACCGTTAAGAAGTTAATCACTACATAGTATAAAACAAAGTCGCTTTCTCTGTCCCTTTGTATGCTTAAATCTTTAAAACTACGCAACGGATTTTGATGCGGTTTTTTTAATAGATAGTGATTCAAGAGGAAGGTTTATATGTATAATACATGCATAATTTATCAGCATTGCACCCGTGCGAAGCCGGGGCGGGTCGCTAGTATTACTATAAGAATGAATCTATTGATAATGAGGTGCAAATTATTACTTACATTTTTTTAGGGTTCCGTAGTCAACTAGGAACCCTTATAGTTTCGCCATATCCGTCCGCGGCTTAGCTCCGTGATCATTAGTACTAGAAAGCTGAAATTTGGTATGAGTATGTATTACGCCGACAAAACGGTAAAATAAAAACTAGAAAAAAAATATATTTTCGGGTACCTCTCGAACACCTAAGCTACCAGTGGGGGTGAATTTTTTTTTTCGCTTCAACACTACTGTGTGGAGTGTCGTTGAATAGGTCTTTTGAAAATAATAGGGGTCTGCAAACATTATTTTTTGATAAAGTCAGCCGTTTTGTAAATATTCGCTCCAAAAATAAAAAAAATTGCGTCCCCCCTCTAACTATTCAACCACGGGTCAAAAAAATATGGAAAAATTCATGAACATGAGGCCTTACAAGTACCTACTTTCAATGAAAACTATATTGAACAAAATCGGTTGAGCCGTTTTTGAGTTATCGCAAAAATCACAATTTTCTTAAAAGGAGGTAAGTTGACTTCCAGAAGGTAATAAGTAATTACAGTTACTTTGGCGTTTACGACCTTTTTATAGAGCTTGAAATCTTTCTCGTAACTTAAGTCTATCGTGAAGGATGAGCAACTACGGAACCCTACACTGAGCGAGGCCCAACATGCTCTTGTTTTTATGATCAACTTCTAATTACCTATGCTCTTAAGCACAGCAATAAATAAATAGCTTTCGTTTTTGCTTCGCAAGTTTCTCAAATGACAAGTACTCATATTGAAAAAAAAAACGATTGTGGACGTGATAGTTTAATTTTATTAAATTTTACATGAAGAGAATACATTATGTATATAAAGAATAATACAGACTGATAACATGAACGTTTTATTACACATTTTATTGATAGTGGTCGGAACAGGTAGAGTCCCTTGAACTGGATAAAGTCTAACATGTACATTTTTATTAAATATGAATAACAAATGGGAAATGGGTGATTTTTATGAATTCCTGATTTTTTGTTTAAAGTCAGAAATAACTCCCTACAAAGATTGACAGGGGTGCTGCTATGTTCCTAGATTACCTAGATAAAAAATATGTGGACAGTAAAATCAGCTTGGTAATTGCCATTTATATTATATTATAATTATATCTAGGCTAGGATACCGGCAGCACCCTTCCAAGTCGAAAAAAATATCACCTCGGTTAGGTTAACGTACGATAGCCGTACAAGGCGGGAAACAAACATTTTCATCCTTTTTTTTCTTTAAAGCTACAGAATATCAGTTCCTATTTTATTCTAGGAATAAGGGGGGTTATTTCTACATATAAACAAAAATACAAGATTTTTTAAATTTCGTTAATTTTCTATTACACAATTCTAGATATATCCATTTTGCATTTGTTAATTTAACACGTTCACTGTCCGTGTCCCATATGTGGGGCCACGGCAAGCCTCTATTACAGAGACATAAGGTTCACGTGTCAAACTGGGACAGTGAATGTGTTAAGGCATAATTAAGGATTTGTTAAAGTATTATACGCTATACTTTTAATAATACAATACTTATAAAACCGACACTCAATTAGTTGAAATATTAATAAATTATTTACACTTACATTACACTATAAAATTGTAAAAATACATTTTTAAGAAAATTAGTATACAAGGCCTCTGAATAAAAAATGTTTTTTTTTTTTGTGTATTATTGTATATATTGTGTGTATTGCTAATTGTCAAGGCAAGAAAGGTTAGGGCTTCAAAACACCGCACGTAAGTTAGTAATTGTAAGTTAAGCAAAAACGAGTTTAAGGCCAATAAAATCGAACGGAGTTCGGTGTGTGGAGCCCTTTACAGTCCTTTCTAAAGCGACGAGATCGCGAGCAATTACTTGGCTTATTCAAATAGGTACTTAATTAAATCTACTATAAACATATTTATAATGTAATGCAATGACTCTACTTATTCCGATTATATGTTATATTGGTAATTAAATTATTGTGTACCGACTTGTCTAAGCCGAAATTTCGGATCAAGCTAAACTATATGTATAAATAAAAGAAATGCAAAAAATATTGCACCACCAACACTCCTACAGACGCGGACTGGACGCATTTTAAACAAATTAAGGCTCCTTAGCCGTTCATAAATGCTGATTGTTTTAGTTATTTGAGTTTTTTTTTAATAGTTTTTTTTAGACAATCTTCTCTATGATCGAACATGTTTCTTAACATATTTTACTACGTAGAACAGGCTATTGCGATTTATTAGTGTAGGTATATTTGAAACCTACAGTTTGAAATTTTCATTGATAATTTAATTATTCTTCCACAAACTACTCTAAAAGGACTAAATTCATGCGAAATACTATGTTACTATCTAGAACTCAGGGAAGCATTATTCATTTCAAAAAATTGGTTGTTATTATCAATATATTTGTCATAAAATGAAAAGAGATAAAGCCTCTTAAATCCGCGCGCCATTTTGATGTACGCGCTCCTATATAGGGTAAATCGCCAATTATAGGGCACCGTTTAATAACTGGCCACCTCATACTAAAAATTAACTTTGATCACCTACAAACAGAATTCATTTTAGTATAACGTGGCCAGTAATTAACACCTTATATTAAAATGAATTATATTTATAGGTGAACTGAGTTCATTTTTAGTTTGAGGTGGCCAGTTATTGAACGGTGGCCAGTTTAATTGACGATTTATACCCTATATGCGTGTTATCAGCTTGTACAACGCACCTCGTTCGGCGACCCGTTCACGGCGCATCGTCGAGCGATGTTACCCATCTCATCTTTTTGCTTTCCACCATTACAATCAATAAATATGTAAATAATAGTACACTATACAATAATTACATATTTTATAATGTATCGTTTGTATTTCAAATATTGACAAAGCACTTAAAGAATTTGCGTAGGTATGTTTATAAACAAATATTGCAGGATACGGGTGACTGTGATAGAAGAAATGCAGCCAATCAAGGATTAAGAATTTGAACTTTACCAAGAAGCAGAGGAACTTATATGGCTTGAGGAGTTATGGGTCATTGAGTACAAAACGCTGTGAAGCATTAACTTAAGCGACGATCAAAACAGTCGGATGCAAATTATAAATTCTAGTAGTAAAGAGTACCTGAGTTGTTAATTTGGTGCTCAGTAATGCGATATTCGTAGTATACATATAAGTACATAGGTTTTCTGAAATATTGTTTCAAAAGCTATCTAATATTAGAAAAAGTATAAACAATTACGTGGAGAGTTAACAGCTACGCGATATAAGAAATGGATTACTTATGAATAATTGATTGAGATTAATGTCCGAAAAATCACGAAGTACACGACTAATACTTAAACTCGCACGAGACATCGACAATTATCTGAAACTTGATCCGAATTTATGTCTGAGGATTCGGCAACGTCGCATTTCTCATAAAAGTTCTTAATTATTTCCTGGAATATGAATGAAACTTAAAGTTGCGTTTTGGGTGAACTCTATACTTTTGTACGTAAACAAGCTTATTAGGATTGATTGTATGAACATAAGTGTGATCACTTGATGTGAAATCAAATAAAATACAAGTTAATGCATTACCTACTGGCTTAAAACGATAAAGAATCCGACATCGCCAAATCTCCAGGAATAGACAGTCTTAATACCTTTTTCGAAACCTGACACTGACTACATTATTGCTATATTACATTATTGTGGTTGTAGGTACGCAATACGCGTATACTTTTGTATAATGCTTATCGTAATTATCAGCAGGGATAATGGGATATCGAGAGAGTCCATTTGTTTAATGCGATCAAAACAGTGGGCGCATAAGGAGTATGCATTAGATGTAGCTCACTCGTCCATGCGATACATGTAATACAATTGCTTTGATACAGTGGACAATAAAGTACTTATTATCCTTATCTTGGTACTATTGCTGAGCATAAAACCTATGGAAGCCCTTGCAGCTTCGATACGATACGCAATAGGAACATTTCTGAGATAATACTACCGCACAACGCGTAGACAACTGATAAGTAATCCTCAAAAAATAATTAATTAATGTGTATCTATCATGAGTGTGCTTAGGTATATTAAGTGTTGTTTATTGCTTTGTTAACGCACTTTGATTCATAATGCAGTATTTATAACAGCTCTTCGAACCGTTAGGATTCGAAGCTGGTTTCAACCGTTAATTCAGGAATTTGTCTTGATGAACGAAAAGTCGTTAGATAGAAGTTTCACACACACGATTGCGTTTTATAGTAACCTGTATTTCCTTACATTCATTTACATTTCATTAATCAAGATAAACCCGATAGCATTGAGTGCGTGCCATTACCCTCTTGTGACTCAATGCAAGATCGAATAAAATCAGGTACCTACAGAAAATTATATATATAATGTCAAGTCCTATTTATTAATTATTATCACGTATATCACAAAGAACAGACGAGTATAAAAATAGTGAGTGTGTCATCTGAGCAGTCTTCAAGGTGTATGGACAGACGACGTAGAGGTTGATAGGAAGAAAGAGAAGATGAAGTATACACCAAGCGAACCTCTATCTAAGGCTGTGCACTGGAGCGGAGCTGTGTAATATGGACCAATAACATTCCAAAGATTTAAATGCACTTCTTTTGAGCTTTGCAAAGACGCAGCTTGATTGGTTCGTTCATTTTCTCGGCTCAGCTTCAGTGGACAGGCAACCTTAGAGAACGGAACAGCAGTATCTGACATAGTTTTAATTAAAAATTCATATCTGTTCTCTTAGATATCCGTGCTTCTTACATTCTTCACATGTCAGTCATACTTTTAAAAGCTTTGAAGTTATGTCTGTTTTTATCTAAAGTGTCAAACGCCATGTAAATTAGCATGCTGTATAAATCTATTATAGCGAGTAGGTAGGTACATTATAGATAAAAAATGGAGTTCAGTACAATCCTGATATAAAATGTTTTATATTGTACTGTATGTATTAATATATAAATAATTATGTGATTTTTTGTTACACGTTTGTGGGTCGGATCACTGAACATGTAAATTAGGTAGTTAGGATCTAATTGACCCACAAACGTGTAACAAAAAAATCAATACTTAAAACCAACGCCCTTTGACTTACATAGAGTGATCGTTTTCACTTTCACTCAGACTGCTGTGCGGATAGTGAATGTGTTAATGAGAGCTAGGTACAAGTTCGTTCATATTACGGGACCAGTGCAGTGAGCGCATCACATGGTGACCTAACACGTAAGTCTCATTTTCCGTTACACTTACAGAAATATTAAACATTAGAGTTCCGTAGTCAAATGAGGAATCCTTAAATACATGTCCGTTTGCTTGCCAGTCTGCATGTCACACTCTTTATATCTCGGATATTATGTAAATTACGAAGTTGGTTTTTTTGCTTATTGATGTTTCGTGCATCGTAAAGTTATTCACATTTGAAACAAGTACATGTGTTTTACTATATTTTTATTTGGGAACGGAGTAGGAACTAGGTAACATCAATTACGGAATGTATCAGTAGATACCTACATAAATAGAAAATATCCTAAGTAAGAGCGTATCTTACATAAGAAAACTATCATCATTAATGGAGCATGTAGATTTCATTCGTTCACGCTTCAGACTAGCGTGTTTATCTTCTAAAATTATTTCATTCTAAAAATGGCTAAGGGATCCTACATGAGAATGGCCCGGAATGCTCTTGGCCGATATTAATTATTTATTCGTTTAGATTAAGGCATCATGGTTTTTGTCTGCAACATGGATCATCTAGTCTAATAATTATTCATGCTCTACACTTTTACGGCAAACTTAATTTCGATAGGTATAAATTATTTAATGGCAGTACACCGATTGCATTGCAATCCTTAATATTCTGTTCCGTGATGGTTTAACGCGTGGGTTAATTTTTGTAGGTACTCATTTTCCCTTTCATTTCATAATGTTTTAAAATTTTAGAAACAACTGTTTGTTTCTAAAATTTACTTTAATAAAGTTATATCTCGATTTATTGCTATCCGATTCGTTAAGAACTCTAACAAGTTATGGTAGTCGAACAAAATATCAATATTATCGCGTATATATATAATGGTGGTCTATTTCATTTAGGTTAAATGTATTTTTCTAAATAATATTTTTTAACAAAATATCTTTAACATTTTTTTGTCAATCTTGCAGTTCGCTGTTAAACTTGCTATCGGTACGGATGAAGAACAATAATTTCAAAATTTCGCTGTCATGTTACATGACATGTTGTTGTGTGCGTTACCTCAACTCTCGTGGCTATAATACCTATACGCTGTGTCGCGACTAATGTGAACCAATACCTTATGTTGACGGTTTCCATACGGGCAACCTTTAATAATCGCGCCGATTAGGAATTTGACTTTAGGAATTTACACACCTTTGATCGGTATTGGCTTTGAATCAGATCCAGGTAGAATTAGTATACTTACTTCATAAAAAAATAACACTACTAGATAAGGACCGATATTAGCGTTCCGTACTTTCACGGAAGTTTTTTTTAGTGGTTCGAGTAAGTGTTATTTCCCGAATATAGTAAAATACCTTATTTACTGCAATACACCCTTTACAATTATATATTTAATAAATTCCATGTATAATTCTACCGAGCTAAATAGAGATTTATAATTTTATAAGTACATAACTTTTAAATCTAATCTGTACCATAGTTACAAAAGATATTGTTGCGATTACCACTTCTAAATGAACGCACAAGCACAAGCTAGTCCTACACTAGTCCAGATTATATATCACACACCACGACCACGACAAAGTACGAATGTAGAAAATACGAGGTATATAACTTATTGCTTACTCCGCTGGCAGGCAGGCGCGCTCTGCGACGTCGCGCGGGCGAGCCCGGGCGCCACTACAGTTAGTGATCAAAATAAGTTTCTGTCAAAAATTTCATTTTAGTGACAAGCTTTTATAGCCGACTGTACTTTTCTTTGGATATCAATCAAATGCTCACTGAGACGATTCTAAAGAGCCCAAGCTCGGCAGGATTGCTTTTTGTATTAGAGAGTTCCTATGGCCACCTTCCGGCTCCATCATCAGATCAGCCCCATGGCCATATTATTGTATTGTCATCAAAGTTAAGTAAGTATGCAAAATTTCAGCTCAATCGGTTGACGATATCTGCTTCAAAATTGAGTTGCAAGATTCCACCCGAACAAGCATACTTACATACAGACATACAATGCAAGTTAAATAAAAGCTTGTAATAAAGCAACTCCAATATGTTTACGTACTTTTAGAAAAAATACGTAGACACTGTATACTAAAGATTAAGTTATTTATTTACAATGGATCTTTAATGATCCTAGTTAATACGCTGAATAGAGACTAAAGTACTATGTGTGACCTTACAAACGGTCCGGTAGTTTTGAATTTTTGATATGTTGTCTAGGATGGTTAATCAGTGTTTAAAATGCAAAATGCACAATTCCCCCCCCTCCGCGCCCGCCGCCATATTGAAAAAACCGGCACTTTCTTCATGTTTTTGCTCATATCTTCCTTTAGGAGGATTTTAGCTAGAAGAAAGCTTTGACAATATTATAGAGAGTTAAATTTACTACATTCTCGATTTTATATATTTTTTCTAGGACAGATAGTTACGGAGATATCCCCATTTAAAAAAACGTAAAAAACCGCAATTTCCTACTGAAAAACAAACTTCTGGATTATATCTTCGTTTAGGAGCATTTTAGCTACAACAAAGCTTGGGCAATATTGTAGAGAATTAAATTTACTATAATTTACACTTCAAATTTTGTTTCAAGGACGGTTAGTTACGGAGATATGCACATTTAAAAAACAGGAAAAGTCGAATTTTCCGAAAATTTCTCAAAATTCTTGGTTTAGAACGCTGTCATTCAGTTACGGACTATTCTAGGACAAATTAAAACATGTAGGAAATATAATTGCTTATAAAACTCATGTCCATTTTTACATACATTTTCGGAAAATGTGACTTTATTTTTTACATATCTCCGTAATTATCTGTCCTAGAAACAAAATTTGAAATGTAAATTATAGTAAATTTAATTCTCTACAAAATTGCCCAAGCACTGTTCTAGCTAAAATGCTCCTAAACGAAGATATAATCCAGAAGTTTGTTTATCAGTTGAAAATTGCAATTTCTTAAGTTTTTTTTAATGTGCATATCTCCGTAACTATCTATCCTAGAAACAAAATATAAAATGGAAAAAGTAGTAAATTTAACTCTCTATAACATTGTCGAAGCTTTCTTCTAGCTAAAATGCTCCTAAAGGAAGATATGAGCAAAAATATGAAGAGAGTGCCGGTTTTTTCAATATGGCGGCGGGCGCGGAGTGGGGGGAATTGTGCATTTTGCATTTTAAACACTACCTAACCATCCTAGACAACATATCAAAAATTCAAACCTACCGGACCGTTTGTAAGGTCAAAATCCTTTATTCACTGAATTAAGTATCAAATAATATTGTTTAAAACTACGTAAACATATTGTAGGAGCTTTAATTTTTAAATTTGTATATCACTAATGTGTCGAGCAGAGTACGAGCGGAGTTAATATAGTCTCAATTCATGATAGTTTTTAATGTACCTACTGTAAAACTTTTAGGTATAGCCTACTTTGTACTTTCTACTAAAGTAACGCGTTACAATTATAAGGCTAGACACGTTATCTTACAAACAATTACACGGCATTTCGGTTTCCCTATATTGGAATAAATGTTCAATTTGTGCAGAAAGATAAGAATTAAAACAAATATAAATATAAATAAATAAATGTTAAATATGAAGGGACAATCATACACAAATCGACCTAGTCCCAAACTAAGCAAAGCTTGTACTATGGGTACTAGACGACGATATACATAATATATAAATACATATATAGATAACATCCATGACCAAGAACAAATATTTGCCCCGGCCGGGATTCGAACCTTGGACCGCCGACTCAGTAAGCAGGTGTCTACAAACCGAGCCAAACGCGTCGTCAATATGTAGTAGAACTATGTTTTGCTTGTGTACGGTAAAAGAAACCGAAACTCGTATATTTATAATCTGAATTATCAGAATGACGAGAGCGATTATGGTACGTGTCTCAATTTCCTTGACTGTACGATTTGAGATGATTATTTTTAGGCTTTAGGCTACATGTCCACTGGAGCGGGGCTGTGTAAAATGCGTCATGCTTCAGTGGATAGACAGCCGTAACCTAACTAGATACACACTCAGCAGCTCATTATTTCTTTGTCTAATTAAGTAATTTATACACGACCAGCGCCTACTGAACTTGACACTAAAGCAGAAATCGTTTTCAATGTAATATTTTTTATTTATTTTTAATGCTACATATAAATCAAAACGGCTAGGAGATATACCCGTTTTCCTCACCCACATATGTTTATACACACAAAAAGAATTCCGTACTTCGATATTGGATATATTTATTTGTTAGATTTCTGTTTTGTTAGATAATTCGACGAATAGATAATAGTAAGAAATTCTGCCATCTGCACAGAAATGGTTCACATGTGGAGTAATATACAAATAATGTATTCTTCCACTGCAGGATTTGAAAGACAAATGTAGGCCCCAATACAACAATCATATTTAGTACTATCACCTCAGTTGGTTGTTTGTTTCCCCAGCTAGCTATGCCGCATTCGAACAGTTCACGGGTAAAATACTAAAACTGGCAAATGGGCAAGTTCTATCACAATACCTACTCGACGAGTTCAGCTTTGGTGCCAGTATGATAGAAGATAAGCCTGGCACTTTATAAGTATCCTACTAGTAATAATAAATCTACATTGAACGTATTGTACCGAATACGAATTTACCTGAACACTGGTCTCAACCGTCGAACGAAATAAAATGATACATAAACCAATGTCAAAGCCACGTTACGAGTGTGAACTATTTTTCAACCAGGTTCCAAATGGAGGCAGAGTTACGTGGATCGTTAGCCCATTACAAAGCGTTCAGCAGCGTGTAACCGGGTGCGGTCGGGCTCTACCCCGCAGGAGCCACCCGGCCCCGGCGTTAAGGCTGATTTAGACGATGCCAATTTTGAGACGCCTAAATTACGGCGCCTCGAAAAGGCACCGTATAAACACTTTCCGCGCCATTTTTTCCGCGCCATTTTTTCGCCGCATGCCAGCGCTGGCGCGGAATAGAACACGAGCCTATTTTTTGGCGCCAGTGACCCCCCCTCCGCGTCTCTCGCTGCCACTAATGACTGGTACTGAAAAAAAGCACTGTGTAAACACGACTGGCGGCGAGATTTAGGCGGCTGAACATAGTCATTGTCTAAACGGTCGGAGGTGTGCTGTGCGGTAATCACTGGCGCCGTAATTTAGGCGTCTCAAAATTGGCATCGTCTAAATCAGCCTTTAGAGCAGCGCGGGCATGGGCGCCGGCGCGAGCACTAGCTATGGAGGCGGCGGCGCGGCCGCCACCGGCGCCTCCTGGGGAAGCGTGAAGTTGGTCAGCAGGTCGCGCACCGCGGGCCACAGCGTGCACTCCCCGTGCGTCTGGTTGAATTCGCTGAAACTGCACACCCGCAAATATGACTTTACACGTCAACACAATATTTTTTCTTTTAATAAATGCGAAACAATCAAATAAAAACCACATATAGCTGCGTTTATCGGCCGGATGATTGACGTCGTTATATGCAGACCGCCATAAACTTCGAGTAGTAATAGTCAGAGATGCGGAGATGAGAGGCTTACCGTTTGAGATGCAGGTTAACCGCAATGAGGTGAGGCTGCGAGTCGCGCTTGTCGGCCAGCTGCGTGACGTTGGACTGCATGTCGTACACCAGGGGCAGCACTAGCTGCGTTTCGCCGCGCGTCAGGCAGATCTAGAGACCAACAGCAATGTTAAAGCTAACTAATCATTCGGAATTTGTCGTTTTTAGATGTAACGTAAAAAAATAATCAAAAAACCTGTGAGACTTACGTAAGCTACCAGGACCGAAAGACCTACTAATGGATATATGCTTCCAAATATGTTTTTAATAATATCAAATGGATTACATTTGGTTCGTTCCGTTTGTTTTTATATTCGATTAGAAAAGAAAACAAAGCCCGATTATTCCTGGGTCATTATTTGAGCGTTTCAACCGCATCAGATTTGGGGACAGATATCTAGAGTCAGGGATTTCGAATTATTTGTTAAGTGTAGAGATTCATGGCTTCGAGGAAATTGTTAGAAAACCCATTAAAAACTTCGGCCTTTAGACAAAAAGGTGTTTATGAAAGTGGCGCAAATCAACCGCCCGAATAATGAACTTCCGAACAAAATACAAAGTTTGTATGACGGGCCTCAGGAGATTATAAGGTATATATAAACTCACAAAGAATAGTATCTTATGCTTGGCGAGCAGCACTGCCGGGTGGCCCGTGGGCACGATCTGCGGCGCGGCGGGCGGGATGCGCAGCGCCCACTGCAGCTGCCACAGCGCGGGCGCCACGGGCTCCAGGTCTGCCCGCATGAGCGCCACTAGCGAGGGCAGCGCGGCCGCCGGCGCGCCCCACGTGCGGCCCCAGCCTTGGAGCGCCGTCGCACGGTACGGCGCCACGCATACACGTAGCTCGAAGAATTTCTGCATCACCTGCAGTACCGACAAATAATCATAATATCCTGCCGCGCTAATAGTCACGGCTTCGTTTGACATAACATCATCGGTCGCCAGTCGGGTGACTCACACTGTACACTCACACTAGAGGGATAGATTATTGCGCTAGAAAGTCTGTATATATTTTATACAAAGCGGGCAGTACTCACCTTGAGATCATCCTCGGGCCACTGGTCCTTGAGGTCGGGCAGCGGCGTGAGCTGCAGGTGCAACGACTGCATGTGCTGGGGGTGTAGAGCCACGCGCGCTGCTAATCCCGCACCCTCGCATCGGAACGTCAGGCTCGTCGCGTCCGCGCCCACCAGGCTCAACTGTGCAAACGAATGCGTTTCGTTAACTTTATTTACCGTTTTCGGCGGAAACTCTACCCTTTGGTAAAAATGTATTGGCAATCAGTGAACTCACATATTCCTCCTGCTGCACGAACCGTTGCAGCGTCCGCTTCATATAGACGCAGGCGAGGAAGCGCTGGAGCGGCGCGAGCGCGGGCCCGGGCGGCGCGCCCGGCGGCGGCTCGCACGGCGCGCACAGCGTCTCCAGCTTGCTGACCGGCAGCGGCGTGGCCGTGGCGCCGCTGCCCGCGCGGCAGCCCGCGCCTCGCGTCGAGCACGATGACGCTTGTGGACCTGACCACCACAACACACATTACAATTTCGAAGAAGCATACTCATTATCGAATTTAAAGCCAGTTACACCAATCACGCGTTTAGAATTCGACTAATATCCCGATAGTATAAAGAGTAGCAGAATGCTGATTTTAATGCAAACACGACAGCAAAATGGCTATAGATATAGCAATAATTGAAGTTCCTCGGCGTCGAAGGTCTGACGTGACGGGAGTATCGTCAGTTGTGAAAAGTTTCACGCTCTATGGCTTCATCGAAGTTACAACCACTCCTTATAAATGAAGGCTAACCTTTATGTTCCATATTGTGCCGTGGCGAAGGGTGGTGTCCTGGAGAGGGCCTCGGCAACGAAGGCGAAGCTGGCCACGCCGTGAACGGAGACGTCGGAGGCGGGTGCGGCGAGGCCACCGGCGCGGCCAGTGGCGAAGGCGCGAGCGGCGACGCCGGCGACGCGGACACGCTGGGCGCGGCGCCGGAGTTGCCGCCGCTGTTGCCACCCGGCGGGGACGTCAAGTTGAAAGAGTTGTTGTTCATCTGGTGTTGCGCGGGCGAGGCGGGGTGCGGCGTCACCGGCGCCGAGTGCGGCGTGTGCGGCTGCGGCGGCGTCAGAGGCGCCGGGAATCGGAGACCGCCTGTGCAATAATAACATTAATAAGTATTATTACTACACGAAGTTGTACCATCTGGCTCATGCGCGGCATCTCGCTCAGCGGTAGCCAATGTTCGATTTGGGACTTTGCTCGTAAATTGCTAGAAGCGTCGTGACCATAAAATTAATCCAACAATATGTCACCCACCCGTTAAAATAACTAATTGCACCTTCCGGTGCTATCTTAGTGCCATAAAGACTAGTATTGTCTAAATGTCAATTATTGGTATTAATAATTGTCACCTGGCGGCATAGGAGACATTGGGGATGGCGGGTTGTCGTCTTCTGCCAGCAGCCGCGCGCTCATACTGTCGTCTACGTAACGTGATAAGAATGACTAGAATAAAACAAAAATTCAATATATCAGTGATGTACACACAAGTATATATTTGTAGAACAGGGCAGAAATAGTGTGTGCCCTTCTAGTATGAGGTAGTGGACAAATTTGAGACGCACCTGTATCATTTTTGGAATGTGGAACGTTACAATATTGTCCTGTCTATACGGATACACGGGATACGGTTTACATAAGTATAAATATAGGTAAGGTAAAGTAGGTAATACAGGGTTTGGATTTACTATTAACTTACTATTATATACATAGGTGAATACTTGTATCAAGAGACTCAGGAGATCACGAATTATTAATTCATACAAGAAGTGCGTTTTAAAGGTTTGATTGGTCAATAATTTTTACCTTTAATCCCTGTGCAGGGGCGAACTCATCCACCACCGAGGAGCGGTCGAACTTGGAATAGGAGCCGTCACGGATGGTGACCATGCCCCCGCCGCGGATGTTCACTTCTAGGGAGTATGCGCCCGCATAGATGATACGAATCTGAAATTTTGGATTGTTCGATCAGCAGTTTGACCTTAATAATGCAAAATTTAGCTTAGAAACTTGCCTGGACACATGTATAGCCCCACATGCCGATTTTCAGTGGTACACATTTATTTTACTGGCAGCGACAAATTGTTGGTAACTGACGTTAAAAGTCGGTGAATGTCACTGATGTACACATAGAGAAAAAACAGGACAAAATATTCCGCAAATATCAAGTATTTTTTGCATAATAAAGCCAAAACTATCCACGGTGATGAAGCTCAAGTGTTTTTCAATAGGATATAGTATTTATTTCGCAAGTTGAAGGATTGAGCATTCCGGTAAACAATGTTATGAATTTTGTTAATGACAAATTCTTGACAAATAGCTATTGACGTTTAATAATTCAAACATGACTTATGCACATTATTATGTCCATATTTTTTTTATTGTGTTTTCATATAATTTTAATTCTCATTAATACATATATTTTGTTTTAAATCAAACATATGATAAGGACCCGATTTATTTTACCTATTCCTAAAAAAATAAGTAGCAAATGAAGTTCATGGCAATATATTAAATTCAAAATGTAGATTGGTGATTATTTCCCAGCATATTTGGAGAAAAGCACTATACAGACCTCGGCGGGAATGTCTGTTCGCAGATTCGTATGATTGATCAAAATCACTGGTACTCATCCATGAACTGACTTTTCCCTGCCTCTGCAGTAATGTACTACCTATAGTATGACACCTTTTCCGAAATAGCATTAAGTACCTAATTTTATTTGAAATTGTAATTTGTTGCAAATATAATTTGCAAGGTCCGGAATTCTTCATAGCAAAAATCAAACTTTAAGAGTGTTCGACCAAAGTGTTTTATCGACTATCGATAAATAATTTTCACTTAACGTAACATCGTTAAAGTAATGAAATCAGGCTCTTGGATATATACAGTGGCGTTCAGCTAATTAGCGACACCATTATTTTATTCCATACAACTGCATATAAAATATAACTGGAAACTTGAAAATCGCACTGTACCTAAAATTGTCTAAAACTCATTATCTATATCCCTAAAAGGCGGTACCTGTTGTGGTGGCAGTTCTAACCTAACCTCCTTTTCTGGTAACAGTTCGATTCTGGCGCTTCGTCGACCGCTGACGGGGTCTTAATAGTATTATTTTCTTGCAATAGAAGTGAATGCAGAGTGTAAAACTTGAGCATAATAGTAGTTTATGTGACTGTACATAATGAAGGGTATTAAACACGAGTGTGGGTTTATGAAACGAGCCGAAGGCAAGTTTCATAATAACATCACACGAGTGTTTTAATGCTTAAGTATCTTCAGTTACATACACTACTTTATCGAGTCACACAGTATAACAAATATTACCCGGTAATGGCGGTAATGAAGTTTTCTGGCAGATGTCATAGTATTTTTTTTATTCAGAGGCAAACTAGAGTCGGCCCCAACTATCATATCGTTCGATATCTTACTTACGTGCGACATTTGTAAAATTTGATTGCAAATAGACAATTCATTTCGAACTAAACGTCATCTCGACTGATATTAGAATAGAGGTCAAATCAAATGTCTTTGTTTTAGAGATGTTCGAAATTTGAATAAATAATACTATCGAAATCTATGTTATTATTTAGCAATAATAAAATTTTTACAGATAAGAAATTTGTGTCAACAAAACATTTATGGTGGTCATAATATGATATTCTTGAACGCATCATGGAGGTTTTATGATATTTGGATAGATAAAACCTATTTAACCCTCGCCGTACGAGATCGGGTGGCTATATGAAAGTCTCGGGTACGATAGTTCGTTTTATGGTATTGTTGTCCAATCTACTATTTATAACAATGTGTATCAAGTGCGGTATAGATAGTTTTACAGATGAGCATTTATACAAAAAGTATGTTTCAAGTTTGTGATTTCTATATAACTCATGACATATGCAATATTTTTCATCACAGGAAAAAGTATTAAAACACGTTTAACTTGATAAAATGTAATGCTACTACGTCGTTATGAATATACAGCCCGCATCAGCTACGAGCACATTTGATGACATTAATTACGACCAAATGTGATCTTATGACCACGCCAGCGGGCGTAATTTTTGTTTTACGGCTCACATCTCCTGTTTTATAAAAAGTATACAAGCAAATGCGATGGAAGTCGCAATCGGTAGGTACTCTACATTGATTCAATATGTACGTAGGGCGACTGTCGATTGAGACATAGTTATATATGGAAGTGAGTAAAGCTACCGAGACGAGATAAAGAACGTAAACAAAGCTCTAAAGGTTCAAAACACGACACACGTTAGTTTCTTAAACCAAATATAATTGCGTAAAATAAAGTGGTAACCACATTTGCGGCGCGTTATAAAGAAGAGAGGTCAGTGTTTACGGATTTTATCTGGTCGGGTTGGCTTACTTTAATATGTAATTTTTACAAGGAACCTTCCGCCAGGAGTGCGCGAGCAGCGTGAAGGTTGGCGTGGGCATTTGCGTGCGCACGTGGTGGAGGCCCAGCTGCGGCAGCGTGGGCAGGCGGCTCAGCGCCAGCAGTGGCGCGTACGTCTCGCGCAGCACCACGCCCAGCGAAAGCAGGTCCTTGTGCCTGGAGCGGATAATATAAAGATAGCTCCTATATCTTATTATTCTTACCTTCCATTTTGGATTACTTTTAAAAAGGTAGGTATAGATATTAGAGTGGATCAAAATGTATTTTTTTGGAATTAAATATTCTAATAGTAATAAAAACTTGCTCTAGTGGATTACGATTAAGATTTAGTTCTACACGATAGCAATCGGGATAGGTTTTTTTGCCTCCGCAAGGTCGTTGAAGTTTCCTAAAAACCTATACTAGACCTAAAAATTTTAAAACTCTAACCGCATTTATAATGATATATATATGATGTTTACTATAGTTATTCTCATTAAATACATAGTTTTTCATTTAAAGGAAGGCCTGTTTGTTTCAAATTTAACCTCAAGAAAAATCATGCCAAAATTAGGCAAAATAGTAATATGAATGGGTTTTATAATAATAGTTTCTGAATAACTCTTATTGTTAATGTAATAAATTTATACCCTCTTAATAATGTTTTTTAATCTTGTGATCGTTAAGGCTAATAATTCCGCCTCAGTGTTTTTTTTTTTTAATTGGACTTAGTTCCACATTTTTTTAATTCTTTCAGCGATGCGGAGCCAAAAAACGTTATTTAAAAAATATAAAAAAAATCGTCTCGTATCTTTATATTATGCTACTACTTTTAAGAACTATTAGAAGTTAAATATGTAAGGTTTTTTTTTCTCATACAAGAGCGATCCACCCTAATAGATATGAGTGTTCGTTGCCTAATGGAAAACTTGAAATTTCAGCAAATACTCACCAGTTGATGTAGTTGTCCAGGTGGTGGTGGAGCAGATGGTGCGCGTTGGCGGCGGGCTGGTGCGCCGGCGTGGCCACGGTGTACCGCTGCGTCGCGGCGTTCCACTGCAGCACTGCCGTGGCGCGCGCGCCAGCTCCCCATCCAACCACCAGTGAGCGGTACGTGAACGAGCGGATGCAGACTCCTTGCCATAGCTGCTCACGTTCTGCACATACGTATAAACAATTAGACACTGCTATCATTATTCTCTCTCATTCACTCAAGGTTTACAATAGCTGTGCTCGAAAAGAGTGTTTTGGAAGCAGTTAAACTGTGCGACAAATGCTACTTTTCCGCGCTAGTGCTTTTTAATTCAGTTTTAATTTTTGACTCTGTTTGACAACTCGACGAGATTTTATTATGTGAAAAATGTTTTAAAAATTAGCCAAATACCGATTATTATTAATTTATATTAACACAATAAAACGAATACTTTATAATTCATTATAAATAAATTTAGATTTAGAATTTATCAGTATAAACAAAATAGGTATAATTAACACATAATACTACAGAAATTCAAATACTAACTATAAACTAAGAACTAAAATATATGCTAAAACGAATTAAGTTTAATATTATAAAAGATAAAAAAACGGATCCCTTTGGCATGGTCCCGAAGACGGTGACAGCATTTCCTCGCAAATTTTAAATACTTATTAATGAAATACATTTGGCTGAATGTACATGCGGTCGTGCCACTTTGGAATAAGACGAACATATAATAATTGTTTTTTGCACATGCGCAGTAGTAGATATGACGAGCGCGCATCTACAAATAAACCCGCCATTTTTACTCATGTCTTGTTTATTTCGTAGTCGATCTGTACAAAGCTGCTAAAAAAATTACGTTTCCAAGTGACGAATCAACAATATTAAACTCGGAAAATGTTATCCAAGTAACACAAAATGTTAACAGCAGCGTCAACAGCCTCTTACATATAATTCGGAAATATTTCTTATTGAATGACATCCTAAATATTGCACTATAAAGAACCTTTTTTAAGTTCTGTCTAATCCTATCTGGAATGGAGTATAAAATCACGCGACTGTTTAACACATTCATAAAAGTTAAAATCAATATTTTATGGAAGTGTAAAACAGTCAACAGTCGCAACTGGACTTACCTTGATGCGGTCGCAACATGAAGTCGTGTAGCAGGGTGTGGAGATGTACTATGGCCGCCCAGTCCGCCAAGAATGCATCTGCAGTGCGGCCCGCATCGGTGCCCAAGTCGTACTGCAAGTAGACGCAACGCCGTTCGCCTAAAGGAAGAAAAAAAATCGAGTTATATCCAAGCGCGTGTGCCGTAGGTACTTGAAACGACCATGTGAGATGATATAGTAGATTGTTAACCAAGGGTAGAAAGTGACCCATTGCACCCGAGATATTTCTGGCGCTCGAACGTAGTGAGAGCGCCAATAGTTCGAGGGTGAAATGGGTAATTTCACCCGAGTTAAACACTCTACTTTTCATTTCGACTGCGAGGAAAATAAAATACTACACGCACATGTCATGAGTGACTTATATTAATGTCCATGACATTTTTAACCAATAACGAATCAAAGACACGGTATTTATATTTAATCTCGTGTGCCCACTTTTTCTATTGCAAACTTTCATTATTATTATAATTATTAAAAATTAAAAAAGTTAAGATATACGTACCGCCAACATTTAAAAAGTAAAAAAAAAAACAATCCAATGGTTTCAATTTTATTTTTCAAATAAATGTACGATATATATATCAGTAAATGTGGGACGGAATGATAAGTATGTATTATGAAATTTATATTTAACTAGCTGTGCCTTGCGGTGTTACCCGCTCATCCCACGGGAACACCACATTTATTCGGGATGAAAAGTATCCTATGTCCTTTCCCGGGTCTCAAACTATCTCCATACCAAATTTCATCTAAGTCGGTTCAGCGGTTTAAGCGTGAAGAGGTAACAGACAGACAGACACACTTTCGCATTTATAATATTATATAAGTATGGATTATTAAATATAAATAAGTTAAGCTTGCCTATATCTAACCTTTGGAGACCATTCTTCAATGGCCACTTACCACGGCCGACTAGATTGTACCTAATTGAGTTGGTCACGACGTGCATCTAGATGGCAATTATCTTTGACTCCGTGGCAATTAAAAAAAAATTACTTTCCACCCTAGGGATGGAAAAGCTATTTTCCACCCGACTATCTACCCATGAAAATTACACTTTCCGAACAGGAGAGATGAAAAATAATAATTCAATTAATACTAGTACCGCAGTCCACACGCGCTCCTTGCACTTGGTGGTACAAGGAGCACGTAAAACTTCTAGTCGTCTTTGTCGCGGTGTTACCTTGCTCCTTGTGTGTAGGTGTGCGCGCAGGGGATCCATGGAACACGAGCTCGGCGGTCCACACGCGCGCCTGGTTCTTGGTGGTGAGCCGCAGTGTGGCGGCGAGAAGGCGAGCTCGAAGCGCCGCGGTGGCCCGTTCACACGCGCCTTCGGGCAGCGGCAGCGCCACGATGCGCATGCTCAGCGCCGACCCGCTCCATTCCGGCTGAACTCCGCCGTGTGTCACGCCACGCGACGCCAACTGGGAGTGTTTATTTAGTTGTACACTTAGGCAAAGCTTAACTTATATTTCAAATATTTCAATACATTTAGCCTGTACATTTTCAGGATTCCTGTCCTCAGAAGTAGAGCGGAGACTGTAAAATGGACCAACCACATTTCTCGTTTGATAAAGACGCAGCCTGATTAGTTTTTCTATTTTCTCCGCTCCGGTGCAGTGGACAGGCAGCGTAAAGTTACATGACCTCAAGAAATGAAATGCCAAACTACATCTTACAAAACGTTTATATTGGTTTTACCATGATTGTGCCGATCCACAAGTTAAAGTGGCGTGGCGTCAAAAACCACCGAAACCAAATTTGCGTATTGGCTCTCTAAGAGAAATAGTGAAGGGTGTTCAATTGCTTCAAGATAAAGAAATGTAAGGGAATCGGGTAATGTGGACGCCTTGCAACTGGTTGGTGTTATATGGCCGCACCTCTTGCGCCAGGTTGACAAAGGGCACGCGTTCGTCGGCGGCGGCGACGACGTGCGCGAGCTCCGGCAAGAAATACGCCGGCTGTCTCACGCGCACGGCGCGGTTGTTGTTGGCCGCCAGCTTGCGCTTGCCCGGCTGCGTGCCTGCCACGACACAAAACATACCAACGTTAATAATATTTGAAATTACGGTTTCATTCACGGTTACACGTCAGGCACGGCCCGACATGTTTCGAACTTGTATGGACATAATCTTCAGGCACATCATATCGACCATTTTCTCGGTTACGCGCGGTTAATAAAAAACGGTTACGCGTTCAGTCTGGCGTCAGTTTATTCTATCAGTCTGGTCAGAATGACGAGAGAAACCCTCTCGGACTGATGGACTGTCCATCCTCGTGAAAATTTATGAATGACAGTAAACTGACAGTTCAGAGTAATGAGCTGAACTGTAACCGATGTCTTAGAGACATATTAGGTATCGGGCCGGTCCTGAGACATAGACGTGTAATCTATTATACTTTCTGGCTAACTTTGACAAGGAGGAGGTTCTTTATTACGATGTGTAATAAATATGTGTATGATTAGATTAGATAAGTTAGCAGTCCAGTGGCGTAACTAACGCTGTTCAGTTCCGTGGCCAAATAATCAGATGGGGCCCTTCCTCTCACCGATAAATTATGTCAACTGATTCTACGTAAATGATCTTGTCGTGTCCGAGAAGGGTTCGTGGCATTTTGCCCCTCTTGCCACACTATTGTTACGCCACTGAAGTGGATATCACACAACAACAAAATACTAAAATAACAGAAGGAAACAAAAACAGATTTTTTTATGGAATCGTATGTCAATTGTTTACAAATTCTAGGTCGCTGATTCCAAAACAACCTCTAATTTCTCTAACAGCTCCAGTTTTTGAGATATGTTTTTGTACAATGTACTACACATAACTTTCCTAACTATAACGAAGCTCGTCTATTTCAGTCTTTTTAAAATCAAGAATGTCTGTAATAAAGTAATAATAATCCCAACTATTTGTGTAAAATCTATGGTGAAAACCTTTTAAATGAAAGCACAACAAAAAGCAGTAATCAAAGCGATCAAGGCGCGCATAGCAAGAAGGCCTGTCCGAAAACAGAAGTTGATGGCTTTGCAGATGGGTGTCAGTAGAAAAACCGTCAAATAGGTTTTAAACGAAGATCTTAGTCTACGAGCGTACAAAAAAAAAAGAGTGAGCACTTACTTAATGCCCGTCTAAAAACAATAAGGCTTAAAAGATCCCGGCAGTTGTTAAAGCGGTACGCGAAAAATCGACATCGTGATATCCTCTTTACAGGCGAAAAGATCTTCGATATTGAAGAGCAGTACAATAAACAGAATGATAGAGTGTTCGCTAGGAACTCTGAAGAAGCAGGAAAATGAGGGTGCAAGGTGCAGGGTGATCCGCGGGTGCAACATGGACGTCATCCATCATCAGTGATGGTCTGATTGGGTGTATCTTATTACGGGCCACTGAGGTAAATTTTTGCGAAAAAGGGATCAAAATCATTGCGAAAGTGTACCAAGAGACGGTTTTGGATAAGCTTGTCAAAAATGTGCCCAACACGCTATTTTCAGGACCTAATTTTGTGTTCCAGCAGGATTCTGCGCCAGCACACAAAGCCAAGACCACTCAAGCCTGGTTTGACCGTCAAAAAATCGACTTTATAAGACACGAAGATTGGCCTTCCTCCAGTCCGGACCTTAATCCTTTGGACAATCAAATTTCGCAGGTCTATCAGGGGAAGGTCTGTGCTAAAACCCATAAAAATTTGGAGAGCCTGAGGTCATCTTTAAGAAAACCTGTCGCTGAAATAGACATGAAGATGGTGCGTGCTGCGATAGACGACTAGCCGCGCCGATATTAAAAACAAGGGTGGTAATTTTGACTTTTAATTGGTATATAATTTATGAAAAAATTGATTGGGTATTTTGTTTTTATCATTATATTAATTTGTGACATAACTTTGGGACCGACTACGTAGAGGGCGTACGCTAAATAAGGTAAATCATAATTAACAGAAAATTTAGAACCTGGGCTCATTTCAAGAACGATACGCAGCTTGTAATACAATGCTGGGGTATTTCGTACGAGTTTACGAAGCTAGAACTACACACGGCAAATAAATACAAGGTTTAAATCCTTCTTGCTATGGAACCCTGCTCACTTACAAACATTAAAATTGCATGCAGTGTTAAGTCATTGAAATTGGTAAAACATACCTTGAGTATCAAGAGGCGTGAAAGGTCCATGAGTGAGTGTGAAGGTGTCCAGTTCGACGAGCGAGTGAAGCTTGAGGAAGGAGCGCGCGGTGACGGTGACGGCGGCGGCGGCGCAGGCGGCGGGGTCCTCCTCGCACTCGTCGGGCGTGCAGCGGCGAGCGCCCGCCAAGTGGAACGACAGCCCTACCGTGCACGCGCTTCCGCTGTTGGCGCTGTTACTGGTCGTGGCGCTGCTGCCCGCGGCCACCTCCTTCATCTCGACTATCTAAACAGTTAGAACATAAATGCAGAAACCGTTAAGCGATCCTGGCCCTGTGTCAGTTAGACAGCCAAACCGAAGTGTCGCTCGTCTACGTGTAACACGACGCCGGGATGGAAATTAACAACATTTCATCTTAGTTTAACTTTATAAGAAATAAAAATATATAATAAAACTTCAAATTTTACACGAGAAAATAAAATGAAATGGTATAAATAAGAATAATAATTTTGATTGCAGATTGACAGATACCAAGGTTAATGATAAAATAACAAGTTTTTAGTAATTTAGCCCACAAAACATTACAGCTTCTCCATGTCCATCTGTCAGTCATTAATCTGGTACACGAATACTGTATTTTTTTTTTTCATAATTATTTAATAAAGTAAGTACGATATAATTATTAGGTAAAGAAAAAACACCTAAGGTACGAAACTGGTTTCGTAGCAATAGTAGATTGTTAACCAAGGGTAGAAAGTGACCCATTGCACCCGAGATATTTCTGGCGCTCGAACGTAGTGAGAGCGCCAATAGTTCGAGGGTGAAATGGGTAATTTCACCCGAGTTAAACACTCTACTTTTCATTTCGACTGCGAGGAAAATAAAATACTACACGCACATGTCATGAGTGACTTATATTAATGTCCATGACATTTTTAACCAATAACGAATCAAAGACACGGTATTTATATTTAATCTCGTGTGCCCACTTTTTCTATTGCAAACTTTCATTATTATTATAATTATTAAAAATTAAAAAAGTTAAGATATACGTACCGCCAACATTTAAAAAGTAAAAAAAAAAACAATCCAATGGTTTCAATTTTATTTTTCAAATAAATGTACGATATATATATCAGTAAATGTGGGACGGAATGATAAGTATGTATTATGAAATTTATATTTAACTAGCTGTGCCTTGCGGTGTTACCCGCTCATCCCACGGGAACACCACATTTATTCGGGATGAAAAGTATCCTATGTCCTTTCCCGGGTCTCAAACTATCTCCATACCAAATTTCATCTAAGTCGGTTCAGCGGTTTAAGCGTGAAGAGGTAACAGACAGACAGACACACTTTCGCATTTATAATATTATATAAGTATGGATTATTAAATATAAATAAGTTAAGCTTGCCTATATCTAACCTTTGGAGACCATTCTTCAATGGCCACTTACCACGGCCGACTAGATTGTACCTAATTGAGTTGGTCACGACGTGCATCTAGATGGCAATTATCTTTGACTCCGTGGCAATTAAAAAAAAATTACTTTCCACCCTAGGGATGGAAAAGCTATTTTCCACCCGACTATCTACCCATGAAAATTACACTTTCCGAACAGGAGAGATGAAAAAAACAATCCTTCACAAGTAACCGGTTCCGTAGTATGGTTTCGTCGGCGGCCGAAGGGGTTTTACGGGAGAAATGAATTCATCTCATTTGTTCATGCATATAGTATTTACTTACATCTGGAAACTGGACAAATTGCCTTCTCATAAACTTTCCTCTTGAATTTGGCCGAGGAGTTGGATACTCTGACTGACACAGCGCAGTTACGCGAAATAAATGTAGAAAAATAGGGGGTAAATTTGTTCAGCCGTTCGCTGCCAAAAACTGTGCACCTCGTAAGATTGTCCGCACATGCATCAACATTGTCAATTAGAGGCAGGTGAGTGTTGTAAACGGATTGTTATTTTACTACCACACGTCATTATGATGTCCGTTACAAACGTGTAATAAATATGTGGGTGAATCAACTTTTTTGTGTTGTTTACTCTGTCCCCGTTGTCCAAGTGACATCTTCATACTGTTTCATAGAAAGATGCTTAGGTTGTCCAAGGGACAAATTTTGCGTAACCATAGCAACAAGGTGCACTTAAAAGTTGATTGACCCATGTATGTTACATATGTAGCTGTTGGGAAACTTACAAGGATGTGATCTGTGTGCCGGTGCAGAGTGACGTAGAGTCTGTCGGGGGCCAGCTTGCTCAGCGGGTGGTCGGGTCCGTGCAGGAACGGCAGGTGCTCGCACACGGACGCCGGGAGGTGCTGCAGTGTCTTCTCACAACGGCGCGCCACGAGCCAGAACCTCAAGAAAATTACAACAGTGTGATATCAGAGTAACTGCAAGAATAGCAAGAGTACTACAAAATTGAAAATACCTAATAGGCTAGTAGACCCAGTTTTGAAATATATTTCAAATGGTTAAAAGTTATCTTACTAGCTCTAAAAAAAAAGTCTTGTATTTTTGTGAAAGCTAGAAAGCAAAATTTTATCAATTGAAAATTAGAAATTTCATGAACAGTCAAAAACGCCGTCCGCCATTTTTGCCTTTTCCTAATCTGTGGCGTGACGTAGAATTACCTGTAAATATTCGAAATTCGACCGTCGTATAGTGCCATTCCGCTCACTCCAATATACTTTGTCAGGAGATCGAGAGGGACGGCACTATTCGAAGTTGTCAAAGTAGACTTTTAGCTTTGTTTACATGACCGATGACGTCACTATCATAAGCAAAAATGGCGGACAGCGTTTTAAGCATTTCAAAATACAGATTAAAAACCATATTTTCAAATTCATTTTTTTCAGCCATCTTTCACTTTTATGAATTGAAAAATATATATTTAGGTTTCCTTTGCTAAATACTATACGTAATAAACATAAGTTTAATACAATTTGACATGAGTCAACTAGCCTATTCTCGAAGTGGCCAATAGTTGTACCCATTTTATTTTAAGTACCTGAGCTGCGTGAGCATGATCTTGATCTGCGGCAAGTTGGTGGTAGCGAGCGCCGCCGCCAGCTCGGGCATCTTGGGCGTGGTGGGGTAGGCAGGTACACGCGCTCGTAGCCGGCCGCCGTGCGCGCCCACCGATACCAGGAGCTGCTCCGCGCGCAGACACGGCCACAGCACCGAACACGCGAGGACGCACGGCCAGCCGCCTACGGTGCATTCCACCTACAGAAAAACAACATATTTTTTCTACTCCACTACTTTTTTCTGTCAATTATATAGTTACTAATTCTAATATAAAGACATAAATTATGAAAGTCTGTAAAAGTCTATACTCTATTGCCGAAAAAAACACTGCTAAACGATGTTATAATGTCGCCAAAAAAGCATCACTTAGTACCACAGATTACAAGATAAACAGCTTGCATTCACACAATTTGCAATTAAAAAAAAACTTATTGTACTAAGGCATTGCTGCCAACTTAAAAAAAAGTTATATCTTCAGTGCATGGATGTTTAGTATAGTGAACGTATACCTTTATGTATAAGTTCATATTTTTTTTGACAGATGTTTAGTATAGTGAACGTATACCTTTATGTATAAGTTTATTTTTTTGACGTCAATAAAAGTTTACCAGACTATTTTATTTCTATTTTTGTGGATTCCGAGCGGGAACATGTAATTATTTTCTTCGTTATTTATATGTATTTTATTTATGAAATGTCGAGTCGTAGAAAAAATATTGTATGCAACGTTGTATAAGTAGGTCAAAAAACGCTCGTGGCAGCTTTCTTACGATGTTCGCTACGCTCACATCGTAACCCATGTCACTCGCGTTTTTTGCCCTCTCTTATACAACGGTTGCATAAAATACTATATTAGTATTACACATGGTATAATAAAACAAGGTATGGCATTCGGGAATGACAGGCCAGACTTGTGACGTCATCACGCTATAATTGGTTGGTTGATTCTGTCAATCCGTTTCTGTGTTGCCTGTAGTATATCATAATTTATTTATTTTTATTTATTTATTACATTTCAAAGCATAACAGTCACAACCAAGGCACTCGGTGAAACTAAGAATACAAACGTTTAAATATAAGAACGAAGGACAATTGAATTACACAGAAGAAGGTCGAACATCCATCATCTCACAGAACCTCAAACATTCATCGCACACATCTATCCATCTGCTTGCAAATATATCAAAGCGTGGAGCTGATTCTAGGAGCGAGTTCAAGAGGTGCAGGGCCCGAACCAGTGGAGATTTTCGATGGGACACAGTTCGCGCGGACTGGCATACGCGATCAATATCATCATGCAGGGACTCACAATCTGATAAACCCTGTACACTATAAACGAGCTTCAGGTCATCGGCATACAGTAAATTTCTGGCGCACTTGGGAACTAGAGCCAGATCATTGACCATAACTCCAAAAAGCAATGGGCCCAATATCGAGCCCTGGCTGACCCCAGAACGAGTATGAAACTCTGAATCAAAGCATCCGTGCTGGACATACTGCTGCCTAACGCGAAGATAACAAGCAAAGAATTTAAGCAGTTTCGGTGAGAGACCAATAGCGCGCAACTTGTTCAAGAGAACATCGTTATCAACGCGATCAAACGCTTTCTTTAAGTCAAAGTACAGCACGTGAACCTGTATTCCATTATCCATATGATCCGAAATGGTATCAACCAGGGTTAAAAGGTTAGTCTCTACTGAACGACGAGACCTAAAGCCATGCTGGGCATCACAGAGTAACGGCTTCAGTTGTGGAGCTACGATTGTATTTATGATGGACTCAAATAACTTAGCTATCGAAGATAGAATAGCTATTTGTCTATAACCCTCAACGTTGCCATATAATACTCTCCGATTCCCTTGGTACCTGTATGAATGTCTTAAAATCAAGTGTTTAAAATCAATCAATAAGACAAAAAACCATTTATCCAAAGAACATGACAATTGTAATGCAAAAATATATTTTTTTTGTAAGAACATTTTTTCCATATAATTATTTTGTTATCATAATCATTAAGCGGCAACTAATCAGTGACGTAGAAAGGCTGCCTGGCCGAAATGCAATACCATGTTTTCTTATAGCATGGTATTACACACAATGTGGTCGGTGTTAGACTACATGCTAGATTCCTAACAGATCAAATTAGCAGCTTTCTATGAAGTGACGCAACACTGAAACATTAAGGCGACGGGTAATGCGAAACTAGCGCCACTTTCGATTTTTTCTTATACCTTCATAATCTGATATTTTTTAGAAATAGCTGAAGTCTAGGAGCTAGCAAAACACCTTTAATATTTATTAAATCACTATATACAATTTGTTCACTGTAGTTTACCTTACAAAACTTGTTCACGTCAAAAGCGGCCACAATAGTTTTGGGCAAGTTTTTAGAGACAACTAAAGAACAAGAAATTGTGTATAATGATTTAATAAACACTAAAGGTGTTTTTCTAGCTCCTAATATCTTGCAATTACTGAAAATTGATCTGGTTTGGAAGATATAATAAAAATTCGTAAGTGGCGCTAGTTTCGCATAACCCGTCCCCTTAACGTAGCAATAAGTGATTTGGTAGCTACCCCGAGATCGTTGAGCAGCACTTTGAGATCGTTGAGCCTTTGCCTCGAGCGCACATGGACGGTGTGGGCCAGCAAGCGCTCCATGGAGGGCGCGTGCGGCGTGAGCGCCGCGGCCACGCGCTCGCTGCCCGCCAACGCTGGCACGTGCCATACACATAAAGACTCGCCCTCCGCGCCTATAATCAGCCGGTATCCTAGCTCGCAGCCCAGCTCCCTGCCATACAACAACGATATTTGTTTACTAATAAGAAATGTGCTGCACTGTACCATAACATTAAATAAAACCTAAATAAAAAAATTAAAACACCCACAACACATGTAGGTGGTCATCATGAGTCCCTCATTCAATGAGTGATATAGAAAAAGGTACTAAAACCGAACATAACTACAAAATTTGGTATTCTTAGCTTCAATATTGGCAAATATCTTGTCACTTGTTCCAATTAAAGTTGAATATCTTGGAAACTACTGGTCTTATTTCCACCAAACATAGCTAAAAACCATCAACAGACGTCTTTCGATAAAAAAATAACTGCACCAAATTGGTCCATCTGTTTGGGAGTTACGATGCCACAGACAGACACACAGATACAAATACATAGATTACACATTATAACACCCCTCTTTTTTCGTTAGGGGTTAAATAAAAAATTTGGTCATATTCTTCAGTCTTTTACCAAGGACTGATGATGCATATTTTTTCCCCGGGTACTGTAACTAGGATAAGGACACTAGTAACGTCAACAATGTATACCAAAGGGTACGGTACCCGTGTCAACTGAGCGTAAATAAACTGATATTGCTATAATCATGATGGTTTTATCTCCATGGACAGGCTCTATAAAAAACGAATTGTAAAAAATATTAATTGACTCACTTCCAATAAGAGATTTGCAGTTTCTGTCCTGGTGTATATATATCGACTTGAAGGTGTTTCGATAGCCTATCGCGACATAATCTGAGTGTTTGTGTGTACAGCAGCTCCAACGATAAAGACCGGCAAAAATATCTCAGTGCGGTAAGGGCCCCACTTAGACCGGCGGCCGCTAGCCGCGCCTGGGCGACGCCCCGCAGCCAGGCCAGCTGCGAAGAGTGGACTAACGCCTTGCCCTCTGTCAAACAAACAGTTCATCAGTACATGCATACTTAGATTGCATTAAGCTCTTTCGTAGTTTCTAAGCAATAAAAACCGCACGACTTACCTCCTGTCTCACTGTCTTGAATAAGTATTGCAATATCCAACAAACGCCATGGCAGATTCGGCGCGTCACCCATCACCGTCAGAGAAACACTAAACTCTTGGCCAACAGTGAATGTAGCTCGACCGTTTTCCACCTGAATAAATGAAGGGTGAAAGTCATACAAGATATTATGGTTTGGGTTTCTACAACACACTCTCATCCCTTAATATGTTCACTTATAATATATTGTGATCAACGCAATTTGATAAGATAAGTAACAGTAACGTTGCACAAAGTTTACTTGAACAAGCAGGACCAGATTTGACCTAGTTTTCTGAAAGAGCTTACAAAGGAAGTTTTGCAAAAGTCAACCCAACAGGAATCAGGGGCTAAGGGTTCCACACCCCTAATATATGAATAGATAATTAAGATAACTCGTCTTTGAAGACCATGAAACTTAATCATAACAAAAAGAAATTGTAAAAGTAAGAGTAACTCACCTTAAGATTTCTCACATCATTGGGCAAGGACGCCGTGGTGAGCCTCTGTCGAACGATGTGAGCGAGTGCGCGGAGCGTGGAACGCCGTTCGGCGGGCGTGAGCGCGGGCGGCGGCACCAGCCGCTCGCGGATCACCGCGGGCAGGCGGCTGTACGTGCCGATCGTCAGCACTTCTACCGCCGCCGCCATGTGGAACGTGGGCAGGCTGCGATGCACACAACCAGACTTAGTGCTCCAGTGATATCACATATATTACACAATATTACAAATAGTGGTGTAACAATAGGGTGGTAAGATAGGTAAAATGCCACAGGCCTTCTGCTGGAATGACTCTCTGGGCCAAGAAGACAAAAAAACAGCATTGAAGTAGATTTTTGCATTTAGTCAGAAAGTACAATATCCAATAATTTCATCACTAGCCTGAACATAAATAATCTTTCCATATGAAAAAACTGACACTTAGTTTATCCCAATACCCCGTTATCTAATGCTCAGTTTGGGGGCAAGTGATGGGGCAGTTGCGATAATAGATCATCGATAAAAAATTAAGTTGATTTACTCACTCAAAGATCCCATTCATACTTGACAGAGCTCTGCTATAGTGTTTTTTTAAATTGTTATAAAATAAAAGCTTTTTATTTATTTATTATGTTTCATAATAAATTAACAATATTTTTTCCAAATTATATGAAGGCAAATTTCGTCACCTGTTTGTAAAGATCCATTTCAAAACAAAAATGAAAATGATGATTCGACCTCTACAGATGTAACTGGCAAAAACTGTAGTTTTTTGTAATGCTCTATGCAACTTTTGTTTACAACGCTGTTATCAATTTGAACTTCCTTATTTTCTAACAACTGATTTATAATTTGATTTTGGATAAACTATACAACATTAGGCACCTAGTACCTAGTAAGTCGTCTCTGTACCATTCCATAATGGTCGCCATCCTATTTGATTAAAAAGATGGAATTAATGAGATCTCTAGAGCATTCACAAAAGAAGAATTTTATTTTGACAAATAACTCTTTATAGATAAATATGAAGCAACATCACTATTTTAGCTTGCCCCCAAACTAAGCATTAAAATTGACATTGAGATAACAGGTGTATTAATGATTTAATCACTAAATTCAAATGACTCCTGACATGCATAATAGAAAAATTGCCATTAAGACTTTCGTAACCAGGTAAAAAAAAAAACTACTCCAGAAACTGACAGAGCCCGCCAGGCGGGCACAACCCCACCCCAGACACCGACAGAGCCCACCTGGAGGTTTTAAAGTACAATCAGCCCGGTGTTTTGGGTCAGCCACTGAGTAAAAGTTAACACTAAGTATATTATACCAAATAGAGATTTCTACTTCAATGAATACAGAATGCATCAGATTATGCAAAAATAAATATATCTGAAAACATGCTGGTTTTCAAGTAACTGATTTTTGGTTTATGCAGATGAAAAACTTACTGTGATGCATATTACAACAACACAAAATAATAACTTGTTGAATTTTCATATGACCTTTGCCTCTACATGCATCTCTGGGAATCTACCGGGAACTGTGCAATCAAACTAGATACTTGTGATACAGTAATAGTACCAACATCTATGTGTATTTATAATTTGCAATGAAGTAATTATGTAGTTTGTAGATTAATTACTAAGGGATTATAAATTGCATTACAAAAACAAATAATACCGTGCATGGACAAGGGTCTCCCTGGCGACTCTTGCCAGAACATCAGCTGTCTCAACAAAGAGAAGAGCCTGCTTGTCCAGAAAGGCCATGATATGGGCCGAGCGGTCCACTTTCGTGGCACTGCTGGCCCACTTAACAAGGGCAAGTAAGCGCACAAACAATTGTCTGGTCCGGGCACTAAATTTATAAATTTCAATTTTGCGTTCCATGTCGGTTTTCCGAGGCAACCTGTAATGAAAACAATAACACTTAAAAGACTAATAATTAGTATCAATTAACAAATAATCGAAAAGGAAAGAAACTTACAATTCAGCCAGGACAGTGAGTTCATCATAAGTTCTTTGCACTATGAAATCTATCAATAAAGCCAAGGATATGGAGCCACCTCTGGCTCCTCCGCCTTCTGCTCCTTGGTTACACCCCTCAATAGCTACAGGTACCATGATCATTTAGAGCTTGTTTGATTCACCTGTTGTGAATCAAACTACACCACACCACTAATTACTATGAACATAAAAATACTGTTTCCGTATAAAGAAATACACATAAACTCTAGCAAAACTGTGCTTTAAAAGAAAAAACAATCATTTTATTCATATCTAGTCTAAAAAGCTTCCTTTTTGTTATCTATTCATGTTCTGTTCTCAACACAAAATCCAGCACAGCCACTACTCGCTGCCACCAACCAAAACCATTCATGACAAATTCCATTCTGTCTGCCTCCTCTGCCATTCGCCATAGATAATATAACATTGATGGCAATGTTGCTATATGGATGCTATCAAGTCCTTTAAGTGGGATATACACAGAGCGACATGATTTCTTAAAACCCAGAAGGCCAATTCTGTCAGGTTGGGCGAGGCGAAGTTCTTTGGCCGAAGTATGGGCTTTCGCAGCAGCAAAGTGTATAATATCCACACTATCATGTTCGCCTAACCTCGGTTAACTTCGCAAGTAGTGTGGTGACGCAAATAAAAGTCAGATGGACTTATAAATTTTCCGAAACTAAAGGATAAGTTAAAACAGTGGTATGAATTTCATACTTGACCTCCACACTACTCACGAAGTTGACCGACGTTGGGTGAGGCGATGATGGCCGAAGTATAGGTTTCCGAAGCGAAGTGCCAGTGCCACACTATCGTATTCGCCCAACCTCGACCATCTTCGCGAGTAGTGTTGAGCTAGGTTCAGAAAACACGGTAATGACACGGTATGACACTCCGGTTAGTGAGACTTGCTATGTCATTTCTTAGTTGCCGCTTTTTGATAACTAAATAATTATAAGAATAAGAAAAGTTGGCCACCAGTCATACAAAAAAAACGCATTATTGTCATGTTCCTTTAGTAAGTTTTGACGTGACAACGTCTTAAATTAGGTTGCGCTCGGAGTCACTCATGAAAAAGTGTAACGCCCGCTCACGTCTGTTACGATGAGTCACCGAACGAGAGAGAGGCCCGCCGGACCGGCGAATGCCTTGCGTCTCTCTCCCACTCAAACATGATCGGTCCGCCGCGCGTTGTCACGTAAAATCTTTTATTTTGTCGTTATAATTGATTCAAAACACGAGTTTATGAGATTCCTATTAGCTAACACGGGAATCGGAAAGAACTTATGATACTGGTGTATCTGGCAACATAGAAATGGATTGACAGAACCAACCAACCAATCAATAGCACGATGACGTCGAAAGTCCTCCTGTCATTCTGGAGCAGCATACCTTGTTTTCTTATACATACTATGACGTAATGTAAATGCTAGTTCCATGGCCTTCAGTCACTTGAATGCATCTTGAATGGTATATTTTCATTACATTACACACTACCACAGACAGAACATTTTGTTCATGTTCACATCACACTAGCACACTACTCTTTAGCCATTGGTATTGGTAACAGTCTGACATAAGTGCCGTCTTTCCGTGTTCATTCAATTCATTTTCTTTTGACTAAGCCGTGTAAAGAAAAGAATTTTTATTAAATTCGTTTTAAAATCTAATCTAAGCTTTGTTCCATTTACCCATTATCAGTGAAACTTGATTGAATTTGTATTATTGTGAGGATTTCTATTTTATTTACTTGATTGGTTTTAAATGAACATTGTTTCAAAAGTTAGCAAGCTCGGTTTTACTTTGGAAGTTTCAAAAAAATTGCGTGTTCGACCGGTAAATTTTTGCTTTACACAAGTAGTCAACATGGGATTACTCACTGAAGGAAGTCCACTATCCTGGGAAGAGACCAAAGCACTGGCCGAACATGTTCGGCAACATGGTATTGAGCAATTTATTAACCTGTACAGCAAGCTGAGGGATAGAACAGGCGACGTGCTCAAATGGGGTGATGAGGTATGATACCTTCATGCTTATAATTAAACACCTAGTGCTGCAGTAGATTTGTTTACTTATTCATTAGAACCTGGAATTGGTAGTACTCTGTGTGGTTTCTGGACTAACTTTTCACTCAACTAAGAAGGGCATGTTATCAGTTTATGCAAACAGGTATCCGACCTGATGGATTGCTATCTCCTGCCACTTGAAACATGCAACCTGCAGTTTTATAAAGTTGCAAGGCCATAATCACTTCAAGGATGTTCTCCTCACGTAACTGCCTTACTTACTCTTCAAATCTGCAGATCATCTGAAATAGATATCACCACCATCACCATGTCCATGATATTTATTATAATTGGCCTTATTACTTATTTATTAGATAAATGAAAGGGCTAAGGGGAAAACTGGATAAATATTTTTTTTAATATTGATTTCTTTTTAATTTGTATATTTCTTCAAAATTACCCTGTCTATCATATAAGTCTCCAACAGATATAAAACGCGCTGGGTCCTATGCCATACAGCGTAAGGTGATTTCCAGAGCTTAGAATAGGTAGTAGGCCTATTTACATAAACTCTGTGAAATGGTGTTGTTAAGAGTGGTTATAACTACCTAACTATTAATTTATTTTCATCAAATCGTTTTTCGCTGATTAATTCTAATACTTCATACACATAAAATCAACTCTGGGAGTCACATTTTTCATGAATACTAACTGCCTAATGTAGAAAATCCAAAGTGGACGTCATGCAAACAGTCCGGCCATAGGAATCTAAAGATACTATTTCCAATAAAGCAATGCAATGCAATTTTATATGTAAATTAAAATGTATTAATCCTTTTGAGTTATCAGGTCAGTTATCATTAATATCAATTCCCAGTCAATAAAATAAATATTATTATTGGTGGTTGTAATCACTCTTAATTATGTACTCTAGCAAGGTTTAGGTAACTAAGCACTAACTATTCCAGGCTCTGGTGATTGCACAAATTAAATTTGTCTGTATGTAACTTTTTTTTAACACTTTCGCAACCAGTCAAAAAATTAAGACATATCTCAGAAACCGGCCGAGCCGACTTTTATAGCATCAACCCAGCTTCCGGGTTGGCCGGCATCTGAACAAAGTTTACGAGCGCCCGGCCTCCGGGTTGTTGGTGTCGAAAGTGTTAATGTAAACTTGGTAAGTTCTTACCCTTAGCTCTTCATATGTTTAGTATACAATATTTTATCTATCAACTTGATTTATTTATGCATTTGTTAACAATAGGCTAGATTTCTAACAGATTCAATCAGAATGTCTTTACGAAGTGTCAATATGTCAAGACAGTATAAAAGTGTAGGTACCAGAGTAAAACAAACTATAACATTGCTTTTTATCATGTTATTATGCTTCTTTGTTCTAGAATAATAGGTGTTAATGTTCTTGATTATTCATTTATTTATTCTTTTATATATATATTCTATTTATAGGAAAGTCATTTATCCAATATTTCTAAATTATTCATGTTATTACAATGCAAATTGTATTCACAACAGGCTTCATTTATATTCACATCAGGATTCAATTCTATCGAAAAAATATGTTTACTAAAATGATTAAATGAATATATCGAAAGTAATTCAGATACTACGTAATCATTAAATAATCTGGTTTCCAAAAACCGTTTAGTCCATTTCCATTATAACAAAAAAAATCTATACCTTTATTTTTGTCTTATTTTTAGGTCGAGTATGTAATAGTTAAATTTGATGACAAAAATCAGCGTGCTACAGTAAGTTTAAGAGCAGATGAGATACTACCTCAACTACAGGAAAAAGAACTATCAGACCCACAGAGTGAGTATTTATGAATGTAAAACATACGTTATAAATAAGTCATGAGGATAGAAAAAGAGTTCTCTTAGCCTAGCCACTACAAAATTTGTTTCTTAAAATAAGTCACTGCTATCTTTTTGAGTAAAAAGGATCACTGGGATGTTCCTAAACTCCTAATCCATATTATATGTTCAAAATGTTAACTCGGTAACATCTCATCTTATTTCTGGTAGCAAAAAATAACATATAAGCGCCATATTTGATTGAGGAAAATACATACACAATTCTTCAAGGATAAGCAAAATGTGTTTGCCATGCAGCTGGAACTGTTGGGAAAACCTTGTATTCCATTAATGATTTATACATTTAGAATAAATATATATTTTATTAATTCAGACTTCGCTATTTGCGCGACTCAGCGTCACCTGTCTTGCTCGCATGGTATTGAAAAGAAAGTGACAACAGGTAGTATTCGTCGCGCGACAACAAGTCGCGTGTTACAGTTATGCTAGATGTGCAGAGCATTAATTGTCGTGTTGGGCAATACCTACATACCTATTTAAAAGAAATCTTTAAAATTTAAATACCTATTTTAAAAAAATAAAAAAATATCCACTTGAAAATAGGTATGTTCATTTGTAGTTTGTAGTACTACTGGGATGTTCTGTTATATTTATCTAACAGATAAGTCAAATCACATTTATCATCACTTATCAGTTGTTATCTATGCAATACATACAATGGTTTTGGCAATTGAACATTAACGAACAAGACGCAGCCTGAACAGCTAAAACGAAATGAAAACGATGGAAATATGAAAGATAAAAATAATAAGCCGCCATTGGAAGAAGAGGCGATGGGAAGAATAAAAACCGGCCAAGAGCATGTCGGGCCACGCTCAGTGTAGTGTAGGGTTCCGTAGTTGCTCATCCTTCACAATAGACGGGCTTAAAACAAAACCGCTGTTTTAAGCCCATCTATTGTGAAGGATGAGAGGTTTAAATTAAGAGAAAGATTTCAAGCTCTATAAAAAGGTCGTAAACGCCAAAGTAACTGTAATTACTTATTACCTTCTGGAAGTCAACTTACGTCCTTTTAAGAAAATTATGAAATTTTGCGATAACTCAAAAACGGCTCGACCGATTTTGTTCAATATAGTTTTCATTGAAAGTACTTATAAGGCCTCATATTCATGAATATTTCACTAATTTTTTGACCCGTGGTTGAAAAGTTAGGGGGGGCGGGGGGGGGGGGGGGGGGGGGGGGGGGCGCTATTTTTTTTATTTTCGGAGCGAGTATTTACAAAACTGCTGATTTTATCAAAAAATAATGTTTGGAGACCCCTATTATTTTTAAAATACCTATTCAACGATACCCCAAACACTAGTGCTGAAACGAAAAAAAATAACACCCCCACTTTAGGTGTTCGAGAGGTACCAGAAAGGTTTTTTTTTTAGTTTTTATTTTACCGTTTTGTCGGCGTGATACATACACATTATACCGAATTTCAGCTTTCTAGTACTAATGATCACGGAGCTAAGCCGCGGACGGACAGACGGACATGGCGAAACTAGAAGGGTTCCTAGTTGACTACGGAACCCTAAAAACTAAATTTTAATATCTACAAAAAGTAAATAAAGGAATAGGTGTCAAATATATAGTGGCCCCTATTTTGTCTTGACATCGGCATCAGTCATATATGTTGACCTTCGTCGGATTCTCATTCTTCAATGTATGTATACGTACGTAATACATACATACGTACTGATGAATAACGAAGTACTATCAGTTTTGAGTTTCAGATCAAACAAAAAAAACGTTCAAGTGGTACTTCAACTCGCGTATATTGGTTCCGTCCGTACCCGTACGTAGAAATAACAAAATATCTCCTTACAAAATTAAAGACATGTCTTTATTATCGCTCGTCATTATCATTTAATTTATTGTATCGTCACCTTTGCCTTTATTAAGATTTTCGGATGCGTGTACTCTAGTTTTCTTAACTTAATTTTGGCAGCATACGAAATTTATATTCATTGTTTGGCCGTACTATTTAAACTTAGTTGCATCGCCTACTATTTTTCTGCTCTGCCCTAACATAAGGTTAGTGATAGAGAATGCCCCATGACATTAATGGCACGGCACAGCCAAGGGTTTCAGAACCTTTTCAACCGACTTCAAAAAAGGAGGAGGCACTCAATTCGACATTATGTTTTTTATTGTATGTACATATCTATGCTAAGCGATCATTTCGCCAATTATGAATCGATTTTGATGATTATTTTTTGTTTGGTAGATCATGCTTGGGTCACATTCTAAGTTAAGACGTAATTCGTTGTATGAAGTGACTGCATGGCATTATTTTAAGATTTTATTTTAGAAAATATTGTTTTATTGATACTACTAAATTAAAGACGTTTACAAAGTGGCCAATCAATTTGTTAGTTTTATCTTATACATATTATAAATTACCAGGGAAAATACTCAGTACACGGGAGAGACAAAGTGCACGGGGTAGGATATACGAATCAACTTTATTTCTTTTTTTTTCTTAAAGTAGGAATTATTTATAGTCAGAATTCATATTGTTTATCAGTCCTATAATTAAAAAAAAAATCTCTTAAATATTTAACAGGTTTCACTTTTCTGGACCATTAATACAAAATAATTTTTTATATGAGTTAGTTTATTTGATTGTTCGGAACCATTCGTGGGCGAGTCCGACTCGCACTTGGCATAGTACTTTTAATTTTTGTAGTGATGGATTAATATGGTATTATATATGAATATGTTATGTTTATCTTTAAATATTTTTATTTAAGTATGTATGTGTAAGACTTATATGTTATTTTTATGTTGCTGAATTTTTTATCTCACCACCTACTCTTTTATCGTTTATTTTTGCTCAATCCTCTACCCAAAGGTTCTCTGGAAGAGATCGCTCTTTAGCGATAAGACCGCCTATTGTCTACCATTTATAAATTAAGGCTTTTAATTGTAACATTTTTCTTGTTGGCGTGCAATAAATAATTGTTGTATTGTATTGTATAAATGTCTTGTCTTATGCTAAAATTGCGGTCCATTTTACACATCGTTGAGAATTTTGATGGAATCTTAAACCAAAACATAATATAATTATTTGTTGCAATCCTTTATTTATTAATAAAATACGAAATCATACCGACTCCTTCGATTTCTGTTCCGTGCTGATAAAAATTTGTAGAAAAAAAGTTATAATACAATTCTAAAAAATGCGATGATTTTACATAGTATTTGTTAATCAATCAATAAAACTTGTTTAAAATAATATTTCATCATTTTTCTAATTCTATAATTTTGTTGTTTTTGCATCTGATCGTGATCATTTAGTCATTATTGATAAATGAACTATTCGCAAAAAGGCCGCATATTGCTGTTATGCGGCAGTTTTGAACAGCTCATTTTACAGACTGACTGTGTCCATGTCAACGCTCTTTACCGGTAATTCGAAGCAAGATTTAATAAGGTTGCCACTATACTCAGTCGAGGCAAGAGGTAGTCGTAACTGGAAAGTCAATTAATTATACTATTAGGATGCTAGTCTCTTTCTAGAAAAGATGTAACAATTAGCCGCAATCCTTGGCAATCGGTCCAAAGAAGTATTTACTATCGGAACCTTTGACCTACCTGACTGTATGGTTTTCTGAACACGGAAAAATATCTCATATGATTGGGTACCAATCACAAAGTAGCTTTGCAATAAGAGTGATATTTGTTACAAAAATACTATTACGCAAGGAGCTAAACCAAGCCATCGAATCCAAGTTCTAAAGCGATCCAAGTGTAATAAGTCATTATGGAGTTTAACCTCGACAGGCTATCTCCACGCGCCCGGAACACGTGGATGACACTTGATATAAATATATCGTCACATTAATAAAAAAAAAAACGGCCAACAGCATGTGGGGATTGGGGGGTCATGTTCAGAATTCCGTAGCGGCTAAGGATTTTCCTTATGAGGCTCTAGATATAAGCAGTTTAGTCGCCCATAACTAGAGAATGAACGAAGTATGCTTGGTCGTGATAGTATTCCTTTTAACTTTAGTTACACATATATTCTATCGTTTAAGATGTTTCCGACATATTTGTTTTAGTAGCTATAGGGAATAGGAGTGGGGACACGCAACTCCAGCTCAAATTACGGACCTATATGTGAATTAAGGCACGTGTCATACATGACTTAGCAAAACTGTACTTGCTTCTTTGCTGCAGGTGGTTTAAATAATTCCTGAGTACAAGCGAAATAAAATATTTCAATCAATCATCATCCAATCCTAGCCGATTTTGGCCACGGCGACTGGCCAAATATTTATTCATATAACAAAACTGCACATTCCATAAAACTGAAAATTCTAGCATCTAGTTAGTCTTATCATTATCACATATATTTAACAAGTAAAGTAATTATGCATTAACTTAACCTGTGAACAATTTAAACGACCACAGGTTTTGCGCCAAAAACAAAAATATCTTCTGTTCTGGGACCGTATTCGTTTAGGCTAGGCCGTTCCGACATCATATACGTATGTATACTTACTGGCTTTGAAATTTTAATGTTCGGTAATTTATTTTTTGGCATTTAATGTATGTTCTTGTTGCGTAAATCACTTTAAACGCTGTTATCCTATCATACAGTGGCTGTCAAAGGATAAGGCGAGGGTTGTTATTCTTGTATTATTATTTACTAGCAACCCGCCTACTACTACTATACTATATTATGCATGTAAACCTTTCTCTTGAATCACTCTATCTATTTAAAGAAGTGCATCAAAATCCGATGCGTAGTTTTAAAGATCTAAGCATACATAGGGACAGACAGACAGGAAGCGACTTTGTTTTATACTATGTAGTGACATATATATTATATATAAATAAATAAATTGTTGTATTGTACGAACGCAGTTTTTATTTTCATTAAAATCGATGACATGGTTCCTAAGAACAGATCTTCGTATGTCTTATAGTTTCAGACTTTCCCATACAGACCGATCTAAATGGGCCACGCTGTATATACATATTTGCATTATGTTACAGTTTAGTCGAGAGATCGATATAAAAATAAATACTTAATATGAGCGATAGTGCCGATGCCACGTATTCGTAGACTGTATCGAGCATGTCCCGGACATTTGTTGGTAAGTTTAATGAATGTCTTATTCACTTTCGCGCAGTCGCAGTACCTATTACGTGTAATTGTTAAAAATAAATATTACAACATATAATAATGAGATAAAACGAAGGCCACTCATAATAAAAGCTTAATTTATACGTTGGTATTGTTTTCTAATGGAGCGAACATGACTCGACAGTTTTCAGTGGCTATGAATAAGTCAAATAAGTAATGACGTCGGATTCTCAGCTCCATTACTGCCAGTCACTTGCTTATTGTGATGATAAGCATGGCGACTAGTCACTGAAAATTTTAATCGTTGCGCAATGTCTACTGTGATATTCTTTTGTTGGATATTTGCTTATTGTTATACTATTAAATATTCTATCAATGGCATGTGATATTACAAGGTCTGTGTACAGTCAAGTTGAAAATATGGGGGGACTCTTCATTGTCAACAATATGTCCCATCGGCATCCCTCTACAAAGAACGAATATACATTAGTAGTATTTTTTACCTTTATATATATATATATTAATAAAATAAACTACCACTGAATTCTTCAAGTTACAGAAAAAATAAAGAATGATTGAGATGGTTTGACTGTGAAATGACAAGATACTATCAAGTTACAGAACTGCCGTAAATATTAGAGATTATAATGGTCTTAAAATAGTTACCTAAATTATATAGATATAATCTGAAACTTTTATATGAAGTTATTGATCATAGTTATACTTTAACGACTGTTTAATTTGTCTCACTTTTTAGGGTTCCGTAGTCAACTAGGAACCCTTATAGTTTCGCCATGTCCGTCTGTCCGTCCGTCCGTCCGTCCGTCCGCGGCTTAGCTCCGTGATCATTAGTACTAGAAAATGAGCTGAAATTTGGTATGAGTAGTAAGTATGTGTATGTCGCCGACAGAACGGTACAATAAAATTAAAAAAAAAATTTTTTTTCGGGTACCTCTCGATCACCTAAAGTGGGGGTGATTTTTTTTTTCTTTTCAACACTGGTGTGTGGGGTGTCGTTGAATAGGTCTTGTAAAAATAATAGGGGTCTTCGAACATTATTTTTTAATAGTCATCAGTTTTGTAAATATACGCTCCAAAAACAAAAAAAAAAGTGTCCCCCCCCCTCTAACTTTACAACCACGGGTCAAAAAAAATCGGAAAAATTCATTTTAATGAGGAGGAGAAAAAAAAGAATCTTTCGGGTACCTCTCGAACACCTATAGTGGGGGTGAATTTTTTTTTTCGTTTCAACACTAGTGTGTGGAGTGTTGTTGAATAGGTCTTTTAAAAATAATAGGGGTCTCCAGGCATTATTTTTTGATAAAGTCAGCAGTTTTGTAAATATTCATTCCAAAAATAAAAAAAAAAGCGTCTCCCCCCTCTAACTTTTCAACCACGGGTCAAAAAATTATGGAAATATTCATGAATATGAGGCCTTATAAGTACTTTCAATGAAAACTATATTGAACAAAATCGGTCAAGCCGTTTTTGAGTTATCGCCAAATTTCATATTTTTTCTTTAAAAGGTTGTAAGTTGGCTTCCAGAAGGTAATAAGTGATTACAGTTTCTAGGGCGTTTACGACCTTTTTATAGAGCTTAAAATCTTTCTTAACGTAAACCTCGGGCTTAAAACAGCAGTTTATTGTGAAGGATGAGCAACTACGGAACCCTACACTGAGCGTGGCCCGACATGCTCTTGGCCGGTTTTTTTCACTGCCTATGCTTTATTATTAAACAGTCTTGAATAACGGTGAAACCGATTTCGCGCGATGCGTTATTTAGATAGTCTAAGATCCGAAGCTAAGTCGATCTTCACCGAGCTGATAATAGAATGAAACATATTTTATAATGAATTTAGTATATTAGAAAACATGAAAAATGGGTTTGTTAAAAATATCCAGGACCGGCTATTTTTAATTATTTTTTAAAGATTTCAATTTTAACCAGATTGGGAATGTGTGACAGAGAGATCCGAGGTAAGTATACAGTGTAATAATAAAGGACCCAACATCGCTGTCGCACGTGATGAGACCTCGAATATATCTAACGAAGTGCGCATGCTCGGTATGTAAATTATGGAGGGTAGAAGCTTCTTAAAAAATAATAGGCAACCCAACGGCTGCACATTTTATACGTTTTAAACCCGCTCCAGACCTTCCGATCCGATCCGATTTATCGGAAGAAATCGGATAATGTGTAGTGTTTTAGGTCCTAACTATTGCACTACCCATTATCCGATTTCCTAACAATTACGCTACACATTATCCGATAAGTAGGATCGGATCGGGTAGGATCGGAAGGTCTGGAACGGGTTTTATACTTTAACTCAGGATAAAATTTTATGATCTCGATGTTGCAACATTTAATAAAAAAATATAAAAAAAAAAATAATGTCCAGAATGTTTTTAGCAAACCCATTTTTAATATATTTTCTAATATACAAAATTCATTATAAAATATGTTTCATTCTATTATCAGCTCGGTGAAGGTCGATGTAGGTTCGGATCTCCTACTAAGATATTTTATTTTTCACAACCCATCTCTGATAGAAGTTTTAGAAATATATTTTTTATAATTCATATTTGAGAAAGTTTTAAAGCCTTTTTAAGGACACTATGTGATAGTGTGCTTGAATGCTATTATTATTCGTGAGTCACGTCGTCCTTCAGTTGAATACCGGGTGTAATTTGGGCTCCAACGAGTTGTTTGGTAATTTTCAGTAGCCTGTAAAAAGCCCAGTCATCGCTTAGATGACTCAGCGGTAACGATTCTGGTTGAATATATCTATTGATCTAGGCATTTAATTAAAATTGTTTCTTTAAGTAGGGAAATATGGAAAATTTGAAAACCGTTAAACACTCAAAGCGGTCATAGAAATCCATAGATGTTATTTTATAAAAAACATTTACGTCTAGTTGTGCAGGGGAATGTGCGCTAATAGTAGTGCGCGCTAGCTACAGCCCGCGCTGTTCTACAAGTCTTTATTTTATTAACAACCAATGTATGTATGTTCGGGTCAAATCTTGCAAGGAACATTTGAAGGGGCTTCGATGACAATATAACATATTTTTCTATTTTTTTGACATGATGGTTTGCTATTTTTCGGGCTGAAGGGATCTATCCCTTCAAAACCCAATAAAAAAACTGTTAGATGGTGTACACTTTATCAACACATCTGTACTATTCAATATTTTTATGTACGATTCACATAGACCGGGCCCGGCGGGGTCGGCTGCCGCCGCGTCGCAACGGGCGGTCTGGCAGCCGGCAGCGGCCGTCCGCGTCCAGTGACCAGGTCGGGCGGGTTCGGCTGCCACCACGTTCCAGCGGACGCTGGAGCGCCCGGCGGCAGCCGACTGCGTCCGTCCGAGCGATTAAATTCTAGGGCGACGGACGTGCGACCGGAGCCGATGGCGTGCGGCGGTAACCGAACGGAGCCGATGGCGCGCGGTGGTAACTGAACGTAGCCGATGGCGCGCGGCGGTGACCGAACGGAGCCGCTTACGCGCGACGATAGCCGAGCACCTCCGTCCGCGTCCGCAAGCGCCCGATCGGCCGGCAGCGGCGCCAATAACATTCGAATATGGGATCTGACTGTCGTAAAGAAGCTCTACATTCGTTTGGCAACTATTTAGATGCGCTTAAGCGCGCGCCGACTCCGCCCGGTCGGTGGGAATCGTACATTATACGGTGGGTGCGCAGACCCCGAGTGGTGCGCTTGACCCGACTGGCCTAATGGTTAATAATATCATTGAGAAATATCAACATCACTCATCATCGTTGTCTATGTAATTACGTTCATTATGTGTTCATATGATCTAAATAGATTTTAATCATTGCTGAAAATTGGTGTTCGTAGATAAAAAAAATATGGCTGTAATTAATTTAGGGTTTTTGGTAGTGGAAGTTTACAGAATGTATCTTACCAAAATCCGGGTGTTAAAATGCTAGGGGTATCCCAATTCCGGCATAATATTTTTACAAATACGAAAATACGTAAGTACAGATATAGTGCATAATTGATTTTGGTAAAACGAACTACCTTTCTCAATTAAATTCAGTAAAAAAAATTACATAGAAATATGAATACGAGCTTACCCTACAAACTACGATGGCAAAACATGCACTGTATCTGTAAGTAAATATTATTATATGTATGGCGCAGGACTCTTAAATGTCATGCTTATGCTACAGAATAACGAGTACCTATTATATGATTTATTGCCACGTGTGCTGCCAAGCTGCAAGGTAGTTTTTCAGCGATTACGAACTGAGAACTACTATGTAAGATATTATTACTTACATACATATAACATTATTGTAGTAACTTTATCGGAGACGGAACTAATTGTTAATTTCTTCATGCCACCAAAACAATGCAATGAAATCGTAAAATAGCTATTACATTACCCAGTTTATGGTCTATTTACCTACATGACCAGAAAATACCAAAAAAATAAGTATTTTGACTGGATACGAAAATAACTCTGCGCGAGCAAGCCGTGACTGAAACAAACAAAACAGGATGCCGGAGCGAAGCGGGTTGTTATGAGAAACTCTCAAATTTCAGACTGCACGTACTATCAATAACTATCTACTGTTCGTGTCACTTTTGTGATTTATTTCCGTTGATACAAGTAGGAATTATCCATTTATATTGATTACTAGGAGGTGCCCGCGTTTTTTTCTCTTTACCGTAGAGGGATAAAAAGTATCCTATAACCATCTTTGGATGTCCAGCTATCCCTGTACCAAAGTTGGTTAAGATTTGTCCAGCCGTTTCGGCGTGATGAGATGACAAAGGAAATTATGAAAACAAGGCGCCTTGCGCCAATACAAAACAAATGACGATCCTACATCACGCTATTAAGATGTTTCCTGAAATCATTACCCCAAAATGATTGGTTTTTACGTCATCCTAGGCCGTAAGTGGTATTTTCTGCCCTCTTCGCGGGAGAAATTCAAACTTCCTGGCCAAGACAAGACGAAAACTTTAGACAAACCACGGGCGGTAATTGGTAAAGCCCCAGATCGCATAATTATGACCCCTCGCCTTCGGTTCGGGCCACATACACCTGCGATCTGGGACATTCTCGAATTCACCTCCTAATGTCCTACGTACTGTTCAAAAGAAAATAAAATAAGAAAACAAGGGTATTTTTTTAAATAAAATAAGAAACGTCTTTCACATGTAAACTTTTAAACACCAATGAAAGGGAGCATCACAATAGTGGGTTAATACTACATTATTTCAAATGAACTAGGGAAGAGATTAGTCTGATAATCATGGATAGGTACAACGACGAGCGAAGCGAAGAGGAGTGTTTAGGGTATCTGGCGATCACAACACACTCCGCTTGCTGTAAAAGTAGAAAATCTGTCATAATGTTTAAATAAATATCCTCCAATACATTATACCACTAATACTTAATATAAAATGTCTTTTATACTCAGAGATGACTATATCCATTGAAAGTTTACTACTGCACCGCTCGGTGTTACCCGCTCATCCCACTGGAACATTAAATTTTAAACGGGTTAAGATAACTACCATAAAAAAATAAAAAAAATATGGCGGCAATTCACGATACAGTTTTAGCATACTAAATTTGATATAAAATAGTTTATATTTCGTCTTTTAGACTATTATTTATAAAGACGTTTTGATAGCTATGACGAACTTCATATTTTAATACGGATCCACTTAATATTATCTGACGTGAGAACTTTAATTCCGCCAAACACTGTACACATGTCTCATGAAAATCACCAGGGTACGAAGAGACTGAGTTTGTATTTAATTGCTCATGTTACGGATCGTTGAAAACGCTCAATAAAATTTAGCGAAGACTTAATTATGACCGTAATACCTTTGTAGCAAGGATCATACATAAGGATTGACAACCTCATACAAAAAAACGTACTCCGGAAAAAAGCTCAAATACCGTCTTATTTCTAGATGGCGCTGATTATAAGACGTAGATACGCAATGTTTCATTAAAACACATAATAGATGTCATTGTCGCTGAGTGTTATACCAAAAAGAGACAGCGTGGTATCTGTATAGTTCTTAACTAGATGGCGCTGAAACTACTCGTGTTGATTTCTTAATCACGAATAATCAAGAAGACTGGTTATTAAATAGGTACAGCCAACGTCATAAGTCATAAACGTACGTCCGTACTTTCCTAGCGCTCCAATGATATCATATCTATATCATATCAATATCATACATTAGCCAGAACTACCTATACGACAACCCGTTCAGAAATTCGTGGCCATTCATGTTCGTCCAAAGAATATAATACTCACAAGAAATAAGTAGGTAATCAAAAGTTTACCTGATCTCACGGAAAAAGAGAGATGGCGAACTCATTGCGCAGTAATGACTACTATGCAATGAGTTTGACACGACTAATTTGTACGAGAGATTAGGTATACCTATATTTATAATTATTACCCTTTGCATTAAACTATTCTAAGTAGGTAGGTAGGGATACATAAGTACCCGAGTATATTAATACTACGAGTACTAATACTGGCTTAAATAGTAAATAATACATTCTGCTACTTATTTTTATTGTATATCTTTATTATGAACAATGATCAACAAATCCAACATTTTAACACACTTTAACAACATACGGCACACTATAAAGTTCAATATGAAGAAGTAATTATAAATACTAGTTAAGCCCATTTTATTCCAATAAAACTGGTCTTTGGCCAAAATATCTCATTTCATCATATACAAAAATCGCTGAATCGCGATTATATTTTATGCTTAAATTTGACGTAAGCCGATACTTATAATTATATAGGTAGCCATAATACGACTTGTCAATTTCAATCTTCTGTACCGTAAAATGCCCCTCATGTGTTCCGTACTGAAAGAAACTTTAGGAATCTTTAATCAACACTTTAAGCACGCCAAGAATAGAGTTTTCTCTAGGAATAGAGTCTTCTTTAAATCAATTTTTTCTTCAGCATATATTTCTAAAAGCTTTCGCTTCCGTCTTTCTTTTGGCGTTATGCCTCTACTACCATACCAGTGAGATTTTAATTCTGGTTCATTGCATTACAGATGATTTCAACTGAAAATTCAAATTCGCATTACGCCCATAATAAAATCATAAAATTCAGCGCTTTAGATGCAAAACTTCAATACTTTCTAAAATTATTATTTGCTTTGGCATAAAATGTCATTACCTAAAAATATAGAACCTATCAAAGAAGCATGGCAGCACGCTATTTAAGCCTTTTCTTAAACTGTTTAAACTAAGCAATCTTGTGATGCTAACCTTGTCAGAATAAAATAATGCTCTTACAATGAAGGTTTAGGATTGTCATTTGAAAACTATTTACTAACCAGTCATAAATTTTGATAATAAACCTCCCTTAAGCGTAATGTAAATCGAAAATAGCAAAACTATATTGCAATAAGCATCAATCAAAAACTAATGACATTTTCATGACGTTACATTCAAACTGAAAGAGACAAAACATCATTTGACAGTATAGCACACTTACCTATAGCACTATGGCCAGTACATGGCCAGGCTAACTTCAAAGGCTTGACTTGAAATATTTCATCCATAATAAATACTTAATCAACCATAAAAGCCTTAAAAGCGAAAAATTACCTTCAGTGAAAAAACTTCTCAACATATCAAAAATTGTAAAAGCACAACGTAGAAACGCCATCTATTGACAACAAGGTATAACATTACGATACTTACAAAACTCTGCAAAAGTTGACAAATACTAACACCGTTCTATGTCGTTTATGTCGCTACTGAAACGCCGTTTTAATTCATTTTGATACATACGACGGCATCTAGTTCCTCGACGATAAAATCTTTATCGGCGTACGCTCCTTACTATGAACATCATACTTCCTTACCTTTTATCTTCCTTGCTTTGTAGTAATTAATAGTAGTGAATGTACGGTAACAAACCGACAAAGAAGAACCCCGGACGAAAAAAGAGTGGTGTTATAAGTTTAACATGTGTATCTTTGTGGCTGTTTGTGGCTTCGTAGCTCGTAAACGGATGGACCGATTCGAAAGCCTTGTCCATCGAGATGGTCCTTAGTTTTGTTTGGTAAACATACCTGCAACCGTTTCCAAGATATTCAGCTTTGATTGGTACAGGTGACAGGATCTCATTTCAGCCAATATTTAAGCTAAGAATTCCAAATGGTGTTGTTATGTACAGGCAGGCATTTTTATATAATTTATTTTATATAATCAATCAATCAATCAATATTTATTTTCAATTTTCTATTTATATTATTTCTATTTATTTATTTAATTTTATATTTTATTAATTTTCAAACAAAAATTATCAATGAAAAATTTAAACTTTTAACTTCTGGTTTCAAATATATACCAATAAATCCCAATAGCCCTGTTCTAGGTAGTAACATGAATAATATGTTTAGAAACATGTTTGATCATAGAAAAAAATTCTAAAACAATCAGCATTTTAAAAGGAATAAGGCCTCTTAAGCTAAATAACGTATACGGGACAAGTACACTAAGATAAGATAATATTGAGAAATCTAATGGCATACGGTTATATAGTATCATAAATATAGTTATATTATAATTACCAAAGCATTCTGGAATATTTTTTTGTATAATACATTTTTTGAAATTTTATAAATATATCCTTCAAAATACGAATTATAGAAAAAAGATGAAACATTTTATAAGTAAGTCAAAAAATGCTCGTGACATCTTCCCTTATGTTCGCTACGCTAACATCGCAGCCCATGCCCCTCGCGTCTTTTGACTCTTATGCAACTTTTGCATAAAAATTAAAATACAATTTACACACGAAATCTAAAAAAAAAAACGATATTTCGTTCAGGTACATATTAAGTGTTTTTTTTGACTTGCCGTATGCTATTTGCGGGTGATGATGTATTACCATGACGGTTTCAATAAACAATGTGTTCACTCAGATATACGTATTAAGACAATTAAGAGTGTCTATTGTCTTGTTACAGATGTTAAATCTCTATGGAGGCCCGAGTATGGCGCATATATGGTGGAAGGCACGCCCGGGAAGCCCTACGGCGGGCTCCTGGCGCACTTCAACATTGTGGAAGCCAATATGCAGTACCGGCGTGCTGAGGCCAGCAATTTGCTCAAAGAAGGAGAAGTCATTATGAGCATCACCAATTTCCCAAGGTGAGTGATGACTTGTTAAATGTCGCAATCTCCTGCGTATTATATCCAATGTATGAATATGAGGTGAACTTTTGTGTTGTCCCAATTTTCAGACTAGGATGCCCAAATTTCACTAGCCCACCGATACCTCCCAATCCAAACGGTGAAGTCACAAAATCTCATTTCTTCCCGGATGACGCCATATTCCCCGGACACCCGCGGTTTAAGACATTAACTGCAAACATAAGACACAGACGAGGGGAAAAAGTAGCCATCAACATACCAAGTAAGTGCCTCACTGTTCGAATACCGCGATAAGGATGACTAAAGCTGACGGATGCATCGCAATCGCAATGCGACGCAGCGCATTCTATACTCAAGTGGAAATTAATATACCGAGATAACGTGGTGGGCTAACTACACCAACCGTCCAAGACCTTATCCATGACATAACTTTAGATAATACGCGCCAAGAAAAAGCCTTTTTAGGGTTCCGTAGTCAACTAGGAACCCTTATAGTTTCGCCATGTCCGTCTGTCCGTCCGCGGCTTAGCTCCGTGATCATTAGTACTAGAAAGCTGAAACTTGGTATGAGTATGTGTATGTATCACGCCGACAAAACCGTCAAATAAAAACAAAAAAAAACCTTTTTTCGGGTACCTCCCGTACACCTAACGTGGGGGTGTTTTTTTTTTCGTTCCAACACTAGTGAGTGGGGTGTCGTTAAATAGGTCTTTTAAAAATAATACGGGTCTACAAACAGCAGTTTTGTAAATATTCGCTCCGAAAATTAAAAAAAATTGTGCCCCCCCCCCCCCTCTAACTTTTCAACCACGGGTCAAAAAATTATGGAAAAAATCATGAAAATGAGGCCTTATAAGTACTTTCAATGGAAACTATATTGAATAAAATCGGTCAAGCCGTTATTGAGTTATCGCACAAATTCATAATTTTCTTTGAAATGACGTAAGTGCCGCGCGGTGTTCTTACACTCCGAACGTTACTCATATTAGTTAAATACCATACCGTATTAAATCTGGCGCGTATAATCGATAACTTCCAGAAGGTAATAAGTAATAATTGTTACTTTGGCGTTTACGACCTTTTATTTTTTATAGAGCTTGAAATCTTTCTCGTAATTTTCGTCTATTGTGATTGTGAAGGATGGGCAACTACGGAAACGGAACCCTACACTGAGCGTGGCCTGACATGCTCTTGGCCGGTTTTTTAATATATAAATTACACATAGTACATGTAACAATCCCGCATTTTCGTATGGTTAACGTATTGTTATAAAACACTACTGTGATGTTATATATTAGGTTTTTAAGTCAATAAAGTTTTTTTTTTTTTTTATATATGTCGACTGTAATCGGTAACATTCCCTTAACTATTAATACTATCTATCATGTATTATGTGATTGCTTGTAAATACGCATTTAACACGTGACGCGTGTAAACGGTGTAAATATTAAATACCAAAATCTATCAACCGAATTCTTAAAACTAGGACCTCTCAGTAGGGTGCCCATGACACAGGCAGCATTCCCAGGCTGTATGGCTATGGAAAGCCTTTGTCTGTCATGTCATCAGACTGTCATCTGCCTGACAGTGACTGTCAAGCCGATGTTTCAGTTGTATATGTGCGAAGCGAAATATAGTATGTAATATTTAGTACAGACAGTATAATAAAGGTTGAACACGCCAAAACTTGGGCACACTAAAATTGATATCATAGAAAAGATTTAATAAATAATCATAAGACGGTTACTTTCAATATAAGTTAATTTTAATGTATTTTAAATGAAAATTACGTTTATTCAAGTTTCTTGACGAGTAAGCCATCGATCGTACTTGTCCTCGAATACGACTCATAAGGGACTGCACCTTTAAAATGGCATCAAAAAAGTATACATATATTTAATTTTAATGTAGCAGTAGGTAAACTACTATTACATGCCTGAAGTTTTGGCGTGTTCAACCTTTATAGTCATCAATTATGTATTGTATTTTCTTCAAAAGGTAGGTTAAGTACGATTATTAATTAGTAGCTTGGCGTCCATATACTTCGTTTTCCACTGGCTTACTGACATATAACGAGGCCATTATCTTTTATTTGTGGCTTTGAGGAAAACTAAATCGGAACTGTTCCGAGATGCCCGAGAATACTTTTGACGCCATGCCACTGTGGTACCAGCAGAGAAGGGCAGCAGATATGTCAAAATTAATCGCGATTAATTTAATCAAGATTAAATTAATCGACAGAGTCTTCGATTAACGATTAACTAATCGTCATTATAATCGATTAAATTTCACGATTAATTCTCGATTAAAAGTTAATGTATGAGTGGGAATGGGAACACGCTCATTTGTGCATTTTACAAGAATACAATATGTCTTGTCATGTGTAAGCTAGAAAAACATTCTAGTGTGCTTTGTGAAATAAATTTGTTACAATAATACAAGGTGGTTTTATAATGCAGTATTCTAAAATCTCCTAGGTAGGGATTTGACTTACGAAAAATATGTTATTTCTTCCTAAAATTAATCGAGAGAAAATTAATCTAATTAATTAATCGATTAAAAATTTTATCACTGGATATTAATCTACGATTAACTTAATTGGAACTCGTACGATTAGTTTAACTAATCGTCATTTTTAATCATTAATCGCGATTAAATTAAGAGATTCGAATTGATTCCATGTAAATAAATGTTTTGCATCCGGATACAGTTTTCCGGGACGTGAACACGAAGATCCCGGTGGACAACTCTGTCGCGCTAGAACCGACGGCGGCGCGGCCGGACTGCGTGTACATGGACGCCATGGGCTTCGGCATGGGCTGTTGCTGCCTGCAGCTCACCTTCCAGGCCTGCTGCATCATCGAGGCGCGCACTCTCTACGACCAGCTCGCGCCGCTCTGTCCTATCATGGTGTGTATCGTATCCTAATTTGGATTAAGTTGCTAACGACTTAGCTTAAAAATATCGACTATGAAATATTAAGGGATACAGAACATCGACCCGGTATCAACTAATTCAAAGTAAATTATCCAATCGTTTTACTCGTTTTGGCATGATGATGATGAGTTGGCAACCATAATCCCACCGGTAATTGTCACCCGACATCATTCCTGGCACATTGCAAGTGCTTCTTCTTCTTGAAATCATGACCCGGGGAAGATTCTTATAGTAGCATTGATTTTCCACCACGTGTATTTGGAAATTCTAGTTCAATCAACTAATAAAAAAGACCTTTTATTCGTATGTCTTTTTCGCAGCTGGCACTTTCGGCGGCGTCGCCGATCTTCCGCGGGTTCCTGACTGACTCGGACTGCCGCTGGAACGTGATCGCCGGTTCCGTGGACTGCCGCACGCGCGAAGAGCGCGGCCTCGACCCGCTCAAGAACAACAAGTTCGTCATCAACAAGTCCAGATACGACTCAATCGACTCCTACCTGTCTCCTGAACATGAAAAGTGGGTTTCTCTTCCTCGATTATATACCTACATATAAAATCATGAATGATAGATTGCGTAGTATAGGGTAGGGTAGCAAAAGTTCCACAGGTTCGTCTACCATAACCTTCATGTCCGAACACAGTTGATATATAGCTTAGTTAGCGCCATGACTTGCATCAATCAAATTTAGCGTATCATTTACAATTAAAATGGCGGTAACAGCAGTCTTCGCATAGAACCACGTGATTCATAAAGGTATACGTAACTGCATACAAAATTTAACGTAGGTAGGATTAGAAACATCCCGCCCTAAATCCGGAGAGCTGTGACAAGGTTGTGTTTACTGCGTTAAATTTAGATAGGCTTGACAAAGCTCAGGCGGCACTAGAAACCTGGTATATTTCAGGTACAACGACATCCCGATAGTGCACGACCAGGCGATCTACCGGCGCCTGCGCGAGGGCGGCATCGACCACCCGCTGGCCTTGCACGTGGCCCACCTCTTCATCCGGGACACCGTTTCGCTGTTCTCGGAGAAAGTCAACCAGGACGACAAGAACGACACTGATCATTTTGAGGTTAGCGCCGATCGACACTTTTATCTAATGTTCGTTGAAGTTGAAGATAATAAAGTAAGGGAACAGTAAAATTCACTAGTCAATTAAGAGGCATTATTCCTTTTAAAATGCTGATTGTTTTAGACATTTTTCTCTATGATCAAACATTTTGCTTAACATATTATTTATGTTACTACCTAGAACAGGGCTATTGGGATGTATTGGTAGTTATTTGAAACCTCCAGTTTGAATTTTTCATTGATAATTTTTGTTTCAAAAACTACTCGAAATTGACAAAATTCACGCGGAAAAATAGTTTTTACAACTTATTTCCGACTGCACGCAATGAAGCATGAATTAACTATGTTACTACGTAGCACTCGGAGAGAAGTATTCACTTCAGACACTCTCATTTTAACCTGCTAAAATCTGGCATCTTAAAACAACGTATAAGAACGGAAATAAGAAACAAGGAATAATGATGATGGATTTCATGTACAAATTTAAGCCTGAGATAAAAGAAGATTTTTATTATACACACACACGTAACTGCGAAAATACTTCAATAAATAGGTCACGAGGATCCCCACGTCCTCAAAGTTATATAAAAAAGCACCTACGAAGCGCATTAGTTATTTTAATTTTAATTTCAGATTATCTAAGAACTTGCTTCAAATTTAAAATAGCAGTGTCAAATTTAGATTAATCATTGTGTAGCCATGAAGGCTAGACGTTCCTCTTCGAATGATAACTATGTAATTTGTTACGTAACATGCTTATCCTTCTGTTACCCAGAACATCCAGTCAACGAACTGGCAGACGATGCGCTTCAAGCCGCCACCGCCCAACTCGCCGATCGGCTGGCGCGTGGAGTTCCGTCCGTGCGAGGCGCAGCTCACCGACTTCGAGAACGCCGCCTACGTATGCTTCGTCGTGCTGCTCACGCGCGCCATCCTCTCCTACAACCTCAACTTCGTCATACCTATAAGCAAGGTCACTAGTTGCCTACTCTTTGTTTGTTTGTACTGGATTTCGTACAATGAAAACTGGATGCGATCATTTTTCCACACTTGATATGCCTAACTGACTACGAGTACGCTAAATGAAATCCCTTTGTATCATCACCAGCACGACACGGAACCAGCAGTAGAATCACGAGCTCGTCAAACCAGTACTAGGTGGACTAATTTTTTACCGATGGATGGTTTTTTTTATTGATAAATGAGAATGGAAAATATATGAAAAATAAAACAATTATCACCTCGGTTAAGTTTCCGTGCGATATTCGTAGAAGGCAGGAGAAATCATTTTTATGTTTCTTTTTTAAGCTACAGATGGATCTTTATTATTAATCTTTGAATGAGGGGGTTATTCCTAACCATAAACAAAAAAGCTAGATTTAAAAAAATACCTGTCCCCATTATTTGATGGCAGTCCATTTATATTTATATTATAACACGGTATTTGACTACAGTGAAAATTTATTATGTAATTGAAACCTACTAAACATACATTCAAAAATACACGGAACCGAATAAACTACTACTAGCTTCTGGTCATTTTACTATTTTTAATTGGACTAAAACTAAAAAGACGTGCTTTGACTACCGATTTTTATGACGTCACAAGCCAGTATCTTCTTAGAAACTTCATACTAGCAAATCGTTTTTAGGGTTCCGTAGTCAACTAGGAACCTTTCTAGTTTCGCCATGTCCGTCTGTCCGTCCGCGGCTTAGCTCCGTGATCATTAGTACTAGAGCGCTGAAATTTGGTATAAGTATAGGTATGTATCACGCCGACAAAACGGTAAAATATAATTAAAAAAAAAGAATCTTTCGGGTACCTCTCGAACACCTATAGTGGGGGTGAATTTTTTTTTTTTCGTTTCAACACTAGTGTGTGGGGTGTTGTTGAATAGATCTTTTAAAAATAATAGGGGTCTCCAGGCATTATTTTTTGATAAAGTCAGCAGTTTTGTAAATATTCATTCCAAAAATAAAAAAATAGCGTCTCCCCCCTCTAACTTTTCAACCACGGGTCAAAAAATTATGGAAATATTCATGAATGAAGGCCTCATGGCCTTATAAGTACTTTCAATGAAAACTATATTGAAAAAAAAAACCGGTCAAGCCGTTTTTGAGTTATCGCAAAATTTCATAATTTTCTTAAAAGGACGTAAGTTGACTTCCAGAAGGTAATAAGTAATTACAGTTGCTTTGGCGTTTACGACCTATTTATAGAGCTTGAAATCTTTCTCGTAACTTAAGTCTATTGTGAAGGATGAGCAACTACGGAACCCTACACTAAGCGTGGCCCGACATGCTCTTGGCCGGTTTTTACATTTCATTAAGAGTAGGTAGCTGATTTATATAATTACTGTCATGGCTGTATTCATGAAATTACTGTCATATCTAATTATCATGACCACATAGGACTAGGACCAGCATGCATTTTAAAGAACCCCCAACTAAGGTACTTTGTGTTAAGTATGAAGTTTCAATGTATTCACTCCCATAATAGTCTGTTTGTATTCTATTTTCTCATGTATTAACTGTCTAAATAGTAAAGATAAATTGGAGGTGTGTGCACGACGCACGATGCCATTAAATTAAATTTATTGTCTTTGTCAGTCACATGGACTTGTTTGTCGCTGGTCGCTGTCGCAGCGTTCGGGATAAATTAATTTGAAATTCGATCAGCGTTTCGAACCAGTGTTTATCGTTTGTATGCTTACTTTTGTTCTTTTTTTATACCATCGAATAATTTGATTTCTTTATTTCTTTCATAGTTGGTTTTTGATTCAGGTGGACGAGAACATGCAGCGCGCCCAGCGGCGAGACGCGGTGCGCACCGCGAAGTTCTGGTGGCGGCGTGACGTCAGCTTGCCGCGTGACGTCAGCTTGCCGCGCGACGGCGCCGCGCCGCGCCGCGCGCCCGCCGACGACGGGGACCTCGACGCCGAGATGACCATCAACGAGATCGTTAATGGAAAGGTGACTCTCCTTATAGCGTTGTTTCTGTTTCTTTTGCTGTGTACACCCTGTGATATATTGGCACCTCTTAACTAGTATACTAAGAAAAATATCCATCGTTTCCTAATTCTTTTTACTTCTTACAATTAAAAAAAAAAGATGGTATGATAAAGTATATAGCTTTAGAAAACAGTAATTTTAATGAATTTTGATTTTATTTTTTCCCGGCTGAACCACTGGGAATGTTGATGATATGTTTAACATCAACAAGGTAGCGCGAAAATACATTTGAATTCGCCTTTTCACTTGTAGTCTAAGATCCCGATATAAAACGACCTTCTCCGAGATGTTTATTTGATGAAATGTATTTTATATTTAATTTAATATGTCAATAAATATATTGTATATGGGTTGCCTAACAAATTTTAGTCCCGGGTATGTTTAATTAATAATTAAAAAAAAAAAAAATTTAAACTTTTCACCGGTTTGATTATTATTAGATAAATTCTATACCAATCGAAAGTATTAAGGGGCTCCCTACAGAAATCAGCCAATTTGATGATTTTTACATCGTATCTAGTTTGTGGATTATAGAGTTATAATGTCCTATTTAATATATATTGTAGTATGGTCTATGCTTAACACTTTGTAGTGACCCGAATTTTGATTTAACGAGTATTTTATAAAAAAATATTCGGTGAAGGACCAAAAATACACTAATCTCGTTTCTACTTTTATCCCCGGTGTATATGTAGAAAATATCTTACATTTTATTGTTCTAAACCATATTCCACAAAATTTGTTCTGAAGCCTTTTCTATTTTTCTCAATACTTTTCGAGAAAAACGCAAAAAACCGTTTCCACAACTTTTTCCCCGAAAAAATCGTAAACTTTGACGGCCTGTATCTCAAAGTCAGTGACATGTGAAAGGTACTTGATACGGTATTTTGTTGTGGAAAAACTATGTTATTATGATTAGCTATTTATAATATGGGAAAATCTATCGCAACAGATCGAAGGTCATTGAGAGCGGGGTGCCCCTGAAGCCCATAGAATATGCAAACGTTAGGTTGCCTGTTCTTTTCCCGTTACAACTATCGGGTAGCCAGGTATAAACAGGTAAATCTATACCTACTAGCATTTTGCAACGGTCTGATTATTGAATTGAAATTAAATAAAATTTAAGATTATTTCATTATGAATTTATCTAATAATCAAACCGGTGAAATGTTTAAAAAAAAAATTTTTTTTTTTTAACTAAACATACCCTGGACTAAAATTTGTTAGGCAACCCATATGCAATATATTTATTGACATATTAAATTAAATATAAAATACATTTCATCAAATAAACATCTTGGTGAAGGTCGTTTTATATCGGGATCCTATACTATTGTGAATTTTAGCTGTTTCATGAAGATCGTGATACCCAATCCAAGGATTTCGGGGGTTTAATAAATGCTGATTGAACTGTTTGTTCGTGGACGAATCTCCGAACGGTTCGGTCGGTGTGTTAAAACGTCATTATCGTCCCGCTATTATTACTGCAACAGAAGGGTAGTCTCTTGACTCAGCTACAGGACTACTTACCGGCTTAAAAAGAAATCGGTCTGTTAATTATTTGCTGACAACAATGACTAGACTATAATATAGCTTGTGATTTGTATCGCAGGAGGGCGTGTTCCCGGGTCTAGTCCCGCTGATCGAGTCGTACCTGTCGGGCATGGACGTGGACGCCGACACGCACTGCTCCGTGCAGCAGTACCTCAAGCTCATCCAGCGACGCGCCTCCGGCGAGCTTAGCACCATGGCCACCTGGATGCGCGACTTCGTCACCAACCACCCCCAGTACAAGTCAGTTCGCTGAGTTATTTGATAATAGCAAAATATAATCTTTGCATACCGTATTTAGAAGAGCCTCAACCTGTTCATCAGCGACAGTGATGTCGCATTATGATGTCAAAGAAAATTTTTAATGTTCCGAGTATTAAGAGGTCTTAAATTCCGTTTAATTTTTTTTTTTTTCATATTATGACAAATATATTGATAATTTCAACCAACTTTTTGAAGTGAAGTGAAGAAGGGGTAGCCTTATAATCAGCAAATATCGCCATGGTGGGGGGGGGGGGGGATGTCAAAAGTAGGCCAAATATGATTTCTGGACGAGCCCATAGCTATAATTCAGTAAATAAAGGATTTTGACCTTACAAACGGTCCGGTAGTTATGAATTTTTGATATGTTGTCTAGGATGGTTAGTCAGTGTTTAAAATGCAAAATGCACAATTCCCCCCCTCCGAGCCCGCCGCCATATTGAAAAAACCGGCACTCTCTTCATATTTTTGCTCATATCTTCCTTTAGGAGCATTTTAGCTAGAAGAAAGCTTCGACAATGTTATAGAGAGTTAAATTTACTATATTTTCCATTTTATATTTTGTTTCTAGGACAGATAGTTACGGAGATATGCACATTTAAAAAAACTTAGGTAATTGCAATTTCCAATTATTATATCTTCTTATAGTGGAGACCTCGGACCAGCAAGCGCAGCGTAGGACGTCCACCTACAAGATGGACAGATGACCTTATAAAGGTCGCCGGAAGGCGCTGGATGCAGGTCGCTTCCAACCGGTATATATGGAAGTCCAAAGGCGAGGCCTATGTTCAGCAGTGGACGTCCTATGGCTGAGATGATGATGATGATGATATAATATCTTCGATTATATCTTCGTTTAGGAGCATTTTAGCTAGAACAGTGCATGGGCAATTTTGTAGAGAATTAAATTTACTATAATTTACATTTCAAATTTTGTTTCTAGGACAGATAATTACCGAGATATGTAAAAAATAAAGTCACATTTTCCGAAAATGTATGTAAAAATGGACATGAGTTTTATAAGCAATTATATTTCCTACATATTTTAATTTGTCCTAGACTAGTCCGTAACTGAATGACAGCGTTCTAAACCAAGAATTTTGAGAAATTTTCGGAAAATTCGACTTTTCCAGTTTTTTAATTGTGCATATCTCCGTAACTAACCGTCCTTGAAACAAAATTTGAAGTGTAAATTATAGTAAATTTAATTTTCTACAACATTGCCCAAGCTTTGTTGTAGCTAAAATGCTCCTAAACGAAGATATAATCCAGAAGTTTGTTTTTCAGTAGGATTTTGCGATTTTTTACGTTTTTTTTAATGTGGATATCTCCGTAACTATCTATCCTACAAAAAAAATATAAAATGGAGAAATGTAGTAAATTTACCTCTCTATAACATTGTCGAAGCTTTCTTCTAGCTAAAATGCTCCTAAAGGAAGATATGAGCAAAAATATGAAGAAAGTGCCAGTTTTTTTAATATGGCGGCGGGCGCGGATTGGGGGGAATTGTGAATTTTGCATTTTAAACACTGACTAACCATCCTAGACAACATATCAAAAATTCAAAACTACCGGACCGTTTGTAAGGTCACACATAGTACTTTAGTCTCTATTCACCGTATTACTATTTCATGCTTTCATTGCGTGCAGTTGAAAAAACTAATTTGCCGCGTGAATTTTGACAATTTCGAGTAGTATTTGAAACAAAAATTATCAAAGAAAAATTCAAACTGTAGGTTTCAAATAGATACCAATAAATCCCAATAGCCCTGTTCTAGGTAGTAACATCATTAATATGTTAAGAAACATGATTGATCATAGAGAAAAATGTCTAAAACAATCAGCATTTTAAAAGGAATAAGGCCTCTTAAGGTGTACCTCAACAAGACAATGCATCATTAATGCAAGGTTTTTTTTGGGAAACAAATAAACAACTCATACCTTTTGTTGTAGACATGATTCGGTTGTGACTGAGAAAATAAATTACGACCTCCTGAAGAGCATGCACGGCATCCAGACGGGCACGGTGCCCGCACCCACGCTGCTGGGCACAAGCAGCGTGTCCAAAACCAACGAAGACATTCCAAAGGCGTTCACCAAGATGATGAACAAGGACTGCCCCTAGCCGCCCGCGCCGCCGCGGCCGAGCCTCACATTAGAATAAAACGGTTGCCTTACACGCGTGACTATATCACGCTATACCTGTACTTGTCGCAATATAATATATGAAACTTATGAATATTATTATAGGGTGAACACTCGCATTTTAATATAATTACCCCTATCGATAGTTAATAATATAGAATAGTACACACTTATTTTGTTATATGATTATAAGTGTGTAAATTTGGGACGGTGCTCATGGAATTTTACAAAAATATTATTTTATATATTACCGGTCTTCCAATTATCTATACAAAATGGACTGGTTCCAGATGTTTTATTTTTTAACATATGTGTTATGTTTACTTTTGCATTTAACGAATTTAGTACCACTGGTATTACGAGTATACATGTTCATATTGTTCCCATTTCGGTCTCGGTACGCAGTGAGACTCGACTCGGATGTTGGCCATATTTGATGTAGCATGATTTATTTATACCATTCCATGCACCATAGGTCGTACGGGCCCGCGGTTAAAGCGACATGCAATCTTCTAAATCTGATCAATGTTCGGTTATTGTAAAAGGCTAGGCACTAGGAAAACAGTTTTATTAATATTCAATAAGAGGATGTAAGAAAAATTGGAAATGGCGCTAGTTTCGCATAACATGCCGCCTTAAACGCGCTCTTTAATCTACTCTCTCCTTTTGAAGTTGCGATCAACACGCAGTGATTCAGGCTCTGTCAGCAGCAAAAGTAAATACGCTCAGCAGGAATAACATGCTGACAATAATGTTTCGAGTACAACTCGTTTTGAGCATTAGGTATGCGTAGCAGCTTTTGCTGCTGACTGAACAGCCACCGATTCGGACAGGCTGAATCGTGTACTATATTGTTTATGTACAAGTGTACGTACATGTAGCGTGCCACGAACGTGAATTTACTATGGATTGTTTAACGCAAGTTTTGCCCGTAATAGTTCTAGGTCGGGTCATCTCACTGTTACAAGATATTAATTTATTTGTAAATCTTTTAACAGCCGCTCATTCATTTTTTATTATTTAATGTTGACCCTGCCTGATGGGGTCGTAACGTAGGTACGCTAATGATTGAGGTCCACGGATCGGAGGAATAAATACCAAGAAATATTCGGCTAGCAAATTTGAACTAACCATTCCGAAGTATAATTTGACTTAGATAACTTTGGCCCTTGACATTTGAGCAAAATGGTTTGCAGTGATATTGGGACTGACAGTAACAGTAAACCAGAATCCATTTAATACTTCAAATTTTTCTTAACAAATTCAGGAATACTGTAGCTACACAACTGTTAATGCTATCATCATAAAATTGGCATAAACATGTTAATAATTAAACTATTGTATACACACAGAGTGAGTCGATCCAAATGGGTCAAACCGTAATACCAGTTTAGTTTGAGAAAAGAAAAAAGTAATCCTTCGGCCTTTCGGTCAAGTGCACGTCGTCCACAAAGCCCATTTTGTTCATGAATATTTCAGATGATTGATTGTGGGCCGTTTATAAGGAGTTAGGTACCTGCTTTACGCCGTCCCTTTCATCTGTGACTATCTGTACCTACTTTTACTTAGACTTGGCCCGGGATTATGATTTATTCTGTAATACTGGGGAGGAGACAGCTCCCGAACGATGCTAGCGCCTAAGGTGGTCAATAAGTGTTATGTCACTTACAGGCGACAGTAGCCGTTAAAAGATTATACAGAAACCATTCCGTCTTTTTCGCTCATCAAATACCCGTTAAATATTTTTTTTCTGTTGATAATAGTTATTGTTTAGTACAAACTGCAGTATTTGTATTGCCCTTGCGTATATATTTTAAGCACTAGTTTTAACTTCCCACGTTATTCTTGTTGACATATTGATTACGATTAGTTATTAGATTTGACTAATTTGATTTTTTGTGGATGTGTATTGTAACTGGGAATATAGGATAAAAAATTCTGTGATAAGATTCCTAATTATGTTAACATACCGTACCTACTTCAAACCATTCGGTTATATACAAACATATACACGCTGTGATGCACATAAATAAATGTAGTATGGGCGTAATATTGTATGAAGTTTTTTTTTAATTTCTAAGCTTTTTTAATTTCTTAGCAATGATTGAACTGAAGTCAATCAATGCTAAAATAATTATCTCTTCTTTTTTTGTAATATTATATGCGGTGGGTTTTAGTTTTGTGGAATCAAATTAAACGCAACAATACAACACTATTTTATCATAGACTAGCGACCCGCCCCAGCTTCGCACGGGTGCAATGCTGATAAATTATGCATGTATTATACATATAAACCTTCCTCTTGAATCACTCTATCTATTAAATTCCGCATCAAAATCCGTTGCATAGTTTTAAAGATCTAAGCATATATAGGGACAGACAGACAGACAGCAGGGAGCGACTTTGTTTTATACTATGTAGATAACCGATAGTGACATTTGTTGAGAAAATTGTTTAGAATAGACTCTAGGAGTATATTTAACTATAAGTATATCTGTATAAGATAGGCCGTAATATCCGAAACGGCTTATAATGATATTGATGATGATGATGATCTAATTACTAATATATTGTTACTGAAATTTGAAACGGCTGTATTATATTTTTTATTGTTTTTTTTTTAATAGTTTATGCAAAACTAAAACCTACTGACTACTTACACCTAAAGTTTGTCCTCTGAGGTACCAAAGTAGACTGCACAGGAGACTATTCCGAACTGTCGAATGAAGTTTTACACGTTCACTGTCCGTGTCCGAAACGGCTTATAATGATATTGATGATGATGATGATATAATTACTAATATATTGTTCATAGAGTTAAAGTCGAAAACCTACTGAAATTTGAAACGGCTGTATTATAATTTTTTTAAGTGGTTTTAGGGTTCCGTACCCAAAGGGTAAAACGGGACCCTATTACTGAGACTTCGCTGTCCGTCCGTCCGTCTGTCACCAGGCTGTATGTCAAGAACGGTGATAGCTAGACAGTTGAAATTTTCACAGATGATGTATTTCTATTGCCGCTATAACAACAAATACTAAAAATAAAATAAAATAAATATATAAGGGGGCTCCCATACAACAAACGGGATTGGTTGCGTTAACTTTGCACCTCATTTGTATGGAACGCTATACAAACCAGGTGCAAACTTAACTTGTACGGAACCCTCGGTGCGCGAGTCCGACTCGCACTTGACCGATTTTTTTAAATAGTTTTGTGCAAAACTAAAACCTACTGACTACTTACACCTAAAGTTTGTCCTCTGAGGTACCAAAGTAGACTGCACAGGAGATAGTCCTATTTGTTATGAAAAAAAGCTGCACTCTGTGATGGAAGCAAGCCGTTTTTCACAGTGATAATATAGACCAAAATAAACGATTTCACTCGAGGCGAAATTAGTTTCACCCCTTAGGAACAGAGATGGCGCCAATTATTCAAAAAAAGTTTAAAAAATTCTAAATCCTGAACGGATACTCCGATTTTGACGTAAGAGGTGCCATTCAGCAGATAATTACCCAATTTAACAAGAAAAAAATTAAAATCACGTAGAAAATAATTTTGGATACCTAAGAAATAATATTTTCTGAAAAAAATATTTAAAATTTGTGATTTTTGGAATTTTACTCGTAAAAATGTATGTACATGGTACTTTTTTTATTTATTTATATTAATACACAACTAATTTTACATTTACGAAAAAAAACCGCATATCATTAGCTCGTATAATTCCAAAGTTATTGAAGAATACAGACATGGCGCCGCTGGGTCCAAAAATCTTACAAAAAATCTAAAACCTCAACGGATATTCCGATTTTGATAATTAAGGTGGTAATCGACAGATATTTACTTAAATTAGTTTAAAAAAAAAAATCAAATAGGCAAAAAGTAATAATATTTCCAAAAAAAAACATACATTTTGAAAAAATATATTTTTTTTGGGTCTTTTATGTAATTTCATATAAAAAAAATCATGAATATGGCTTTATTTTACTTATGTATATTATAACACTATTAGGTAATTGATCGTTTAATAAAAAACCGCATATCGAGAACTTGTACAGTTCCAACGGTATTGAAGATTTTACTATAGGGTGCCGGTGCGATGTTGCCGCCGCACGTGCAACTTATGTACATGTATATAGAAAAGTATTCTCCCGTTTCGAAGGTACTGATTACCCTGAAAATATAACCACAATTGAAAGTACAAATCATAATCATCCCAAGTAGCACACAACAACTTATATCCCTTGTACAGCTTAAATTAGAGTTTTAACGGGTGAATAGGCTCCTATACAACCAGTTTGCTAATATCACAAGTATATTAGATGCTAAATAGCATTTCTGAATCAATATTTTACTTACTTTACGTTTTATTTTCACTTTAGTCTTTGCAGGCTTTGCATTGTAACGTGCAAGTTAGGCCGTCGCATCATAAAAAAACAACAACGCATTATGCCACAGCCCAATTTGTATCCATAATGTTCAAGGAGTTTCCAAATTGAACTAACCTTCAACTATTGTGGACCCACCTACCTTTGATGCCGTTTCATTCCCAAAAAGAAGGACTTGGGACTCGATATTTCCAAATTAAAACGTGAACCCACATTTGGTTTGGATGAAACGGTATTCATTGGCAGCTGAAATAGATGGAAGGTATCTCACAAGCTTGTTTAGTTTAGTGTTTTTTAGTTTAAACAGATCTTTTCGAATCGCATTAACAGTAATAATATATGCTCTGTTGGAGCATCGTATAGCCTGCATGTGAATCTGGGACCAACAACGTTACGATTAATTGAGAACCAATTAATGACATTAATATAGTGATTGAATCTTACACGATTTTCACACATTATATTAAAATAATAAAACGGGACTTAATTGCGGTAAATAAACATTTTTGAACTCGGTTAAATCCCGTTTTGTTATAATAATGAATGACATTATTTATGTAAACACACCCTAAAAAAAAAGAAACAAAAATGGCCCTAAGTAATCGTTTCACATGAGCCGTTACGTATCGAGAGATAATTTCTATAGATAGCGATGTTACTTGCAAAAGCAGTAGTTATTTCAGGGTATAACATGCAAGTTTTAAAACAGGTCTCTTTTCTTATTGTATTAAAATTAGACGTCTTGTCATACTCTGTGAAAGCCTTGAAGTGCAGTCATCATTTCATTACTTAAAGTAATAACTGTTTTGTAAACTGCTACTAGTAGACCGTTGCACTGACGACTGCAATTTGAATGCTTCGATGCTTTCACAGAGCTGGCGACAAGCCTTTCGCCGACTACTTCAGCTGCCATTGAACAACATGTTCTGCGTGTAGCGTTTTAAGCGAGCCAAATGTGAAATAAACGTCTTAATTTGGATATATCCTGTCCCAAGTCCTTTCTTTTTGGGAATGGAATGGCGTTGGAAGCAGGTTGCAGGTGCGATCCACAATAGAACAGTTAGTATGAGTGCAAATCGAGATAAGGAAAAATGCGTTGTTGCAGCCGATGCAACGGCCTAACATGCACGTTACAATGCACAGTTTAGTGAAAATAGGCAGAATATACTTGTGATATTAGCAAACTGGTTGTATAAGAGCCTATTCACCCGTTAAAACTCTAATTTAAGCTGTACAAGGGATATAAGTGTGTTGTGTGCTACTTGGGATGATTATGATTTGTACTTTCAATTGTGGTTATATTTTCAGGGTAATCAGTACCTTCGAAACGGGAGAATACTTTTCTATATACATGTACATAAGTTGCACGTGCGGCGGCAACATCGCACCGGCACCCTATAGTAAAATCTTCAATACCGTTGGAGCTGTACAAGTTCTCGATATGCGGTTTTTTATTAAACGATCAATTACCTAATAGTGTTATAATACATAAGTAAAATAAAGCCATATTCATAATTTTTTTTATATGATATTATATAATAGCCCCAAAAAAAAATATTTTTTTTCAAAATGTATGTTTTTTTTTGGAAATATTATTACTTTTTGCCTATTTGAATTTTTATTTTATTTTTTAAACTAATTTAAGTAAATATCTGTCGATTACCACCTTAATTATCAAAATCGGAATATCCGTTGAGGTTTTAAATTTTTTGTAAGATTTTTTGACCCAGCGGCGCCATGTCTGTATTCTTCAATAACTTTTGAATTATACGAGCTAATGATATGCGGTTTTTTTTCGTAAATGTAAAATTAGTTGTGTATTAATATAAATAAATAAAAAAAGTACCATGTACATACATTTTTACGAGTAAAATTCCAAAAATCACAAATTTTAAATATTTTTTTCAGAAAATATTATTTCTTAGGTATCCAAAATTATTTTCTACGTGATTTTAATTTTTTTCATGTTAAATTGGGTAATTATCTGCCGATTGGCACCTCTTACGTCAAAATAGGAGTATCCGTTCAGGATTTAGAATTTTTTAAACTTTTTTGAAATAAGTGGCGCCATCTCTGTTCCTAAGGGGTGAAACTAATTTCGCCTCGAGTGAAATCGTTTATTTTGGTCTATATTATCACTGTGCAAAACGGCTTGCTTCCATCACAAAGTGCAGCTTCCAGGCCAAAACCGTCCATAACAAGTAATACTAAGACTACTCCGAACTGTCGAATGAAGTTTTACACGTTCACTGTCCGTGTCCCATATGTGGGGTCACGGCAAGCCCCTATTACAGAGACATAAGGTTCACATGTCAAACAGTGAACGTGTTAAGAGATAAGCCCCCGATTAGCACCACAATAGTCAGATTTCTTACCGACCGGATTTATGTTTCGCCTAAACATTAAGCGTTTTTAGGCTTTCAAAGTAGAATCCTTTTTGTTTTGCGATGTGCGCCTGTAAGTATATCATACTCAAAGTTACAAAGCTGATATCAGTAATAAAGTAAGGTGTTTTCAAATTAGCTACCAACACTTTTAGAGCTAATAATACTTTTATTTTTTGTCACTTTGAAATAGATCCATGGTGGATTTGGTGAACTACGGAAAATTCACTCATCTCTAAACTTGAGATAATTGTGCGTTATTAAGCATATTTTTTTTTCCAGATTATTAATACACCTATGTATTTCTAGTCGTGCAACTCTAGCGAAGATCGCAGCGACTTACAGATTTAACCTATTGAACGCCACAGTCCGCTGTGGCCGACGAGGGAAAATTGCTCCACCGTCGACAAATGCCGTCAAAAGTTCAATCTAAAACTAATTCAAAATACACTATTTAGCACTTCGAAGAATGTGTTAACAACTTCTCCATGGAAAAATTATAAGATTATTAATATTTTATCCTAGAAAACTAAGTGAACTTGGACGAAAACTGTAAAATCGTAAGCAGGCGTTAAGTGTTTTTTTATACTTTAACAATGGAAATCTATTCTGATTTTCAGTTCAAAAAAAAGATGAATGATTACATTACAATTTGTCCGCATCAAATATTTCAATTATTGTTTGGTTATATTTGGTTATGTCAATTAAAGGTCCAGATTTATCAAAAAGTGCTTTTAATTCTCCATACATTTTTACTATGGCGGCCGCGCTGCGATCTAAATACGCATTCCCCGCGCTTTATGGTTCAGTCGCTAACGCTCGGCGCAGTCTTAATTTTTTAGATCAAGATACTTATGTAGCTGGTGAAAATATATTTGGCTGTGATTTTCATAGACATAGATTATAATTATCAAGATTATATTAAATAATACCATCCAGGGAGAGAGGTACATTTCATATTCAGTAGATATACGAAATAATATTTACAATCTCAAAGTTTTCATTTTCTATTTAAATGTTTATTTATACAATGCTCGCGTTTGGGTGTGTTATAATAGGTAGGTAGGTAGGCTGAAAATATAAAAGCATATGGTCCGCGCAGGGACGTACCTATTTACCCTAGGGCGATCCGGGCTATAGCCCGGGGCGCCAAACCGACAGGGGCGGCGTAGGCGCCCCTGGCCGATTGCATTTTGTTTTGGTATTGGCGCCTTTCAACCAACTATTACTTCTCACCTTTTTTTGTCAATCCACGATTTAAAATGAACATGAAAAATAACAAGAACTAGTTAGTCTTGGTCAAAAACATGCTTGTAAGTTTGTCAATATCTTCGGGGCGCGTCTGTAAGTAAGAACATGCTCTATGAACATGCTTCAAATATAGGGCGCGGGGCGGCAAGAGGGGCGGGGGGCAATAGGCCATACATATATCAGCGTTGCCAGATCGGATCTTTTTACACTATATCGGTCAATTTTGTTACTACGTACGGGGGCGCCGAATTAATAAATAATAAATTTCGCTCTCGCTGCGCTCGCGTTTTCATCTGATCGTGTTACTTACGCACCCCCGGGCCATAAATTTCGGGCTCGCTGCGCTCGGGTTAATATCTATTTCTGTTACAATATACATATACTATACTACGTAGTCTACGTACGTTTTTTTCTGGTTGTGTTACTTACATACCCCCGCGCCGCAAAATTTCGGGCTCGCTGCGCTCGCGTTAATATCTATTTCTGTTACAATATGGTATTACTACGTAGTCTACGTACGTTTTTTTCTGATTGTGTTACTACGTACGGCGCGGGGCCGAAAAATTTGGCGCTCGCTACGCTCGCGTTTTTATCTCATTTTGTTACTTACGTACACCCGCGCCGAAAAATTTCGCCCTCGCTGCGCTCGCGTTTTCATCTGATCGTATTACTACGCACCCCCGCGCCGAAAAATTTCGCATTCGCTGCGCTCGCGTTATTATCTATTTCTGATACAATATATACTATACTACGTACGTACGTACGTACCCCCGCGCCGAGCACGTTGCGCTCGTGTTTTCATCTGATTGTGTTTACTACGCACCCCATCGCCGAAAAATTTGGCGCTCGCTGCGCTCGCGCTTTCATCTCATGCTCTATGCTACCACCAACCCTTACACTTGCTATATCTAAATGCTTGACAGACACAACTAACACTATATAAAAAAAAAAGTTAAATATTTCTTTGAATTCTGGGGCGGCGAAACTTATAAGCCCGGGGCGCCAAATTTCAAAATACGTCTCTGGGTCCGCGTCGAGTGCGACAGTGCCATGGTGTCTATATAACTGGATTCCCATCGGCTAGCCCGTTTTAGAAGATGTACGAAAAGACACGTGTTTCAATTTTAAATTTCCTATATTAATCGCTTACAGCTTACAACTTGTGAACTGATGAAATATATACCTAATATGAGGTAAAAAGAGCGGTGTAACTCATTGCGCAGTACTTAGTCATTTATTGTGCGTTAACTATTAACACTTGCAGTTTTAGTAGAACCAGAGGTGGGAAATCGCAAACGCATATCTCGAGAAAACGTCTTATTAAGAGCTCAAGTTGTATCTATTAAAGATAGACGTAATGATTTCCATTAAACATACCACCGGTGCGTGTAACTTGGTTGTTGTTGTTCAGGCAAGTAGAATGTTTCTACTATACATGATGTAAGTACCTATAGTAGATATGTTTAACTCCTAACATTATTTATTTATTATGAAGTGTAACCGCTAATTCTTCCTCTAAAATGAAACACATTTAAGTATATAATTTGATAACGCCAACAGTTTATCTGCTTTACTGAATGGTTGCTGGTGGAAAATATTATTAAGTCCGCTTTTTCTACGGTTAAGGTACTGCCGCTGTTAGTAACTTCCAATTTACAGGAAAACAACCGTTACCAACCGAGTATTAGAGTTACGTTTACAATTACAGATAATATGATGTCCGTTAAAAGTTAGTAGTACCTATTAGTAATTTCTGTAAGCAGGCCTGAAATTTTAAAAGCAAATTATGTCCAACTAGCACAATTAAAAAACTACCTCACAATTACTATCCAATCCATAGTGTACGAGAAGCACCAGCGCTTCTTAGCTATGGCCCGAGTATTAGAGTTGAATTATATTTTACTTCGCCAATGAACGTATACATAGGTACATATATTAAGAGTGTCAGTTCTCTTCTCAGTTCGTCTGAGTACCTATACTCAACGATAGCGCTAAAAATAGTCGTTTCATTTCGCATAACCATGACCTATTATTATCACACAAATTGTCTACGTACATCTGAATGTGCTACAGTTGAAAACAGACAATATTATTGTTTTACTTATTGGTAGTATATCGAGGGTTGAGTGGTCAAACCTAATAACTCGTAATAAGTAATTACTAATTGGTTTCTAAAATAATAACTCTTTATTAAGATTGAAAAGATAAATTTTTCGACATTCGCCAATTCGCGATATTTATTATTCTAAATTAGTCGAGGGATAAATTTGAAGTGGGTTGTAAATCGTTGAAATACATATATTTTTATTTCCTTAAAATAATTGAACAATGTCACTTAATTTAGCAAGTAGTTGTAATTTATACAAATGTAGTCATTTAATTTACCTTTTGTTTGTATTAATTGATAATTTATTCATGTTAAAACCTGGGTCATTGTCAGATTAAGGTGCGCGTCTTTCCGGTGGACATTTGTGAAATTAAGGATTCCAGAGCCTAATTTTCTGATTCAATGCCTGTGAGAATAAAGAACGTTCCCTGTTCTATAATCCAATGTAATAGCAACATAACCTAGATTCATACAAGCTCTTAACTTTTGCCCACCGAAGGGACAAATTTTGTTTTTTGAACTGACAATGACCCACCTAATGTGTAAGTTAGGTAGATGGTAGGTACTTACTAATTAAATACAATAAAATAATATTTGTTGTAGAAGTACCTGTTTTTATTGAATTATTAGAAGGATAAATAATAAGAAAAATAATCAAGTTATTCGATATTTATTGATTGATATTGAAGTTGAATACAAATGAAAAAATCAATTAATTATACTGCTGCTTCGGTGTGGTACGGTTCATTTATTACAGATTGATTATGATTATTCAATACATATATAATGAAATGGATGGCCGATATGTCTTACTAAATAAATCAACATATTTCTTATATAGTGAAACTATTAGTTTCACAACCTCTGCCTATACCGAGTTCCTACCTGCATATACTCGTAACTCCCATCTGGGTATGATTTCAAACTACGAAATCTAAAAATACGAATTGCGACCTTAGTTTAAAAAGACAGACAGATCTTCTCATTCATATATGTATTGATAATTTTAAGCAATTTAAGCATAGATATCGATTTCTGAAATCTGTATCTGAAATACATTAAAACTTATCTGCACGTGGTTGGCGGTTTTTTTTTCATTTCATAATCAAAATCAATATGACCTATGTAACTAAAACTTATCAACCAATTGTAGAATGTATTGCTGCTCCTGGCGCAGGCCCTCCACGTCCGAGTCCTCGGCGGGGTTGTTGTCGCCCAGGTTTCCCGCGTACTCTGTAAGATAAAGCGATGCGTTACTAAATACAATGGCGCATACGTTCTATAACCACGCATCGCAACTGAGTGGACATGGAGAGGATTTGTTACGTCTATATATGTTTAGGGTCAAATAATCCAATTTTCAGTTTGCACATTACCGCATATGCTGGTACATGTCATTCACATGTAAATCTTACCTGATTGGTGTTTATTTTTAACCATATTCCCTAGTGGTAGAAGGATTTTAGTTTTTGCAAATGGAACAATAATTAAAATGTTGAAACAGTACCTCTCATGACGTGTCGGATAATCTTTAAAGACCCGCCTCGCAGCGACAGCACTCGTTGCACTCGCTGTTTGATCGTCGGCGGCCCCGCCGTGCACACCTGGGGAACACAAACACTGACTGGGGCACTCACACACACACAATAACCGTGACACAACATCTACCAAAGACTAAGATAACTGACACGGTAATGCTTGAAGCAATGTTCCCTAGAAAAGTAAAATATATTATGGAATGATAAAAAGATTACCTCCAATATTATTCTGTCAACCACTTGCAAAGTGTAGAGACCGCCAGTGAGCCTTTTGAAGTACTGTTCATCGTCTGTTAACTCCTCGCCAGATTGCTGTTAAAATTAAATGCTGTATGAATTCTTCAGCCAAGGTGCTGGCAGTATTCTATTGAATAAATAACTAAAACTAGTAGGTAAGCTATTATCTCTTTTTAGCACATACCGCTGAAAGAAATGCATTTGCAGTCCATGATTCTGCCAATAAATTATCCTTTGCATTACTACTAACGATGTTCTTACCTCAATTTCTTTTTCGACGCGGTCCACCTTATCCATGTATTTAAAGTGCAATTCCAGCAGCCTGTCTACTTTTTCGTAGTCGTTTTCAGTAAATTTAGCAAGGAGTCTCTGTCTCTGGCTGCCTTGGCAATTGCGTAGCATGGAGGATATTATAGAAACAACGTGCTCTGTAACGAGTAAAATGACATGAGAAGCTACACAATAAAGCTATAACCAAATGTAGGAATATTATTGTATTGATTGTAATGGTGTAGAATTTGGAATCTGATTCTATTTTCCGTTAATATTATCTGCGAACAATGGCATTAATTCTATTCTTCGTTAAACCTCGAGAGTTGTCTCGTAAAATAAAACACATAATGAGTGCAGACACCTTATACTTGAAAATGCGTCGTTAAGTCGAAGGAAATAGAGTTCACTGCATATAGGTTAAAGACATTTTGTATATAAAACAGCAGTGAAGTGCGTGTGGAAGAAAAGAGAGTGGTATTGTTCGCAGGTAACAAAGTTAAGAAGATTTGTGCTCATAAGGAATTTTTACTATACCTTCGTGTTGCTCTATTGTCAGTAGTCTCTTCTTTTTAGGTGTTTTCATGAACAAGGGAAACACTGTACGTAGTCCCAAAATGTCCACAAATTTGTTACAATTATCTCGACCATCCGGCCCTATCAACGCATGACTTAGTACTTTCAGTGAGCCGTTTCTGGACATTTTCTTTTCCCTGCAAAAATAAAATCAAAAATGTCACGTTCTATCCAGTTTACACTATTAAGCTGCTTACAGGCATTCAGAGCCGCATAATTGCTAATTCGTGTCGTGATATCACTGATGTCTGTATGCGGGTTTAAATTGGGCATGTACCTGTTTTGGCCATAGAAACGGTGCGCATACCTTAGCATGAGGTTCATGAGCTGCAGGCCCTCGCCGCGCAGGAAGCGGTCGCGGTTGGTCGACTCCATGAGGGCGCAACACAGCGCGTCGAACATATTCTCCATCGCCTCCTGCTCCTCCGAGCCGTTCGGGTCATGCCGTTTGTAAAACTAGCCAATCAGAATTCATTACATTTACGAGGTTATCCATAACCCGCATCTCTGCAGACTATACATACAATTATTTGGTAGGCACTTTAAAAAAGAATTTAAATAAACTCAAAAAGTAAAACAGTCAGCCTTGAGGAAAAATTATGTATATAAAAGTATACTTACCGCCAATTGCTGTAGGAGTACGTCAATTCCGTCAAGTTCACCCAATAATTTACGGTTAGCGGGCACTGTATGCAGTAAAATTGATAGAATCTCAGTTGCATATAACTTATTTGCATCAAATGGTGCCTTCATCTGAAAATATTTTCAATATTTTTATACCTTCATGACTTCATGGCATACCAGCCATTTATTTTAACACATAGAACTAGAACTACTTACTTTTAATCTTTTCAGTAACCATTGCAAAAACCCTAGTTTTCCAATATCTTCACATATAGCTGGCCGGAATTCTGCCATGTTTTCTATAATAGCTAGAAAAAAGTTAGAAATTAAAATATAGTTGTTATAATTGGTATACAATTAGAATTAGTGTACTCGAGTTCTAGGAGTTCTTTTTTATTATGAATCGGAACTCTAATAACAAGACTCGCCTCAGTATACGTATGTATGTATAAGACTCCATTTATTGCAGAATTTCTGACCAAGCAAGTCTCGAACTAAGCGAGACTCGGATAGGAAACGAGTCTCTTTTCTGCGTTCGAGTACGGTATAAGGAGTCGTACTCGAGCGGTATTAGTTTCTGTTTTTTTGTATTGCTCATGAAATCAGCTGAATTATAAATCACTAATTATTTCTGCTAACGTATTTCTAGACATCATAAAGAAGCCTTTTATTTAAATTTTCATAGCTTTCTCATATCTAATTTCACAAATTATTGCAAACCTAGCCATGAGTATAATTTTGAGACTAGCAGTGGCAGTGACTGACTCAAGTCTTTTAAAAGATTAGCTATAGAGAAGGCCTGAGGCAGATGACTCACACTCGACTCAACTATGGCTGGACTTCAAGTTTTCAAGTTCTCCGAGGCCTCTTTTAACTGAGTTGGGTCTGCAAAATTAGGACTCCAGAACTCAAGTGTTTTACTACTCTAATTAGAATATATCAAATATAATGAGCATTACCAAGTGTGTTGTGGACCGCATCCCTCTCATCAGGCACTTGTTCATCCAGCCGTGACAGGTTATGCAGCAACAGGGCCGGAGCCTCAGCTTCCACTAATGCATTGATCAATTCTTCTGCACCTTCTTCACTTTCATGAAGGATATCTACATCTGACAGTTCCTAGAAATAAATAAATAAAGAAAAGATAATCTCATAGGACACTACAACAACTAAAAGCTAGACGAAATTATTAATTTTATAATTTATACTTAAAGTGACATTATTACACTATATCAGATACAGATTTTTGGATGGAGAACAGAAAATCAAACTAAATCTAAAGCGTCCATTAAAGATAATAATAAAAGTAAACAAGTAAAACTAAGAGCATACTTATATAGGTATAACCTGACTATAAATAAAACACAGGCTCCAGTTCAGTGCCGAGCGGTAGGGTGAGGCTGACCGCATTACCGCAGGCTATTTAAAAAATAATTTAAGATCAACTTATTGACTTCTTACCTGCAAGAGATGAACCACTTTCGTTGAGATATCCGTATTATCATGTGAAAGTAATTCCAACAAAGAATTTATACATTTTAGTTCTACCAGTAAAGGATACTGATCTGGCACTGTCGCCACTGCACTCAAATCCTGTAAAAGAAAGAACAGGTTGCCTGCTACACTTTTAGTTTAAATTAAATAATATTACAAATGCTCAGGAAGGGTTTCCTTTTCGAACTACTTAAATACACATGAAGATTTTTTTGATTATCATCAGACCTCGGAATATATGGGGCAAAATTTAAAGCCTAATTATCAATACTTTTCTCCATATACTGGGAATCGCCCCCATCATGTTTTGAGTGTGTATTTTTATGTACGTACTATTATGGAAAAGTTCACACAGAGCATATTTTAAGCAGTTGCTAGGTTATGAATATCATTGTACTAAGAAACAGTTATTATTATCTCATTATCAAACCTCTTTAGATAATTAGATAGAAATAGCTTACTACTACCTACCTAGATACTTATTATGAAACAGGAGGGTTACTCCGATGTTCAAATTTCAGATTTATCATGCCATACCGCTTATTGAAATATCGTTTGATATGAGATTGATGGGATGGCACAGTAAAAACTGCGAATTTCAATCTTCAGAATAGCCCTTCAGTACCAATTGGCTATTATCAATGTCATTGGAATGTGGAAAAAGATAATAATGAGTGAAGGTTCAAAAATCTTTCTAAACTAAATAAAAAACGGAATACATAGCTATTTTGTTTTTTTTTATTTATATAATAATTTACATAAAACTTAATTTTTACACACACACCTTGGAGCTAGCACTAGTATGTTGGAAAAGCATTGATAATTGAGTTTATTGATGTAGGTGATCCCTAAGCTGCTTTTTGAGACTGTATACAAAGAAGGTATCTTCTAACTTGTATCCTGATTTATATTTAGAAGAAAGATTGAGTAAAATAATACCATAAAAAGGAATGCAACAAAAATACTCTGAATTTAATCAGCATGTACTATTTTCTGTACCTGCAATGCTTCGTGCAAGTCTATTTCACTTTCCATGAACTTCTCAGGCTGGTCTGGAAACTTGATCCTCATTTCTCTGTTCCTCAGTGCCTTCTTTTCAAAAAGCAGTACTAGTTTCTTCACTCCATTTTCATCAAGTACTTCACCCTATTGACAGTAAAGATTACTGATAGAATTTATCTATGCCCCAGGGTTTTAGGAGGTTGAATGTTTGCCAAAGAGTAGATGTTTACTTGAATAACAGAGCATACTAATGAGAGCAGATTTTTGAAGTAGATTATTTAGTGTTCCTTAGGTGCATTCAGTCATACTCCAGGGATGATCATATATGATCATTGTAAAACTGTTACATATGCTGGCCTAAGGATAAATCTTATCATTTTCATTTAGGTAGCATTTGAAAGTTACTAACAGAATAGCATAATAATGATCTGTACTACCCTTATTCTCTAGATGATAGAGTCCATGTGCATATAATTTTGAGCACATGGCATGCATAGCAACTTCTGCTGCTGATTGTATGACACCTAAAACTGAAGAGCAGATGTGCCCACACCCACTTTCTCACATGAGGATATTAATTTTATCTATTTGACTATCTCTTTTTGTAACATCAACAAAAAAATAAGCGTTATATATTTAACATAAGTCCATGATCCATGTATTTTGAATCAAGTATTGTCTGTTGAAATGGTTCTTAGATATGTTTGGTATAATCTTCAATAATCTTGAGATATCGGACTTTTATTAGAACTAGAAACATCTAAAGAAAAATATTTCATTTAATAGGTACCTGTGTTTCTTCAGTTTCAACAAATCGAAGAATATCTTCTCGCTCTTTGTCTGAGATTGAAGGTTCCTTGGGTAGGGACGTACTGGTCGGCACGGAAAGCTGTGGGTCTCCTTTCGACTTCTTAACACGACGCGCTCTTGACGCATTCGAACTTTCATCATCAGAGTAGTCACTGTCATCTTCGTTTGGCCTTTTAGGCGTCGGTGTCGGCTAAACATAATTAAGACCATAAAATTGTGGCTCTTTGACTTAGCGGCCGTGTGATCGTATGTAAATATAATAAAATATTATTACAAACAACCTAAAAAAAGTACTCACTTTGAACGAAAGCAATTCTCCGACATCCATTTTGAGGGTTTCACCCTCGTAACAGTAGTAACGACTAATATAAATATGCGTATGTAATTACAATATTACTACAATATATAAAATAATAATACAGTTGACGACGCTGTAAATAAATCGATGATGTTTTCATACAAAGGCAATGCTTATAGAGTAGGGGTTTTGTACGGCCACGTTTTGTACAACCACGTTTTTCGCGTCCACTTTTTGGATTCGGAAAACGTGGCTGTACAAAACGTGGCCGAGCAAAAATGGCTTCGAAAAACGTGCCTGTACCGCGGTTGTCCGGGCCTGTTTTTCACGGCCAAGTTTTGCTCGGCCATGTTTTGTACAGCCACGTTTTCCGAGTCCATGACGCTCAGCCCGTCTTTGTTCGGCCACGTTTTGTACGGCCACGTATTCCGAGTCCCAAAAATACAAGTAGGTATGCATTCTAACCTTCTGTACAGGTACTAGTTCAGTTCTAGCGCTTCGCCGACCGCTGCCGTGGTACGCTCGCTTCGCTCGCTCGGCTCGCGCGCTGTTGTGGTCGCAATTCTAACCTAACCTAACCTAGCAGTTTGGTTCGCGGCCAGCCGTGTTTTGTACGGCCGTGTTTTCCGAGTCCACATGGACTCGGAAAACATGGCCGTACAAAACAGGGCCGGACAATACGACCCTGAACAAAACTGGCTTCGAAAAACTTCCCCGAACAAACATTGCTCGGCCACGTTTTGCCCAGCCGTGTTTTGTACAGCCGTGTTTTCCGAGTCCATATGGACGCGGAAAACGTGGCTGTACAAAACGTAGCTGGACAATACATGGCTGTACAAAACGGGTTCCCTGCATATAGATATACTACACTCTACCAATACCAAATGTCCATATCCATGTTTTTTTTTAATATTTCATGACCAGCTTAATATCTGGTTTCAACTAAAAACGTGATAGAGAAACTACTAAATCTACCCAAAGCCTGAATAAATTATAATCGGATAGTGGCACTAGATTTGAGGGGCAATTTTTCACTGGCAGTCATCACACAGCATCCATGAAATCATAGGTCAAGGTCAATGGTGGGTGTCAAGAATCTTATATTATAATTAATGATCTGCAGCATGTGGTAAAGTGAAATTACTTCATAACTACTAGTTCTACTAAAAGGGTAGAAAGCCATAAAATGTGGTCACACTAACACTTCTGTCAGTCAGTTTACTTTTTAAATTCATAGACAAAAGCATAATGATGTTTTTTATTCCTTAAGTGTTTTTTTGTTGCGTTTACAACATACGATTCGGTTGACAAGCTTAAGGCTACAAGTTTGAAATCTTGTGATTTACATTCTTTGTTTTAAAGTTAAATAATAGTAGGACTATCACTTAAATACAAAAGTATAAAACAAGCAATAATAATAGCTACGCTCGCGGTGGAAAGAAGACGGCCCAGCTACACCACCGCCGCTCGAGCGGGGCTCGCGGCGGAGAAGCAGACGACCCATGCCGTGCCACCGCTAAACTTCGCTCGCGGTGGGAAGAAGAAGATGGCCTCCCCGCCGCTCGAGTGGGGCTCGCGGCGGAGAAGCAGATGACTGAAGCCATCCTCAAAATGATGGTCGAATCCGATTCCGCAGTCAAGGGCCCACAATGCCTCCCAGCCTCCGGCGAAGCCAAGACGGCTAGCCGGGGCTTGAGAATGCGATAAGCCTCTTATTTTATTTACGTCACCCCAGGCCGTAATCTTAGTCAAGGCAAGACGTAAAAGACAAACCACGGGCGGTAGGTCGAAGAGCCCCTGATCGCTTATTAATGGCACTCACCTTCGTTTCGGGACACAAACAGCTGCGATCGAGGACTTTTATGAATTCACCGCCCTAGGTTAAAAGTTATGCAAATCTTACTTTTACTAGGCCAAGATATTATTATTAAATAATGGTAAATAAATATTATAAATATTTTCTTAGTACACAGTGGTATAATTAATAATAATGTATAAAAACAAATACGTTTTTTTTTTATTTTTCAACCCCCATAACTTCGCCTTTTTGAAACATTTTCAAAAACTGAATTGAAAATTAAGGCAATGTCAAGAGTCTAAATTTATATAAATAATCAATTAATCATAATGTTTACGCTTTATAATTTAACCTTTTGAGCGCCACAGTCGGCTGTGGCCGTCAACAAAAAATCGTGCCCCTGACGCCACGTCGGCCACAGCCGTCCAAATTTCAATGATCAAAAACTTTGTAATTCTAACCGCTACAAGTATTTTTCAATCCCTGTTGATTTTGGGGCACATCTTTTTTTTTTTACTCTGGCGTCAGTGGCACGGTAAATTGCTAGACCGCTTGGCGGTCAATAGGTTAAGAAGTCTTTTACACTATAAAAGCACTGATCTTGAAGTCAACCTTGTCTTGAATGTTTTACCATCCAACATTCTAAGCTCATTTGGAATAATGCACATATTTAGAGCGTTTTTTTTATATATATCGGATTCACATGGTGGATGATATAACATATTTTTATATTGCGCTCGCAGTTTCCTAGCAAACATTTCATCGTATTTTTTTAAATACTCAGGATGGCTCTTTGTGAACAGACACGCTTTCAGTATGTACATGGAAGCTAACGGGAGTATTTGAAATTTTTGGAAGAGCGATCTACAGCTCTCATCATAACGAGCACTACCTATTGCACGTATGCATTTTTTTTTTGGATTAAGAAAACTTCCTGAACGTCAACTGAACCCCACCACAGCAATAGACCATAGTTAAGAGAAGATGCTACATAACCGTGAGAACTTCCGATCCGATCCTAATTATCGGATGAAATCGGATAGTGTGTAGTGTAATTGTTAGGATCCATTAAACCCGTTCTAGCCTTCCGATCCTACCCGATCCGATCCGACTTATCGGATAATGTGTAAGTAATTGTTAGGAAATCGGATAATGTGTAGTGTAATTGTTAGGATGTAATACACTACACATTATCCGATAAATCGGATCGGATCGGGTAGGATCGAAAGGTCTGGAACGGGTTTTACACTAGACATTATCCGATTTCATCCGATAAATCGAATCGGATCGGAAGGTCTGGAACGGGTTTATCCGATTTCATTCGATAATTAGGATCGGATCGGATAGGATCGGAAGGTCTGGAACGAGTTTAAGAAACGGGGACGACACTCCAGTATTGCCACTTTTTTATTTCTACTCTTTTTGGTCGGACTGTAGTGCCGTCTCCGTTTTCTTATATTGATTAGGTATATGCCGCCGAATATCCTAATCATAAAAAAAACTAACTAACTGAGCGCAACGACCCAAAGTGGATCTTGGCCTCCGACACAAATTTATTAAATTCCTAATCATACCATAGACAAAATCTGGTGTGGCATGGGTGTGGCCCTAACGCATTAAAGTGGAGGGAAATTAAAAAGAATCATTATAGTACAAAAGAAATGCAACATATTAATGTTGTGATTGTGAGTAAGCTATTTTAACAAAAATAAAAATAACCGTTATTCACAGCTACAAATACACTTGTTAAAATATCATGAAGGTAGTAAGTTTGTACATGGATGAAACATGTTAAAATATTTGTTGTGTAAGCGATTTCTGTTAACCAACTTTTAACGATTGAATTGAGTTATCCTCCTGTAGGTATTTTTACAGTATAAATAATAAATAAGTAACGACAGTAGCAAGCAAATTATACTGGATGAATTAAATACATAGGCACTTGTGAATGAGAAATACAATGAATATACCAAGAATTTTAGAAAGACTTGAAGCAACCGACAACGTTAAATTGCAAGTTAATATGCTAACAGGTTTAACCGCAGTATTACCATTCAAGGTCAGTTTAACAGCCTAGATTTGCAAGTACCTAATACAAAAAAGATAAATAAGTTGAATTATGTTAGCAACTATATAATTAGTTATGAACAAATGATTAGAGATACGTATTAATTGTAGGCAATATAATACATATCTATTGATATATTTCGTAATAATAACATTTTACCTATTAGCTCTGCTATCGTGACATTATAACTTTATTATTATTATTAAGCCGAGAATGGCAGCTCGAGGCTTTTGCCAATGTCAGTTATGCAGAGGCGCGTCATTATAACTTTCTGCAGGCGCTTCGCAATGACATTATTATGTCAAACATTATCTACATGGCAGCGCACAATGTCCTAAGCCAAGGCATGGGCGACAACAGCGAGCGCGTGCTGGGGTTCCTGACGGCGCTGCTGCGCGCTGGCGCGGGGCTGAAGGGACCTAGTTCCGAGGCGCGTGCGTCGGCCGCCCGCAACATGCTCCGGCGCAGCGGCTGCTTGCAAGACATGGCCAACATGTTCCTTGGTACTATGATGATGGTAAGCTAAACTTGTATTGTGCCACCGGTGCCGCGTGGTGGTTCTAAAATCCATAACAGTATTTTTCGTTTCAGTGACCTCTAAAAATCCACTTTCATTGTTTTGTGGTAAATATCCAGACATTTTTTTTTTCAATTATGTACAGTTTGACAAAAGAGAGTAGAAATTAAAAAGTGGCAATACTGTAGTGTCGTCCCTTTCTAATCATTCTAATCAATCTCAGAAAACGGGGACGGCACTACAGTGTTATTGCCACTTTATAATTTTCTACTCTTTTTTGTCAGACTGTAATTGACCGAGCGAGCGAAGCGCCACCGTTTCAGCTTGGCCGAAAATTCTTCGTTTGCCCGGCTGGTCGAATCAGTTTTTTGAAGTTTTTCAATATAGTTGAGATATGGAGGTTGAAAACGTAAAAAAACACATTTCAACCATTTCGAATCAACCATCGGGTCAATTTATACTGAAACATATAACATGTTTTTAACTGGTTGTAGTATGAAGAAAATTGGAAAACCCTCTGCGAGTGCCTGATTGAGTCGTGTAAAGATTGCGAAGAAAATCAAAGTTACTGTTCTACTTTGATTCCTACAGTTAGTATCACTTTCTCATGAAGCATTTTTGTTTTCGAAAGGAGTTTCTTTCCTTATTATGCAGTGTAGTCATGAACCGAAAGCCAGTGGCGTTAACGAAGCAAAAAGCAAAGCCGAGACAAATCTAATGCAGCTATTATGAGTATATTCACATAACGATATTATTGACCCTGATATTATTATTAACCCTAATTGCGAGAATCCATTTATAATTTCCAAGCTGTAGGTACCTACTCCGTACGTTCACAGAGTAGGTACTCAAGTAGAACAGTCTATATGACCTATAGAAACGGACCACTACACACAACTTAAAGATGTCTAATACAGTTTCCAGTAGTTATTCTTTTTATTAATAAAGTACCTAGGTTCTAAAATTATATGTGAGTTCTCGCACATAGCTACGAGGGCGAATCAAAAAGTTCTTAGAACAGCATGGTGGTAAAACCTTTTTAAATTTAGTTTATTTTTATTTTATTTTAGCTATCCTTACGACATAATATGACGACAATTTTTTTTTGATTACGTATACCAATAACACATAATTAATTATTTTGTGAAGCAAATCGCTCAAAATCTGTCATAATGGACAAAAATGAGTTACGTGCCGTGATTAAGTATTTGTGTTTGAAAAAAATGTCCACTAAGGAAATTCATTTGGATATTCAGCAGACTATAGGTACTAATGCTGTACCATATTCCACGGTTGCTTGCTGGGTTGCCGAATTTAATAGAGGTAGGCCCAAGTGTGAATATGACCTTCGCTCCGGCCGGCCTTCCACCTCTGTTACTGAGGACAACGTGGCGAGAATCAAAAAATTGGTATTAGAAGATAGAAGAATTAGCATCAAACAGTTAGCAGAGATCCTACACATTCCTTTTGACAGCGTGCAATCAATATTGACGGACGTTTTGGGGTTTAAAAAAGTTTCGCTAAGATGGGTTCCGCGAATGTTAACTGAGGTAAACAAAGAACAGCGTGCGGAGGTTTCGAAGCGGAATCTCGAAATCATCGAACGTGACCCGGATGCGTTTTATCGCCGATTTGTAACCCAGGACGAAACATGGCTCCACCATTTTGATCCCGAAGCAAAAAAACAAAGCATGTCCTGGAAACGACCATCTTCTTCAGCTGATAAAAAATTTCGAGATTTTCCGACGGCGGGCAAAATTAGGGAATCTATATTCTAGGATGCGGAAGGAATCCTGTTTATTGACTACCTGCCGAAAGGAAAAACTATGACAGGTCCCTATTATAAAGAATTAATCCCGAAAGTGCGGCAAGTGATCATAGAAAATCGCCGGGGAAAATGGTCTACAGGCGCACTGTTTCACCACGACAACGGCCCAGCTCATCGCTCACAATTGGCAATCACTGCGATCCGCCAAGCTGGCTTCAAGCTGTTCGACCACCCACCATATTCTCCGGACTATGACTAGGAAATCATTTTCACATATTCCCGAAATTAAAAGCACATCCGCGGAATAAAATTCCGAGATGATAATGCCATAGTGGGTGCTGTAGAGGAGTTTTTCGAGTCCCAAGGAAAATCTTATTTTATGATGGAATAAAAAAAAAATTAAAACAGTACTTAAAGTGTATAGAATAACAAGGAGACAATGTAGAAAAATAAAAGATAGAAAAACAATTTTCTTTTGTTTTTCACCCTTATTCTAAGAACTTTTTGATTTACCCTCGTATTAGCTAGCATTGCTGGCTAAGGTCTACTTACGTCGTTCGGGGTAACAGCACGCGGCGGGTAACAGTAGGTACGCGGTGGCCCGATTTCCGACAAGGGTGGGGGGCTGAGATTTATGTTTGTAAAACTGAGTGGCCCTAGTGTCTTCGTTTAGGAGCCACGTGCCGCGCCGACGCAATTTTAGCACTGGTCGCGACACATCGCCAAATACTTGTAGCACGCTTATTTCGTTTAATGTTTGTGCCACAGAAAAGTATGCTGTAGTTAAATGGATAACTCTGTGCCAGTAAGTTTACTATATTTATAGTAGTTTTTATATAAGTGTATCATATTCATAAAAAGTATTGAAAGTGTGTGTTTTGACTGATCATTTGATATATTCGCCGATTGGGGTAAGAGTAAGAGTACGTACGCACGCGTACGTTGCGTACTTATACCTTAAATGAAATAAAAGTGTCAAATAATTGTTTAATCTTACAGCATACTGCAAAATGCCGAGAAATTACATAAGAAAGGCCCCACAGCGGACCCTTATCTCAGAAGACCAAATAATGAAGGCGAAAAAACTCATGCAAAAAGGGAAAAGTCAAGTCAGTCAGTCATTCATCTTATATTTAGATATAATACATAGAGTTCTTAAATTTTGTTAATGTTAATGTTGTTACTATAATGTTATTAGATTTAATAAATGTTGAATAATGCCGACCTTAATTTTATTCTCTTAGAAATCTGAATGCGTACGTTTACCCTGCGTGCGTAACTTTACCCTAAGACTTGCGTAATTTAACCCACACGACGGGTCACGAGTACGCATTGGAATTTTGAAAAGTTTTAAGTTAAGCCTATGTAGGGCTAAAACTAATTAACCTTCATAAAGTTTATAATACTTATTCTACTGTTTTAATATCATAACATGCCAATTATCTAATTCTTTATAGGTCTTGGTGGGCATCAAACAAAAAGTGCGTGCTCTGGACCCGAATGACCATAAAGGTCTTCGCACATTATAAGTATAACAACTCAACGGCGACTCAATTCTATGCCAAATATTGAAATTTAAGCCCTATGTCATATTAACTAGGTTTAATTTCGACGATGCACCGACACGTCGTCCACTACTAATATCATTTTTTGAAATTAAACCTAGTAAATATGACATAGGGCTTAAATTTCAATATTTGGCATAGAATCGAGTCGCCGTTGAGTTGTTATAATGTGCGAAGACCTTAACATGGTGATGTTGTGTGGTTACCAACTAGGCCATCGTCGCATATTGTACTTTCAACACCTTCCCTAGACCACTAGACGAACATTTAAATCAGGTTTTTGTATTTGTAGTGCATACAAAGATGCGACGTTAGAAATGCGGAGGTATTGAAGATGCTTCACACTTTATTGTTGAACCATATACGCAACGTCGATTTGTTTGTTGAATGTAACGGTCTCTCTATTTTCACGAGGTACGCATATGGGAAGGAATAATTGAACAAAATAATATAACAAAATTTAATTATTGTTAGATTATTAAGTTTGAAGAATAATTATACGTTTTTTTTTATTTACAGGGAGACAATTCGAGATTCCTCGAAAATGGAGCTTTTATCCGTTGTTGTTCAAAATTCTCTCGCAGCTGGTTTATTAATGCGCAACAAAGATTTGATGAAATGTCTTTTTACGATTGGCGAAAACGGACAGGAGTCTTTGAAGGTATTGTCTACCTGATATCGTTTTAACTGTTTTAAGTAATTTCTATAAATGAGAAGTAATAATACATATAGATAACAATTATTACTGAGTTGATTGACATTTCAGATGGTTGAATGGGCGTCGGTAATTTTGTTTTATATCGCTTCACACATTGAAGGTATGTAATTCAATAAAAATTGTTATAACTATAAGTACAGTCGGTCCTCGGTCCGGAACTCCGGCACAAGTGAAAAACGACTTTCATTTTGCCGGTAGTTCGTAACTTGTGCCGATTTGATCTTAGTGTTTCGGATGGACTATAAGTACCTATTATGATTTTATGATTATATGGAGTTAGACTTATGAAACTTCGTTTATTTGGTACGGTAGAAAGCTAGTTATTATAAGGATTAAATTTTTCAGGAAATGTCAAAACTGAAGTTCCTGGAGAAAAGCAGTCACAGAAAATAAACGCAAAGAATGCTTTGGAGAACACTGAACCATCTTTAAATGACTTGTCGGTGTCATTTCTATGTAAACCAAATTGGGATATGGCCAAAACTACAAATATGTCCAAAAATACGAATACCGGGAACGAAATATTCCAGCGCCCTTTGCAAAATTCTATAAGCGCTATACAAAGATCAAATTGTGTTGGTGGAACCGAGGACCGAAGTAGCCTTCGGTCCAGTGTATTTGATAACTCAGCAGAAAATAATTTTATGCCCAATTTTGTATCAACGCCAAAAAGACAGCTACTGAACGAGAGAAAAGTGACTGAGTTCAATAAAGTACAAACAAATATTGCAGCTCTAAAAGGTGCCAGTGCCTTTAGACAGGACTCGCGCTGGAATAATAGTAGTGCTACAGTTAAAAAGCAAAAGCTATCGATGAGTGCTCGTTTATTTAATATTGTTAATAATTCTTGTGTATCAATGTACCAAATGTTCGGAAATATGCTGTTCCAAAATGCAGCACATACTAATCCTCAAATAGACCTTTTAAAATCAAATTCGAATTTTAACGAAGAAAAGCTTAGCTGTGGATTTACTGATTACCTAAAACCACAAGTCTCCCATAATGCCCTAAAAAAATTGGATACGGCAAGCTGCCAAGTGAAACGAAAACTAGGTATTAAACAAAAATACCGTAAGAACATAATGAGAAAACTTAAAACTGGAATCCATTTTTATGGATGTAATTTCAAGGTGAGAGACTAGGTACCCGAATTTACAATGTTACCTATATGCTGTTAATAAAAATGCTAAAGAAAGCAATTATAAATAAAAACTCTTTTAAACTAGGTACTTATGAAAATTTATTTTTAGGACTGCAAATCATATTTCAGTTATTGCGAATTGCGAAAGTAAGTAGTGAGCTCGTCTATACACGTGGTACAGATATTAAATACACTGTACACTAGACGATGCCCGCATTTTTTTACCGCGGTCGCCCTCTTTAGATGTCTCCAGCTATCCATGTAGTACTACTCGGCGTGGTGAGCGGACAAATATTTTTTTGATAGCGCTATACGGCTAGATCCCACGCGGCACGCCCGAACAAATCCTGCATCGCGCTGATTGATCCTAGAATAATGATCCCTCCCCTATTTTATAATTATAATACATAGCATCTACAGATAATGTATTGTCATATACCTATCGTATTTATATTTCTATGTCAACTTTGAAGTTAGCAACGAAAGCTTGCTAATACGAATTTTCCGACATAATGCGATGGTAAAACATTATACTTTATATCTGAACTTATGAGTTAAATAATTTGTTTATATTTATTCCAGAAAATATCACGTTCCATGTGGCCTCAAGAAAGGCAAATGACACCCCAAGTACTGTACAGCATTTATAGAAAATGTATTGTCAAATAAATTTCTTTTAATAAATTCATGATTTATAGTGTGACGTTTCCTCTTGTATTTTATTTGAAGATAAACTTACTGATTGTTTCCGTAGTTTTAATGTTTATTTACAGAGTTCGTACAGTGTACCAAGATATCCATACTAATATTATAAATGCGAAAGTGTGTCCGTCTGTCTGTCTGTTACCTCATCACACTTAAGCCGCTGAATCGATTTTGATCAAATTTGGCATGGAGATAGTTTACGATCCGAGGAAGGACATAGGATAGTTTTCATCCTGGAAATTATCCCTAAAAAGATTGAAAAGTGAGTAAGTAATTCATGATGACATTGATGACCCTGTAGGAAATGTAATGATTAGACCAAAAGCACAATTGCTCTTACATTTGCTTAGGCGCTTCTAATAATCCCTTTTATTAATTAAGGTGATTAGGTGGATATCTATCGTGTTGTACGAGGTTGCTTCCATACTTCCAAGTTCCACGCGGACGTAGTCGCGGGCAAAAGCTAGTATAGTATATATGCATAGGTTTAGGTATCATTTTTAACAACATAATTGAATTAAGGTTTCAATTTAATAAAAAAATTACAAGTGTATAATTAATAATTATTAGCTTATTATAATATTATTTCGTTTCATGAGAATCCGTTGTTTCCATCAAGTGGTCGGCACGTCAAAGTTTACTGTACACAGACTGGTGGACCACCATGTCTTTTGTTATATCCTTAATAGTTGGGGTGCCTGAAACAAGTATATACAGATATCAAAAGGAATGTGATAATGAAAAATATAATAGGTATTTTTCACCATAGCGATCATAATCCAGTGAATAAAGAAGTTTGACCTTACAAGCGGTCCGGTAGTTTTGAATTTTTAATATGTTTTCTAGGATGGTTAGTCAGTCAGTGTTTAAAATGAAAAAATGCACAATTCCCCCCCTACTCCGCGCCCGTCGTCATATTGAAAAAATTGGGCAAGTGCGAGCCCGACTCGCGCATGAAGGGTTCCGTACCTATACATATATATAAATTATAACAAGTTTGTTGTATGGGAGCCCCCCTTAAATATTTATTTTATTTTATTTTTAGTATTTGTTGTTATAGCGGCAATAGAAATACATCATCTGTGAAAATTTCAACTGTCTAGCTATCACCGTTGTTGAGATACAGCCTGGTGACAGACGGACGGACGGACGGACGGACGGACAGCGAAGTCTCAGTAATAGGGTCCCGTTTTTACCCTTTGGGTACGGAACCCTAAAAACCGGCACTTTCTTCCTATTTTTGCTCATATCTTCCTTTAGGAGCATTTTAGCTAGAAGAAAGCTGAGACAATGTTATAGAGAGTTAAATTTACTATATTTCCCATTTTATATTTTGTTTCTAGGACAGATAGTTACGGAGATATGCACATTTAAAAAAAACGTAAAAAATCGCAATTTCCTACTCAAAAACAAACTTCTGGATTATATCTTCATTTAGGAGCATTTTAGCTAGAACAGAGCTTGGGGAATGTAGTAGTTTTTAAATGTGCATATCTCCGTAACTAACCTTCCTTGAACCACAATTTGAAATGTAAATTATAGTAAATTTAATTCTCTACAATATCGCCCAAGCTCTGTTCTAGCTAAAATGCTCCTAAACGAAGATATAATCCAGAAGTTGGTTTTTGAGTTGGAAAATCAATTTTTTTTATTTTTTTAAATGTGCATATCTCCATAACTATCTGTCCTAGAAACAAAATATAAAATGGAGAATATAGTAAATTTAACTCTCTATAACATTGTTTTCTTGTTTAAGCTTTCTTCTAGCTAAAATGCTCCTTAAGGAAGATATGAGCAAAAATATGAAGATAGTGCCGGTTTTTCGATATGACGGCGGGCGCGGAGGGGGAGGAATTGTACATTTTTCATTTTAAACACTGACTAACCATCCTAGACAACATATTAAAAATTCAAAACTACCGGACCGTTTGTAAGGTCACCCATAGTACTTTAGTCTCTATTCACCGAACTATCAATAGATAATACATATTTGGCAACGCAAATCAAAAATTATAACTGAAGCTTTAAGAGCCAGAGAGCTAATCCTAATAAGTAGGTACCCTAATCTAACTGATTTTTTAAATAAAGTCATCCACCTTAGCATTTTCTCGGTAAACACGTTCCATTTGAATATTATATTGCTGTATAAAAAGGGTGGCAGGGCAGATACCTATAGGCAATTATCTCCCAATCCGCCTTGTTTCCAATTTATAAAAGTTGTAATAGTCTCATCTCAGAGTGCATACTTCCAGTTCTTACCGACAGTGCTCAGACTTGGTCTTTGACAGAAGCTGAGAAGTACAAACTCGGGGTTTGTCAGTGGGCTATGGAGCGTAGCATATTGGGAGTAAAACGAATTGAGCGTATCTAGAATACATCACAAGCCCAGGAGGTCGACGTAGCTCGGAAGGCGGCCAAATTGAAGTGGGCAGGACTGTACCCTTACCACGTGTTTTATGGAGATCTTGCAATTCTTCAAAGTAACCGCTGTGATAGGGGCGCTGTACTTTAAAAAGCGAATTTTTACACATAGGTAAATAAAATGTACGAATATTGCTTCATTAGACGTGGAATGCTTTATTAAAATATATTGTCAAATATTTATGTACCTTCTTTACAAATAGATCTATTCTTAACGAATAGAAACAATCGTCATAAATAATAAGGTTTGGTTTTATATAAATGTACATTCGATAAATCAACAAAATACGATTAAGTAGGATTAGACATAATGTAGATAGTTATAAAAGTCATGTGCGTGTATGACAGGTTTAAAATAAATTTAAGAACGTCTGTGACAAGCGTAAGTTGTCGTGGCTATCTTTTTTAGGGTTCCGTAGTCAACTAGGAACCCTTATAGTTTCGCCATGTCCGTCTGTCCGTCAGTCCGCGGCTTAGCTCCGTGACCATTAGTACTAGAAAACTGAAATTTGGTATGAGTATGTGTATGTATGACGCCGACAAAACGGTAAAATAAAAACTAAAAAAAAAAACTTTTTTTCGGGTACCTCGCAAACACCTAAAGTGGGGGTGATTTTTTTTTTCGTTTCAACACTAGTGTGTGGGGTGTCGTTGAATAGGTATTTTAGAAATAATAGGGGGTCTTTTACCATAATTTTTTGATAAAATCAGCAGTTTTGTAAATATTCGCTCCGAAAATTTAAAAAATAGCGCCCCCCCTCTAACTTTTAAACCACGACGTAAGTGCCGCGCGGTGTCCTTAGACTTCGAACGTTACACATATTAGTGCCATACTGTATTAAAACATTTTGCTCAATCTGGTGCGTATAATCGATAGCTTCCAAAAGGTAATAAGTAATTACTGTTACTTTGGCGTTTACGACCTTTTTATAGAGCTTGTAATCTTTCTCGTAATTTAAATCTTTCTCGTAATTTTCGTCTATTGTGAAGGATGGGCAACTACGGAACCCTACACTGAGCGTGGTCCGACATGCTCTTGGCCGGTTTTATTTAAGTTTGTTTAATTCTGTTGTTCACTTTACAGTTTATTCGTTATAATTGTCATATATTAGGTAACAAGTAATTTTCGGATTAAATTGGACCAAGGTTGTGTGGACTGGGGTAATTTAACGGTATAATGTTATGTATTGTATTGGAGATATTTATGTATGGTTTTTAAATTTATTATATGCACCTGCGATTTGAACTGCAAACTCGAGCTCGGTTTTGAGTATTTGCAGCACCGTCTGTACTCCTGCTTGGCCGCCCACTGTCAGGCCCCACAGAGCTGGTCGGCCCACGAACACCTGAACAAAGATAAATTAAGCATTTCCATTTCTTTTAGCTTCAGTTACATAGTGGGCTCTCATTGCATATGTCAGTGTTTATACACTAATATTATATACTTAATAGCTCGACGTACCATTTTTGCCCCGAGGGCCAACGCCTTATAGACATCGGTTCCAGTCATGACGCCGCCATCCAAATAAACTTCAACGTCGTAACCCTTCACGGCTTCTACAATCTCAGGCAAGACTTCGATCTAGAAATATGTTTATTGTTGTATTCATGAGAATAGGCTAAAATTATAATTTAAACAAAAGAGTTACATAATTAGTTAGTATATGTGTGATCACGATTAGTTTCAACGCGTTGAACTTAAAATTGTAATGGGTAGCAAAAGTACAAATTAAAAAAAAAAAACGTTTTCAGTAGGTATAGTATTTATATAAGCTTGAGTATGAACACTCACGGTCGCGGGGACTCCGTCGAGCTGGCGCGCGCCGTGGTTGGACACCAGGATCCCGGAACAACCAGCTTGCACCGCCTTAACTGCGTCGTCAGCTCGCAAGATTCCTTTCGCTACTATCGGCAGATTAGTAATACTAAAACACGAAATAAAAATGATACCTACTTATAATGATACTCATGAACAAGAAATCCAGCCTTCTCATCCAATTTCACTCCACTAATACGCTAACAATTTTTTAAACTAAGTTTAATTAGTGAATCTGAATTAATATAATTACCTTTTCAGCCATTTAATATCATTCCACTTCAAATTTTTATCAAATAAGTTTTTAACATATTCGTTGAGACCGCTTCCACTGTTCGCATTGTGAATCTTGTTAGCTAATTGACCCTCAAAATTCGCCAATCTGAAATATACGTATATTCTTAGTCTTATTCTTAGTCGTTAATTAAGTTTTAAACAAGATCAGAGTTCCTTTAGATATTTTTCATCACACTTGCTTGTAAATCAAGGGTTTACATGCTAGAAACCCGGGCGGTAAGTAATTTCTTTTTAAATGAAAACCTTGGCGTTTAGTAATATGATTTAGAGCTAAAAGTTTCCCTATTCACCGAACTACAACGTGATTTTAAAACTTACTTCAAATGGGGAGGTAATGTAAAATTATTCTTAACGTCCGCCCGACGTAGTCCGAATAACGGAGTGTCCACGGTTAAAGCAATTGCTTTGAAGCCAGCTTTCTCTGCACGTAACACTAATTGTTTGGTGACGTCCCTGAAAATTTGCAGTTTATACACAATGTAATTAGTTATACCATAAATATAAATGATTGTTTTACGTATGGATTTTTGGCTTTCTTTTCAACAGGGAAATGCCGGTAGATTCACAATCTGACTTGTAAAAGTGCCCTTGTGGCCTTATAAATTATTTCATTTCATTCCATTTTTTTCCATTTAACTTATCGGTAAAAAGTATCTTACAACCATCTTTGGATGTTCAGATCCCTTTATCGTCCAGCCGTTACGGCGTGATGAGAGGACAAATAAATTAGACCAACAGATGGCGCCAGCTGTGCGCCCTAAAATGACGATCCTGCGAACGAACTGCATAATGGCTATATGCGCCGACGGCCCGACTGCGCCTACGCCAGGCACCCCTGCTGGCGCCACCCCCCTCGCGCACAGCCCTGCTACGACATGCGCCCATTCCGAGCGCGCTCTCCATCCTCAACTCTATGCTCAGCGTAGCTCCACACTGCGATGTGTTCGCTACCAGGTATGCAAGCGTGATGAATGAATGCAGAAAGTTCTTAGAACGATCTTAAAATGTATTTTACCCTATATATCTAGTTTTTTATATATATACCTATTTGTAGTGTTTAGAATAAGTTTCAGTAATGTTACATGTTAAATGGGTGTTTCTTTACCCTTAGATTTAATTATTTTAGGTTAAGATCTGTAACGCGTTGGCTTTAGCTGTAAGTGATAGATATGTTATGAATAAATAAATAAATAAATAATGCTCTAACAAAAATATAAACTGTACTGAGCGACAAACTTAACTTTACGTTGGAATGGAAAACTGTCTTAATTACTTTAAATAAAGATTATATTTTGTAATGACTTAATTACTAATGTATAATATTTAATTAATTTCAGGTTCATCCCTAGACTTGTAGTGTAAGACGTTATTACCACCCAAATTTCATAGTTATAGGTCAACGGAAAACACCCTATAATTCATGATTCGAAATATACGTTTTTTGCGGCATATATACGGCCGTATCTTTTTCTTACGCTAACTTAGTTTGTTTTTTTTCAGAGCATCAAGGGACCGTAGACCTCAGTAGTTTTAATTTAAATTCCATACCTCCACGCGTTCCCACGCAACAAAGTGATCCTATAGGGGATCCGTCTTTTTTTACTTTTAAGCACCTGCACTAAAATAATAGCTGTTAATTGTAAAAAAAAACGTGTCAAATCGGTCCAGCAACATTTTTTGGAAGATGTTAACGGTAATGTTTTTTGACAAACCACCTCTAATGCGAAAGTCATATCCTATCCCGCCTCCGTTACGTGCCGTCCGTCGTGATACCTCACTATTAATTAATACATGATGATGATAGGTACAGCTGCCGGCAAACTTTTAGAGCACAACCTTGACTGCGCAGTAGCCAATTAACGTACAAATGTACATGCGCAGATCCGCCATTTTTGTTCTAAAAGTTTGCCGGCAACTATACTTGCAAGAAGTCATTTGAGTTTCGGATAATCACAGGTCAGATAAAGGCGACTTTTATTAATTTAAAAAAGAAATAACATTTACAGCACATACCGATCATTATATATATATAGTTGGAACCACTTTATGGCATCAGGTGCAGCCTCGGCTACTTCTTCGATAGAACTTGTAGCAATAGTGCTTAGAGTGTATATTGTACCCTCCGCCTGAGCGGCTGAAATAAATAATGTTTGCATAACGAACAACTGTGAACTTTTATATGCATACAAACAGTACAAACAGATTATTTGCAGAATTCCATATTGAATCAGCAACGTCACCATAATGTTTTCAAATCACCTACCTTTTACGTTAGCCAGTTCTCCGTCGGGATGAGCCATGCGCTGCATAGCTGACGGAGATATACCGATGGGTATGGACACATCATACCCGAGAACAGTCGTGTTTAGGCTGCTTTTGTTAACACCGACTAAACACTTGGGGCGTATCCGCAATCTACAAAACCATGGAATATAAGTAGGTATATTTACGTCATCGACACAATATGTTAATTAACACTTTAATTTAATTAATGTAACACAAATTAAAAAAATTACCTCTTAAAAGCTTCCCTATTTTCAGCCAAAGTTTGCTCGTCAGTTGCTCCACTTTTATAGTAATCTCTAGTAGATTTCGGTAACAGCGCCAAAGCAGCATCTTCCACATCCTTGACACTGATAAACTTTTCCATGGTTCAAAAGTTACGTAAATTACTGTCTGGAAGTGTATAGGAAACGTTTACAACGATCGGAAAAGTAAATTGTTTTGTAGGAATGCCAGATAGGTGTTGATAAACCAAGATGTCATGTGGCGGTCACAGGTCGCGTTCGGCGTATTTCAAGCCCACATCATTGGCTGAGACTGTAATTAAGTATTCTAAGATAAACGATTGTTATCTACAAGATAGCGTTCTCAAAGCAAACTGAAACCAATAATGTTGGTTCGTTTATTCCAGTTTGCGCCTAACGCAAATATGTTAATTGTTTTAAATTAAACTTACAATTACAAGGAAACCATCACCAGAATGAAACAGCTAAGTTAAAATTTTATTCAATTTATTTCTTGATTTTAATATTATAATATCTGTTTGAATGTTTTTTTAAACATTCTTTTATAATTTCAAATGCTATTCGTTACATATACGCCATAGAAATGTTATATAAAACTCAACTGTTCTTACAGTAAGTATACTAGTTAAGTCATATTACACTTTTCAGACGAAACTAGCTTCGCATTCTACATAAAGTATATAAAAAAATTAAGTAAATTATAATATTTATTGACATGCCAAGTAAAATTGTCTTAGCACTGTAACACTCAGCAATTTTCGTCGAATTCTAGCATGTAAAAATGTATCAGCGAACTATTGGGGACCCTTGATCACATTTTTAATTTCTAATAGATGAATCCATTTACGAGTTTCAAACCGGTACCTAGTGTAAATGTGCTTCTTTAAAACATACATGATGTCACTTTTATATATACAAAGTTTTTGAAACTGGCAAAGCAAGGGCTAAGAAATCAATGACGATCATGTACATCATATAAATTTCTACATACATGTACTTACTCCTACCTAAGCCTAAGATCAATCACATTTTTTCCATTTAACAAAACAACGTTACCTAATGCACACTTTTTATAAAAAAATACAAAACATTTCAATATTTTAACTATTAAATAGGGCCACCAATTCTTCCCCAATCTACGTAATATTTCGATCTTTGGTAAATAACGTTAAAAACGATCAGCTTGTATAAACCAGATTCTATTGCAGTAGTAATCATATTGCTGTCGTAATCCAATATGATGCGTTACTGAAACGATCTAATTCCGTCAAAACCCTATTTAACAAATGAATGTACGTGTTAAATTAGTTTTAAAGCCAAAAAAGATGACCACACTAGCTATAATAGCCTATTATTTTTAATCATAAAGTAGGCACCACCTACACCCCATGCCAAAAGTATGGAAACAAGCTTATATTACAGTACAAACCTGTGATTTCCTTAGGGAATAAATGAAAAAATTACAATATAAAAATTATTATAAACATTTTCAAATTCAATAACCCAAATTCTGTTAATGAAAATTGCCAGTTCAACATTTTGTAGTCAGGCAAAGAAAAAAGGCGACATAAGTACTTTCTAGGTACACTATTATGATGTTTTATTATGAACGTTTTAATGTTTATAATCTTTTGGAAATGGCCGAATGGTTACTAACATTTACACAATTAATCATTTATTGGAAACTTTAAATATTAAAAGAAACAGCTTTGTTTCCATACTTTTGGCCTGGGGTGTATGCAACAAATAATTCTAGTGAAACCAGTACTTTATAGATGAAAAAATAGGTGTAGTAAGCACGGCCATGCACGATTATTATAGTAGTAAAAATCCATGGGTGGAAAAACGACTCGAGGGCTATCAGGCGGAAGTAAATAATGGTAAAATAATACAGAGTCAATAAGAGCAAAATTACAATTACAACTGTTATTGATTAATCAATAATTAAGTTAATATAGTAAGGGGCCATAGCGCAACAATACTTATTATAAAATATCTACTTACAGAGTATGTATGAAAAAGATGTGTGCTCGATGTCACTCGAGTGTAGATTGACAGAGGTATATTGGAATATATATATATATATACGGAAAATTTGCCTGATAGCCAAGGATGACGTAAAAATCCAGAAACGCGTTAATGACGTGGTAATAGGAAATGCGAACTTAAAATTACGAACTTATTAAAAACATTATAAAAAGTAGAACAATGACAGTGGCAAACTTTCCTGTACGACTAGTCATTTACAATACTTAGTACCTAATAAATATGTTTGAGATTAAAACTAATTACATGTAGAAAGTAGTTAAAATGATTAAAAACTCTACCAATACTTCCATACATGACGTGCAACTCAACACCCTCGAAGAGAAGACTTTAAATTTTTTGCTCAAGCTGCCGGTTCTACGTAAGTACCTTTACGAGTAGCTAGATTTCGATTAATTAAAATATATGCAGTAAAACATTATTATAATAAAACGACAAACCGGTAAAGGGCGTGCACTCATATCGGACTGGCAGGGTCATTTTCAAGTTACCCCAAGTATTTTTTGACTTAAACGTGTGAAATTTTAGTAAGATATATTTTAGATCCTGTTTTTAGGGTTCCGTATTAAATTTTTACCTTTATGTTATCTTTAACCGACTTCAAAAAGAGGGAAGTTCTCAGTTCTTCAAGCTGTTTTTTAGGGTTCCGTAGTCAACTAGGAACCCTTATAGTTTCGCCATGTACGTCTGTCTGTCCTTCGGCGGCTTAGCTCCGTGATCATTAGTACTAGAAAGCTGAAATTTGGTATGAGTATGTATATGTATCACGCCGACATAACGGTAAAATAAAAACTAAAAAAAAAAACTTTTTTTCGGGTAGCTACCTCTCCCGTACACCTAAACAGGGGCTGATTTTTTTTTTCGGTCCAACACTAGTATGTGTGGTGTCATTGAATAGGTATTTTAAAAATAATAGGGGTCTCCAAACATAATTTTTTGATGTTTTGTAAATATTCGCTCCGAAAATGAAAAAAATAGCCTCCCACCCCCTCTAATTTTTCAACCACGGGTCAAAACATTATGAAAATATTCATGAAAATGAGGCCTTATGAGTACTTTCAATGAAAACTATATTAAAGAAAATCGGCTGGGCCATTTTTGAGTTATCACAAAAAATCATAATTTTCTTTAAAATGACGTAAGTGCCGCGCGGTGTACTTATACTTCGAATGTTACACATATTAGTTAAGTGCCATACTGTATTACAACATTTCGCTCAATCTGGCGCGTATAATCGATAACTTCCAGAAGGTAATAAGTAATTACTGTTACTTTGGCGTTTACGACCTTTTTATAGAGCTTGAAATCTTTCTCGTAATTTTCGTCTATTGCGAAGGATGGGCAACTACGGAACCCTACACTGAGCGTGACCCGACATGCTCTTGGCCGGTTTTTTTATTTATGTTCTCCGATCGCTCGAAAACGTAAAATTGTGAGAACGATTTTTACTTGTGCCAATATCAGGTCATTTGTTTCTTTCGTTATGGTTATACGAACGGATTATACATTATCTCACGTAAATAGAGCGGTGGCAAATTCATTGTGCAGTATAAATGACCGCACTCAATGAGTTTGGCATAGGTCTTATCACGTGTGATTATGATTAGGTAGGTATGCAAGCATTTAAATCATTATTTTCTACTTCGCTACATTACATACGATAACGATAACAATAATATAGTTTTAGCTACAGGTGGCGATACACGGAGCTCTACTTAATCCACAAGTTTGACCAACCCGTGTTCGTTAGATAAAACAGCTATTCCGAAGAGGACACATTCTGAGCTCAATATTTTATAAACAGTCTCCTCAAACAAGATAAATTCAAAGAGCTCTTAGAAAATCATTGTAGACTGTAAGAAATCATTGCTGGTACAAGTATAATTTTGTTTTTGTAACATATAATTCAAGTGATGCCTACGACCGGGAACAGATAATTTGTGTGTAGGTATAGGTATACCCAGCCACAGCCGGCCTTGCCCGGAAGCAACTTACTATTCCTGTTTTACTATAACTGCAGTTAATAGATTGTATGAATAGTTAGTACTTTAATATCTCGGGAACGGAAGAAAACTAATGACTGACACAATACATTCATTAATTAATTTATAGTTCTCTGTTCTCTTTAAATATTTTGAACTACTCTCCTAGCGATACCCAACATTATGGCAGAGTTAAATAAAAACATTGCGAATTTAAATATCCCGTTAGTCGGTCAATGAAATTGGAAGGTTGAAGTGAAATGAAACTCAAAATGTACAATATATGCAACAAATCAAAAGTAAAAATGACAAATTAAAAAATATTCGGAATGTACAAAGAGCTTGTGCACAAATAACGCGAGGTTTTTTCGGCTACTTTTTGACCCCCCCGTTCTTTGCGAACCCACCCTCCCCTCCCCCTCACAACCTCACGTGTATTTTTTTCCGCCAGAACTTCGTTAAATAGATCGCTTTTTTGAAGTATTTAACAAATGAAGATTTATTTACTTTATTCATGTGGTAGATTTTTTTCTTAGTTCTTTCACTGTAGAAAAATACACGTGAGGTCTCCTTATACCTCCCTGCCCCAACGTGATCTATCGTGATGTTTTCGTGACCCCCCTTTACCCTATAGAACCTCACGTGATTTGTGCACAAACTAGTTGCGTTATGTGCTTCCACCGTAAGTACATTCTGCCTACTGCACATTTGTTATGATGTACATTTTCGTCATTTTGTGTAGGTATGTAAATATAATAGTTTGCTAATTTGGCGTTTGTGCTTTTTCCGAGCCAAAGCCACAAGATTTTAGTGTGCTTAGTTAGCACAGAGCAATGACAATCCGCGGCTCTACGTGACGCTTACATCATGTAGGTATAATTGAATTTTACCCCCTGTTTCTCGCATCAAAACCTTTGCTATTTCATGTGATTCCAATTAATTTGTCAGTGTTGGGTTATTTTTTATTGGCAAGTTAGTAAAAACCATGATTCACACAGACGCATCGTTCATGCCTAAGATAGGTACCTACAATGTCACGATATTTGTCGTATTAAGAGACTTTCCAACTTCATCATTATTAAATGTTTACAAATGAAGCGAAAATTGAAAAATTTAATGATTCGGACAGGATTCGAACCTGCGTTTCCAACGGCTTTCCGGGCCAACACTGGCGTCCTCCCAATTGGACCACCGAATCAGATGTCAGTGGTAGATGGAGCTACGATGCCACCCTAAGGCATGTCGAAGCAACTGGTTGAAAAATTCAATGACTCTGACATCTGATTCGGTGGTCCAATTGGGAGGACGCCAGTGTTGGCCCGGAAAGCCGTTGGAAACGCAGGTTCGAATCCTGTCCGAATCATTAATTTTTTCAATTTTCGCTTCATTTGTAAACATTTAGTTTACGTCAGCAGACGTTACTGCTTTAATAAAAAAAAAATCGTCATTATTATTGATGTTACTACCTAGAACAGGGCTATTGGGATTTATTGGTATATATTTGAAATTTACAGTTTGTATTTTTCATTGTTAATTTTTTGGTTAAAAAACTACTCGAAATTGACAAAATTCACGCGGAAAATCGTTTTTTCAACTTATTTACTACTGCACGCAATGAAAGCATGAAATAGCTATGTTACTACCTAGAACTGGGGAAAAGGTATTGTTCACTTCAAAAAGTTGGTTGAAATTATCTATATATTTGTCATAATATGAAAAAAAAAAAAAATTTTAAAAGGAATAAGGCCTCTTTATTGAACGGCGATAGATTTCCTTAAATATAAGATATAGTTAAACGAAGAACTTTAAAATAGACTTAAACTCGACAAGAGTTAAGAGCATTTCTTTTTGAACTCAGCGTCTATAAAAATCTGCTGCTGACCTATCAACAACTTATTGAAATAATTGGTTGATATCTTTATAATCTACGAAATAATCTTTAAATTCTAGAATTAATGTCAGTAAATGGTTATTTGGTGCACCTCCTGCATAAACTTGATACTGCAAGAATATTCGACGTATACAAATATTACAACTCCTTAAGAGATGTTACAAGAAATATAAAAATAATAAAGCGAAAAACAGAACAAACAGTATACTGTGGCATTTATGTATGTAGCATTTTTAGTTATTAACTAGCTATCTTATAATGTAACAAGTAATAGCAGAAATCGCATTACGAAGTAGGCATATTTTAATTTAAAGTCTTTAAAATACTGGATCGCTATATGCGATATTGATATTTTCGTACCTCGAAATCAACTCAAATGTCAAGATAAATTACATTTTTATTCTGTCGCATTACCTATCCTAGTCACATCTATACAGTTATGGGTACAAAAATAATAATAGGACAATGCGCTCCAATACCTCAAAGATCGGTACCTGACGTATACAGGGTGGGCATTTTAAATGTCAGTATGGACAAGTCTGAAAACTACACGACAAAAACAGGATATCTAAACTTCCAAAATTTTCTCTTGGTCCAGTCATCCTGACGCTCACACTTAGTTTCAAGTATTAATAGATAAAAATAAAACTCAGTTTCTGAATCGAACCCAAACTAAAACTTATATTTTTTTATACTTGGAAATCGTTAATAATAAATAATAATAAATATCGGACAACCTCACACAAATCAATCTAGTCCCAAATTAAGTTCAAGAAGGCTTGTGTTATGGGTACTAGACGACGATATACATACTTATATAGATAAATATATCCTTAACCTTTTGAGCGCCACAGTCGGCTGTGGCCGTCAACAAAAAATCGTGCCCCTGACGCCACGTCGGCCACAGCCGTCCAAATTTAAATGATCAAAAACTTTGTAATTCTAACCGCTACAAGTATTTTTCAATCCCTGTTGATTTTTGGGGCACATCTTCTTTTTTTTACTCTGGCGTCAGTGGCAAGGTAAATTGCTAGACCGCTTGGCGGTCAATAGGTTAAATACATAGAAAGACCATGACCCAAGCACAAATATATTTGAGTTCACCACACAAATATTTGCCCCGGCCGGGATTCGAACCCGGGACCGCCGGCTCAGTAGGCAGGTGTCTACAAACCGAGCCAAACGCGGCGTCGTTAATGTTACTATGAAACATCGACATGATATTTAAAACGAATACAATGCATTGTATTTCGTATCCTTTAATTTAAATAAGTTTTTCTCTTCAATACTACCGGATACAATTCCCTTTTTACAAGCTTTTATTTAACTTGCAATGTACTCGTATGTATGTTTGTTCGGGTGGAATCTTGCAACTCAATTTTGAAGCAGATTATGTTCAACTGATTGAGCTGTAATTTTGCATACCTAACTTTGATGACAATACAATAATACGGTACCATGACATACCATCTGATGATGAAGCCGGAATGTGGCCCTAGAAACTGTAATAGATAAAGAAATCCTGTCGAGTATGGGGTTTTTAGAATATTCTCAGTTAGCTATTGATAGATGTTCAAAGTAAAGTACAGTCGGCTATAAAAACTTATCACAAAATGAAATTTTTGACAGAAACTTATTAATTATATATCGTCGGGTGACAATCAAAACTCCCTAAATACCAAATTGACAAAAATATCAAATCAAGTTTATCTCCAGATAAACTTGATTTGATATTTTTTTGATTTCATTAATCCTTCTGAGCTTTAAATGAAATTAAACGTATGTATTATAGTATTCACTATTATTCCAAATACACAAAGAATCAAATTTCGATAATAAGCGCCATACTTTATTAGTTAATAGGCTTAATGTAATTACTTTTGGCTGTCGTAAATCGAAAAAAACGGTGTAGTTCAAATGAATAAAGACAATTATAAATTATAAACTTTATCGGCAATAAAACAAAATATCTTGAACTTCGGAACTAATCAATAAAAATAATTTGTAGTTGCTGGGATCTTCTTAATTTGAGTCAGGCAAGCGATCTCCGTCGCGACAAAAAATGAAGTGTTATAATTTTAAAGTCTATGAGGGTTCTGCCTGTAAGTGGCATGATAGTAACAAAACGAGAAATTACGTTACTACCTACGTTTTCAGGATTATTTGTAATAAATTTTAGAGTTCGAACGACACCATTAAATAAAACAATAATAACGTATTTTTAAAAACAGTGCGGCAAAGAGGGATAATCTAAAAACCATTGGTTCTACAGGTGCATGATGACCAGGACGGGAAAACAAAACAAGTAAACATAAAGTAATCATGAGGATGGATGGATTATACAAAATTACCTCATATGGGGAATTTTATTAAATCTCAGCTGTGGTTTCCTATTTTTGTTGTTTATACTTTGGAAGTATTAATACACCCTGATGTAGGTGTTGCTATATTTAACCATCTACTCGTTACATAATGGGTATTTCAATGTTTTTCATAGCAGATCAGTGTAGGTGTAGGTAGATTCTATACATATAATAAAGCTGAAGAGAGTCGGAAAGTCTGTACATGGAAGTTACTCGAAAAAAGTTGGCGGTGGATACTTAGAATCGATAACAGAACATGTTCCAACAGTTTTTAGAATTTTTGTCTGTTTATCTCTTTGTCTGTTTATTTGACCTCGCATCACGTGAAAACGGTTGAACGGATTTTGATGAAGGCTTAATACTATTAGGCTATAAAATTTAACCACTAAAGGGGAGAGCAGCCACTACACTCGATTGAGTTAAGTTTGCACCTGAATCTGATTGCGCTATTTAGGTAGGAGCTGCAAACTTTTTTCAAACATGTGCTACGACTATCGAGTACCCTGATAAACTAATCGATGGCGCTTAAATTAATATGTTGTGACGTGAGTAAACCACCGAGGAAGGATCTTGCCAAATTAACTCTAAGCTTAAAAGAGGGGGTACGGATATCAACAAATTTAATTGAATAATCGCTGCTACGTTGCTATCTGGTGGCAAAACGGCTCGCACAACTTTCAAGATCTCAATGGATTTGGACAGCACGGAAAATCCTGTCTGCGGGGTATCAAGAAACTGTGATAAAGCAAGTTCTACAGGAATGCAGTGTAATGGGCTGGTACTATGGTGCATACTGCATAAGGGTGGTAAAAGTGGTACTGTATCGTCCGATATACACCTACTACTCTATATCGTGAAAAAAACTATTGATTTTGGAGTTTAGTTTTATTACGTGGTAATTGTAAAATATTTTATCTGGACTACAGTCATGTATCGCATTTACTTTACTTTACTTCAAGTTCCGCCTCCATGAGAGAGGGAGATAAATTAGGGGTGAATTAGTCGTTTACTGACACAGACCGATTTCTACGCGTGCGGAGCCGCGGGCACAGCTAGTATACAATAACTTTGACGAAATACGTTGTCGCTTGGCAGCCGATTGAAACAGCGGTGTGTACGCTGTTTTTTGGCATGCTTGTTCGTCATCACATTTAGACACTGAAAACAAATTGCCTTCCGAGCCGGCCCAGCCAGTCGGTTATCTATCCGTCACGAGATGATTTCTTTTCTGGCTTAAAATCTGACGGTCATTTTTTTTTCGCTCACATACAGGGCGCTATTTCACCCTCCCAATTGAAGTTGGGTCAGTTCGGGTAACACAGGGCGGTTCCAAAACGCTTCAGGGTTACAAATACTGCGAACCATCCGGCTGCCTTTTTGATACTGCAACTACGTGTCATTGCTTTTAACTATATGTTACTTTACAGTATAAGTATTAGATACAGCTACTTTGCACAAACTCTTTGAGCACTCCTGCAATTATTATTTTTTAACGTTTATTTATGCTCACAATTGTGCAAGTGTTTCCGGCAACAGTAGCAGTTTTGGGTTGAAAACGTTTATAATAATAATTAATTAACATATGTTTCAAATTGGGCCATCGCGAGGATTCTATGAAACATTCAACCCTTATACGGAAAATGTTCTCGAAATCATTCTCACTCCATACAAAACGGGGAACGTATTATATATTCACAAGAGCTCCCATGAATGGATTGAACTTAAGTTATGTCACTTGTCACTGTAAGTATTGTGTAAAACACTATTATTAGTTATTTATATTACTCATGAAATCTATCTGTATGACATTTTGTGATACATACTAATATATCATCATTTACTCTTTCGATGCATGAATCGTCCTATACCCGAGAACGCCACAACTGTCCATAAGGCCATGTTCAGATGACAAGCGACCAACGCGCGTTTTACTAATGATCCACCACCCAAAGCTGGACTGCAAACGATCGATGTCATGGTCCACACAAACCCGCCTGTCTGATTTACTAACACATTCACTGCCAGGGGGCGTGGCTTAGGAACAAACTTCTATGAAGGTGAACACATATGCGACGCTGGCAGCGAATGTGCGACATCAGTACATTACACAACGCTAATGTATACGGTACAGTGAAAGAAATTGAAGCACGTACCTTTTTCACTCTCGTCGCAATGACAATAAGGGTCAAAAACGCCCGCCTTTCAGTTTTCATTTCTGTACGCAATATGTATTATACAAGAGTACAATAAACTGAATTCTGACTTGCTCTAGACTAGAGCATCTCCCCAGCAACCTTAAAGCTTTATTGAAAATTTTCAGATAATTCCTGCTTTTCAACGGATAAGGGGCCGAAAAAATGATACTGCTTTGCTGTGCTGTTTGATTGCTGGGGAGATGCTCTACGTCAGCGAGTCCCGATTCTGTTTATTTTACTATCTCCATCTATTGAGATAGCTTTATTTAAGTAATATGTACATTTGCGTTGTATCGCAAAACAGACAGTGGGGTTTACAGGGAGCATGACATAGCGATAGCGTTGTCGGCTTCTAATAGTAGGTTCTAATGTCCCTTTAAGTGTAAACTTTTCTTTGGGTAACTGAACCCTACGCGGAAACCGAAGAAAACAACTAAATCCTATATAAAATAACATTTGCAGGTCAATATTTATGTAAAGGAACCAACTTACGGAAAATCAACGAGACCTAGTATTTTAATGAAACGAAGAATATTACCGTTACCGGTTTTTCGTTTTACACCCTTACCGAATCTGCAAATAGTTTGAGAAAAAGAACAATTTTAGAGACAAAGACAAATTAATAATAATAAAAAACAAGAAGTTTCGAAAACACGGTTTATTGGGCCCGCTAAATCATTAGGTAATGTAGAGTATATCGAGTCGTTTCACTATTACTTTTATTGTGAATTGCTAGTTTAGAACAATATGCTTTAGCTTTCATAGGGTAACCTTTCAGGTTTAACACGCTATGGATGTAGCTGACAAAAACCTGAGCTACCCAAATTTTGGTGCCGCTGTCGGAATCTTTCTACATTGCGAGATTCCATACAATTGAACAATATAAATTATATTGACATTTAGCTTGTACAGTCACCATCAGATATATCGCAGCATATAAGGCGTTCATAAATATATGAACATGTACTGTAACGCCCAGTCAATAAGAGTCGTGTTCAGATATTTATGAACGCCTTATATGCTGCGATATATCTGATGGCGACTGTACAGCAGTTAAACGTTCAATCCAATACAGCCATGACTTCGTTTAAAATGTTTTCCTGTCTAGGCCGGCCTGCGGCATGTTATGTAGGAATACAATTACGATTATTAATACAGTTACATCTTTGTATGTAAACTTCATACCTTTCCTAATGCAGAGCAGTGCGCTGTCATATTCATAGTATTATGCAAACAAATTGCTAAATTAATACCAATCTCACTCACAGAAAAGTATTTTATCTGTCGTTAGATGTTAAGGACTAGCGGTTTTTCTCAGCAATCTATATACAGGGATGGTGCCTGAGACAAACGCAGCAAACATAAATTAAACATGAACTGTGGATCTGTGTGTTGAACCAGGGGATAAAGGAAATATTTAATTATAAATTGATTCCTTGGTTGTTTTGTTATTCCTAATCTAACATATTTATTTTATTTTTCTTAACGGTATTCTAAGTTTCGCCGAAAAAACCCCTATAACTGCAAAAATATACAATGTGTTTGGATTACTCAAACATGTTATATTATCGCGAAATAGCACCCTCCTAGGAATATGTATAAGAAATGGCACGCTTATAAAAATGAATAAATTTCAGTCACTCACTGTAATAATGTTAAAATTAATCAACAGGAAGTCATTTACGTCGACCTTCTACTATTAAAAAAGAAAAAGAAATCTAAAATCTATACTTCAACTAAAACGGTAATCTTGCTTAAAATGGTGGGTAGTAATTTAAAAGTAATCGCACTTTTAATTTAACAAGAAAGGGGATTAAACTGACGGTTGACGAATGAAATCAAACAAACCTTAACAATAAAATACCTCACTGTCAAACTGCGTTGTAGTGGCGTGTGCCTGACGCTGCCTCGGTAGGCTATATTGTGATAGTTAAGAAGACTGGCACTAAACATTAAAAAAAATGCATATATATTTCGCCTCGGAATGGAAACTGTCCATTGTCATAACAAAAGTTAGTATGGACTATTCGTTGATCAAGATATGGGTACTTAGTATACTGCATGCCTTCAGCACTCAAGTGGAAGTTCTGGGTGAACCCTTAGAATAAGAGATAAAAAATGTCTCACGAATTTTCACATATTCGACCGCAAACTGTCCTTACGTTAAAATGGAAAATCATCTACGTGAAATCCAACAGATTTGAAGCAATATTTGTCTCAGTGAATTTTTTGGGTATTTCATTTCATATATTATATTATATCTAAGTATAAGCCTGTATGTACATTTTGGATATTAAATAAAAAACAAATGATTGCTGTTTTCAAACAAAGAAGAGGTCGGGACTATTTTTATTATACGTTCATGATTTGTCTGTTTGAAGTGTTGGAGATTGAATTCATAATTTCAATTCGATAATTTTCCATTGTAACTCAACAGCGAAAGTTTTTAACTATATATTAAGACATAATATACGTTATTCATAAGTAGCTAAGAAAGCAAATAATAACCCTTAATTAGAAAGTAATAAATACTATGGTACTTTATAAGCGCGACGTTAAATAACAAAAAATAAGGTGTCACCTCGACGGCGTTTTCAAAGCTAAATGCGTAATCGATCACTTCGTGAATCACTCCAACATCGCCGAGGCGACACCCGCTGTACAGCACAGGGCGACAAACAATATCTGTTTTAATACTTAATTATAAATGCCCTCGTGAACGAACTTTACACATATCGTTAACATCACAGAACGAAGCTACGGCTAAGCATGAATTCCTGGGTTCCGAGATCACTACGGACGCGTAGGTCGACGAGAGTTCCCCGCGGCTGTGCACACAACCTGTAGAAGTATCATAAATACTTGAAACTCGCGGACGGGCGATGCCAGCCGGCGGGGGCGGGGCGCCGGAGGGGGTGCTCGGTGCCGCGGCGCCGGCCTCCGCGGCGGCAGCGGCGGCGGCCGCGGTGCGCGGGGCGGTGGGGACCGAACTCAAATGTCCACGAAGGGGTCGCGACCGGCCGGCGACACGGGGCCACTCGGCGTCGGAGGTACCGCGCTCGTGGCCGGCGCGTCGAGCGAGGGGGAGCCGGGCGAGGTCGGCGAAACGGGCGACGCCGGTGCTGCAGACGGCGCGGAGGGCGAGCCTGCCTCCACGTCGCCTGCGGGCTCGTCGTCTCCGCTCTCTGCGCCCGCTAACACTTCCACCTCACCCTCTACGGTTTCTCGAGGCTCCTCTTCCTCGTCTTCGTCCTCCGGGTACAGCTGATAAGCTCTGCGACAAGAGACATTGTGTAACTAACGTATGAAGGTATTTTTTGTTAAAAGTCTTAACATTGTTGACATATTAAGTACATATTTAGGAATCCATACATATTAGTAATAGAACTCATTCTTACTTTTCGAGCGTTTTTCGGGCAGAGTTACTTCTTTCTAGGAAATATCCGCTAGAGGTTTCATTGGAAGTACTCGGCGGTGACCACGTGCCGTACGACCCGTAACCTCCAGGTCCATATTTCTGAAAAAAAAAACATGTGATATAATCCATGGTACATATAAGAAAATAACCCCCGGGTTGTCACGCAAGCTAAGGAAACTAAGGAGGCCCCAGCTCCGGCTTATAACTGGAGCAATAACTGGACATACCTTACCAAAAAACACCGATTTACTTTAGGTGTCACTGTCAGCCCTCTTAGCAGAGCCTGCATGGAAGCAGAGGAGACAGCCGCCCACGTCATTCTCGAATGTCCTGGAGTGCCAATTACCGCGCACAACACCTCGGGTCGCCGAGGTCACTCCCAGAAGCCGTTGGTAACATAAAGGGACTGCTAGGTTCTCTAGTAGAGTTGGGTTGGCAAGAGTAGTGCCCCTCACGCAAAATAGGCGCATGGTAAGATGTCGAGTTTGTAACGCGGCAAAACTCCATGGTACAGCGCTGGCCGCTTACAGACGCCATTCAAAACGATAGGCGTTCGACGCTCGTCTTTTGTCTTTTTTCTCAGACACGCTCGGACTTGTGCCTGAACGAACTGGAGTCTGAATAGCTATTACTTATACATTTAAAAATTAAATGAAATATGGCTTATGTGGTGTTACGAGTTAACCGCAATTGTACATAATACTGTATATATGACGCTGTATAATAAACTGTATATCATACTCAAATACTTGTAAGGGCTGCCGCTTTGCAGGTAATATTTGTATGTATATACTTATTTTTCCTTTCTATTTATATTGTTAAACTCATTCAAAGTCTTATTTCGTTCTCACTGGTCTTGACAATCACGAAATAAGGCATGGATTGGTTTAGCGTCACGCACTAAGTGGAGTATTGTTCCAGCCCTTTTATTTTGACTGAAGTTTGCGTGCTGTTGTAAACCTCGACCGGCGGTTGTTCCTGCTCCTGCCTAATGTGCGTGGAAGCTTGAAGCCCTGCCTCTTTCCTACCATCCTGCCCCGCTCCATGGTTTTCCGATAGTGCCGATTGTATATAGTTTTTTTATTCTTTATTATATTTATTTATACTACCACGGCTCGTTTTTTTAATCGGTTCTGTGAATTTATTATAAATAAAATATTAACTTACCTTTTGGCATTCCTTGCGCGAGCATTTTCTTTGTTTATTCGATTTATAATATGAACAGCGTTTTTTTTTACGTCGTGCTGCTTTAATTCCCATTTTATTGCAACAATAATTCGTAAATGTGATCACTAGTTCGGTGAATAGAGACTAAAGTACTATGGGTGACCTTACAAACGGTCCGGTAGTTTTGATATGTTGTCTAGGGGTTAGTCAGTGTTTAAAATGCAAAATGCACAATTCCCCCCCATCCGCGCCCGCCGGCATATTGAAAAAACCGGCACGTTCTTCATATTTTTGCTCATATCTTCCTTTAGGAGCATTTTAGCTAGAAGAAAGCTTAGACAATATTATATTATATTATTTATACTCTCTAGAGAGTTAAATTTACTATATTCTCCTAGGATAGTTATCCTAGACAACATATCAAAAATTCAAAACTACCAGACCGTTTGTAAGGTCAAACTCCTTTATTCACTGGATAACACGTGGTTGCGCGGAACAAACTGACACAGGTCCGTCCTGTTCAAGCGCCGAAGCGCGACTGAAATGGCACCGCGCGTGATCGCGCTCGTAGTTTCAGTATAAGTAGATATTTAGTTCTAGCGATTAAATAAATAATTTTATTGAGACAATCTCAGCGACTTTATCTAGATAATGTTAGCATCTATACATTTACGCAAAAAACGGGTAAAAAATGTTCGTATTTTAGCTACTGAACTTTAATATACTACTCAAAAAATATTACAAATAGAGGTAACTTTGGGATTGTTTTCTATCGAGCGAATTTTTTTATTTATTATTTCCTATCATGTTGCTGAAAACGATTTTATAATCGTAAGATCCTTAAGTATGATATATACTTGTTTCATAATCTTCAAACTTTAAAGAATGCTTAATACGTCTATGTCTCATTCAAAAATGAGTGGATTCGGCGTATACTGAGAAAGGAGCGCGATCTGTCGAGAAAATCCCCCGGCCATATTACAGGCTTGACATTTTTTACCAAAGGGGTAGCCACCACACTCGATTGAATTAAGTTTGCACCCGAATCGTATGGCGCTACTTAGGAAGGAGGTGCAAACTTTTTGGAGATTTCGGAGTGTAGTTTTATTTAGTGGTAATTGTATAGTATTTAATCTGGACAACAGTCATCTATCGTATTCACTTTACTTTTAGTTCCGCCTCCAGGAGAGAGGGAGTGAAATTAGGGCTAAATTAGTCGTTTACTGACACAGACCGATTTCTACGCGTGCGGAGCCGCGGGCACACCTAGCACCATGATATAACCCTAGAAAACGACACTCAAAAATGCTAAATTGCAAAGCATGATGTACTTGTGAATTTTTAATACGTTGTGAGGATCAGTCAGGGCAGTGTGCATCCAATTATGCAGCTGATTGAAACTTGAGTGCTCATTGTGCAATGCGCAAAAAACTGCGGATTTGTTGGATCTTTTCCACTTTTTGGTCTAAACCGTTGGTTTTTTACATTCAACGTTCGGAAATTTACTTGATTTCTGCTGGGTTATGATGTTGTAGCATTTTCGTTGTTTTCCTCCGTTATATTGGAAGCAAAAAAAAGAAGTAAGTACATTTATGTTTCTCTTCTTTGAAATTACTATTTCATAATATTTCCTTTGGTTTCCGCGACTGTCACACATTAAAAAAAAACATATAACCATAAACTGGATTATATCGCACGCCTCTTAAGTAAAAAGTCCAAAGTACCAAGTTCCAGACAGCTCGAGATGCCACAGAAATGTACAATTACGCCGATAAAAATCTGTCCACAGAAGTGAGAGTAATGGCCCAATTGCGGAAGCCGTTGCGTTCTAGTTTTACGAGGCCTTATTCCTTTTAAAAATTATTTTTTTCATATTATGACAAATACATTGATAATTTCAACCAACTTTTTGAAGTGAATAATACTTTTCCCCAAGTTCTAGGTAGTAACATAGCTATTTCATGCTTTTATTGCGTGCAGTCGAAAATAAGTTGAAAAAACTAATTTTCCGCGTGAATTTTGTCAATTTCGAGTAGTTTTTGAAACAAAAATTATCAATGAAAAATTCAAACTGTAGGTTTGAAATATATACCAATAAATCCCTATAGCCCTGTTCTAGGTAGTAACATCAATAATATGTTAAGAAACATGTTTGATCATAGAGAAAACTGTCTAAAGCAATCGTCATTTTAAAAGGAATAAGGCCTCTTACGTGGCAGTGTGTAAGTGTACTCACTCGGTCGAGCTCGTCCTGCAGCCAGGCGAGGAGCTGCCGCCACCGCCGCCGCGCCTCCGGTTGCGCGTGCACGGCTCGCACGGCGCTCGGCGCGCGACACATCACGCCCACCACGAGCTTCACGCACGCGTACGCGCGCTTCTGGTAGTGACCGCGCGCGCGGGATGCCGTCTCCAGCAGGCCGGGCCGCTCCTCCGACACGCCCTGTACAACATAACAACTAATGACAGGACATTACAGATTATTTCTATTGTCGAAGACGACTGTGGCGCTCAAGGACAGACCGTCAAATTAAAGACAATATAATACGGTGAATATTATTTTGTTAACGACGGATATTTTTATGATGCCGCTGTGGCGCCTTTGCTTTGAATTTAAGTCATATCGTCGGGGATAGTGCATTACCGCGTAAATGACAGCTGTCAATAAAGTTCTCATTTCAATAAAATACTTTGCATTTGTTTGAATATATTGATTCGTATCTGGGTCAGGACCAAAAAGTTGGATGAAATTAAATCGTAGTTAGCGAGGAATTAAAAACAATTGAGAAAGTTCCGTTGTGCGACAAAAAATAACGATACGATAAGGAACCTTAAAATAGAACATTAAGGTACGTTATTGAAAGGTTAACTGTCGTCGCACAATGGAGACTTTGACACTAATATTATTGAGTTATTATTGAGTGAGTTAAGGGGTGAGTTAACGTTGCAAACTTTTTGGTCTTCACCCATCTACACTTGTTACTCACGCGATATTGCACTATCCCCGTCGATATGTCACGTTAATATCCAAGGCCCGTACTTTTAATGCCGATGAGATCAATTTGACGTCACGCACGCTGCATATAGGTGACCCCAAATCTCTTTCAATATGTTTAGTTGTTTTCTTATTTGTTAACACTTTTACAACCAGGTAATAATAGTATTTTATGGAATCGTTGCACAATGAAGGTTCTGTAAATCCGAGTACCGCGTAAGGCCTAAGCAAGGTACGAGATTTTAAGACCTGATTGTGTAATGTATTGCATACAATAATTTTCATACGAGCAAAACGCAAAAAAAAAACATATTTTACTTTAATCGTCATTCCCCACTATGAATTTTTATTTTTGATATAATCTTTTTCGTTCAACTTAACTGAACTATAAAAAAATCACGTTAAATTTTTTTGATAAGTTATTTTAACCAATCTAGTAGCAGTAGCGTGTTTTTTTAAATCAAAATGCTGATGTTCTCTTTTTGAAATTCATTTGAGTTAAGTAGAGATGTCTTATGAATATTAAAGTTCAGTAGCTAAAGAATCTTAAGTATAGAATTCTGGTACAGGTTTAAAAAGTCGTTGTTGTGATTTTGTCTGTGAAATTATAATTGACAGATTACAGTACGCGAGTATAAAAAGCAATTAAAACTACCTTAGACACCGACAGAGCCCTTTTATACAATCCACCAGGCGAGAGGGCCGGCGGCTGAGTAAAAGTATGTTGGTCGTGAAAGTGTTAACGGATAAACGAGTTAATACCCACCGACGCACAGTACACACCCAAAATGATGTAAATTTTGTTACAGCTCGACTATTTTAACCACTCGATTGCTTCGAATTTTGAGAATTACAAAATAAGAGCGATGACAGGTAGCCGTAGTTACCAAAAGCAATTGAGTGGTTAAGCATCCAACAGTTTTCCACCGACCGGCACCTGCGGGATGAGGTCCAATTTATTGGTGCGGGGATGTGTCTCCATTCTGTATGTAATATTGTAACAGTGACAACAATCTAAAGGGGGTCACTGACCTTTATGACGTTGTGGATTCGGTGCTGCTGCCAGCTGTCCTCCATGAGAAGCAACGCGGTTAGCGCGTCGGAGTGGCGCCGCAGCTCGTGGCAGTACGCATACGCCATCTGCCACAGCAACTCGGCCAGCGCCATGCGCGACCAGCCCGCATGCTCCCAGCACATGAACTGGAGTAGTCGTATGCTTTCCTCGCACACGCAACACTCTTCGGTTAATTTCTTCATGTAAGTCCTGGGCGAACGGAATGTCAATTAAAGGCATTTTAATTAACTGTAGACAATGGATTTTAAAAATATAGCTTTTATTCTAGATATCGTATTTCAGCCATGCTAAACGCTTGATTTATTTTAATCTTCGAAAAAAAAAACATTTCTTTTCAGAAAGTTTTTTTTTAGTGAATATAAGAACACAGAAATTTTGTTAAAGTTCGTATAATGATCAGGCGTCTGAACCCGAGTAAGGACTGCTACAAATAGTACCTACATACACTACCCTACAGTCATGAAGATGTACAAATTCAAGTCCTAATTTCTCGGGTTTTGGTCACTGCTTACGAGTGAAGTGGTTAAGAACCGATAGACATAGTACTTGGGAATTTTTCACCTAAACAGTGTACACTATTTAAGTTATGGTTACGACATCTACTCATAGAGAATAATTTGAATCATACCCAGTCCTATTGTAAAGTATGTCAGCAGCGGGCGCGGAAAGAAGGGGCCTCTGCACATTAGAAGTGTTGGTGACAGCGGGCGGTGGGTCGCAGAAGGGGTTGGGCAGCGGTGGCGCGCCGTCGGCCACGTTGGCGGACTGGCAGCGCGCGCTCACGTCGCAGCACCGTACGAGCAGCGACACCAACTACGATAACAATCAATTTCATTAATCACCAAAACAAGTGTTCAGGACCCTGCTCGAAAATGTGGTTAAAGATTACCTGAATCCAGTACACAAAACTGCTTATATTTGTATATTTCTAAACTGTATTGTATATCTATGTTAGCTCGCAACACGAGAACAATGTAACACGTTACGGTAACAGTTCGTATCTATACATGAATTTCATAGTAAGATACGACTTTTTATAAAATATTTCAGTCATTTAAACGACAATTTAACCAATCAAAACGAATCATCTGCTACATGTCAAATTAAATTGACGCATGAGTATACGTCATTTATGAGGTATATTTTTTTCTTAAACTTATAAATACCCTATTTTCTTAAGTAAGATAATACGCCTCGGGTTTATTTTTTAATAAATTTTCGTTAAAAAGGTTTTTACCCTGAAAATCATGAACATTTATAATTTAAAGTTCGTTATGGGCCGTAACAAACGAAGCTCAAAAGTAAGCTTCAACAACGCTGATGGTTTTGGAAATTTTTCTATATGATCAAACATGTTTCTTAACATATACTCAATGTTATACTACTGAAAACGGGACTACTGTGATTTATTGGTATTTATTTAAAAGCAAGTTAAAATTTTTCATTGATAATTTTTATTCCAAAAACTACTCGAAAAAGACAAAATTCACGCAGAAAATAGTATTTTCATCATATTTTCGACTGCACGCAGTAAAAGCATGAAATAGCTACGTTACTATCTAGAACTCAGGGAAAAGTATCATTCACTTCAAAAAGTTGGTTGAAATTATTAATATATTTGCCATTATATGAGTTTTTTTTTTAAAGGAATAAGGCCACAGGTTATTAGTTCAGATTTTTATAGCGAGTTCAACATTCGCCGTTAACCTAACCAACACCCAACATGAAGTCGCTTCAACGCTCGCAATCGCCAGTGTAATAAGAATCTAAGAAATAAAACCGTATAACACACCTGGTGTATTTTTGCAGATTCCGGATACTGGTATTTTCCCAGTGACGATGACGAATCGTCCATGCACACCGACAATACGATGTCCAGGATTCTCAACTGTAAAAATAACAAACACATTGAATGAAAGTTAATTATAATCACACAGCAATCCAAATCAGACAATATTACCACATAACCTTTTTATGTTTCATTGTGTAGGAATATTAAGTGTAATTATGGCTCAGTTTCATTGGTCGATAGGGTCCGCATGCGGGGTGCGGTGGATTTCCAAAACGCATGCTATTATGAGTTTCACTGGTCGTTATACCGTCTTCTGCGGTAGTCCCCGCATGCCGATGTTGACCGAGTTATCGACTTGTGAGTTTCACTGGTCGTTATACCGTCTGCGGTAGTCCCCGCATGCCGTATGTCGACCGAGTTATCGACTTGTGAGTTTCACTGGTCGTTATACCGTCTGCGGTAGTCCCCGCATGCCGTATGTCGACCAAGTTATCGACTTGTGAGTTTCACTGGTCGTTATACCGTCTGCGGTAGTCCCCGCATGCCGTATGTCGACCGAGTTATCGACTTGTGAGTTTCACTGGTCGTTATACCGTCTGCGGTAGTCCCCGCATGCCGTATGTCGACCGAGTTATCGACTTGTGAGTTTCACTGGTCGTTATACCGTCTGCGGTAGTCCCCGCATGCCGTATGTCGACCGAGTTATCGACTTGTGAGTTTCACTGGTCGTTATACCGTCTGCGGTAGTCCCCGCATGCCGTATGTCGACCGAGTTATCGACTTGTGAGTTTCACTGGTCGTTATACCGTCTGCAGCGGGGAGTCCGCATGCCGTATATCGACCGGGTTATCGACCAATGAAACTGAGCCATAAACCGTAAATCGAGACAATAAAAATGACACTTTGACGGGAACAACTGAAAAGTTATTTAAACGTTAGGGAGCCTCAAATAATAATTAAAAGCGATATAATTAGTTTTAATTGTTTTATTTTAATCAATAAAAATGTGCCATGTATTGTACAGCCGTGGAACAGGTTGAAAAGCAGCGGCAGGTGGCGGTGCGCCTGCGAGTCGGCATGGTGGGACAGCGACATCACCACTTCCCGCGACGCCCAAGCATGATGGTATGTTACTTACTCGTAAGAGCTGATGTCTCTCGTTGAAGCCTAGCACCGAATAGGCGTGGAACAGGTTGAAAAGCAGCGGCAGGTGACGGTGCGCCTGCGAGTCGGCATGGTGGGACAACTCCTGGTGGGACAGCGACATCACCACTTCCCGCGACGCCCAAGCATGATGGTATGTTACTTACTCGTAAGAGCTGATGTCTCTCGTTGAAGCCTAGCACCGAATAGGCGTGGAACAGGTTGAAAAGCAGCGGCAGGTGACGGTGCGCCTGCGAGTCGGCATGGTGGGACAACTCCTGGTGGGACAGCGACATCACCACTTCCCGCGACGCCCAAGCATGATGGTATGTTACTTACTCGTAAGAGCTGATGTCTCTCGTTGAAGCCTAGCACCGAATAGGCGTGGAACAGGTTGAAAAGCAGCGGCAGGTGACGGTGCGCCTGCGAGTCGGCATGGTGGGACAACTCCTGGTGGGACAGCGACATCACCACTTCCCGCGACGCCCAAGCATGATGGTATGTTACTTACTCGTAAGAGCTGATGTCTCTCATTGATGCCTAGCACCGAGTAGGCGTGGAACAGGTTGAAAAGCAGTGGCAGGTGACGGTGCGCCTGCGAGTCGGCATGGTGTGGTGCGGCCAGAGAGCGCGCCGCGCACAAAACCTGGTCGGACAGCGACGTCACCTCGTCGCGCGATGCCCAAGACCCGTAACCACTGTTTACTGCAAATTATAATTTAGGGTCAATAATAAATTCTATAACATAATGGTCATAATACTAAATCGCATAACAAGAAGACGCAAAACAGCATAATTTAAATTATTATAACGGTGAAATTGCCTAACTATAATTAGTATTACGTAATTTTTTATGAATTAACATCTTATAACATCTTCAATCTACAGACATTTAATTATTACAATACCTACATTTTTTATAGTAATATTAGTACGATAAATGATAATGTTTCGTGATTAAAATCTTTTGATTTTGAGTCTTCCTATAAATGTTTTATTTTAAGGAATGAAGTCGTAGAATTATGAATTAACATGGGGCAAAACTATTTCTGGGATATTAAAAAAAACCACGAAGCGACGCTCTCGCCTTAGTCTTCTAACCTAACCTACAGTAGCGATATGATGACTATCGCAGTTAGTGCTTTTATCGAATCTCAACATTGCTTTAAATTTAAAGATTCTCAAACTGCACTTGTACATGGTTTTAAATGAAAACAGAAATAATTAATCCCATTTAAATATGTCAAAAGTTTAATTTTGAAAGGGAGACAGATTTTTTTGGCTTTATACCAAAATTACTCAGGAATTTTGCGAAGAACAGATCACCACCCGAGATCATCGAGTATCAGTATCAATACAGACATCTCTACGGCTTCTGAGAAATTGTGGTCGTATTAATGCTATAAACTTTTAAGGTAGGTAAATAAAAGGTACAATAATGCTGTATTAAACGCGGAAGTACGAAGGTTGGACCTGAACTTATTAAGAGGATTGACAACCTCATACAAAAAAACGTACTCCGGAAAAAAGCTCAAATACCGTCTTATTTCTAGATGGCGCTGATTATAAGACGTAGATACGCAATGTTTTATTAAAACACATAATAGATGTCATTGTCGCTGAGCGTTATACCAAAAAGAGACAGCGTGGTATCTGTATAGTTCTTAACTAGATGGCGCTGAAACTACTCGTGTTGATTTCTTAATCACGAATAATCAAGAAGACTGGTTATTAAATAGGTACAGCCAACGTCATAAGTCATAAACGTACGTCCGTACTTTCCTAGCGCTCCAATGATATCATATCTATATCATATCATACATTAGCCAGAACTACCTATACGACAACCCGTTCAGAAATTCGTGGCCATTTATGTTCGTCTTATTACATTGAAATAAGTAGGTAATCAAAAGTTTACCTGATCTCACGGAAAAAGAGAGATGGCGAACTCATTGCGCAGTAATGACTACTATGCAATGAGTTTGACACGACTAATTTGTACGAGAGATTAGGTATACCTATATCTATATATATATTACGCGAGGCCGATTTTTGTACATCCCATCAGATCTACAGTTATGGTCCGATTTTGATAAATGATATGTCATTAGATTCGTCTCATGCTGGAGAGGTGCATAAAACTCTTGGAATTTTAATTTTTTCCTGAAAAGGTACTGAAAAATGGATTTGAAAAAACTACTGTGCGCTAACCACGTGACTTTGACCACGTGACCTGTGATCCCTATTTTGACATAAGATGACCAAATAATAATAAGCATGATTTGCTCACAAACCTGTAGTAAGTTGTTCAGCATGATGAAATATTATTTTTGAGTCGGCAACATAATATCCGCAACACTTAAAACATGTACGAATATGCAAAAATAATTTTACAGTTTGTTGACAATGAATGACAGTAACCATATTCTGACAACTTTTAATGTCTTTTTTATTGGGGGCTATTATGTCAATGCTCTAAATTGCCAGGTTGTTTTTCTTTTTAAAATGTTGATATGGAAACTTTTTTCGCATACCTGTTAAAAATGTGGAGAAAAAAGTCGGTTAAGTGCGAGTTGGACTGGTGCTCGAAAGACTAGAAAAACTGACCGTCATTCAAGAATAGATTATTTCTATAGGCGAGTTTTACTAAATCTAAATCAAAGCAGAAAAAAAATAGTAAAACTAATTTAAACGTCATTCAAATATTTAAATATATGGTAGATTATTATAAATATGATTATAATATAAGTCCATCTAAAATATAATTCCAAGGAAAATGGCATGAGTTATGGTAAATTGAATGGTATTTTACAAGAAGAAACTTAGTCCTTCCGCTTGCATGTCGACGGGATGGGAAATGTGGTCGAGTTGAGAATATGGACGACTTGACAATGTAGATAAGTTGGGAATGTATCTACATTGGTAATATGGATGAGTTGGTAAAATGGACGAGTTGGAAATGTGGACGAGTTGGGAATATGGACGGGTTGGGAATATGGACGAGTTGGGAATGTGGATGAGTTGGCAAAATAAACAAGTTGGGAATACGGACGAGTGGGCAATGTGGATGAGTTGGCAAAATAAACAAGTTGGAACACGGACGAGTGGGCAATGTGGACGAGTTGAGAATATGGACGAGTTGGCAATGAAGACGACTTGGTAATACGGACGAGTTGGTGATATGGAAGATTTGGCAATAAAGACGAGCTGATAATAAGGACAAGTTGGTATTGTAGACGAGTTGGGTGTATCGTCGAGTTGGGAATATGGACGAGTTGGAAATGTGGATGAGTTGGCAATGTGAATGAGTTGGTAAAATTGACAAGTTGAGAACATGGACAAGGGGGCAATGTGGACGAGTTCGTATTATGGACGAGTTGGCAATGAAGACGAGTTGGTAATACGGACAAGTTGGTATTATGGACGAGTTGTGAATATGGACGAGTTGGGAATGTGGATGAGTTGGCAAAATGAACAAGTTGGGAACACGGACGAGTGGGCAATGTAGACGACTTGGTAATACGGACGAGTTGTCAACGTGAACAAGTTAAGAATATGGACGAGTTGGAAATGTGGATGAGTTGGCAAAATGAACAAGTTGGGAATATGGACGAGTTGGCAATAAAGACGAGCTGATAATAAGGACGAGTTTGTATTTTAGACGAGTTGGGTGTATCGTCGAGTTGGGAATATGGACGAGTTAGAAATGTGGATGAGTTGGCAATGTGGACGACTTGGAATTGTGGACGAGGTGGGAATATGGACGAGTTGGAAATGTGGACGAGTTGTATTTGTGGACGAGTTGGCATTGTTGACGAGCAAGTAATATGGACGCGTTGGCATTGTGGATGAGTTGGGAATATAAACGAGTTGGCAATGAAGACGAGTTGCTAATACGGACGAGTTGATAATATGGACGAGATTGGCAATAAAGATGAGTTAATAATAAGGACGAGTTGGTATTGTACGAGTTGGTGTATGGACGAGTTGGAAAGGTGGACGAGTTAGCAATATTGATGAGTTGGCATTGTGGACGAGTTGGGAATATGGATGAGTTGGCAATAAAGACGAGTTGGTAATATGAACGAGTTGGAAATGTGGACGTGTTGGGTGTATGGACAAGTTGGCATTGTGACCCAGATGGGAATATAGACGAGCTGACATTGTGGACGAGTTGGCAATGTGGAATAATTAACATGTTACGCTAACATGCGAAACTTGATGGAGAAATAACCTACATATGATGCAAATTTCAAAAAATCGACGCGCTCCAGAATAAATCATATTTGAATTAATGATGACGTCTGGCTGATCATTCTTATTCTCATTCAAAATAAAAATTGTCAAATTCTGCTGTCAACAAAACAAATTGATTTTATAAGGTTTCCGTTTTTATCGAATATGGTAAGGAACCCTAAAATTAGGTTTATATTATAGGCTTGAGAGTAGGTATAGTTAGCATCTTCCTCACTCTTCTGTCAGACACAATTTCAATGAGAGGAAAGACACGAAAGTTTGAATTTGGAATTCGGGTATTAGGCCTTCAGCTCTATATTTATTGACAAAAATATATCTTATATTCTTTTTTCAAACATGTTTAGCTGTTTTATATATTGTTTTTTCTTATTACACATATTTGACACATTCTTTTTTTTATGGTGGCGTATTGTTGGTCAGTAATTTATTTAGATTAGTAAGTAGGGTTTGATTAAGTATAATTAGCTTACGCTAACAATTACACAATTCTTACGAATTTCAAACACAATGTGTAATTGTTATTGAATAAATGATTGATGATGATGACATGGCAGCACCCATATTAAGAAAACTTGCACGATCTATTGAGTTTCCTAAAAAAAAAACAAGCATTGATAATAGTGTTTTTTCGTGTATCAATAAACGTTTTTTACTCTCTATTTCATACAATTGAGTTTTTGTAACGACGATTATAAATGAATACATAAACAGTTACGCACTCCATGATTTCCTGTTTCCTCAAATCTATCGTTTCGATTCATGTGCTATTTCTGGAAATTAATAGAAATCGATCAAATTAAAATTCTACCAATCTTATGTTCTGTCCTATGAAAATATGTCAATTATATTTTTAAGATATGGGACTATTGTCATGAATATATTTTTCCATAAATCTAGAATCTAAATATGCATTTTATTTGTGAAACAGATCAGCAGATCACATGTCATTAATGCACAAGTTATTTTTACAAAAGAGTTGAAAAAATTGTCACGATGAAGCTGGCAGTTGGCTATCAGGCCTGCCTCTAGCCTGGCATGTTTTAACGTTTTTAAAACATAATTTTAATGTGTTTTTTTACAGTATTAATTTATTCTTCGTTCCCCAAAAACTTCTTATCGATAAAGTAGTTATTTTCTGTAACACTACCGGATTTCCATATTCTAGCGGCGGTTCGACGCCGCAACGGGTCTCTAGTTTATAATTATTACCCTTTGCATTAAACTATTCTAAGTTGGTAGGTAGGGATACATAAGTACCCGAGTATATTAATACTACGAGTACTAATACTGGCTTAAATAGTAAATCATACATTCTGCTACTTATTTTTATTGTATATCTTTATTATGAACAATGATCAACACATCCATTTTAACACACTTTAACAACATACGGCACACTATAAAGTTCAATATGAAGAAGTAATTATAAATACTAGTTAAGCCCATTTTATTCCAATAAAATTGGTCTTTGGTCAAAATATTTCATTTCATCATACACAAATCGCTGAATCGCGATTATTTATGCTTAAATTTGACGTAAGCCGATACTTATAATTATATAGGTAGCCATAATACGACTTGTCAATTTCAATCTTCTGTACCGTAAAATGCCCCTCATGTGTTCCGTACTGAAAGAAACTTTAGGAATCTTTAATCAACACTTTAAGCACGCCAAGAATAGAGTTTTCTCTAGGAATAGTGTCTTCTTTAAATCAATTTTTTCTTCAGCATGTATTTCTAAAAACTTTCGCTTCCGTCTTTCTTTTGGCGTTATGCCTCTACTATCATACCAGTGAGATTTTAATTCTGGTTCATTGCATTACAGATGATTTCAACTGAAAATTCAAATTCGCATTACGCCCATAATATAATCATAAAATTCAGCGCTTTAGATGCAAAACTTCAATACTTTCTAAAATTAGTATTTGCTTTGGCATAAAATGTCACTACCTAAAAATATAGAACCTATCAAAGTAGCATGGCAGCACGCTATTTAAGCCTTTTCTTAAACTGTTTAAACTAAGCAATCTTGTGATGCTAACCTTGTCAGAATAAAATAATGCTCTTACAATGAAGGTTTAGGATCGTCATTTGAAAACTATTTACTAACCAGTCATAAATTTTGATAATAAACCTCCCTTAAGCGTAATGTAAATCGAAAATAGCAAAACTATATTGCAATAAGCATCAATCAAAAACTAATGACATTTTCATGACGTTACATTCAAACTGAAAGAGACAAAACATCATTTGACAGTATAGCACACTTACCTATAGCACTATGGCCAGTACATGGCCAGGCTAACTTCAAAGGCTTGACTTGAAATATTTCATCCATAATAAATACTTAATCAACCATAAAAGCCTTAAAAGCGAAAAATTACCTTCAGTGAAAAAACTTCTCAACATATCAAAAATTGTAAAAGCACAACGTAGAAACGCCATCTATTGTCAACAAGGTATAACATTACGATACTTACAAAACTCTGCAAAAGTTGACAAATATTAACACCGTTCTATGTCGTTTATGTCGCTACTGAAACGCCGTTTTAATTCATTTTGATACATACGACGGCATCTAGTTCCCCGACGATAAAATCTTTATCGGCGTACGCTCCTTACTATGAACATCATACTTCCTTATCTTCCTTGTTAATACATAGTATTTTTAACTAATTTGTACCAAAATCGTATGGTGAACCTATAAACTTTTGACCGGTATTGTATCCGAGTCGCTTCTGCTCTGACGGCCCCGAGGTTCATAATTAGATCTTCTTGTCAATGGTGCGAGATGAATTTCAAATTTGGAACTTGGGAGTAAACCCCATGACCTTACTTGTTAATACGATTAAGAGTCCGCAGCAAGGTCCGCTCAACTCCGCGTTGAGATCGCGTGCTTACGCTTTAAAATGTTGTTGTTTCACCTAGAGGAAGACAGGGCGCTAGCAGTAAAGCGAGAGCGCGCTAGGAGCAAAGAGTATGTAATCACTACGTTTTAAGAGACGGGAGTGCCATACGAAACATACTGCCAATATGAAGCCGCAAACAATATCAGTGTCAGTGTCAACTCATGACATAATGCCAACATCAAGAACAAAATAGGGATGTCACATGTTACACAAATTATCGAATTATCGATATCGATATCGGTATTTAAAAATAATGGTTCAGGCGGGGTTCGCATTCGCACCCGCGTCTCCAACGGCTTTCCGGTAATTTAAATCATTAAATATTTCGCTTCAATGTAAACATTTGGTTTACTTTAGGTTACTGACTTCATAAAAAAAAACAAAAGTGTGCAAATAATTTTATTTCGTTCAAACTTTGCTTGGCTTGCTGATAAACATAGACGAAAAAAGCCGTTTCATCACTCCAGTCTGTGCTCCAGGTTGGAAGTTCTGCAACACAAATGATACAGGGTAAACAGAAAATTACAGAGTAAAATGAATCTGTTTGTCCAGATGAAACCGTACCATTCATAGTCCATTGAAGATTTTTCGTAAAATATTTCTGTGACCATAATCTAACTCAAACTGGCATAAAAAGTAGTGGCTTTTGCTTGAAGAAAGATATTCCGTATTTACCCAGGTATTTTTCACTTCAAATGAAAATTATCGATAAAACTTACATACAGCACTATTGTTTACATACGTATAAGGGTATGTATTATTTTACCCGAAATACCAAGTTTTCAATGAAACTTACGATTAACATGGTTATAACACGCAGTAATTAATTATATTTTTTACTTACCGATCTTCGTCCGGTGGAAATCTTGCCATGAATAGTCTTTTTTGACCGTCCATTCGACACGTTTTCATTCTGCATATTTCGCACTTTTTCCTTTTCAATCCACTCATTTTTGCAATTGTGATTGTCTTGTGTACCTTCTAGACGACCACTACACCCAAAGAATGCAAATTATTAGATTATTTGTGTAATTTGAATTATTTGAAAAGATCGCAGAACCTTGACAAAACCAGACAACACAACAAAAGCGAAACGTCAACTAATATGACATGGCGGACAAAAATGGCGGCTGAAGTACAACCCGCCTAAATTCGATTGTCGCCAATTATCTAATGCTTTGTAGGTTTCAACGTTCTTTCAAACTTAGATAGGTAAAAATTCACCCCCGTTTCATATAGCCGTTGTCGTTCGTTTTTTACCTTGAGAGTTGCGCGAGGCTGGCTAGGAGTAGCTATGATAAGGGCGGTGCTTACCGCCGCCCCCCCGGACCGTTCCCCGCGCTAGAGTAATTCGCTGCAGTTTCGCAACAATTTTTTGTAATTTATTTTAAGGTTTTCGTAGTTACGCTCTCATTTTAAAACTACGAGATCAATTTTGATAAATCTTTTTTCTTATCAAACTGCATAGTTTAATCGACACCGGAAATAGGTTTTGACTTCAATCTAAACTATATTTTGGTCGTAGTATGCCGCCAAACTTCTGGGGTCTAAAAATGCAAAACTTGTACTCGCTCTATTTTCTTTCTATTAACATTTCAAGAGTCATAAACTAGTTTTAGCCCTAGATATATCTTAACTCATTATATTTAGAGAATTTCATGATAATGTGACATGTTATATTAAAATAAGGACGTAACTACGTTTGTATGAAGAATCGAGCTTGCTGCGGACTCTTAATGTTATCCTTATTAACATTATGCTCATTTAAATTATGCATATTCATTTCATTGCGTATTTTTATAAACAAAAACCGCAAGGTTTATGTATAAAATAATATCGAAACGGGGTAAAACCGCACATAGTTCCACAAGGGAAATTATAATTAATATTATTCGATTTTGTCAGCGGGAAAGCCCCACTGTCAACTCACTAAAAGTCACTAAACGTGTGTCCACCCGCTATGACGGGGATGTATGTTGTACTTATTTAATATTAAATTCTTACGTATTTAATAGTCCCCCTAAGTGATCAGTCTACGACACATAATCGTTTAGTATATTCGTTCAAAATATATTAATTTACATAATTCGTCTCGGCAGTTCTTCACTAAAATTAGTCATTAGGTAGGTATCTTAAAATAACTGACAAAGGGTGACAGTGTTCTCAGCATAGCAAACACCATAAAATTGCACTGGCACGCCCTCAATTCCTACGTCTCTTCTCTTTCCGCAGACTAACCTATTGCTGCATTGGATGAAAAAAGAATAAGAATCATAATAGTCTCTGTATAAAACCAGCGAATTGCATTGATTGTTACATTATTAGAAAACAAAAAAGTTAATTTCATTCGTGGTAAAAACCGTTTCAATCTCAAAAGGAGGCATACAAACATATCGCAATGCCTAAATACCATGTATAATGTAGCGGTATATCGTCGTCACGTGGAACGGTACGTTAATAAATAAAGCAATATAACATTTTATTATTCTTACCTGGTGGGTCTTGGATTGAGAAGTGAGCCAAAAACACAATTATTTTCATAAAGACTACACGGACTTCAGCAGATGGGCACGACAGGAGATAGTCACAAAGCCTGCAAGAATATAAATTACACGAAATACAAGTACATGAAAATGGAGTTCAGTAAAAAATCGCGTATATATTTACAATTATTTGAAACTACAAATCTCACCTGTGAGGGTGTTTGAACAGATCTGTTGCGAACCATGATCTGACAACCTGGGAGCAGCGCAGATGCTGACACAAGATGTCGTGCCTGAAATATATTAAAATTTAACAAAAACGTAAAAATTTAACGTTACTACAATAATTTGAACGTTTGCGTTGATTGTTTGCAGATGTATGTAATATTTACCAATCAGATGCAGGCCCGCGCAGAGTCTTTTTCGTGTGAAAACCGACTTGGAATAAAAATTTGGTAGCTAACTGTACAGTAAGCATTGACATCTCTTCATGTTCGGGACCCTGAAACGATTAAATGCACAATAAGACGTCCTACCAACAATGAATATGATTTGTACTTTTCATGCTCAGAAAGTACGTCATTTCAGCTTCGCAGCAGTGGTAGTTTTAGTGGTAACGATAGTCAACAGTAGTAGTTCTATTCCCTAGGGTTTAGGGTTTCCAACGTATAATATTTTTTACGAAAATTTGAAAAAGTTGTTAGCGGTCTTATACTTAGTAGGCCAAAATGAACGTGCCGATAGTGTCATACATCTTTCAGCCGGCCCTCTCGCTGGCACTCGTTGCTTCTTCTATAGAGCGATTGAGATGTCTGGCCTAATAGACATCTCATAGGCGCTATTAGACATCTGTTTGTTCGTAGGCATTTTTCTGATCTTACAATAGTCTATGCTCGCTTTTCATAGTTTAAAAAATCAGTAAGTTCTAAGCATGGTGATATAACAATTTTAAATCTTAAATATTTTTGGCTCGCTGTCAAAGTGAAAAGCAATGAGTTTAACACGTGGCTAAAAGCCATTATGATACTCAGGTATAATTATATATCACTTCGTGTCATAATGGGTCTTTTTATCCCTTAACAAATAATCTATTATTTTACATACCCATATAGCGTTCGTTGTGCCTGGCGGCACTTGTAACCTTAAGAAGCACAACTTTTTCATAAAGTTGAAATGTTCCAAGCTAAATTGATCTTGATTGTGCGAGAAAGCAATGTTTCCGCGACGAACTGACAACCAGATAGGCCGAGGAATTGCACTTTCCCTGAAATAAAATAAGAATTCAATTACAAAAGTTCTTTGGTTTGGCCAGTTTTTAGATTCACCGTTAAATTTGAAACTTTCTGTGGTAATTAAATTATATTTAATCTTAAAAAACGGAAACCCATAATTTTAGATATTTTAGTAAAATTAAAGTTAATTAAAAAGGACATGATGTATTAGGAATACGACAGTTACTTAAACATATCCTAGCGGAGTAAGGTCACGATAAACGATAAGGGAATGTAGGGCGGGATGTATTTTATCTCAGTGACTAGGTACGTTTTTTTTCTGGATCTGTTACACAAATGCCGTTTATTTCACGAGTACATCCCATGAATCCGATTCGTCCTTTACTCGTCTTATACGGCAAACTAACGCTATCCTTGTGCGGAACCCTATTTTGAGACAGACATGGACGAACGTTGAAGATTCCTTCACTAATTCGTGTTCTTTTCCTCCTTGTTTTGGCAGACCGGTATCTTTGCGCCATCCGCCGATTACAAGGGAGATGATACAATGTTGAAATTGTGAAGTTTCGCTATCTTAATGCACTTGTCATTCTCGCGTGTAAAGTTATATACTATCGATAAATGTGATTTTGGTTTATTTTACCAACGGCTTGTATGAGGTGCCAAAAGCGGCACTTTCTACAAATTTCTAGGCATTAATTTTATAGAATTTGCTGTAAACTTTGTACCTACTAACTTCTGAAAACCTCGCTACATGTCTTCAATGATCGTAGTGGTTTACCGAATCTGCTAAATCATCAAAAAACTTGTTTGAAACTTGATGGAACCTTCTAAAACTTGTAACCGCTACAAGTATTTTTCAATCCCTGTTGATTTTGGGGCACATCTTTTTTTTTACTCTGGCGTCAGTGGCACGGTAAATTGCTAGACCGCTTGGCGGTCAATAGGTTAAATAAGTAATTCATATAAAAATAACTTTATAAGAAAGTAATAATACTAATAATTTATTAGTAGTAAATTCTAAACAATTCCAAAATTCTTCAAGAATCTAAATAAAACAATTTAAACGAATTATATCGCGTACATTAATTATCCTTTCGGTTCTTTTTCCTCAGTAAGCCTTATAGTGAACTGCAGTGTTTTAAATTTTTTGTCAAACATGCAATGAGTTAAAACAGGCTTCGAAGTGTCAAGTTTCGGGCGGAACAATTCGAGAGAATTGTAAAGGAATTTCATACAAAATTGACGGCCTATCCCGGGAAGTAATTTTTTTTAATTTTAATGTAAACATGGCGTCTGTGTTCATGAACAGCTGAAATATATTTTTTAATTTTTCTTCTAGTGGCTGAATGGGTATCGGACCAATCAAATCCGCGTTAAGGCCTATTACACACGAACTGATATTAAGAATACAAATCTGTATGATTCAAGGGATTGGAGGGATTATTAAAAATACTTTTTTTTAAACATGGCGTCTGTGTTTTATTTCATTGCATAGTATATGTTTGAGAAAAGCACTTTACCTGCTTAAGCCGTGAAATGGGCTTGCCGGCTTCGTATCACTATCCGGCCTCCCTTACGGTCGGCCGTCTATACCTACTCAGCCGGCAAGCCCTTTTATTTCCCGGCGTCTGCAGTAATGTACTATTATTTCAATGTGTGACAGTCGCGGAAACCGAAGAAAATATTTCTTCAAGAATCCTTTTAAATGAAAATCCGAAATTACCATAGCAACTTCCTAAAGTACGAAATGTGTGCTCTTATAAAATTACACTTCATAGAATCTCCTAAAACGCTACTGAAATATCTAGGAGCCTCATAGACACATCAAAGAACCCTGTCATCAACGTCACAAATTTTCGTACTTTTCATAGTGACTTTCATAGGAACATAAAAATGAAAACGATCCCTTTTAAAACCTTGCAAGTAAACAAACCAAAAACAGAAAATGCAGACCTTGAGTTTAAAAAAATCTTTTTCATATAACCATGAACGATATTCTTAAAATCTCAGAGCATTTTGTAAAATATATATGCTTTTTATAGAATTCACATCTATACCCAATACCTCTTATACATGATGTCCGACTCTACCAGTAATTTAAAAAGGTTAAGGCTTAGGTAAGAGATGTCTTTATAACAATCACTGAAAAAGCATCATTAACTTTTTAGATTTTTTATACAGCGTGTATATTTGATATAACCGCAAATTGAAGCCAATATTTTAGCGCTATTCTGATATTTATAAAAATTATTAATTCAGAGTTAACTGCCATAGCGTAATTAATTTTTGAAACAATTTTCTGAGCAGCAATGTATGGCGTAGTTATTACTAAATGAGTTGTGACACCACTAGGTTAAGCGTCAACAAATAACAACAAACAAATACATTGCGTGCTGAATTATTTTATACGGAAAAAAAAGTTCGATTTTTTTAATAATTTACTGATCAATATATTAATGTGCCTATAATAAGACCCCGTTACGTTTGCGGTTATATCAAATATACACGCTGTATGTGTAATAGATCCATGTTTATATTTTGTAGGAACTACTTCTTAGAACTTTAATTAGTTGTTATTTTAATATCTTATAAAAACTGTTATAATGTGGATTGAGAGCTCTCTAGAACCGTCGTTAATACCAAAAAAATGAAAAACGTTTCTCCTGCAAGGTAGCATTTTGGGGCCACTTTTGTTCTTATATGCAGGTAAATCTGTTTCTGTAGTAGGTAGGTAAAATCTCTGGGATTATCATTGGATAAAAAACCATCCGAATTGGAAACACGTAGACGTTGCTGTTATGTGTAATATTAGAATTAATAAATTTACATATGCACTAGCAAGTATAATACGCGTGGTCTCGGGAAACCGCTCTCACTACATACCATGCCTACGTGTCATCTACACTTCGGTATGGTATCCTGCTTTTGGGTAATTCTGTAGACGTAGATCAGGACACTGTGGAGTGGGACATATGGAGTCGTGTAACCCCCATTTAAAAAGTTACACATTTTACCGCTCTCGTGCTTACATCGTCGTTCCCATAATAAACTTTCGAATCTGTTATTTTTTCGTTTTTGTAATTGTACATGGTTTTAGGTTGAATTTCCAAGTTCGCGAAAATTCAATTTTGCAACTTTACTATGGGAACGACGATATATTAAGAAATGTTGTATAATTGTTAAAGCTCGCCTCTCATTTTTAAAACAAACGCTTTCCACTCGGCCATTTAACTTTATAATAAATAACCAGAAATTAAATAAAACGATTTAAACGGATTATATCGCGAATGTCTTACCACCGTAAGGGAGGCCCAATTAATAAGTCGCTCGATTTATCTTCATCTGGTACACCAACCAGATGAAGATAGATAGTTTGACGACGCTAAAATTTACATTATTAATTCGTGATTTAATTAAATTTAATTAATTGCGCTTGGCTGTTCGTGATATTTTTCTTGGTCCCTACTGTTTCATAAAAAAATTTAGACGTCAGAATGTTTAAGTTTACCCAAGCGGTAGGTTAGAATGCGGAAACAATAAATATTAAAAAAATCACTTATTCATAATGATTTTTATCAATACGTACACACTAAATAGCACTAGTACATCAATTTCCATAAGAAAATAATAGCTAATGTAATTTCTATCTATGACTTCTCAGTGGCGTCGCTGCAGAGTATGCTCCCCAGCGGCGCCACAATCAATGTCCATTATTTCGTTCCCTGGTACAGGTACAGCCAAAAACATGATACGTACAGTCGAGTTCATTTACATCTACACACTTACGAGAACAAAAATATCTGTACACGACCCTATTGTCAGGAGCATAAAGTCGTGTTCAGATATTTTTGTTCTCGTAAGTGTGTAGATGTAAATGAACTCGACTGTACATGGTGTACCTTCAAAGTACCTACATCATTTCACCTTATAATTAACTGATTTTCATTATGGTGGCGTCGCCACAGAGCAGCACACATTTCATTTTGGGAATCATAGGGGATCGGAAGGTCACCAGTCGAGAGATTTCTGGGGCCTTCAAGTCAGATTTTGTAAATTCGGTAAACTTTGGAAAACATGGCGCGGGTGCTGCGGCGCTCCTAGATACCTATGAATTGCAAGTACTAAGCTAGTTTTAGGTACTGTTCATATATTTTTCCTTATACTTACTACGTTTTTTTTATACATGCCCCATATTCGATCGATCACTATACCAATTTTCGATATTTTAAACGTTGGTATTTTGTTAGTCGATGATTTGTGTTTCGACATTTATATAATACTAGCTGTGCCCCGCGGTGTTACCCGCTCATCCAACGGGAACACTAAATATTTTCGGGATGAAAAGTATCCTATGTCCTTTCCCGGGTCTCAAACTATCTCCTTACCAAATTTCATCTAAGTCGGTTCAGCGGTTTAAGCGTGAAGAGGTAACAGACAGACAGACAGACAGACACACTTTCGCATTTATAATATTAGTATGGATACGCGAGAGTGGGATGATAAGTAACTAGCTTAATTAAAAAATACTTGAGTTTCGGTGTTAAACCTAATTTTATTTTTCGACATAGTTTCCGCGTTGCTCTGCACTTATCCCATCTTCGCTCTAAAGCTGCGATGCCCTCCATAAAATGATTCCTTTCGAGGCCTCCAAAATACTCCACTACAGCGGCTAGGACGGCATCATTATTGGCAAATTTCTGTCAGATCAGGCGAATAAGGTGGATGGGGCAGCAAATCATATTTAATTCGCCGATATTTGCCATAGTTTTAACAAATGCGTGAACCCTAGCGTTGTCTTGATGGAAGATGTTTTTTTTGCTAATGGGGTTGTTATTGCTTAATGCATTGATGAAGCTCTCCTAAAAGATGTATTCCCCATTAAGTTTTACCTTTGGAAAGGTCTATCATCAAAGTTCCATTCGCATCCCAAAAGACGGAAGCCTTAACTTTTCCAGCCGACTTTACATCCAAAGCTTTTTTTGGAGCCGGACATCCAGATTCAGTCCACTGTTTTGATTTAATTCTAGCGTGTAGTGGTGAACCCATGTTTCATCTGTTGTTATAAATCGACGCAAAAAATCAGCTTTAATTTAAATTTAAACAAACATTAAGCAATCGCGGCACCATTGGATAACTTTTTCATACTTAAATCTCCACTTAGAATATGATGTACCCATTCCTTCGAGATCCCTGTAGTGTCAGCTATTTCTGATAACTTCAATCGCCCATCCCATTCCATTTACGGAGGCGTGACTCTTTTTGGACGTCCGGAGCGGGCTTCATCTTGGACACTTGTACAGCCTCGTTTAAATTCAGCCACCCGGTTTTTAGGGTTCCGTACCTCAATCGGAAAAAACGGAACGTTGTCCGTCCGTCCGTCTGTCTGTCTGTCAAGGCCTTTTATCTCGAGAACGCGTGGAGGTATCGAATGGAAATTAACACCATATACTCAGGTCTACGGTCTCTTGAAGCTGTGATTAAATCAAACTTCTACGTTAACGTGAAAAAAGATACGGCCGTTTATGTCGCAAAAAACGTACATTTCGACACTCTCAAGGGAATCAAAATGATAGGGTACGTCCCGATGACCTAGAACTGTGAAATTTGGCAAGTAATATCGTCATATACTACAAATACTTATAAAAATCTGAAAACTATACATTTGTAATAAAATCATAAAAAATATAGTCTTTTCAAGGAAAACTCGGTTGCGGTAAGTTTGCACCTCATTTGTATGCGGCGCCATACATTTCAGGTGCAAACTTAACTCAACCAGGCCCATTTAGATGGGATAAGTGAAAGTTTATACGGAACCCTCGGTGCGCGAGTCAGACTCGCACTTGGTCGGTTTTTTTTATTTACTGTGGCGTGAGAAAGAGCCCATTCACCCAAAACATTTTTAACTCTTCATAAATAGCTATCCCCTTCATACACTTCATATAAAGAAACTTTACGACAGCTCTTTGTTAAATTTTATCCATATTGAAAACAACCGTCACAAACATTCAGCAATCGCGGCACCATTAATTACTTTGGTACCGTGGAAGCTGGGGCGAGTCCTGGTGTGGGATGTGGGACGCAACATGTGTCGACACGTTCGCCGCGTCCCACATCCAGGCGACTCGTTCACAAGCCGGCGCAGCTACCGACCAGGCTCAAAATCCTCAAGCGCCGCAAATACTCATCTTTGTGTAAAGATTATGAATTTGCGGCACTTGCGGTAGAGACATTAGGACCCTGGTCGGCCGATATTAAGGCATTTATGAGGGCCCTGTCGCCTCGGTTGGTTCGCGTCTCAGGGGACCCCAGAGCTGGCGCGTACCCCTCACAGAGGATCGCTCTTGCGATCCAAAGAGGTAACGCCGCCACCGTAATGGGAACCATGCCGCAGGCAGACCTGCTGGATGGGATATTCTTTTTATAGAAAATGTATATATTTTATTCTTATTTTTTCTAATTAGTTTTAACAAATTGTACATAATAATTATCCTATCTTTTATGTTTACCTGTAATTTTTAGTATTGTAAATATTATATTGTATGTGTTTATTTTAAAATAAACCTGAAATACCGTCACAATATATTTTCAATGACAGTCAATCAATAAATTATTTAAGAGGCCTTATTCCTTTTTAAATGCTGATCGTTTTAGTAATTTTTCTCTATGATCAAACATGTTTATAACATATAATTGATGTAACTACCTAGAACAGGGCTATTGGAATTTATTGGTATATATTTGAAACCTACAGTTTGAATTTTTCGTTAGTAATTTTTGTTTCAAAAACTACTCGGAATTGACAAAATTCACGCGGAAAATTAGTTTTTTCTACTGTAATTATCAGCCCGCCCTTGTATCGATAATTTGATTACAGATATATCGAACGTATTTGAGTTTTAGGAATTCTAGACGTCGATTTATAGTAAGATTAAAATCATTTAGTTTTCCTCGAAGTTTTTATTTTATTTTCGGAAATAAATAATAATCGCAAGGTGCGAGGTCGGGGCTATACGATGCTTGCCCCATTAATCCCACGTCTGACGTCGCCAAATAGTCGATCGTTGGCTTGGCGGTGTGCGACGAGGCGTTGTCGTGGTAAAAGGAGGTCCTGGCGGTACTGCGAGGTCGCTTCTCCCAAACTTTTTCCAACACAAGTGGTAAACAATTGTTAGTGTTCCAGTCTGCAATAACTGTTTTTTGATCCTCTATGACAATTGACAACATTTCATATTTATAACAGGTGGAAATTAATATAGAGATCGACAGGGCTTAAAGTCGTGTACCTTAAAAAAAAATCTTTGAATTTATTCTTCTGTATTTAAAGAAATATAAGAAAATACATCAAATAACTACAATCTAAGACAATACGGGCTGAATAGGGTTGTTGTCTAAACCAAAGAGCGAAAAAATATTTTTTTTTTTATTTGACGTTGATATGCATACCGAGTTTGTTTAAGTTTTTTTTTTATAAGAAAACCGACTAAAGTAACCGTTCCATTAAGTTCTGGTTTCTGTGTTGCCACATTTTAAAAGGAGTATGTTTTTATAAATTAATAATAAAGTAAATAATCATCTCAGAAAATAAATAAAAACAGAGATTACTTCATCTTTTTAGGCAGAATTCAGAAAAGTAATAAAATGATAGTCTTTAAAATATGAAATGTTGTCAATTGTTGCGATATGACCTGTCATTCCGAAAAACGACTCCACCATTTTTTTCCCACGGTTTGACCTCTCTTCACTTCAGTTGGCATGTCCTCGGAAGGAAACACCCACTTAGCAGACTGTCTTTTAGTTTCAGGTTCATAACAGTAAATCCAGCTTTCGTCACCCGTAAGTATGTCGAACTCAGCATGTGAGTCACCTCCGTTAAATCTTTAAACATTTCACATCACTAATCAACACGAGAGTTTTTGTCACTCTATCAAATTATGAGGCATCCACCGGGCACAAAGCTTCCTGATCGCTAAATGTTCATGGAGGATTGTGTGCACTTGACTCATACCGATGTCTAAGCTTGTCTGAATCCGCTGATAGGTCACTCTTTTATCATACGCCGCACAACACTAATACTATCTTCAGTCGTCACCGTTGAAGGCCGTCCCTCACGCAGATCATAGGTGAAATTAGTGCGACCACGTTTAAACTCATTAAACCAGTTGTAAACAGTGGCACGAAATGGGGCTTCATCGTGAAAGGCCAATTGAAGTCTATCATTACCTTCTTGTTAACTATAATGACATCGAAAGTCATAAAAAATCATTGCACGGATATTTTCTCGCCTTAAATTCATGCTGACGTGACACAGACAATTTTTAATTCGCCGCCAAATCGTAAAACAAATGACAAATGAATTAAATTCATACACAATAATATTCGCAAAGAGATGCATTTTCAAAATTTAAACTTAAGTTTTTATTAAGGGGCTTCTAAATGTGCCACCTTTTGCTGCAATTTGTGGCCGGCTATTATCTGCATCTTGTTTTAGCGTAGGGTGTCAAAGAAGGTCGGCCATAGTTGCTGTCCACAAATTGCAGTAAAACATGGTCCGTTTAGAAGCCCCTTTATATCGTTTACAAGTGACCTGTTCTAAAAACTTTCAGTGTCACCCTCGTATGGACATGCATTATTTATTTGCCATGCCACTTTTTAATTTTAACTCTTTTTGGTCAGACTGTATTTGTGTTAGTTAATGGGTTTTGAGACGTATTTAAAATGTCTATGGTTATTGACCGAGCAAGCGAAGCGACTCCAATTCGGCTTGGCCAAAATCTTATGTCCGGATATTCAGATTTCCGTTTGTCCATATTCCGGCTGTTCTCGCCTACAGAACGCATTTCTCAACGGATTCTCGAGAAATTTTGTGAGCCGGTTCAATAATTATATATAATGTACTTGTTCAGTCAGTTTTCCGAAATTTTTCAAAATGTGGAGATTTGGGGTTGAATAAGTAAAAAGATGTCATATTTTAGTAATTTCGAAAGATGATAAATTTAACTGCAGGTTTTACATAAATCTGGAATCTTATCGGGATTATACTAGCCTAAGCGCCCGTCAATTATACCTTCGCACGAGAATCAGAATAGCAAGGTTTTCATGATACTAGCGGGCGGACTTTGCTGCCCCAACGGCCGTCCGTTCTCCGGGCTACATGGCCTGCCCATTGCCACTTCAACCGGGCAATCCTGTGCACTATGTCGGTTACCTTGGTTCTTCTGCGGATATCCTCATTTCTGATTCTATCGCGCAAAGAAACTCCGAGCATTGCCCTTTCCATTGCACGTTGCGTGACTCTTAGCCGCCTCATGAGTCCCAAGTTCATTTGACCATCTTTATTCAACTCTGCATAACAATAATGTCTAAACATAATTACAACAGCTTCGCAATGAAAAAACTACAGGTTGAAAGAGCTGGAGCGAGATTGGATAAGGTATGCGAGAATGAATAGGTTACGCCTATACAACTGTCGTATTCCTCACGCCCTATAACATGATTAAAGGAATTAGCGTTAAAACTTACTTAAAGTTCATATTTCTCATTGACTGTACGAGACTAGTATTTTCTATTGTATCCTTTCTGGTGTAAAACAGTATATAGGCATTCCACCATCTCTTCTGGCGTTTGTATGACACCCTCTTTAGCATTGGATCAAATATCTGGAACAATGTAAGAGATTACCACTTCACGCGAGGGGTGCACATGCGGCAGCGGTGTGGCTGGATTCATTCAAGTACATACATATAATAACCAGTCTTTTTCTCTGTTCACTTATTTATATTATGCAGTTCATATAACATTAGTAACATTCGCACATTAATGGGTACAATATCGCCTTGCTAGAAAAACTTCAAGAATGATGGAACATAAATGCATAGGGATATCTCGTCTTGCTAATCAATAGCAATTTATTATTAATTTTATCCGGTGTCGTTGATGACTTTCCCAGAATAGTGCTTGGTTCAACAACAAACTCTAATCACTAATCAGTCATGAAGATGTCGGCGAACTTCTTTCGCGTGGAATAATAAATTGATTATTAAGACTTAAGACTGAAACCTAAGAGTATTAAGACTTTTTCATTTGCATAGTCAATGCAAAACGTATACTATAACCATTAAATCGTAACCAGATAAACACGGGAACAGATGAAACTAAAGAAAAGCTTGTAACCTAAAAAAATCGCCTGGCCAACAACTGAATGATCAGGTATATTTTACATTATATGGTATATTTTAGTAAGCATTTAGTAATCCATACATTATACCTTTTTTGTATACGACGAATTAAAGAAGCAATAACTCTATAGCAAGCTTTCAACTGATTGATATGGTGATTACATTGCTGGATATTAAGGGCTGATGTGGCTTGGACAACTTTAAATGAAAAGTTTTCCATTCCTTAACATTTTTTTTTTCAATAAGTACTGGTAATAATATCCTGCATGGTATTGATATTGTACCAAAATTTATTCGATAGTTTCTGAGCTTATAGCAGTCAGACAGACGAACGGACACGAATGACTTTCAATTCGCAGGAGGTTATTCGCAAAGGCAGTTTACGGAAACCTTTCCAAACACATTTTTAACATCTTTAGTGTAGCTATGCTATTTGCTTCTTGTGTTCAGAATGACGCCAAAAACAATAAAATTTTCAGTGAATTTGTAAAAAAATCATATGCAACCAAAAGCAAACACAACGTGATAAACAAAAACTTAAGTATACAATTTTATATTAGGTACGACTATAATGTTTAAAAGGAAACTGCTCGGCAAACAAAAATTTTAAACAAAAGTCAAAACCAATCGCATTCAATTGTCATGAGACAGAGAGAAGAAGGCTGGTTGTATGTATAAACTTGTGGAAATACGAATAGTAATTTTCAATCATTAGTATCACTACTATTAGCTCGCTTTGCAAGTATAATTAAATATATTATTGGATCATAATTTACTAATAGTAGACGTTTTAATGGCTAAACATTTTAATATAAAATAATAGTGTAAATCGTAATATTTACTTAAAGCGTAATCTTGGTATTGGCTCATTAGAAACGATTGGCACAATTAGTTCTGAAAATGCGGGAAACACTGGTAATAAGATTTTAATGCGTAAAGATCAGGTGTAACCGGATTCGAAAGTCTCACCTCGCCCGTGTATTCTCCGCCGAAGCACTGCGCCTTCATCTCTTCGTCGTCGTGCATTGCACACTCAGTCACGTCACCGTCGTCGAGTTTTACCCACCGCCCAGTCTCGCTCCCGTTGTCCCTGATACCACGATAATTATTTATAAATTTAACGCATATCCATATTAAAACTCACATCAAAGAATCGTAAGTTAAATTATTACCTTAGAAGCACATATGAATAGTAGTGGCCCCCGGAAGCTTGCCCCGAGTGCACGACAATGCCGCTGAGTTGGTAGTGGGTTTCGGGAGACTGTTCTTCGCCGCCCTCCCAGAGCGACGCGTCGCCCTCTGCCCGAGCTAATCCGCGGGCTGTTCACGAATTAGTACATTACTGCAGAGGCCGGGAAAAGTCAGTTCGTGGTTCAGTATGATCTTCAATAATACGAATTCGCGAACTGACATTTCCGCCGAAGTCCGTATAGTGCTTTTCTCCAAATATGCTTGGAAATAATCACATTTTGAATATCATATATCAGTGTCATGAAGTTTATTTGGTACTTATTTTTTTTAGGAATAGGAATAAAATTTCGGTTCGAATCATATGTTTGATGTAAAACAAAATACATTAATGAGAATTAAAATTATATGAAAAACACGATAGAATCACAATAATAAAAATATGGACATTATATTAATTTTGGTTAAATCTACAACAACAACGACTTTTCTAGAAACTATACCATATTTATCATTCGGAGAGGATCGCAAGTCCAAAATAAATTACTTATAGTAATTTGGACCCAATCATTTTATAATTTATTGTTTGTTTACGTTTGGTAAACTTAGTGACTTTCAATTCAATTATTAAATACCATGATATTATTAAAATTAAAACTTTCGTGAGAAATCTCCAATCAATAATTAAGACACATGAAAATAAATTAACCGCATATAAAATTGTTTGTCCGTTATTAGAGGTCTGTCGACATTTAAAACACATTGACAGTGGCAGAGCCGAGAAATCTTCGGTGTTAGAGCTAAACGCAGAAAACAATTAAAAAGGTTTTACTAGTTCTTATTTTTTAAATTCAGTTTTTGATACTTGGCTATTGGACAATTGGCTGTATGGTGAATTTTATCAAAGTCTTTGAAAATATTTAAAGTACAATGCCTGTGAAATAATGAACAGCTGGCCTGCAGCCGGCTACATTTATGTAGACCCTTATATGTATGAGTCGTCATATACGGAAGTCTTTACTCAATTCGTGTAGTATTATTTCCCGGCCTAGGCCAATAATGTTTTTTTTATTTTTCATCTATAACGAAGGATTTCGCGGTATTTTTTACTACACATTGTCTTTTAATAGTTCCTAAAATAACATTACCTCCCTAAAATAAAGCTGTTTATTCCAACATTCATTTTGTAGCTTCTTACCCGTGTATGGTTCAACATCCAGATCTCTCGGAAATTCAAAATAGTCATTGAATTTTATAGCACATACTTTTTCGAAATCGTATTCAAATCGCTTCAGTTGTATGACTAGAACTGGGGGTAATTTGTTTAAGCACAACCTTTTCACGGTGACTACCTGCAAACGTACATTATTAAGTTTTAAGATAAACGAAATAAATAAATAATTGTTTTAGAAATATGTAAGCAAACGGCACCTTCTTGTTACATTTATCACAGTGGTACGCATCCGCGCCTTCTAGGAGTTCGCCTCGTACATATGCTTCTAAGGACTCCTGGAGTCTTGACATATTTCTAATATCTAATGACACTACACTGAAAGGCTCTTCTTTACAATACCTGAAAGAAAAAAAGCAATAATAATGCGCTCATAAATTCTCCTTCGCCCAAAATGACGGGTACTATCAGGTGTATACTGGTACTTTACAAGTTACGAATCGAGCCATTGCCGGAAGCAACAATACTTAAAAAAAAAACTGAGCTACTTGCTTATCCGGTCATCCAATGATCGTAGGGCTGGCTCGTTCCTCGCCACAGACCACCCCCACTAGACGGAGCATGTAAGGCGACCCGTAGGCGACCCGCGCGCACCAACGATATGGTACGGCAGAACATTAAAGTATCAACACGGCGGCCACCGTTTGTTGCGTCCATGTTTATGAGGTCTCTCTACACCACTTAACACTACAATTTACCATGTTATTTATTTAATTTCTTTTTTCGTTGACGTACGCATGGATCATAAACAAGGACGCAACTAAACGGTGGCCGCCGTGTTGATACTTTAATGTTCTGCCGTACCATATCGTTGGTGCGCGCGGGTCGCCTTACATGCTCCGTCTAGTGGGGGTTGTCTGTGTTCCTCGCCCAACATTGCATTTGCGGCATTGCCATCCAGCAAGGTAACATGGCCAGCCTTAAGGGCACCGGGCTCCCTTCCCAATCGCAGCGATTTAGGGGATGTATTTATATTTACATATACAAGTCCCAATAGGTTATGTTAGGTTTAATTAGCTCATGAATTTGTTAAGGTAGTATAGTCTATCCGGAATTCGAAGATCAAATTCTGTAAGAGTCTTAGAGATCGGACAGACTATACCTAGTTTATTGTATATCGTTTTTTCTTAAATACATTTACATACGATATCAATAGATACATTTTCTTCACCAGCAACAATAAAGAAGTACGACTTAACAGTTTCATACCTATGGGGACATCCCTTGCAGATTTTTTGGTCTGAGTATGTACCGCCTAACGTTTTAGCCATCAATTGTTCTTGCCCCAATGTTTTCAGGGCTTCGTCTAACGATTCGACCAGGGACATGAAAAATTCTACGGCGTCTTGTTGTTCTCGCAGATTCACCGGCTCGCCTTGAAGTCTAGAATGTATAAAATTATTTAAATAACTCATTCATATTCTATATTATACACATTTTTTTGTCTGTTAGTACATACCTAAAATGAGCCCACAGTCCTCTCGGTACATAATATTGCAGTTTACTAAAATGCAAATGAGCAAATATTGCTTGGACTTGCTTCAAAATTGTTATATTGTAGTCACCAGTTGTCTGTAATTAACAGCACATAAGGAATAGAACGTACGGAATTAATAAATCATTGATTATCCACATATAGTTTGGATATACATACCTCAACCTTTTCCATCATAGAGTTATGATTTTCTCCCGAAAAATCTTCATTGGGATCTGTGGCTGCTCCTGTAATCAAAATCTTTCATAAGGACACAATAAGAAACACAAACACGCTACAAAAATAAATAAAATCTACGGCAATCAGTTCACGTCATGCGGCATCGTGTATTCGGCGCGTCCGATAAACGTAGCTGGCAAAGACTCTTACATTTTCATGTCGCACATGGAGACAACACCATGCATTTAAGGGTTAAGACAGGGGTTTACCCTGGACGGTGAGGAGAGCGTCGCGCACTTCACGCACGCAGTAGAGCTGCTGCAGCACAGAGTTCATGTAGCACGTGGCGCCGGCGTTCTTGAGCCCCACCAGCCCGGCGACGGGCCGCGGGCCCACGCACGGCATGTACTCCCACTCCACCAGAGGCACGCTTTTTTCTGAAAAAAACAATGTATGTATTGAGTAATTTTATTAAAACTTTCGTGAGACATATTTAATTATTGTATTAAGCGGTTTACGGGCAGCCGTCACTGATGAAGAGCTCCATACGAGTTCGAAACATGTCGGGCCGTTCCTGACAATTTCACGTGAGTGTAAACCGCTTAATACAATAATTAAGTATGTATTGAGTATATAATTGAGTGCCTCATTGGAATTGATACTCGATTCCGGTGCGGTACTAATAGATCTAAGGCTACTCGTTTTTAGGGTTCCGTACCTCAATCGGAAAAAACGGAACCCTTATACGATCACTTTGTTTTCCGTCCGTCCGTCTGTCTGTCTGTCAAGACCCTTTATCTCGATAACGCGTGGAAGTATTGAGTTGAAATTAACACCATATACTCAGGTCTACGGTCCCTTGAAGCCGTGAAAAAATCAAACTTCTACGTTAACGTGAAAAAAACGGCCGTATCCGTTTATGTCGCAAAACACGTACATTTCGACACTCTCAAGGGAATCAAAATGATAGAGTGCTTCCCGATGATCTAAAACTATGAAATTTGGCAAGTAATATCGTCACATACTACAAATACTTATAAAATCTAAAAACTATATACATTTGTAATAAAATCATAAAAAATATAGTCCTTGTCAAACATCATATTTGAAGAACTCAGTTGCGTTAAGTTTGCACCTCTTTTGTATGCGGCGCCATACATTTCAGGTGCAAACTTAACTCAACCAGACCAATTAAGATGGGATAAGTGAAAGTTTTTACGGAACCCTCGCTGCGCTAGTCAGACTCGCACTTGTCCGGATTTTTTTTGAGAGAGGCAAACAGCTTATCAAAATTTCCAAGTAGTAATTAAACCGCGTGAAAAATCATAATTTCATAGAAATAATTCATTTTGCATAAAACTATAATAATGCGTTGTATATTTATATAGGTTAAATAATACTTCTAATGATTAATTTTCAAACTTGGAAATTTTTGCATGCCACTATACTGACAAATTGTGTTGTTCTTATAATTAAATATAATATTTCCATCATAACAATGTACCACAATTTATTCCAATAAACACTTTGACTTTGACTTCAGTGAGCAAAAACTTATACTAAATTATAGGTTGATAATTCAAGACTTAATCAATATCATCATCACCATACCTCGAACAAATCACGCGGATGACGACAAACCACTCATAGGATGATTTCAAAAAGTATTTTCATAAACAATTACTACTTATCAATTATCAAACTCTTTAATAAAACGATATCACCACTTGACATGAGCAGAGTAGGTACATAACATCTTTGACTGACATTGTCATTCAGTCTTTGAGTATTTATAGACAATGGAGGTGTCATAACGTAAACTCTTCGAACAAATTTTTTCGCCAATTTTAGCGGGGGGTGAGGTAAACACGTACAGCACACCACCAAAAGACGAATAACTCAACAGACACAAATTTTGCTGTTGCGATAAACGCACACTACAGCAAAATTCAACACATCAAAAATGACATGCACACAGATACTGTTTTCACGTAACTGTGCAGCATACATAAGAAAAACATAGTGATGGGACACATATGAAGAATGAGTCAAATCATTTTAATGAATGAACTGAATTGTCTTATAGGTACTATCTATTGTGAAATTTGAAAACTGTAAATTCTGTATATTGAAGATGTTATCCAATAAATATATTTGTTTCTATGTATATCTGTCTATATTTATTGTGTCCTTATCACTCTCGCATAACTAAACTGTAAAATAAAACTGTCGCCCGCGGTTGTTTCGGGCTTAAACAATCACGGACTTCTAAAACAAGTACACTCGACTTCATATTGTCGTTGCTAAAATGCAACCATTTCATTTTCGCCATTTTGGAGCTGATAGATATGTGCAAGTTGTGTGAGCGTCCATGGGTCTAATATTAGAGATTCACAGATCGTCACAGATCAAAGAACGGTTTGCCTGAAATGACAATTTTAGTAGACGTTCACGCAGGATGCTTTGAATGGGCACTGAAAACAACTGTCATTCCCTATGGAATATTTAGTCCAACGTGCTTGTAGTTTAGAGGTCAGTGAATATAACCTTCAGGAAAAGAACATACGCCCATCTAAAAATAAAGGTGATTAATATGAAACAACATATAAAGTGATCTAAAAATATGAGTAAATAATGAGTAAAGAGAAAACAATAAAACAAATTGTTATTAATTTAATTAGAATTACCACATATAAAATAAAATAAAAAAAGTTATAATTAAGTAAATATATTCATCTATCTATCAGCCACAGACGTCCACTGCTGAACATAGGCCTCCCCAAGAATCGTCACAACCCTCGCTACGCTGCGCTTTCCTATACGTGGTCGCCACTCTAGCACTTTGCTGACCTAACGGCCATCGATTCTCCGGGCTACATGGCTTGCTCATTGCCACTTCAATCGTACAGTCCTGTGAGCTATGCCGGTTACCTTGGTTCTTCTACGGCATATCCTCATTTCTCATTCTATAAAAGAAAAGAAGAATAAGGAAATAAGGAGGCAGCAGTGAAGATGGAAAGAATATGAAATAAAGTCTATAAATAATAGTACATGAATAACGCATATACTCATAAGCCCAGCATTAAATGTTCCTTTTATCTAGATATATACTTTTAGCAAAGAATTATTTTCATTTTCATATTAAATTTCAACATCGTATGTCTAGAGAAAGGTAATATTTCTAATTCACCTTGCAAGATTTAAAAATAACATACATCTATACCTATTATTAAATTCAATCACTACATCGTATAGAACAAAGTCGCTTCTTGCTGTCTGACTGTTTGTCTGTCTGTCCCTATGTATGCTTAGATCTTTAGAACTACGCAACGGATTATGACGCAGTTTTTCTTGATAGATAGAGTGATTCAAGTGGAAGGTTTATAATATGTATAATACATGCATAATTTATCAGTTTTGCACCCGTGCGAAGCCGGGAGGGTCGCAAGTATCTAATAATACACTAACTATTAAACGAACTGCAGTGATCGAATGAATGAATGATTCATTCAAATGTTGAGTCGTGGTTTTGACTTTGTCACATCCCTCGCCCCTGTACCACCGTTTTATGTTTACATTTTTCTGTCGTTTACGTATCGCAACGGTTTTTTCTTTCAATGGAGATTGTACTTCAATACACATTTAATAGTCAATAAAAACACTTACCTGTGATAGGAAACGCGATCTTGTGGCGAATTTGAGGTGTCGAATCGTCTTTTACACGAAAATACTGCACAATTGACCATTTTTGAAGAGAAATGTCACGCGACACGGAATGATGCAAAATGACAGTGAAGTGACTTTAAGTAGTTTTATATAACGTGCTTGACCATTTGACCAATTATTTTGCCGGAGGGGGTCGCCCATGCATGGCATCTCCTGTCTAAATATAAATACTCAAAGCATTCAGTTGAACAATAAAGTGACTTCGTAATTATTTAGATTTATCTTTACAATTTTTTCAAAAGACGCAAAAGAATGTCGCGTTTACAAGAATATTGTTGTAATTTTCATACAGACATCACCCGTGTGCAAAATTAGGTACGTAATTTTTACGTCATCCGCATGATTTGTTCGAGGTATGATCATAACATATAGGATTCCACAAATAAAACGATGAATACGGCCAGAGAAATGACATGAGCAACCAGGTCAATAGCACTAACCGCTGTAGAACATGAGCTCGAGTAGATGAGCGAGCTCGGCCATGTTGGGCACGCAGCCGTACACGAGCGCCAGCAGCAGCTCGGTGGCGGCGGCCGCGGCGCCCGGCGAGCGGCACAGCGGCGGCGCCGGCTCGCCCGCGCCCTCGCCCTCGCCCTCGCCCTCCCCCATGCGGCACCAGGCCCACGAGTACGGCCAGAGGAATTCCGTGGTAACCTCCTAATTTATCAGATAATAGATAATATGCATTAGTTAAGTTTCCAACTGTATCCCTACCGACATAAAAGAGTGTGAAAATAACACCACATTTTCCAGGAAGCTTAAAACAGTACTTAGCAATCTGGCTTGTTACAGTATAAACGATTTTTTGAATGTGGACCGTTGACCTAAACACTAGTCTGAAATAAACTTAAAAATAATATATCGCTGATATCAAACCTATGTAAAGTTTTAATAGCTGTAATTACTATAGATAGAAAATGACTTGTAATTGATATTGTACATTTACAAATATAAAAAAAAAAATACTGATAGTCACACCAGGACGTAATTTGTGCTAATATAAAATGTATAATGCTAGCATGCCTGGTCAAACGGTTATATTATGATTATGAACGAAGATTGGAAGCTCAAAAATGGGCCCGCTATTTCTGACATATTTGTGCAACAGTGGTTAAGTTAATACCTTGAATTTTTATACCGACGAGGTATAAACTACTGAAACCATAGAAAACAATTACTGCAGTTTAAATAAAAGGCAGGTCATTTTCGATGATACATCATTTAAAAATGGTCCCGTAGTGTAAACCTTGATGATGTTAAAAAAAAATCTTATAAAAGGCATATCTTACCCTAATGAGACCTCTGTCCTTGTGTTCGGGGTGCGCACCATACTGGTACTTGACTTGAGCCGGCACGTGGGTAAATAATTCTTTGGTTAGATTCAGGTGTCCCTCCAGCAGGGTATCATCCAGAATTTCTGGATTAGCGCGCACCGCTCTCAACCACGCCACCTGAAAACAAATGCTTTTTAGGGTTCCGTACCCAAAGGGTAAAAACGGGACCCTATTACTAAGACTTCGCTGTCCGTCCGTCCGTCCGTCCGTCCGTCCGTCCGTCCGTCCGTCCGTCTGTCACCAGGCTGTATCTCAAGAACGGTGATAGCTAGACAGTTGAAATTTTCACAGATGATGTATTTCTATTGCCGCTATAACAACAAATACTAAAATTAAAATAAAATAAATATTTAAGGGGTGCACCCATACAACAAACTTGTTATAGATTATATATATTTAAATATATATAGGTACGGAACCCTACATGCGCGAGTCGGACTCGCACTTGCCCAATTTTTTATTAATACACAATATTCGCTAAACTATGCCATTTGTTAGCTTAACAGCTGACCTCTCGGCTGAAAGAATTTTACCAATTTTGGTTAAGTGGTTTGGCACCGACTTCAAAAGATGATTTAAATATAATCTGTACATGAGATCGGGTTATTTTGGACTTTTCAGTTTATTTTAAAGTCGATTATAATACTTTTTTTTCCTTATTTCAACGGCAAGGTCGTCCAGTGTCCAGTCCAAAGCAACTGCAGAATTTGATGAGCGTGGCGAGCGTGTGCCTACCGGGCCAGAATCATGCTCGAAAGTCTCGCATGACTAACAGCCAGTTAGGGCTTGTGCACAAATCACGTGAGCTTTATTCGGCTACTTTTTGACCCCCCCTCGCCCCTGGTGATATTTGGTGAGGTTCTTTGCTAACCCCCCCCTCCCCCTCACTTCGTATTAGACTACGTAGATAGACTCGCTATTTTGAAGTATTTAACAAGTGAAGATTTATTTTTAAGAAAACCGAGAAAAACCTATCAACCTGATACCCCCCCCCCCCCCCCCCCCCCAACGTGATATATCGTGATTTTTTCGTGACCCCCCCTCCCCCCTATTGAACCTCACGTGATTTGTGCACAAGCCCTTATTTATACAAATAATACGTACTTCAACGGCGAGATCATCCAGCGTCCTCGAGGTGGGTCCGGCGAGCGACACGAGCCTGCACAGCAGCTGCAGGAACTGCTGCGCGTGGCGCGCGTGGCGCGCGTGGCGCTGGAGCCGCGAGCCGCCCGGCGCGCCCACCACGCCGCCGAGCGCCTCCAAAGCCGCGCGCGCGCCGCCGCCCCCGCCCCACGCGCACATCGACAGTAGCTGCTCGGCACATGATACGCGCACCTATTCAACATTCACGTACATATATGAAACACCCGCTTATACATTAAGGACCGGTTCTCCGACGGCGATAATTATGGTACATAGACTAAAAAACATCGCTTATTGTTTTACCATGCATGTGCTCGAAAAGAGCGTATTCTAGGCATTCAAACTGTGCGGAAAGTACTACTTTTTTTAATTTCGAGCCGTATCTGACAGCCTGACACAAAGAGGTTTTATTATTTACAAAAAGTTTGATAAATAAGTCAAATACCGATTATTATCACGTGTACGTAAAAGTACAATAAAACCAATATTTCATTAATTAATTCATTTAACATGTCATTAATTACATTAGATATAAAATTTGATTAATAAACGAACTTAAAATCGTTATTCATTAAATAAATTTGGCTGAATGTACACGCGTTTGTGCCATTTTGATGTAAGACGAATATTAAAAAAATACTTTTGCACATGCGCAGTAGTAGATGTGTCGAGCGTGGTTTACAAATAACTCCGCCATTTTTTATTGATGTCTAGTTTTTTTTGAAGTTGTTTTGTGCAAATCTGCTGAAATAATGGCGAGATAAAGGGACGAATCATGAATTTAAACCTGTAAAATGTTATTGAAGAAGTAAAAAATGTGAACGACGGCTTCTTGTTGGATAAATCAAAACAAAACACTTTTTTTCCAATGTAAACAGTCTTTGTGAGTATTAAAGTATTTTCTATTTTCTCGTACATGCATAGTAAAGTTTTGTACGGAACTCGTGTGTAAGATGATTTCCGACTCGTGTTTGTTTAATCACTCGCTCGTAACTCGCTCGTGACTAAAAATCACACTCGTCTGAAATCAACTACCTTCCACACTTGTATCGTAAATAACTATATTCTTTTATGGGCGTAGTGGCACAATGTCGAGATGTTTGTTTCATTTTTAATGGCCTACGTAAAAATTTACAGTATAGTAAAATAAAATGCTAAAAACCAATTTGACAAGAAGGTAGTAATAAAATTAAGCACTGCTGTATAAACTCCATGAGGTGAAGGTACTCCCGAAGCTTTTATTAGATGGATGAAATGTAGCTAGTAACTCTGGTATCATACGTTTTACTCCACTAAAATGAGAGCAATAAATAATGGTTAAATCTTATCATTTTCACTTCATTGGACGTAGGGACATACTCAAGCTCAACCTAAAATATAATATCACTAAACTAGATTTAAATGTTGAATGTTATACTAACTTGTGGATTAGGGCAGTCAATCATCAGGTACAAGGCTGTTTCTTGCCACCATGATTCGTTCAACAAAGCTTCCAGCCTTCCTCCGCCGAGAGCCAAGCATATTGTGACTACTTCCATACATTCTCGTACCACTGGGAATAAGTTTCGTACTCATTATAACCATACAAGATCAGGCTTAGACGTTTACACGTTGATACGACGACGTTCGATGTTTAACTGAATCGTCACCTGCATGTGCCTGCGGTATGAGAGGCGCGGGTCGAGGCAACAAAGGGGGTTTGTAATGGTGGCACTCCACTTGGCGTTGCGTGTTCGCGTATTTGCCTTATTCGGCCAAATACGACCATGTGAGGAGGATTTATTCGTCTATATTTGCCAAATAGCGCAAATAGGCAAACACGCTTATCCGCCCGCTTGTCGGTTTTTGGTCACACATCAAAGGATTCAAAGGACGCAAATATGGCAAATATTTGCGTTCACCGTCTACACATGGCTCGCTCAGTTGTGTGAGCGACGGCAAACATATTTGCGTATTTGATATATTTTCGCATGTGTAGATGTCGTGTTTGTGATATTTGGACTTCATACGAATATTTAGACAAACACGGCGAATACGCTACGCGAACACGCAACGCCAAGTGGAGTGCCACCATAAGGTAGCGAGGCTGGCAGGCATGCTGCCTTGCGCTACCCAATACATCTCTTTGTGGCTAAGTAGGTTTTAGAAAGGTGTCTTTCTCTTGCCGCAGGCGACGACTCAGTTAACCGGTTTACATATCAATTAAGAGGCCATTATCTTACATGTGACATCATCTGGGTGGACGGCGCTATTATTGGTGTCAGCTGGCTGTGCGACAGAGAAAGCAAGCCCGTAGAGGGCGCGTACGGTGGCCGTCGTGGGAACGCACCACCAGACCAGAGAAGACACGACGTCGCTGTCTTCTGTGCTGTTTACCACCTACGAACATGGACATAGGTCAGATATAGTGTTCATTAGGGTTACCAAAATAAGCGCATTGCAAGACGTAGAATTGCGGAAAACTAGCCCACGATAACCTGTCGTTGGGTAAAAGTATCCTATAACCATCTGGGGATGCCCAACTACTAGTATACCAAACATTGTTGGAATCGGTCTCGCCGTTTAGGCGTAAGAGAGGACAAAGATTTCATGTTTCCAATTTTATAATATAGTAAGGACTTCCTAGTCCTTATTGTATTTTTTGCCCGCCCGCCCGCGCACCTATACAAAACAAATGACGATTTTTTCGAAATGATCCCGCTCCATAGAAACCTGATATTCAATACATATCTAGAATTTTATAATAGTATAGAAGTCCACTTCTGCATCGCGGTATAATGTACTAAATGTTCGAAATTTCTATACACTACAACTTCTAGAAACTAAACTGTTTCATTTCACTGAGTTTAGAGGGCGTCCTGGTCGAGGCTCAACCACACTCTGATTTAACATACATAGAAACAGTAGAGTAGATTGGTAAACAAGTTATGAAAGGTACCCATTTTACTTGAAATAACTCGAATGAGATGGGTGTCTTACATACAGGTGTCAGACTGAACTGCGATTAGTCCAATTTTGGTAAGCAATCAGCCAATCAGTGGGAAAGCAAAATATTTCATTGCGTCTGCATTAAATTACTTCCTGCTTTAAATTACCTGTTCGCCCAGCGTGTTCGCCAGTTTTTCGGCAATAGCTTTGACTATTAATTCGCAATTGTGACTGGGCACGGTCTGCAGTGCTTCACGTAAGATGGTCACGTCCATTCTGAAATAAAACAACATAGCCCATTATTAGTAAACCCGTTACTCAGCGAACATATTAGTGATTTAAGGGTTATGATTGTATAGTCGTCATTATTTTAGGAGTCCGAATACACTTACATTTAATACCAGAAAACAATGCAATGGTATAGATGAAATTTTTAAGAACTTGAATTCTTGTTTATATGTAGGAAAAACCCCCCTTATTCCTAGCAAAAATATTCTTGTTAAATTCGCTCCATATTGTGTTCATAATAGACACATTCTTCTTCACCTTGTGACATCGTGGTTAAGGCCGTTAGATGACGGTTAACTTCAAAAAGTTGGTTGAAATTATCAATATATTTGCCATAATATGAAAACAATAATTTTTAAAAGGAATAAGGCCTCGTAAGTATGAATATTTTTGTTACTGAAGATTTTTTGTAAATTACATCCATTCCCCATTATCTCTGTTCTTAGTTAAACCGCAGAGTTGTCCCGTAAAATTAAATACATAAGAAGTGCAGACACATACTTTTAAAGCGAAGGAAATAGGGTTTACATTGAACAGTGCATATACTAGGAATCGAGAATGAACGAAATATGAGACAGAGATATCCTGTGACATTTGTGCTATTTTCATGAAGCGTCAGATCCCTTTATTTACGATCGCATGCCAGGCATACAAGGTTTTTTAGCAATTTAAGGACATATTTTTGATTTTGTATCTTAATCATTTGAATTGTATGGCAATGACTTATGGTAGGTATTTTTCTTAACTGTTCAGATATTTTTGGTTATCTTTACTGCTCAAACAAATCAATGGCACAAAACATGCCAGCATAGTTAGTGCACCGCAGAGGTACACAAAATTTAAATGGGAGGCTTGAAGATTTTTTTTTCATTATATTTCAATTGGATATGTTTACACACCCAAATAAGTAAATACAACCATTTTAATGTGTGTTAATCTACTTTCAAGACGACTTAAACTAAAAACCACATTTCTCTTTTCGTACCTAAGTAATAAAATAAGACGAACAATAAGATGCTATACTAGGTATTTACCTGAAGTCTTTGTCGACTGACGTATCGGAGCCGTCCGGCGCCAAAATTTCGAACAAGTGGCCCAACGTGTACAAGACTAGTTTACTCAATCTGACTAAAGATAAATAGCCCACTCTGTAAACAAATTTATTTGGTAAGTTAAACATAACAATAGGAATAAAATACGAAAGAGATATCTTCAGAGCCCGGAAAATCGATAGCAAAACAAAACACTGTCGCAATCTAACTAGTGTTAGAAACTTTTATTTATCGATATCGAGTATTAGTATATGAAAAAAATAATGCCGATTTAATTTAATATGTATATACAAAGGAAGGGGTATACTAAGGGATTGTTTGTTTGTTCTTCCACCTAAATGTTAACTATATTTTATCTTATCATATTAACCCTTCTTTGCATGTTTTTTTTTTTACTCGTGAAATAAATCAGGATAATGCTAGTTGACCTCTACATTAAGGTAAAAATGTATAAAAAAATATATAAGGTATGATTAAGAGAATATATAAAAAAAATTATATGATGGAAATATCCATCATTATGCAAACTCGGATCTTAAGCGTAGTACCACGGGATATGCAATTGACGCTGCTTGTCACGAAATATACCTGCTAATTTCGCCCGCCCATAGCTCCGCCTGTCTTCGGCTAGGGTCGGCACGTTCGAAGCGGAGCCAACGCATCGATTATATTTTTATTATTTACTAGCTGTGCCCGCGGCTCCGCACGCGTGGAAATAGGCCCAACTTCAAAAAGTGTTAGTATGTACGTTTACCGGTTTTAACCGTAAAATGTTAACAGTTTTTTTATTCATAATCATAAGAGTACCTATACAACTACGGTTTTCCCATTGTCATTAATTCAGTATCTGATGATACAACACTTGCTTCCCTGCCTACTAGATCTCAGGGTTGGTTCAACGCAGACACGTTCGTCTCCCCTCAATGGACATTTAGACCCAATATCATAAAATTTACCTGATGATGGATCGTGGAAATGTTCACTTGATCTCAGGATTGGTTTAACACAGACTTTACACAGGCATATTAAGACAGGATGTGGCGAAGACAGTAGGAAATCCGAAAATCCAGGCATATAAAAGATTTTTTGGCCAAGCTGAAACGAAAATCGGGAACAAATCGACGCTTCGCTCGCTAATTATAGTTAGTTATTTATTGAATTAATAATAAAGACGACGTGGTTGGCGCAGTTTCTAGACACCTGCCTACTGAGCCGGCGGTCCCGGGTTCGAATCCCGGCCAGGGCAAATATTTGTGTGATGAACTCGAATATTTGTGCTTGGTTCATGGTTGTTCTACTTATGTATTTAAGTATATATTTATCTATATACGTATGTATATCGTCATCTAGTACCCATATCACAAGCCTTCTTGAGCTTAATTTGGGACTAGATCGATTTGTGTAAGGTTGTCCGATATTAATGATAAATAATTCGCCATACTTTACGAGTGAAGTCTTTGCATAATGATGTAAATTTCCATCACATACTTTGGAACTACTTTATGTTCGAATCTTGAAATTGTATGCACAAAAAGTAATATAATATCAAATTACACATCTAGTACACATTTATTATTCCGAATAAATCAATATTTTCACAGTAATATCCTCCAGAAAACGTCAAGAAGATCAACAGTTTTCGTAAATGGCGCGATACGGCGAGCCCGCGAATTCAAATTTAAAATGTCAAAATTCTGTTTAATTATTTTTTCACAACTGTGTCCTATTTTATGCTGTACTGTTGTCGTAACTTGGCAGTCTTAAAAATAAATATCAATCACCCGCAAAACAAACTTTAATTAATGCGATAATTTTATGATGGAAATTTCCATCACCATGCAAAGAAGGGTTAAATAATAAAAAATAAAAAAACATCTGAAAGGCAACCGCCAAATACTCTTCTGATCAAACAAGTTCCAAACATAAATTTTATTTCGATTTAATAATTTTTCTTATATCCTGCAATATACCGTACAGACAACAGTCAACAACAAAAAGTTTCGTAATTTCTACGTTAATAATGTACTTTTATTTTGCACTGATAGTGCCGCTTACAAACTTAAAACTGGTCGTATGATAAAAACAACATTTCCCCGTATGAAACACATTCACATTACGTGTTTAGCTCATGGTCTGCACCAAGTTGCAGAAGAGGTGCGAGATAATTTAAAAGATGTGGATGTGTTGATATCTCATGTCAAAAAGATATTCTTAAAATCTCCAGAGCATGTGCGCCTTTTTAAGGAAAAATATCCGTCCATTCCATTGCCTTCACAGCCAATAATCACCAGATGGGGAACTTAGACAAATGCTGCTGTATATTACGCTCAATACTATGAGCAAATACGTGATGTTGTCTCCATACTTGTCAATAAATCAGTAGCTATAAGAACTGCGAAAAAATGTTTCCAAAAGAGAAAATTACAACAGGAGTTAAATTTCATTCGTGACAACTTGAAAATCTTACCCTACCTGAACATCATACCAATTACAATGAGTTTTATAAATTTTCTCCCTTGACGTCGAGTGAAGTTGAACGGCAATTAGTATACAGCCACTTAGCTTTATACTGATAAACGTAACTGTTTACTCCCATAGAATGCTGAGAAACTAATGATTGTCTACTTCTATCATTATCACAAACCAAATTTTTTATTTTTTATTTATTATGCTAAAAAAAATTACAAACTGGTACACTTTCCATGTTTCGCCAAACTGCAATGCAGTTTGTTGGCGAAATAATATGCTATGTGCTGCTGTGTGTACTGGCGTGGATTTTGAAGAAGAAATTGCTCCTTATAATTTTATAAAAATTTCACGTATTTTTTATTATTAAATATTTATTTTATTAGGTTGATAATTTTTTTCTTCTATTACGCAATTATCGATATCGATAAATAAAAGTTTCTAACACTAGCTAGATTGCGACAATGTTTTGTTTTGCTACCGATTTTCCGGGCTCTGAATATCATACAAAAAGTGAACAATACCTTCTAGTGTGGGACGAAGCTCCTTGAAGAAAATTACTATCAGACAAGCACTGGATCAACAACGGCGCCTTTTTAACACAGGCCAACTGGAAACTTCGACTGCGATCGAGTCTAGTGTCTGATGACGGCATCACCATACTGTACAGTACCTCCACATTGTAAGCTACCGTGGGAGGCGCCGACCCATACAGCAGCTCTCTTAACTTAGTGTCCTCACGGCTAAGTAGAGCTTCCGTCAGTTTATCCACCTAAAGAGAAAATAGTTTAGTATTCATTAATAGTTCTACTGCAGATTCAAGACAGGATTCAGTCTCCATGCCTCAGCACGATCTATAAACGTTTCAGTCACATTTCGCTTATTGGTTTGATTTGAGGCAACTCGTCGCTATGAGCTGAGTAGTGTCATACTGGATTAAGTTACTTATTCATACCATATACACTTACAGTTAATTTATGTGACGGGCAGATCTGGGAGAGCAGATGCGCTGCTTCCATTAATTGTGGATGTTTCTTCATAACCCCCAAATGTTCCAGTTCCAATATGAAAGGAATATACCAGGTACCTTGCGCAAAGAGCTGAAAACAACCAGATTAAATGAAAGCCTCATAAGCAGTATTAGTTAGTTAAAATGTACCCTAAAATGAAAATATGATGATGTTCCGCACGGATCTGTGCCTACTAGCAAGCTCACGAGTTAAGTATAGTTTGTAATAAAGTAAACGGTAATAGCTTACGACTCCAGGCAGGGCGTGCTCAGGAGTGGGCGGCACGGGCGGCGACGAAGTGCTGGAATCGCTGCTCGAGTCGCTGCCGCACGTGGGCAAGTGGCCGTCGTACACTTTGGCCACGATCACAGTTTTGTCGCGAACGGGAATTTGAGATAAAATCTTCCGATCGTGAGTAGAATCTAAGAGCTCGCCGTTCAAATATAGTTCTACCTTATTTACAAACAGTTCTAATTTTATATTACTATCTGAAGCACATTTTAACCTGGAAAAGAAACATTTTATAAATAACTGCGTATATTCCATTAACACTTTCGCTACCAGGAACCCGCCTGGTAGGCACTCGTAATCGTTGCTCAGATGCCGGTCACGTATTTTTGCTTAAAGAGCTACCCACCTAGCGGGCTCTCGGTTTCTGGGGTAGGGTTAAATTTTATATCTGGTTGCGAAAGTGTTAATTGATAGCGAGATGAATACTTAGAAAACAGAGTATTTCCTGATTAGCTAGTACAAATAAGTTTGTTAAACATAGATACGAATACTAGTTATTCCACTGTAAATAGAATAAAACAATGAAACCTTACCTTCTTTGGATTGCCGCTCGCAACGAGTACAAAGCCTCGTTGAAGTGCGAAAATAGCTCAATATCGTCGAGTTGTCTTTGGCCTGTTTGAAAATTAAATCTGACTATAATAGTACACTGCCTGCCCCTCCCCGACCTGTACATCGGTAATATTTGCCTCTCGGCTGAATATCTTCTATCACATTCATTTATATATTCCTGTATGGCACGAATGACTCTACACATTCTAGTACAAGTTTCTGCTGCATCTGAAAACCAATTTCATTACATTAATAACTGACTATTAAAACAATAAAAAAAATTATAAGTATATGAATATATATAAAATTCTGCCAGTCTGGAAGTGATGGAAATTTCCCCTTTTAAAATTTCATTCCTCATCTTCTCGCCTGACGATAGAATGAAATGAAATGTCAGAGATGAAATGTCTGAATTTGAAATATATTATTATAGATTAAACAATATTGCATCGATTAAAACCAAATATATAGGGCGGTTTTACATATGAAGAGTCATCAGTCATTGTCATAACATAGGTATTATATCTACCGGAACTATGACAAATTTCTAGAAAAGCTCTTAAAACTATATTCTTTAAAAAAGTTATATTCAGCTAAAAGATGCGAGTTTAAGAGCCTAAAATGAATGAAAAGGTTACGTTTGGTAATTAATAAGCTTGAAAGTTAAAAGCAGAATACGCTGCCGCACCATATACAGTAACGCCGCCATTACAAAGAAAAAATTCAAGTCAAAATGTTATTTAATATTAAATAATGTTATTTTTGGGAATATTTTTTGATATAAAGTAATTATAAAGTCTTGATAATAAAATAATAAGTATTACATTGTATTGTATTAGATGTACTTCGTGGTTTTGACATTCTATACATCCTTGAACCTGACTGAAACTCAGAGAAAAGTAGTGTACACACCTTCGTTGAGATCGAGGTCCTTAAGGAGGAGCTGTGTGCGCGCGCAGCATTGCGTTAGGAAAGCCTCGTGGTGCGCGGCGGGCGACACCGTGCCGCCTACGCAAGTGCACACCTCGCGCAGCAGCTCGATGCCACGCGCGGAGATCTCGTCGTCACACTCAGTTATCACCTGCAAATAAACATTACGCAGTACGGTACGGTAACCATCCAACTTGCTTATAAGCAAGTATAACATATAACATGGACAGGCTTATGATGGCCGCATTGATCACGTGATACATATAAGATAAAGCATCCAACACTCTCGCACTCACACGCATATCGGCGTAATAAACGCTTTGTGGTTTACATACCTCATGATAAACACTGACAGGCACTTACCCTCCACAAATATTCTAACCCTATGAGATCAGCATCGTTAAGTAAGAAACTCCGTCGTTTCACTCGGAGCTTTCCTTCCTTTGAATTTACAGCCTTAAAGAATCTAGAAAGCGAAAAGGATAAGTAAAAATTGTAACAAAAAGGAAATGCATAATAATAAAAATATATATATTATTAAATCAAACTCCACATTACCTTTCAAAACATTTGATACCAGCGTGTGTTAATAAATTTGGCGCCAAGGTCATTATGTTTCGACGAAAAAAGTGGAGATTGATATTGGGATCTAGGTCAGGCTCCTCGCCCATCAGTTTGCTGAACCAGCGGAAGCACGCTTCGCGATCCCCTAAGTGCGCAGGCCGCTCCGCGAGACATGACCATATCTGCTTCGCCTGGAACAATGTGCGATTAAGGACAATAAATAACCAGGTAAAGTAATAAGAATGTTACCACACCAATCGATCTATACGTGTTGTAGATAATTTGGCTGTACCTAGTAGAAAGTGTCAGCCAAAGGCAAAAACCGATAGATTGATGTTTCAAACTAGAAGTAGGTTAGAAGATAATTTACTTGTTCCGCGCAAAGCCACAGCTGTCCATCTTTGAGCAAAAACCGCAGAAAACTCAGCCTCTCCTGTACTTGCGCCGCGTGGGCATATCTACCGTCAGGCAACCAGTTATCCCAATCAATGTCTCCTTCGCCTAAAGATAATAAAATAACAGTAATTATCTTAAGGATTTGGATAGGTACATGATATTGACAATATGTACGAGGTGCGGTCCAAAACGTTCAGGCTGGAGAAATTTGGCGGCTTAAAAAAAATAAAAAATATGTCATCGATATTGACATTTATTCTGCTTTTTAGGGTTCCGTAGCCAAATGGCAAAAAACGGAACCCTTATAGATTCGTCATGTCTGTCTGTCTGTCCGTCTGTCCGTCCGTATGTCACAGCCATTTTTTTCCGAAACTATAAGAGCTATACTGTTGAAACTTGGTAGGTAGATGTATTCTGTGAACCGCATTAAGATTTTGATGCAAAAATAAAAAAATAATAATAAATATTGGGGGCTTCCCCATACTTAGAACTGAAACTCAAAAATTTTTTTTTCATCAAACACATACGTGTGGGGTATCTATGGATAGGTCTTCAAAAATGATATCGAGGTTTCTAAAATATTCTTTTCTAAACCGAATAGTTTGCGTGACAGACGCTTCCAAAGTGGAAAAAAGTTGGTCCCCCCCCCTCTAACTTCTAAAATAAGAAAATGAAAAATCTAATAAAAACATATGATGTACATTACTATAAAAACTACCAACGAAAATTGTTTTGAACGAGATCTAGTAAGTAGTTTTTTTAATACCTAACTTTGCACCTAATTTATATGGGGCGCTATACATACCAGGTGCAAACTTAACTTAACCACTTGATGGAAAGTGTTTGTACGGAACCCTCGGTGCGCGAGTCCGACTTGCACTTGGCTGGTTTTTTTCGTGTATGGTTTTGGGGTTTCTGTTGGTTGTTGTTTTGATTTCACGGCGTTTTAACGATAGTAAGTCGAAAATTTTTCGAAATGTGAAAATTGGAATATCGCTCCGGGATCAAATCCCTGACAAAGGAAGGGGTCAGCCCGACCGATATAAAAAAAAGGTTAGATGCCGTGTACGGGGATACATCTCCGTCATTTTCCACGGTAAAATAATGGAGTAAGCAGTTTCGTTTAGGGCGGGAGTCCATTGACGACGAACTTCGCTCCGGCCGGCCTGTGGAAGTACTCACCAAGGACTGTGTCAAATTAGTGGAAGAGGAAGTTCTGAGTGGTCGAAGACTTAAGACTAAAGAAATAGCGGCAAGAACCGGGCTTTCGAAAACTTCAGTACTTAGGATTCTTCATGATCATCTTCACATGAATAAAGTTAGTGCTAGGTGGGTACCCAAACTTCTTTCGAGCTTGCAGCGAACTGAGCGAAAAGCGTGTTCTCAAGAAGTTTTAGATGCGTATAGGCGTTACGGAAAAAGTTATTTGGAGTCGATTGTTACGGGAGATGAAACCATGGTTTTGTACTATGATCCTCTGTCGAAAAGGGAATCGATGGAGTGGCGTCGTCTTGGTGAAAAGCCGCCTAGAAATGCCAAGGTAACGCAATCCACCAAAAAGATAATGGCAACGGTATTCTGGGATTGTCACGGAATACTAATGATTGACATAAAATAAAGGAATACCACGGTAAATGGCACCTACTACGCCACCCTTATTATTAAGAAGCGACGTGGAAAACTCAGTAGAGGTGTTCGGCTTCTCCACGATAATGCTCCCGTTCACACCGCTGCAATTGCCAAAGCTGCTGTACCAAAATGTGACTTCGAGGAAATTCGCCACCCGCCAGCCCATACCTGGCTCCAAGCGACTACTATTTGTTCTCGAGACGTAAGGCAGACTTAAGAAGAAGACCATTTTCTTGGATGATGAAGTGGCTCAACCTGTTTTCGCCCATTTTGAGGACAAAACTCCAGAGTATTTTTTAAGGGGATAGAAATGATTATCACGAGATCTGCAAAGTGCGTTGAAATAGAGGGGGACTATATCGAAAAATAAAAAAGGTTTTGTAAATATATCTACTTGTTTTCTTTGTTAGGCCGGACACTTTTGGACCGCACGTCGTAAACTTACTGTTTATAACAGTACAAAACAATGTAACGGGAGTTAATATATAGATTTGAAAATAATTCAAATATTGTGAATAATTATTATTCTGCAATTAAGAGCAAAAAATCTTTATCATATTTTTAATTAACAAAGAGTGCATATTATACCCAATAGGTAAACAAACCTATTTTTTTTAAATTAGGAACACTGCAATGTAAATATTTGGGTTACCTGCAAGTTTAGTCCGCACTCCGTCCATGTAATTCGTGAGCGAGTCGGTGACCAGGATGACGAGCGAGTGCTGCGTCTGCAGGCGATCGATAAGCTCCTGGCGCGTCACGTGCGGGCGCACGCCGCTGCCCGCGCCCGCCTCGTACAGGCAACAGATCTCGCGCATCATCTTCAGAGCCGGCAGTACCCATCTTTCGTTTGTTTTTAACTCCTCTACGCATCTACGAAACACATACGAGTTACAAACCGGCATTTAAAACGGTAACAGTTCCTTTCTAAAATTAATCGAACTCATACTTACTTGTCGAGCCAAAGAGTTTTCTGCGCATCACGATCTTGACTACAACTGTAGTCTAGGATTTTAATAAGATTTGCCAAAGCTACATCCATAATTTCAGTGCATACTTCGTCAGAATGCGCCAGATTCCAAAATAGTACCAGCACTTTGTTAGCCATTACGCCGTCCTTATCGTCTTCGGCTAGTCGTCGAATCACTTCCAATAATTTGTCACTTTGCTTCTTACTAGACGTTGCCCAACTGGCCTAAATAGTAAAATATAGTTAGAAAATATTTCCATACCATAATAAAGTATCAAAAATATAAAATGATTATAGATGAAATTACCTTGAAACAGTCAAAAAGATGGTCAAGTTGATCAGGTGTGAAATCCCATGCAAGTTTGGCGAGTAGGTCGTGTAAATTCTTCACAATTGCCTCGTGTTTGCCGTGCTGCGCTTTCCAAATAGCATCCAAATCCTCCCTTGTTAATGAGTTCTCCTTTATCATAAACCTAAGCATCTTTTCTAGTCTGTCAACATATTGTGGCTGGTGAAGAGAGTCTCGCAAAACTATATCAACTACCTTGTTTTCTCGTATCCAAGTCTAAAATAAAACATAACATTATTTACGGTACCATTATATATACACACATTACAGTACCAAATTGGAATACACGCTACAGAGAAACGTTTAATTCAAAAACTTAAAGCTTACTAACACTATCACAATGGAGTGATATTACTGATATTACTGTGTATATTGTGTTAAATTTAATTCGATTGACCGAATTATTTTGTGCTAATAAGAAGGGATAAAACTGTGATGGTGACCAACAGATTAGCCGACGGAAAAGAAACTCACTGTGATGACTGCGGGTGTGAGCCACTCTGGCTTAGGTTGTTGAGACATGGTGCTAATCAATTGATTGATTTCATTGAGTGCCGACATTTTGCCATTGAACGACGACATTTGTAACAAACGAAGTATCATTTTCAGACGAAACATTTCAAGAGCTGAAAACAAAATAATAATAAATTTGCAACCGAGATACAAAATCTTGTTTTTTAAATTTCAGGCAGCAAAAGCCAAATACGTATTCTTCTGTCTGTCTATTCCGTTTAGAGTTGACTGGAACGTGGCAACTGACGGTTGTAAGTCAGTAACGGACGCCGTAGCGACTTAGAGGCGGGCGTTGGTACAGCGCCCCTAAGCAGCTACAGGGTACGCAACTTGACTCATCGCGAGGCATCCGCTTGAGCTGGGAATCTAAACGGAATATGATACATTAGAAAAATTGCACACTAACATCTGTAAATGTGACGCGCCAATACGACCAAAAGGGTCAACTGTGTCGCTTATACCATAAGGTCGATACCCGGTCTCTTCCGCCAGGTTACGCATTTCAATTTTTTTTACAATGCATGTGCTCGAAAAGAGCGTATTCTAGGCATTCAAACTGTGCGGAAAGTACTACTTTTCCGCACTAGTGCTTTTTAATTTTCAATTTTTTTTTAATTTATAGCCCTATCTGACAGCCTGACACAAAGAGGTTTTATTATTTACAAAAAGTTTGATAAATAAGTCAAATACCGATTATTATCACGTATAAACGTACAATAAAACCAATATTTCATTAATTAATTCATTTAACACGTCATTAATTACATCAGATATAAAATTTGATTAATAAACGAACTTTAAATCGTTATTCATTAAATAATTTTGGCTGAATGTACACGCGCTTGTGCCATTTTGACATAAGACGAATATTAAAAAAATACTTTTGCACATGCGCAGTAGCAGATTTTGTCGAGCGCGGTTTCCAAATAACTCCGCCATTTTTTATTGATGTCTAGTTTATTTTGAAGTTGTTTTGTGCAAATCTGCTGAAATTTAATAATGGCGAGATAAAGGGACGAATCATGAATTTAAACTCGTAAAATGTTATTGAAGAAGTTAAAAATGTGAACGACGGCTTCTTGTTGGATAAATCAAATCAAAACACTTTTTTTTCCAATGTAAACAGTCTTTGTGAGTATTAAAGTATTTTCTTTTTTCTCGTACATGCATAGTAAAGTTTTGTACGGAACTCGTGTGTAAGATGATTTCCGACTCGTGTTTGTTTAATCACTCGCTCGTACCTCGCTCGTGACTAAAAATCACACTCGTCTGAAATCACCTACCTTCCACACTTGTATCGTAAATAACTATTGTGCTTTGATCTTTGTATCAATGGTTTAATATAAAAAATCTAGTTTGTACAGATGTAGTGTAAAAGGATTTTCCTTCGTACTTTATCGGAAATTTCGTATTTGTCGTGCTCTCTCAATTAGCTTCAGTACCCATCTTTCAGCCCTATGGGTAAGTCGCATCAGCAGACCAATATATATATAGAGTGGCTGGCTAACACGCAATTCAAATATTCGCTATAGTTTTGATTATATTTACAGTTTACTTATAGAAAGGTTGTATTTAGTATTAGCATGCCGAAACCTCTAAAACGGTTAAATAATCCAGTCCAAGGAATTATATTTAATGTATACCTGTACTTCATATCAGAAAATAGTAAATTCAAAAATAGCAATAACTCAGAGTATTTTGGCAAAGTTCAACACCAAATTTCGGACGCAACGGGCATATCTAAACCTACATTAAGAAATTTTTTGAACCAGGAAGAAGAATATAGAAACAATAAAAATACCAAAAAAAAAAAACCATATTAAGCCGGGTAGACCACGCAAGAAATTCTATCTAGATCTTGATGATTTTGATTACGCAGTGATACGACGAATGGTTTATGACTTTCATCTGATTTATAAACAAGTTCTTACAATAAGAGCACTAAAGTCCAAATTAATTATTAATTACCTAATTAACGATGAATTTCAAAGGCTGTGATTTTACACTAAGAAAGATACTACGCCAAATGGGTTTTCTATTCAAAATAATTACTAACAGAAGAAAAATTCTGATGGAAAAAGATGACGTTACACTTAAAAGAGTAAAGTACCTGGACTTAAAAAGGAAGTACAGATCTGAAGGCAGAGATATTGTGTATACGGACGAAACTTATGTTCATACATCCCATTTAACAGGGAAGTGCTGGATCGATTCTACGGATAAAGGAGTGAAACAGTTAGTCTCAAAAGGTCAACGCCTTATTATAATAGGCCATGCAGGTAGGGCCAAAGGATTTTTACCGGGTGCTCTACTTATGTACAAGTCTACTGATAAGACCGATGATTATCACGATGCCATGAATAATGTCAATTATAAAAATGGTTACAGAATCAACTTATTCCCAACTTCTTTTTTTTTTATATATATTTATCTTTCTGCAATCAGCCATATAGGCCATAATCAGAACTGTGGATGTGTAATGAGTACATCCACACACAATGAGTTATTCCCAACTTGTCTCCAAATTCTGTATGAGTAGTAGACAATGCTGCTTATCACAATAAATATGTGGAACGCCCACCTAACTCTAATAGCGCAAAGCCGCTTATGATAAACTGGTTACACAAATACAATATTCCCCATGATTGATCATTAACCAACATACAACTATACAAAATTATTTGTCGACATAAAGAAGACTTTTAGTTAGAGAGCTCACGACCAAAACCATGTCTCATAGCAATACGGCAAAAACCCTATAAAATCGTTAGATTGTATGATTCTGAACCCGACTAGGTGTGTAGTAACGGTCGAAAGTGTAGCAACTGCGTGGGAGGCCATTTCTGCTGTGTCAAAAATAAAAGACAGTCGGTATTATAGCAATACGTCTGATAGTGAAAATGTATATAGATTTTATAATTGTATTATGAAAAAGTTTGTTTTCAGACATTTTGCGCGTAGCATATAGCCTGAGCGCATTTTTGAAAATGTCAACAAATTTAGCCGACCTGTATCATAGCAATACGGATAATTTTTTTTTTTCAACTTTTCGTATTGCTGCCATGATTACCAAAAACCTGTTTTCAGACACTAAGTGTAGCATATACTCCCAAAAACGAAAATAACGTTTCGGAGTCGCCTGGCCGACGCCTCTGTTAAATGTTTTTTTATTAATTTACAGCCTTCATAGATATTCAAGAATCTCCCTTGTCTATTATATGTACTTTGACAGATGACAGATGTCATTACTTATTTCTTTTGTAAAAGTTACTCAAGTGTGTTTTAAATAAAACCAAAACTATCAAATCAATCAGTATTTAATTTCAACAGCCTCAGCGCTTGTTACGTTACTATTATACAGCTCACTCGCCAGCTGCTCCAAACGTTGGAACCATGGTATAATAATATACTCCGCCAGGTATTCCATTCCGAGACTCGCGAACCACGTGACTGACACAAGCCTACGACATCATGCTGTTCACAGATTCTCAAACTTTAAAATGTGGGAGAATTTTAACCAACGGTGAAAAATATTTAAACGGCATTAATTTTAAGTTATTCATGTAGAAACATAGGTAGTACAATAAAACAAATCTAATATATTCAATCAAAATTTTATTTATCTATACAAGAGAAACTTTTGAAAAACGAATCCACATCTAATCAATAAACGGTATTCGACACTTTAAGCTATTTTCGTTTTAATTTCTTCTGGAGTTGAATACTAACGATTTTTTTATTTAATTCTTTTAGTCTTATGTAACTATGTCCTCGTTGTGACTAAGCAAAGCAAAGTATTTTCTAATAAGCATTTCTATTTGAGGGTATTGTTTTTGACGTGCTTGTGTACAATATGCCGACGCGGTTGGCTCACTTTTTAAAGCACTTGCCTACTGAGCCGGCGGTCCTGGGTTCGAATCCCGGCCAGGCCAAGTATTTGTGTGATGAACTCGAATATTTGTGCTTGGGTCATGGATGTTATCTATATATGTATTTATATATTATGTCTATCGTGTCGTCGTATCTATATCTCAGTTTCCTTTTGTGCGATTTATTTCAGTCCTTCAACTTCAATGTTACGGATTCGGGTAAATTCTTTGTTAATTATCATCTAATAAATTCAGGGTCGCAACGTATTCATTGGTTTGTAACAGAAAATTCAAGATGCCTCAATACGATTTTTAAATGATATCTGAGTATCGAAAAGTTGTCTGATAGAGAAGGTGCTACACTTAATTTGTCTGATATAAATTTTTTGCACATGTGGACAACTTATTTTATCATGTCCAACAATTTTCAGACATATTGCTATGATACCGATCGGTAAAATTTGTTAACATTTTCAAAACGGTCTCAAAATTTAATGCGTTCACATTTCCGTCTGAAAATTGTTTTGTTCGCATCAAATAACCAAAATTTACTAATAAAAAAGATTTTCAGACGTATTGCTATGAGACATTTTTTTTGTCTCATTTTTAATTTTTTTAAGTGATTTTACGGGTTTGCGCTACACCACTAACGTCTGAAAAATATGTTTCCGGTATCTCAGAACTATCATTCAACTACAGTCTGCAAATCAGACATATTGCTATGATGCAGTTCGGTAAAATTCTTTGACAATTTTGAAAATTCGGTCAGATCAAACGCTACGCGGAAAATGTCTGATATTGGTATTGTCGAGTTCAGGATAATCGTATCTATCGATTTAATGCGGTTTTGGCCGTATTGCTATGAGACTAAAATTTTGGTCGTGGGCTCTCGTACTATTTGTAGAATATTCCATTGACAAAATTTTACATCAACATGGACACGAAGTGTTAAGGTTACCGCCATACCATCCCGACTTCAACCCTATTGAAAATATATTATGGTCACAGATAAAAGGAAGACTTATCAAAAAGGAAGATAGACATGAATATGGGTACAGTAAAAAAAAAAGAAGAAAAAATTAATATGATTAGCCCGGATGAATGGAAGAAAGTTTGTGATCATGCCATCAAATGTACGACGATGCGATGTCGTGTCTTGTAATTGTGTTTCGGCCCTAAAAGCGACAAGGTAAAGAAATCATCACTTATTTATGACGGTAACTGTACCTAGAAGTCAATGATATCGAAAGTAAAGATACGTGTGTCCGAACAATTCGCTTGACATCTGTTCATAATGGAAAAGAGTGGCGCCATCTGTTGTACGGACTGCGTACCACACGTTTGGGTGGCCGGAGTAACCTTGTAAATTATATTATATTACAAGTTGTAATGGCGACTTTTCTCAATATTAATGAAGTGGCTGACGGTGGTTGATACAGACTGATGTTTACATAGAGATAGTGGTACCTATGTAATAAATAAGTAATTATAATTACCTAAAGGTTGTCTGGAAGAGATCGCTATTTAACGATAAGACCGCCTGTTGTTTACCTCTGCCTGTTATTTTAATGTATCTCATGTTGTGTTGTATATTCCTTGATGTTTGAGGTGTGCAATAAAGAGTATTTGTATTTGTATAAATGTGAAAGTGAGTTTGTATATTTATTTTCTTTTACGGCTCAGCTACTGAACGGTTCCTCACGAAATTTTGTCAGGGATGCGTTAGAGGTTTTTCCGTAACGAATGTAAGATTTTAATACACAACACTTTACAATGTAGCAAATGATAGAATAAGCGCCAAATAACATGACATTATGTGTCTCTTTACTCTACCTCCATCTGTCATCTGTTCGACGACGCGGTTGGCGCAGTTTACAGACACCTTCCTACTGAGCCGGCGGTCCCGGGTTCGAATCCCGGCCGGGGCAAATATTTGTGTGATGAACTCGAATATTTTTTCTTGGGTCATGGATGTTATCTATATATGTATTTATATATTATGTATATCGTCGTCTAGTACCCATAGTACAAGCTTTGCTTTGTTTGGGACTAGGTCGATTTGTGTATGATTGTCTCATAATATTTATTTATTTATCTTCTAGCTCCATCGTTAACAGCAGGGTATCGTCGTCAGGGTATCGTAATAATCCGAAGTCACCAAACATACATATACTATACATACTTAAGTATTTAACAATTGATGTCGGTTAACTAAAGATAACTAGTTCAAAATTTAATTGCATGATTGGACCCACACAAGTTAGTAAAAAAACATAGCTATTCCAAACCAAAGTACTTTTCTAAAGGTAATTATTATTATAATAAAATATAAGAAACATAAATAATCAAATGTATAGTTATATATTATCAAACAATGTCCATAGTCATTGGTTCATAGTTCATACACCAGTATAAAAATGACGCCCTTACAAGGTTACTTCTGTTCTGATTGACTAGCGGCTGTGAACTAACAAAACGCAATGGCGCTAGGTAACAAAATAAATATTTCGAAAATGTGTTACTAAGCGATAAAAAAAAACGGACGATACTTTCCGATGATACGATATCCCATGTTTTTATATATATATAATTTTAGCAGCCTTTTACTGCGCAACTGGGCATTTTGAGACAGTCGGCTCTGGCACACTGACAACTGAACGGTACGGCGTCCTGTCACAGACTAAGGGCACGGTGGTGCTAAATTGCCATTTTAGGACCACCGCATTGGACGAATTACTCTTGAGCGTTGGGCCTATCTTTACGAAGTAATATATATATCTATGCTAGAAGTATACTAACGGGCCTAGTATTAAATCGTTCATGTCGTTTGCATACCTCTCACACGCGGGTTACTACTTAGGTGCGATAGGGACGCCAATGACATAAAAATTTTCATAAAAGCCCCGTAAGTAGATGCTGTTTTTAAGTAGGCAGGTATTCAGTTTTATTCTTGTAAATATTTCCTAATAAGCTTTATTTTGTTGTACTTTATGTTTTAAAGTGAAGATAATGTTTTGTTTACAAATGACAATAAAACTGAGTAATTTCAAAGTTATTGAAGGTGGCCACATCTCTATAATGTATTATACAATAACCTTTTTCACTTTGACAGTTGACACTAAACAATAAAGTTCCATAATAATGGATATGAAAACGTCACTCATTTAATACAATCATTGATTGACAGTTCGGATGCCATCGTATTCCGATTGAGATCCGAGTTTTCCCGAAGGAAAATCATTTTGCGATACATCTGTACCCACATTCAAAAATATAGAGACCTTTACATTACATGTTTCTGTAGCGGGGGTATAACTCAGTGGATGTGCAAAATAAAGAATAGGATTTGGTATTATTTTTATATTGGACTTCAGATCAGATACAGGGTTCAATCGTGAATACCCGGCTCCCTTGACGAGTGACAGAGACGGCCATAATTCGAATATTTAAATATATTTATAACATAAAATCTATCTGCCAGCTCTAGTGCAGGCTGGCTACAAGGAGATGTTCGTTTGCAAAAATAGCGGACCTCAATCTGACTTTTGATATATATTGTATAGATCCCAGACATCCTACAAACAAATGTTGCCAACAAGTTTTGTGGACCATATATCAGAAGTCAGATTGAGGACCGCAATTTTTGCAAACGGAACTCCACTGAGAGTGCGGTCTACTCTGCTGTCAACTACTAATCATGGCTATGCATCTTCATTGCTGAACTATGGGCTATTGCTTTGGGGAAATTCAGTCGACATAATAAGGGCCTTTGTTAGACAAAAAAAGTGCGTTCGTGCAATAGCCAATATCTCGTACACTGATAGCTGCAGGCCAATCTTTAAAAAACTAAACATCTTGCCACTTCCATGCATGTAAATTAGGAAAGTATGTATATTTGTCAAGAAACATCCAGAACTCTTTAAAACTAGGTCAGATGTTTTTGTTGGCCAGCAGAGATCCCAGTACAAAAGCCTACTGTATCAACCTCCGTGTCGTTATCTGCTATCTATCGTAAAAATGTTTATAATATGTGCATATCAATATACAACAATATCCCAGAATGTATAAGGCAAATGGAGTATAGTAAATTTGTGAAAGAAATTACCAGATGGCTTATTGAACATTGTTTTTATAGTATAAAAGAGTTTTTAGAATATAGTTCGCATAATTGACCTGTTGTTTAGTTGTACTTAGAATATATTTCGCATGTTTTTCACATGATTGTTTTATAAACACATTTTTGCATGTCGTTCCTCGACAGAATACTTTACTGATGTACCTTTAGACCTTGTACCACATGTTTTGTAGTATTCTAGCAAATAAAACATTTCTATTCTATTCTATTCTAATGAGTTCCTTACATTTCATAAATTTACAATATCACTGCGAATTATGGGTTGAACTCTATTTTGCCTATATAATATCACACTAATATTATCGCGGCGAAAATTGTGTGTGTTTGCGTGTTTGTTACTTCTTCACACTCAAACAGTTGGACCTATTTTGATAAGGTTTGGTAGGGATGCAGCTGATACCCTGTATTAGCACATATGCTACTTTTATTTAATAAACTGACTTGCGTAACCTTAAAAACCAACAAAATAATACTTCGCACCAGTCGTATAGAAACGAAATTGTTAGTTTCCACAATTTCACTAAACACTCAGTGGTCTGTTAACTATTTATGTCTATTTTGAAAAAAAAACCCTTATGCAGTTTTTCTATATTTATAATTGCATAAATAAATAAATAAATAATGATGATAAATAAATTAACCACGTTTCGTTTAGCATAATGGACATATGTTTTGTCATGGTGGCAAAAACCCGTGCGGCTAGGCCTTCACACTTGTAGCAACCACCATTTGTTGCATACATAATGCGTTAACGTTTTCCACCTTCTAAACCTGGTCTAGGTTTATGTAGATTTTGGAAAATTGCAGGTGAATTCTAGAAATTTAAGGAAAAATATATCGACGAATTGAGAACCCCTTCCGTTTTCGATTAACTTAAATGCCAAATAAAATTATTAATAATGAAACGTGATTTACACTAATTAATTAAATTTACATTATGCGGAAACAACAATAGAAAAAATCTCAAACTATTACGTCAAGGATTCTCAATTCGAAACAGCGTCCGGATACCGTTTCGTTGTCCCTGGGGCGAAACAATACGCCCGAGTATATGCACATTAGTGCACACGTAATATAGGCCTATCTTGTACGGCGACGTCGTAAAAAAGTTTAAGATATAAAGGAAAATGCAGTCCGAAAAAGATCTGCGCTATATTGGTATATTTATATAGACTCACATTTAAGTAAACTGTGATGATGAGGGGTCTTTATTGAGACGCATTTGCAAGCTCGTATCAAGCAGGATACCGTATCAGTCTTATTCTCACTGCCGCGGGCTTCCTTTTTGAGTTCTTCGTCAGTCAAGCTGTCCAACAGTGTAGGGATACATTCCTGAAAGGGCGAATGACGGAATAGATGATGTATATTAAAATACATATATTCACGTAATTTCAGGTCATGTCAATAAACAATGTACATACCAAAACCGGCAAAAGATATGTTGTGACAGTGTGAGGAGTTAGAAGATCGTGACAAAGACCAAGAGGCCGCAACAGCTGCCACACGGCAGTGACGCGGGTCTCGCCACTGGTCGACTGTTCTAGCGAAGACGGTTGCTCGTTTCTTACAGCTGACGAGATCTGTATAAAAATATTGACCTCACCATATAAAAAAATCGAGTAAAGGTGACACCATTTCAGTATATTGACTCATATTAGAAAAATGTGTTTGGTAATTTATAAGAATTTGACAAACATGAAAATGAAGAAAGGGATAATGTTTTAAGTGTAGGATTAATTATAATATAATTCATAAGTAGTTACCTATAATCTAAAGAGGGTCAAATTATTGGTTAATATTTCCCGAACATTAAAAACTTAAAAAATGTCTTGTTTTTACCTCACTATTTTCTGCGATCACAATAGAGTTTGATACAGTGTGGTTGATTTCGTTATTTTTTTTCTCGTCGTCCTTTTCTGTTATCTCTGTTGAAATCTTTTCTTCAGAATTAACAGACGCTGTAATATCAAGCTTTTGAAAACCCATAATTTCTTCGAACCGTTCCCGTAGTTTAACAAAACCGCCAGCGTGTCCAAATCTAAAAACAAACGTGATGAAACTACTACGTGTTAAAAAAAAAAAAAAAGATTAGTTCGAATTGAGAACCTCCGCCTTTTTTGAAGTCGGTTAAAAAAATACTTTTGAATTATTAATGTTATCTTTCAGTAATGTTTTTATTCTTAATAGTCAACTAGGGGTTTGGTTTGGTTTCACATGATAAGGTCAAAACTTAACCACGTTTTTACTAAGCATGCCTGTTCATTTTTGCCAGACACCCGAAGATATTTCCAGTAAGGAGTGGCTCGAACTAGAACTTCAACCATATGAGTATGGAAACTCTCGATGCGTGAAAATTATACATACACATTTATTAGATGGACCAGCCATCCTCGGGGTGTCCTGTGGTCCTGCGACCTACTAAATACTTCAGGCTCCTGGGTGGAACCTTGGCCTGCTGAAGTGAAATTGGTGGTAGCCGAGAGTCCCTCACAGGTACGTGATGCATTAAAAGTGTGAAATCTGTAGAGTAGACATTGTGTTATATATTTAAATATTATTCTTGGGGAAAATATCTCATGTCGACATAAAAATCTGTTTTATCGTGTGTAAATGAGGCATTCGACCAAAGAGTTGAGCATACTTTAAATACACAGTAAGTAAGACAATTTTGTTATTTTATCAATATTTTTTAACTAGCTTGGATTGTGTATCAATGCCTTCTTATGTTTTAACCCTCAAATGCATGATGATTTATATTTACACGTTACTTAAATGACACAAGTCATAATCTGAATATTGTCAATAAAGACTTTGTCAAGATTGTCCCGAAATCTTAAACTGACGTGGATTTCATTGCTAATTACGGCATTTAAGGGTTAAGGAGACCGTCACATGCCCGATAAAGCTAACATTCTGGGGTATGCCCCGAATAAACTTCATTCGTTCTAGAGAAGGAAGAAAGAGTTCTGAGACTAAGAAACTTGGTCATCATCTCTTCTGAAGAGTATTTTTACAGAGTAGAAAAGAAAAACAATAACTAAATAAGCCGGCTAACCTTGTATGCAGCTTCTGAATAACAAACCTGTTCGTGTGCAGACTTAACAATAAACACACTACACAGCTATAGCACAATATTTTCAAACCTTTAAAAAAGAGCGTACACGTATCTGAAAGACCGGCCACGCACTGGTGACACTGGCGACGGTAATCGCTTACCATCAGGCGACCCGCCTGCCCATTTGCCTACTATGTCTTAAAAAAAAAAACAACTAGATAATAACTTACTTATTGTTAGGATTAAAGGCCATAGACAATAAATGCAAAAATCTTGGATCATCCAATTTAATTGCACATAGTTTGACCAATTTCTCGCAGTTTGATCGCACACACTGCTGGATATTGTTCTTCCATGACGAAACAGCGTCATCCGTCAAGATTTTTGTGAAAGATACTGTGAGTGCGTCATTGTAAAAACGCTGACATGCCAGGTTATTTTCGTCTTCCCCTGTTCAATGATAAACATATACTTAATAAACATAAATTAGTTGATTAGACAAACTGACATTCCAAATACAATGAAGTATTAATTTGAAATGTATAATATTCAACAGCAGGAATATAATAGGATTAATAGGTGTTCGAAAATAAGAATAAATGAAACGAGAATTCATTAAAAAAAATCATATTCTGTGTGTTTTTACGCGGGTCTATATTGACTATGTTTAATTCCGTAGTCATAAGTCATCGGACTTTTGGTAGTACGGTAAGACTTTAGAGGGTTATGGCACAGTACATATATAAGCTGAAGCAGTATGGAAACTAGGTCCTTTAATTTAAATAAATACCTACGCGCCAATCGAGCGTTAAGGTTGTCCTCTTAATTAATGAAAAAATGAAAAAGTTTTTTGTTTAGTTTATCTGTTGTCTCAGCTGTTAGTTAGGCCTTTTTTAGGGTTCCGTACCCAAAGGGTAAAAAACGGGACCCTATTACTAAGACTCCGCTGTCCTTCCGTCTGTCACCAGGCTGTATCCCGTGAACCGTGATAGTTTGACAGTTGAAATTTTCACAGATGATGACGTGTTTCTGTTGCCACTAATAACAACAGATACTTAAAAACAGAATAAGATAAATATTTAGGGCGGCTCCCATACAACAAAACTTAATCGGTTGCATTAACTTTGCACCTCATATGTATCCTGAGCCATAAATACCAGGTGCAAACTTAACTTAACCCGGCGAATTAGGATGGGATAAGTGTTTGTACGGAACACTTGGTGCGCGAGTCCGACCCGCACTTGGCCAGTTTTTTTAAATGAAATGAAATGAAATGTATTTATTTGCAATAGATATAGTTAACATAATGGTCTTAAGGTATAAAAATTTCGTATCATATATCTAGACATGAGTACGTCATGCAAATCTTGAATTGCCAATATTGACATCGGTTTCAATCATTTATCATTCATCATCATTTAGGTAAACATTAGAGAATCGTCATTTAGGTAAACATTAGAGAATTATGTCCCACTAAATTTTTATAAAAATAAGATATTATTATTTATTAAAATGCTCATTTGGGTTACATAATTAACTAGTTTACAAACAAAGAGTTGCGGCTCGGGGGCGGATGTGGAAACGTAAGGAGTTAGTTTGCTTCGGTCTAAAGCCCAGTATTACACCTCTCCGCCCTTAGCCTTCCGGACCGATGTTGCCCTTAGGCCACTCTATGTGTCGCTATTTATGGGGGCCCATCTAGCGGGAGGCGACTCATCGTTTGCTAGTGTTATTTTATTACACATACGACTTTTTTCCTGGTAGACGCCCGATTGTTTTAATCCATAGCCCAATTACCCAGTCCTCCATTTCATCCCCATAGCCCAATTTGTATTTAGATTCCATAGATCCATAAATAGTTCTTGCACCAAGCGGGTGCTGTCTCTGTGTGCGTCCCATGACACGGATGGGGACAGCATCCGCTCGATGTGCACATTACATCTCATTAAATTGGCGAAAGGGCCTCTACGTGTTGGCTTCGGCTCCGCGCACGCCTCCCAAAGGTCCGAGACACTATTGTCCCGTGAGCGGGAGCGACATACATGATAATAATAATAAAGCCCTTTATTCTGAAATTAGTAAATTTACAATTAATTATTAAAATTATTTCAATTAAACTACAAACTATCCCTAATTTCAGTGTGCCTTTTGGCATAGGCCTCCTCCAAAGATTTCCACTGGCTTACTGTCATTTGCAACTTCTCCATTTTGCTCCCACGGGCAATTTCAAATCATCCTCCCATTTCATTTTTTGTCTTCCTCGCTTTCTTTTTCCATCTCTCAGGAACCACACTGTTATTTTCCTGCTCCATTTTTAGGGTTCCGTAGTCAACTAGGAACCCTTATAGTTTCGCCATGTCCGTCTGTCCGTCCGCGGCTTAGCTCCGTGATCATTATTCATTAGTACTAGAAAGCTGAAATTTGATATGAGTACGTGTATGTATCACAACGACAAAACGGTGAAATAAAAACTAAACAAAAAACTTTTTTCGGGTAACTCTCGAACACCTAAGTGGGGCGATTCTTTTTTCGTTTCAACACTAGTGTGTGGGGTGTCGTTGAATAGGTATTTTTAAAATAATAGGGGTCTTCAAACACTATTTTTTGTTCAAGTCAGCAGTTTTGTAAATATTCGCGCCGAAAATAAAAAAAATAGTGTCCCCCCCCTCTAACTTTTTAACCACGGGTCAAAAAATTATGGAAAAATTCATGAAAATGAGGCTTTATGTGTACTTTCACTGAAAACTATATTGATTGAAATCGGTCGAGCCGTTTTTGAGTTGTGTGTTAGTGAGAGTGAGAGTCTACGACCTTTTTTATAGAGCTTGAAATCTTTCTCGTAATTTAAACCTGGAAGCCCGTCTATTGTGAAGGATGGGCAACTACGGAACCCTACACTGAGCGTGGCCCGTCATGCTCATGTCCGGTTTTTTTTCCTTTTTATCCCGCATCATGTGGCCGACCCATCTCCACTTTTTCTGGTCTATTTTAGTTACGATATCAGTCAGTTTCGTTCTCGATCTAAGAGTGGTGTTCCTAATTCGGTCTTGTCTTCGTGTACCTGTCATACTTCGCTCCATTGCTGTCTGGCAGATGGCTAGCTTTGCTCTAAGTGATTTCGTCAATGCCCAAGTTTTTAAGCCGTAGGTAAGACATGGTAGTATGCGGGTATTGAAAGTTTTTCTTTTTACTGCCATTCCTAGGTCTTTAGACTTCATTATTTCCTTAAGAGCCCAGTACTTTTTCCATCCCATGGCTATCCTCAAATGTATCTCCTTTACATTTTGGTCCTCAGTAGAAATAGTCTGTTCTAGATATATGTATGTAGTCATTAACATAGGTGAGGTTTTCATTACCGATTTTGATGTTCCTCTGTATGAAATTGGTCATTATCTTCGTTTTGCCGGCATTCATTTTAAGTCCAACTTTCAGAGTTTCATCATTTAATCCTTGGATCATTATTGCTAGATTTTCATGATTTTCCTCTTAAATTATCGTTAAGTATGGGCACGGCACCATGTAACTGATTTTGTCTACTTCTTCATAAATAGATGCAGCTACTTTACAAATTTAGGTATTATCTTTGAAAATAAAAGCGAAAAGGTTTGAAGAAGCCGAGTTCAAGCAGCCGGATACAACGCATTACACTCGTAGCATATTAAAAAAATCGCGGACAGCACACGCATTAAACACAAACAGTGACCGCTCGTCTCCACGCGGCACTCGCGACTAACAGCACTGCGAAGTTCGCTTCGGGGCCTCGTAAACGCTTGCGTCTGTGTGTGTGTGCGTTGTTTCGACCTTTTATACGCTTCCATACTGCTTTAGCTTATCTATCTACTGTGGTTATGGTGGTACCAAATCCCATGCATTAAATGACTAAAATTATAAATTTAATCAAATTTGTACAATGTTACATTTTCTATATTTAACTTTATTAATTGTAAATATCATGCATATTCTAATCATAACTGGATATTAAATTAATATAGAACCCAATTTACTCCCAGAAAAATTGAAAAAGTCGCAAATATTTACATATTTTATTTAATAAAAAAAACATTTCCTACACAAATCAGGACTTTGTATATTCTTCTAACTTTGTCCTTGACTATAAAATTAAAATTGCGACTGAAATTCATTATTGAGTAAAAGTATGAATTGTATTTAAATGTTAATATCGGCTCCATAGCTCTTAATATCTCATAAGCCTTACCGCGTGCTATCAGAAGTCCGATGCCTAATTCATAACTTAGTCATAATGTAGTTTGGTAACATTTTCAAAAGTGAAATTAGTAAAGCCTGACCAGAAATATATGAGAAAGAAAGAAAGAAAGAAAGAAATACATTTATTCATGGCGTGACCATACTACATAATTAACACAATAGATAACAATAAAAAACAAAAACATTTTGGCCGTGCCACGAAAAGGTCCCACCTCAGCAAGATGCTAGCTCGAGAGCTAGCGCCGATCTTCCGGTGGGACCATAGGTGGCGCCACGGAGAACTGCACGCACGAGCGCTGATCGCATCTAGGATGCGTTAACCTGAACGTAGACAATAGCGCTGTCCATGTCACGTCACTGTCAAGTTAAGAGGCATAACCTAGAAAAATGCGACAAACGCGCGCGCAGCTCCAGATAACACAGATATAATTACATTACACAGACAGACAAGAAAACAAGAAAAGTTATAAAATACCAGGATAATAAGAATCTTAGAACTATCAAAGGATAAAAACACAATTTAGCCGTTAACAATGTTGTCAAGTGCTTAAATTAAAAGAACTGAGCTGAACTACTCTTAACAAATATAAAATAATAAAAATGACGCCAACACACAAATGGAACGTAAAACTAAGGTATGTTATTATATTTACATTGAGTATACTTAAATTATAAATTGGACGAGATACTACCATTAAAAACAGCTCGTATCTAATCTCAAAGCTCCTTGTCTTTGTTGGTGTTCAAAAATAAATTTCTTTAGTTTGAGTCTGAAATTTGCGTAATTTTGCAGGTTCCTTATAGGCGGCGGGATGTTATTCCAACATTTAGTGGCGACATAACGGAAACTACCTTTGAAAGCCGCTGAAGCGTGTTGGGGAGTCATTAGCTGCAAGCTACATTGGCGTGTTCCACGAGTTTTGTGGCTGGAGAACCACGACAACTTCTCATACAAATATGATGGCGCTTAAATATGAGGATTGTCAAGAGGGCGCTATTTATAAGATTTATATGGCAACAATTTTGTAACCAATCGCAACCCACTATAATGACATTAGTTTAAGTACCTGTCTGTTCCACTATGTAAACCTCGTAATATCATTTATCTACGCACATATCATTAGTGCTCTAAAATGCGTTCAGAAATCGTAGGAAATGACCAGCATTATTACAACCAATTTTACTATGAGATTTTTTTGTCTGTGGTAGTAGGTAAAATCTGTACTGTAATGTTATTACAGTATCGATTTTTGTAAGGTTATGAGTTTAAATTAGGAACAGCTGTCAAAACACAAGTTGGTCTCTATTCTAGTATCCATACATATTAATATTGTTATCGATACGAAACGTCAATTCAGTGTGATTTTTAGAGAGCGGATTTCAAGTAGCAATCTCAATATTAATATGGATATGACTACTTAGTGCAATTTGTTAAATACATGTCATGTTGTTTATATATTCTTAACAGTTTATTATTATTACACCGCACACCGCAAGCAAATAAATAATTAGATTAAATGAATGTTATTTTTGCAACAAACTACATTTAAAGAAAAATATTTTATTATAAATAAAGGAGTTTTTATACAACTCAAAGATAGTAGAAGTAGTTCCTATATATTACGTACCTACATGATAGTTCATGTCAACAATGTCATTAATATTACCTATGGATTTCTTATTTTAGATGGCAATTTGCAAACAATGTTTTTTTGAACTAGAATTGCCAAGAGATTTAAGTATAAAACTGTTTTATGCAATCGTTATCATCGTGGACAGTAAACATAACGGATGAAAATGTATTTTTCGACGGTGTATGCTTAAAATGCACAGTAAATGAGTATCATTATTGCTTAGACTTCGTTTGTGAGGAAGCACTAATAAACTAACTCGAAATTAATGAATTGTTTGTGAGCATTGTAGAAGCGAATTATTTTATTTTTTCATTTCCTAAAAAAAAACCTAATATTTTTTTTTACTGTGCATTGTGCACAAAGAAATATTAAAGAAGAAGAACTGAAAGAAATAAACTATTTCAAAAATTAACAAACGGTGTTTTTATTTAATATCATCATCATTTTTGCCCAATAATTTACAAAAGCTTCCAAAATCATTTTTACTTTTTTGTTCTAATAAGTTACATTATTTTTGTATGTAGAAAAAATAATAAATTATACCAGTCATATCCATATTAATATTGAGATCGCTACTTCAAATCCGCTCTCTAGTGATTTTTTATAAAGACATTTGATCTCGAGTGACATGAGAATATGCACACATTCGTTTGTATATGATTTAGAAAAAAACACATTCGTCTTGACGGAGGTTCGAATTGCCGCCATTATTGTTGTCATTTGTTTGTTGGTTCTTTGCTGTTACGAAAGTAGAATTGTGAAAAGTTCGTTGTTATTCACATTTTAGTTGAAAATATTGTTTCAATGTAAATGTAAATTACAACTATTACAATAAATAATCGGTTTATGTATTTGTTCAGATTTATTTCTTACTGCATTAGTATATGTCGTTTTTAGATATTTGACAGGTAGCACTAGTGGTGCCGGTCATTTCCTTATGGCTTCTGAACCCATCTTAGAGTACTTATGATATGTGTTTAGATAAAGTAGTGTATACAACTGTACATAATTAGGCCTTAAAACACTCGTGTGATCAACCACAAAAACCACACTCGTATCCTCTTATTATGTATCAGTTGCATAATCTACTATTAACGGAATGTACTCTTTTCCTGACTGTTTGTCGTGTAGTAAACACGTGTGCACTTTATTTATAATCTTACGTTCACGGCTGTGAATGGCTTTCGGCATTTTCTTTGGATACTTCTAAATATTTGCCTTTTAAAGAAACCACCAGGAATGACGTTGACATTGTTGACAAACCATCATAAAATCATTGCCAGTGTAAGAAATTAGTTCCAGTGAAATTCCGCAATATGGCGCATCCTCATATATTTCTGGTCAGGCTTTACCTTAATTAACCTAATTTTTATCTTAATTGTTTACATTACCTTTTGCCGCTAACTCTGTTGCAGCAATGAGAAGCACCTCCAACTCCTGTTCTGGCAGCACTGGTACCACCCATCGAGGATGTGATATTTTCTCCTCAAGTGCCTTTAATTTGGCCTCAGGGAAAGCTATCTGCAAAAAAAATATTTTGAGTTACCATCCTTCTTTGCATTTTCTTTTTTTACTATAGGTACTACAATACAATAATGACAAATAAGCATGTGGGCCGCTTGTAGTTAAGCAGTTACCGCTGCCTATGGACGCTTGCAACGTCAGTAGCATCACAAGGGCGTTGCCGACCCTTTAAGAACCTATTTACTCCTCTTGAAGAACCCCATACTGTAGCCCCCGGCAAAAACCTCGGCAGGGAGCTCATTGAGTGAGTTGAGCCAGCTTTGCCTTATCCTCTAAATAGGTACTTGACAACTGAATGTCACTGTAGACATCAACCCTGTGGATTCTAATGCTTTTTGAGATATTGTGAAGTGTATTCTGGAATGGCAGGGCTACAGTGAACAGAGTTTTCTAACTGTATAGGGGCAGTTAGCCTTTGAAATATGTACTTAGTATCTGTTATGGATGTTTTTAATTTATTATTACAATAATCTGATTTCCTTACCTACACTTCTTTTAATAAAATTAATAAGATTTAAATACAATCATAAGATTTTACTAGTTCCATCCACACTATGTTGCCATTACCAGCCAAAATTTAACTGCAAGTGATTATAGGACAGTCTGCTGTCAGTATGAGCTTCACCAAGCTGCAAACTTTGTTACAATGATATACTGTAACTGTACTTCTTACCATACTTAATCTAATTTAAAGCATAATATGGCCCATTGATTTGATATTATTGACAGCAGACTGACAGCGATTGAAACAGATGTAGCAATTTTAGTATGAAAGTGTAGCAATTAACAATTCATGTATTATTTATATCAAAAATATGACAGGACTTTTGTTATCTTTTATGATTATTTAGTACAGATCACATTTAGTTATCTAATAATTGAAAGATTAATATTGAATTTTACATTGTCTTAGACACATTTCTAGTTTTTTTCTTTTTTCAAAATAACAATGGTTAATGTATTGTATTTGCAAGGATTATTTCTGTTCCCATTAAATTATTGGACTAATTTTGCCAAGAGAAGTTCCAATTTCAAAGTTATGGTTTTGTTAGACATTTGAATGATAATGATAAGCTATCGTCAGTTCTGTTCATCTAGTTGTTTTCTTTATATAAGTGGATCATCAATGATGTTAAACAAAATCAATTAATAATATCACACAGGAAAATAAAGTCATTTACTTCTTGTTTCCTATCAGCCTTTGCTGGGGTGTAGGGCTTGAATAAAATTTGTTCATATATCATATCAGTGACATAAACTGCTACCTGTCTTCGATTATTGGTTATGACATACAATCCTGTTTTTTCTCAGTGCCCAACCTTCAAGTGAGAGGTAAAACCTCACTTTCCAATAGCACAATGTAATATCAAGTTACCATAACAACAATAATAAAAAAAATTATATGTATATAAACCTGACTACGATGCAAAGTAGGGTAATATTATATGTCAAAGTAAATTATGAAACAATAGTTGAGGGTAACTAGCGACTATTACACTTTTATAAATGTTGTGTATTGTTACCTTAATAAATCACATTATTACAAACATATCTATCACTTCTATTGATAATTTTAGAACTCTTACTTATGTGGCACTTCTTATGATCTGTGATCATAAGCTGAATACACTAACAAATTTAGATAATGATCTACAAAAAAGAAATGACTTACCTCCCCGGGCATTTGCTCTTGTTCTTTCATTGATATAGTCATTATTTTATTATATATTTACTCATTTCCTCTCCTGTAACAATAAATATATAGTATTTAAAGACAGTGCCCATAAAATATAAAACATTAACAACCAACCTCTAACAATTCAGACCCATCTAAATTTATGATAAATACTTATAGTATCTAAAAGTATCTTAAGCATACATTACAGACAAAATCAAAACTAAATAATGATACTATCTATTTCAAAAGTTGGTTCATATTTTTAACCAATTAAGGTATATGAAACTTAATAATATATAGTCTCAAGGGATAAATAGAGATGTGTAAGTAAATAAGACGTAAAATAAATGGATATTGTTATGTACCTGTAACTACGTTGGTGGGATAAGTGCCGAATCGCACTGCTGTAAATATACAAATTTGTACATTAATAATCGATACACGGTAATATAACTACTATTCAAGCAATGTATACACTAAAGAGAACAAGTATAGCATATTTCGAAACAGTAAAAACAGAAGTGAGACTGCAATCGTTAAATTAATAAAAACAAAAATAATTTCGTCCGGTAAATTACCTTAAAGTTTAGTTATGATTTTGGCTTATACGGAATCTTAACAACTTATGTAATAATGATTTCCTACGGCTTAGTGTTAGTTAGAAAAACAGTATTTTGAAAACGCTGCAGCTGAATATTACTCTACTAAGTCCACCTCGGCACACTGTCCAAAGAAAAAATAATAAATCCTAAGTATGGATCAGCCGGCGCGACAAAATGGCGTCATTACCTTAGCTAAACAAGGAACGGCAAAAAAATACTATGTCCCTATAACTTCAAGATGAAATTCGTGACAAGAAAACTGAGGATCACAGATATAAACTCACCTCAGACATATATTCAAATTACAAAATATTACTAAATTCACAGGTAAAATTCCGCACTACCGACACTTTTTTGACGTTGAATAGGAAAAATTTTATATGATTTCATATACTATACATATATTTCAATACATATAAGCGACTACATGAACTATCCGAAACTAGGTCCGAATCGAAGGTTTAAGATTCAAAAATCAATTTATCCTTTTCATTCAACTAAAAATTATTTCGTTTGAACAGGGATATAAGCTATTTTGGCTGGTTCGTTCTATTCGGACCGCACGCGTACCTACTCGTCAAAATAGTGACAGTTCATGAGTTCAAGTAGACGTAAATTGTTTTGTGGATAAAATGTATTGATTTTACTAGTTTGCTACGTAATTTAAGTTCTATCAACTTAGAATACCTTTGTTCTAGCTTAATATTATTATTTCTTACAAACAGTCCATAGGGTTGATGTTATCCCTTCAGGTGGCAGCGCCACCAGTTGCATGGCAGGAGAAGTGGCGCGTCTATTTTACAAAATTTACCGTTAAGTGGCAGGAGCCGGGAGCCGGACCCAACGTCAAGTGGCAGAGATCCGGGAGCCGGATCGGACAAAACAAGCCGTTGGGTGGCAGGATCCGGCTCCCGGACCCTGTGCGATGTCTTATTTCGCACCCGAAATAAAACCGTCAAAACTATATTTTGCTTGCTCACACTTGTAAGATGCATTCGTCAATAAGCAAGGACGGCATTCACTAACGGTCGAATTGATGACGCGCAAAGCAAAGTTCGTTAGAAATTGCGTCATCTTCCCGACCCCCCGACCATCACGCGTCGACCGCCGAGCCGTGAGCATTTTAAAAACCTTGTGGTTAGAAAATATTGTATAGTGAGGTGTAATAAAAAGGGTTATATGTGTAAATAAATATATAGATTTGCCATTAAATTAGTTTTTTCTACGGTTCACTGTTTTTTTTCCTAATTATAGTTATTTTTATACATAAAGTGGTTAAAATTTAGTCATTCGACGATTGATCAAGACTAGCAAAATTTCCATAAATGGAATGGCATTAATTTCTATACAATAAATATGGCATTTTATGATGAATCCAACGATATATAGTTTATATACAACATCTATACATTTTTTTTGAGAAAAGATATTTTTTGTAACATGCAGAAATTCGCGATGACCACCCGTGGGAGGCCCGCCACTTAACGGTATATTTTGCCAAGATGGCTGTGCCACTTCTCCTGTCATGCAATCAGAAACCTTGCCACTCAACGGCTAGTTTTGTCAGGTCCGGCTCCCGGATGCCTGCCACTTGACGTGGGGTCCGGCTCCCGGTTTCTGCCACTCGAAGGGTTATTGATATAAATGCAAATTAAATTAGCTAAAATGGTAATTGTCCAGTAGAATAAGTAGGTAAGTATTATAAATAAGGCCCAAAAATAAATTTCAAGACTGTCGATAGGTAATAAAATAACATGATAAATTATAAAATATATTAAGACTAGTCAATTTAGAAGACTGCCTTACACACTACTCGACCGTCGGGGCGAGCCATGCTTGCTATCCTTTTCAATTTTTCGGTCGATTGCAAAAAAAAATTAATAGTTTAAAAGCTTAGTTAACATAAAATACGATCGCTTCCTTTGTGTGACGAAAGTATGGATAAGTACAAAATGTATGGGTAACTTTCGTCACACAAAGGAATCAATTAACATTGTTTTAATTAAAGCCCTTAACTATGTACAATTTTTTTGCAATCGATCCTTTTAGGTTTCCGTACTCAAAGGGTAAAAACGGGACCCTATTACTGAGACCACTGTCCGTCCGTCTATCTGTTTGTCTGTACTCAGGCTGTGTCTCATGAACTGTGATAGAGTTAAAGTTTTCACGGATGATTTCAATTTCTGTTGCCGCTATAACAACAAATACTAAAAACAGAATAAATGTACCTATATATATATTTAAGTGGGGCTGGGCTCCCAATCAACAAACGTGATCGGTTGCGTTAACTTTGCACCCTTATTTGTATGCGGCCCCCTTATCTACCAGATGCAAACTTAACTTAACCCGGCCAGTTAATATGGAATAAGTGAGCGCGAGTCAGACTCGCACTTCGCCGATGTTTTCGAGTTATCTTTCCATCGTCGTAGAAATGTTAGATGCCAATCTAATTTTTTGATGTCTGGGTAATGGGTTCATATTGGCTCACATAAAATTAATCCTCCGAATTTTTCTTCTACTACCGATTTATAGTCAGAATCATCACTCTTTCGAATTTTTTAATTCATACATTTGTCCGTCATAAATTTGTACTTCTACCAACCGAGTTCATAATAGACAGTTTTCAGAACATCGTAATTCATAATGTCGTCACTAAGATTATGTGTGTACTCATAATGCTGATTTTCATATTTCTTTCATTCAGAATCATGAATTACAATAAACTTATCAATTATAACATTTAAACATCGATACAGTTTTTCTTCATATGTTTTTATTCATAATCATAATGCTTGTTTTGAGTTATAGTGAGTTGAGTGTATGTACATGCAAGCAAGCATGCAAGCATTTTGAGGCTCCGCTCGCTTCGCTCGCTCCGCTATACGTGGTTACAATTTCGCTGGTTACAATACAAACCTAACCTAACCTACAGTTTTCGGTTTTGGACCCACGCTCTATTTTGGCGCAGCTCTTCCTAACGGTATACTTTCCTTAAATAAACTTTCTTCCTGAATCCATTCTGGCTCTGCATTTGATTTACTACTAGATTATTTACAAGTGTTCATGCAAGCGAGCATGTAAGCATTTTAACGCTCCGCTCGCTCCGCTATACGTGGTCATAATACAAACCTAACCTAACTTACAGTTACCTAAGCAAATGCAGAGCTAGGGGATTCGGGAAGAAATTTTATTTAGTAAGTAAGTGTATAAAACCGTTAGAAAGAGCTGCGCCGAAATGAAACGTGGTTCCAAAACCGAAAACTGTAGGTTAGGTTAGGTTTGTATTATGACCACGTATAGCGGAGTGAGCGAAGCGAGCGGAGCCTCAAAATGCTTGCATGCTTGCTTGCTTGCATGTACACTCAACTCACTATAACTCAAAACAAGCATGGGTGCGCCAAAGTTCACATAACTTTTCAACCCCGATTATTGGAACTCCGAAAATGTTACTCATACAATTTTTCATCATAATAGTCACTATTTATACTAGTCACTACTACCGATCATAACTCCAAACCATTTAAAATCATATTGTCAATTATCATAAATATCTCTAATACTACTTTTTATTTTCATACATTTATTCATCATAACTGTTTTTGATCCTATTTTAACTGTCATAATTTTTTTAAGCCGACTGGTTTGTACTCATAAAATCCACAATCCTATATTTTAGTACCTGGGCGACCGAGCTTTGCTCGGTTATTACTATTTATTGTAATATGGTGGTGATTAGGTGATAAAGGCGTCACAAAAAAAACCCGAAAACGAAAAATTTACCGATACAAATTTTAAACTGTGTTTAAAATTTGTATCGGTAAATTTTTCGTTTTGCACTATTGCTTCATAGGTAAGTCTCAATAAAATAAAAACTCGAAAGCATAAATCTAATTCACGTAATCAGTAAAGGTAAATGTTAGACATATTTATGAGAAATATATATTGTTATCTCAAACATTAACTACATATTTTTAACTTGTCTAAAAACAATAAAAATTTAGTAATTAGGTATATAAATAAAATTGAACATAAAAAAAAAAAACAAAAATAAGTCACCGACCGAGACTCGAACCCGTAATACCCATTTCTTGCCGACCGCGTCATAACCCGCTGAACCAGACGGACAGTGGCCGGCAGGACGAAATAAGCGACCATATTCTGCGTGGAAAGAAAAACGCATGAAAACTCGAAAATACGCGTTTTTCCAAACATAAGACTAATGTAGATCGATTGTTTACCCCAGTAAACCCCTATATACCAAATTTCAGCGAAATCGTTAGAGCCGTTTCTGAGATCACAGAAATAAATGTATAAATAAATATACAAGAATTGCTCGATTAAAGGTATAAGATAAGGAGACTGCGACAAAATGGAACATGGCTCAAAAACCGAAAACTGTAGGTTAGGTTAGGTTTGTATTATGACCACGTTAGCGGAGCGTCAAAATGCTTACATGCTCGCTTGCATGAATACTTGTAAATAATCTAGTATTATATCAAATTTTTATAAGCAAATGCAGAGCCAGAATGGATTCAGGAAGAAAGTTTATTTAAGGAAAGTATACCGTTAGGAAGAGCTGCGCCAAAATGGAGCGTGGGTCCAAAACCGAAAACTGTAGGTTAGGTTAGGTTTGTATTGTAACCAGCGAAATTGTAACCACGTATAGCGGAGCGAGCGAAGCGAGCGGAGCCTCAAAATGCTTGCATGCTTGCTTGCATGTACATACACTCAACTCACTATAACTCAAAACAAGCATTATGATTATGAATAAAAACATATGAAGAAAAACTGTATCGATGTTTAAATGTTATGATTGACAAGTTTATTGTAATTTATGATTCTGAATGAAAGAAATATGAAAATCAGCATTATGAGTAGGTACACACATAATCTTAGTGACGACATTATGAATTACGATGTTCTGAAAACCGTCTATTATGAACTCGGTTGGTAGAAGTACAAATTTATGACGGACAAATGTATGAATTAAAAAATTCGGAAGAGTGATGATTCTGACTACAAATCGGTAGTAGAAGAAAAATTCGGAGGATCAATTTAATGTGAGCCAATATGGACCCATTTACACTACACATCCAATCGATATCCGATCGATCGATCGATTAATGGATTTATAAGATCTAATCGGATAGGATCAGAAGGTCTGGAACGGGTTTAATATCTACGAATCAGAACATTAAACTACAAAAAAAAAAAGTTTGACAGGTGTCAAGTCACGCCACACTGCCGTATGCTGCTAGTACTGTCACTGTCAACGTGTCAACTAAGATTCTTTATAAATATCTCACAGGAGTATGTAACTGGCGAAATTTGCAATTTAAATGATGTGAATAAAACCTAATAATAATCTTTAAAGATAAAAACATTAAAATGAACCCAAAAAGTCGTGAGGCCAGAAATCGAGACGATAGGCCTTTCGAAGGAATGATTATATCAGATACTAATATTCTAAATTCACTCGACAGTCGGAGTTCCTGCCCCGTTTGTGGCAAATCCCGAATGTATTTTTGCTACACATGCTTTGTTCTCGTACCGCAACTTGAAGGCAAAGTTCCTTTATGCAAAGTAAGTCCCAAAAACTTGGAATTGTTTGTTCCCTTTAACGCATTGTGACTACTTCGGTAAAAGCAGGGATCGATACCGGTATTCATTAAAATGGAAATATCCTTCTAATTTAGTATAATCTGTAAATATGTAAATAATAAGCGAAAAACCGAAATTGAATAACTGTATTTTGCATGGAGCCCAATAATGGTATCCGATCCCTGGGTAAAAGCTTACGTACGAGTAGATACATATCGAGTACTAACCACTGGCGCAATATTATTGGAGCGGAGCGAGCGAAGCTCCCATGGATCGACTCGAATGGACTTTGTAACAATGCGCAGATCTCAGCGAGTTCTCAACCGATTTTGGAAATTTTTGTTTTAAAATGCACAAATAAAATTTCGCTAGGTCGTGACGAAGAGAAAATTTCGAAAAAAAAAAAAAACTCCGCTCCAATCTATGGTGCAAGCTTAGCCGCTGGCTGACTCTGCATCGACCTAGTATTTAATTTGGAACAAAAAAACATCTTTAGAGACAAACACAATTGTTTAAGAGAAACATATGCATTATTGATGACCTGACCTCGGCGTGGGTGAGCTATTTTTACGTCATTAACATCATGTAGTTGTGTCTTGTAAATATTAATATGGATAAGGTGTACAGTCGAGTTCATTTACATCTACACACTTACGAGAACAAAAATATCTGAACACGACTTTATGCTCCTGATAATAGGGTTGTGTTCAGATACTTTTGTTCTCGTAAGTGTGTAGATGTAAATGAACTCGACTGTACCCATAAAGAAATAATAAAAGAAGACAACAGTGAAATTAATTACAAAATGGTTGTTTTTTTTTTTATTGTAAATTTTCTGTGCTATTGTAATAAATTACTATTAGCTTTTCAATATTTTAATTTTTAACGATTTACGCCTTGGGTTTAATATCCATTTATTGATAGAAAAAGATCTTTCTACATCCACTGAAGTGAGTGGAGTGAAATTGTACATAAGAATGCTGTCCACGTTTGTAGCTTCTGAAAATTTTTCGGCATACTCTCTTAAAAAAATCTAAGCCTGGGTTTCTAGAGATGACGTTTTCTAAATTTTGACTGACAGAAGCAGATGAAGACCAGTTTATAAAAGATTTATTCCCTATCTAAATAGGTTTGATATTCACTTGATTAACCTTCATAGTATCATATGGATAATATAAATGTATATTATCGAAGGAAGTTTGCTTTAATACCTACTTGTTAAAACTGTTTTCTCACTTAAGGGGAAAGCTGTACAAAATATATAAATCATGTTCTGTAGGTTGTAATAATTATTTTTTTTTCAACAAGCTCGTAGCATATAGGCAGCCTAAATATAATTCGTTTATGGGGCACGTGGGGCAAGGGCATGACAAGGTATGTCCATGTTATGCAAATTCTGAAAACAGCTCACACACGCCGAGCTCTGTTGAAAACATTATTTTATTCTAAAAAATTACAAATTTTAATTTTACTTAACACAGAGGGAGAAAGAATTCATTCGACTTTTAGAACATAATTTTACCACTAAAATTGTGTATTATTATATATATTTATTGATGTTAAGTTTTGTTTGCAGTTGCCTATAAAGGTAGACATCATTAAACACAAGAGAGAAATTGATGGTAAAAGTACAGCAGCCCATGCCGCAGTATTAGCCCCTGAAGATGTTAGCATTTATACTTACCCCAATGTACCTGAATATGAAAACAATGGACGGACAGTCCTCTTGTACCCTGGCAGTGAAGCAATATCAGTCAACGAATTGTTTCTGGACAAAAAGGATTCCCTCACATACTCTGAGTATGTTCTTGCTCAATTACCACATGGCTATAATGTGGGTACATTGAGGACAAAGTTATTCCCAAACAAGAGTGACAATAATAAAACTATATACCATGTAGAAAAACTGCCCATTGATCGAGTAGTCCTCATAGACAGTACTTGGAACCAAAGTCGTGGCATATATGCAGATGAAAGATTGCATAGCATGCCTAAAATAGTTTTGCAGCAAAGAGCTTCACAATTCTGGCGACACCAGAAAGGCAGCCCACGTTGGTATTTGTCGACTGTGGAAGCCCTCCACCAACTCATGTTAGAGCTGCATACGTGTGCATGGGGTCTTAGCGAGAATTACGAAAGTAATCTCACTGTGGAATTTCCTGTCCATAGTACACTAGATAATCACCCACACTGTAAACCTTATGAGGGCCAGTATGATAATTTGTTGTACTTTTTTAAGTATATGTATGAAAAACTTCACACCCTTTATAAACATGAGGATTTAATGGCTTATAAAAGGCCAATGAAGTAGAAATAAATGTTATTCATGTACAAGTTTCTTTTACTACCTATCTTATTTAACCTCTTGAGCGCCCAGCTCGTTGAAGGGAATCTGTGTCCCAGACACCACTGACAGCAGTTAGTATGGCATTGTATACAGCCTTTCGTCAACGTGATTTGCCGTCGATTAAAACAATATGTGTCGCCTATCTGCAATAATTTACTATCCCCAAGAAATATGTTAGTTAACCTTTTGAGCGCCACAGTCGGCTGTGGCCGTCAACAAAAAATCGTGCCCCTGACGCCACGCCGGTCTCAGCCGTCCAAATTTCAATGATCAAAAACTTTGTAATTCTAACCGCTACAAGTATTTTTCAATCCCTGTTGATTTTGGGGCACACTTTTTTTTTACTCTGGCGTCAGTGGCACGGTAAATTGCTAGACCGCTTGGCGGTCAATAGGTTAATATAATATAAATTTGATAAATATAATTTATCAGATCTGTCTCTATTATCAAGTAGGTATCTAATAAATGCATTTTCAGTGACCTAATAAATAATTATCGTGCCTAAAATAAACAATTGATTTTTATGTACCGGGTGTCCCAAGAGTCCCAAGACTATGGGACATCAAGGGAAAGTGCCTTAAATATCGTAGATAGGATATTTTGTTGAAAGAAGACTATGTTATTTTTAAAAATTAGTAATTCTGCATTTAAACATTTTCTAACAATTACTTGCTGGGTCGGCATAAATAATTTTCTTGAAATTTGACTCAAACATTTTACGTTGTTCCTTTCTTTTAAGATACTATGTTATTCAGGAAGAATTATTATTTTTTGTCCATTCTTTCGATTGGCATCATAAAAATAGGGGAGATATGTTTTTTCAAGTAATTCTTAGATAATCTTTTAAAAATAACATAAAGTCTTCTTTCAGCAAAATATCCTGTCTACGATATTTAAGGTACTTTTCCTTGATGTCCCATAGTCTTAGGACGCCCTGTATATAATATAAAGCAAAAGCCGCCAGTACGTGGGAAAAGAGCCGCAAGTTCGCTTGAACGCCGTCCGTCTCCCACAAAGTTAAAGAACACACCATTTTATATTAAAAAGTTTATTTATAAAGATATTATTCTATACATAGCAAAAATTTCTTTAGAAGTCAGGCAATTCAATGATAGACATGGAAAAATATTATGTATATAATACCGACAATTCTAAAACAAAGGGTTCAATATAAAAGTAATACTTTACTTAATATTCTATATACTTTCCTGAGATTTATAACCCGATCTACGCGACAATCAGCCAATTAGATAATAAATATGACGTGATATCGATAATACAATCGACTATACGGGCTATTCGCGAAATTCAATACTGAAATCGTTTGGATTTCCATGTTAACTTTGTTTTGAAGTTCGGAACTAATCCCCGGTATTAAGTAGATGCGATTATATTATTAATTATTGCTCATGTAGCTACTAAACATTCATTCTAAAATGTTTATTGTTTATTCTCTGAGTACTGTCAAGTTTCATACCTACATCAAATTTTAAATGTATTATCCAATCTCCTAACATGGAGACAAGTATTTTGATTGTTTATGTGCTTCTTTTTCTTATAAGCGTGACTTGACACACCAGCGCGCAGCTCTTCCCCCTTCATCGACAGGAGCATTTTTTTGTCATATGTGCTGTCGCTCTCGAATCGTGCTATTGAGTCACATTGGTAAGTGCCGCACTTTTATGATCCCTGACGCTGCTTAAACCATATTTTATAGTTGCAAGAGCCCAATGAAATTATACATGGTATGTTCTTTTTACTGCTACCCTTATAAATATTAGTTTATTGTTTTATTTTTCATTTCTTGTATTTTCAAAATTAGTGTGACTGATGCAACATCTTCACCTCCGTCACACATTTTCAGCATCGAGTCGTGCCCGTGCCACTCGTGCCATTGTCGGTAATGAAGAAGAACGCCCCACGTAACTTCAATAAATGGTCACGCATAGGGCCTGCAATTCGAATATTCGAATAGTACGAATATTCGACTCGTTTTGATATTCGAATACTAATGTGTGCGGTATTCGAATATTCGAATATTTTTTTATTAATGAAAAATGTAACAAATTTAATGTAATCCTTTCACTTCGGCAAAATAGAGTATGTATACCTATGTATAAAATTGTAGACTAACGTAAATAATGAATATATCCATAAAAATAACTTTCGAACTATGTATGTATATGTGAATATTATGAATGATAAGTCTTCTTCTCCTGATCCGCAGGATTTTATAGGGATTGAGAAACTTATTTCAGGGCTCTGTGGTTCTGCCTGGCCCTGGGCCTACTCTTCTGAAGGTTTCAGGATTGGAATGCCGGTTTCGAAGAGGGTGCAAAAGGTTATTTCTCATTTTCTGTACATTGACAACCCTAAACTGAGTGCCCCAGAAGGCTTAAACGTGGTGGAGCTACAGAAAGTCACAGAAAGAATTAGTGGCGATAGCACCTCAGATCTCTTTCCGAAATTAAATCTATGTACTACTATTTGGTATTGCGGGGACATGAAGCAGGCTTCAAAGAAGCGCTTCTTTTATCGTTTGACAAAATTAGTTAATTCTTGTCGGGTGGCTACAAGGTGTGTTTGGGAGATGCCTCTGATCACTTACTCCTTTGGCGTACTGAGGTGGACTGTGGACTCAGACTAAGCTAGGCGCTTTAGACAAGAAGGTGTTACTCACTACATATGGTATGGTTGTTAAAGCCAACATTTATGGGACTGTTCATTCTGCATAAGAGTCGAGGCCGTGACTTTAAACGCCAAGAATCTCCACAACCCCGAGATGTACAGTCTCAGGCAATATTTCCTAAACAACAAGTATGGAATTAATCGCAGTGTAGTAGCTAGTAGAAAGTACGTGGCAGTAGACAAAGCCTTCACTTTTACCAGAGCTATACGTAGCACCGATGACCGCAAAACGTATGAAAGAGCAAGGAGCAGTACGGGTTGTACTACAGGGTCCTTACAGGGTTTCGCTAAAACACCTTAAAAGATCTCGTTCTCGAGCCATCTGGCTGGGTCAAGGGACAAATACAGAAGATTTCACTTTTGAACACAGGGTATCGCCGATTTTGCTTTGCATTGTCGTCGGCACCGTATGCTTAGGTATTCACGAATTGCTGTTCGTTTAATTTTACCACAGGATTTAAAAAAAAGCGACTTTTAATACTTTTTAAAAATAATTTCAACTATTCGAATACTATTCGAATAATTCGAATATCTGCGAAAAAAAAAACGAATATTCGAATACCTAAAATGGTCGAATATTTGCAGGCCCTAGTCACGCAATAAACTTTGTGATAGCGCTCTGGCTGCTCGTTTTCGTTTGTGTGCATCATTCATGTGAAATGAGAGCTAAATTTAAAACGTTAGAAGATTGGCTCGAGTACTTTTATATTAGATATATTATACTTTTCCCCTACCGCCTCACGAGATGATATAGTCAGCAGTTTTAAATCAGTCTATTAACTCAGTAGGTTCACCTGCGCAGTATTTATTTTGTAAAAATATACCTATATGCAATATGCATTGCATTAAATGCGGTAGGGTTATGTTATAATTTCGACTTTTTTTGTTAATCGGACTGTAGGTAAATTTAAAACATGAATGTGAGCTTCACACGATTAATAAATTGGTAGGTATATAGATATTGTTTTAGGATACAATCGATGAAGAAGGAGAGCTTGAACTGGACAGTAAATGCCGGTGACACTGTACCAACCTATATCGAGTCTGTTCTCGTTTCATTTTATCGTTTATTTTATTCGCTTATCAAACTATGTCCTATTACTGTTTTATGTCCTGTCTCACCATGCTCTGTTGGGTATTGACAAACTTTTATTCCGAACCTTCATAAGTTAATAACATGAGTAGATAACCGTCCTTCACAACGGACTTTAATTTTACCCCAAAATGTACGAAACTGCTGACATTTTAGTAGTGTCGCTAACCAGAATGCCTCGGTTTTAATAAAATAACTTAATAGTAATATTCATTCAACAAGATAGGTATATTTCATACTTTAAAATAAAACAAATTTATTTTATATAATCTTGCCCTATTCTGACACGGAGACATACAGTAAATGAAACTGAAACGCGTACTTTTTTGACCCTTATTGTCATTGTGACAAGAGCGAAAAAGGTACGTGTTACGTGCTGTAAATTTCCTTGACTGTACATTCTTATTGATGTATCGCTATCGAGATAGTGTTCTTTTGTCTGAACCGTTATCTCATCGGAACTAAGAATTAATGCCATTTCGTTTATACAATAGTTTAAGACTAAATGATAAATCTACAACACATAAAATATTTATTTCTTATCCGGATTTTTCTAGTCACATATATTTTTATTAAATCTTCTTGTTGAACCGAAAAGGCAGAGCTTCATTACTAATAAGTAAATGAAATCCTACCCGATCCTTTTCTGTCGTTGTTTGACTATCATAAACAGTCGACTTCATATTGATTTCATAGGGCCTAAGTGATGCAGCGTTTATCGCTGTTAAGAAATGCACTATAGATGTTATAAATGTACACTCTTAGGTAAACTCACAGATCTGTTATGGTAACCACTCCTCTTTCTCGCTCATTACATGATTTGAAAGACTGATGAGTAAAAAGGCGATAAACGCTTAATCACAAACCCGTAGCCAATTATTTGTCTGTACAGAATACTAATTTACTAATTTCTAAATTGCTGCAAATGCAGATTGAATGCAACTATCATTCGTCTAAAGACTAGGGCTCGTTCCACTTGACAAAGACGGCAATTCCAATCTTCTACACATCACGGTCGCGATCGAAGATCGAACGACGCTGCACTCCTCACTCCACACGGCTTGACGGTTCCAGGGATTATTCCACATATGAGTGCAATTGTGTAATGGAAATGTTAACACTACACCCCAATTAAACACGTAAAACGCTAGTTCCTCTATGCGGTTTATTTACATTTTATTTTATAGCCTGGCTAGACTGGTGTAATAGTGGCAGCATAAATCATTAATTAAAACAGCGAACATTATTTCGTTTAAGGACTGAATAAAAGTTACCTGGGAAACGTAAGGCTGTCTGGAGCTAATGAGACGAAGCGTACGTTAGCAAATATGCGTGGTGAAATTAGTATATCAGAATTATTGTCCGGAATAGTAAAATGAACTCATAATGCAGAATTATTACAATTCATGAAACTAGAAAATCAACATAATTTATTTTTGTTTACTCTGTAACGTGTAAGAAATACGCTGACGTTAGCATCGTCTCCGACCCACATTTACCATTCCATAACATAATGAACCTACTTCATTTGCGTTAATGGCCGTGTTATAGTGCACCATAAGATCGGCATTAGAGAAAGCAGGACTCTGGCAGGACTCAGTTATACGATGACACTATCGATTTCGAGAATTAATATCTTATAGAAAAGTCCCGGTCACATTAGAACCTCGTGCACTTGAGCCCTACCTATACACGTGCTTGTGTAATGCCTTTATCATCGGCCTCAGTATAGGTTTAGATGCGAGGTGCAATTTCTCATAGAAGACTGAGGACCGCACACAAATATAACTGATAAACGACAGCATGTTAACGTAAATGAAGCGAGAGCATAACCAAAAGCATACCCTGGTGCATCAGGTATCCTAGCCGCCTGCGTATGATATTGACAATTTCCTAAGCGATGCTCGCAACTAACCTATCTCAGCTACAACAAGACCATTAAATTAGTAAATCAGTAATGCTTTCTTCAGATTTCATTGGTTCTGTATTCGAATAAAATGTGCTCAGGCCACTTGGGCCTCTCATTCATTGCGTAAGGACAATGTTAGAACCCCTCCCCCCCAGTGGGGATGTAGATGTAGAGATTTATAGAGCCCCCCTAGGAACCCTTACCTAAGTAAGGAAAGGCCCCATAAACCCCATTACTCCGCCATTTAAAATAACTAAATCTACTCACCGACTTTCATGAGAATCGGTTGAGAAATGTGGGCTGTAGTCGCCTAACAGGCGCAAATCCAAGCATGCTATAACATACGAAAGATATTTTGGCGAGGTTGAAGCAGACACGCTTCGTTCGCTCGGTCAACTAAGGCTTACCCTCACAGAAAATTGACGATGCGCTACTGGTAGATAAGATAGTTACTTAACACTACTAGACATTTACGTTCTGCTGTTTAAATGACATTCATAAACAATTATAAAAATAGTTCAAGTAAAACCCAATAATATGCACCACCACCGCTTAGGAAATTGAATATTCGCTAATACAATTAGGGTATGCTCTTTTGGTTTACCATCTGAAGCAGATTAATGCCGCGCGCGTCGACGAGAGTGACGCGATCGTCAAGTGGAACGAGCCCTGGAAGTTGTTTCTTATAGCTTGCGCAGATCTAATACAAACACGCTACCGTCACTAGCACTAGCACCTACTTTGGTGCCGCGGGAGTTCCAGCATACCTCGAATATACCGCCCGTGCCCTTGTACGAGTGAACCAGTCCGCCGGTTTGCGTAGACCAAATGTGCACACATTTATCAAACGAACCACTGGCAAGGAACTTGCCATCAGGGGAGAAAGCCACGCTGTAAACCGGCTCTGTGTGCTTTGTCAACGTGTGTATGCAGACACCTCTCTCGACGTCCCACAGGCGTACAGTGGAATCGAAAGAAGCGCTGGCCAAAATCAGATTCATATTCGGATTCTGTGTTCCCGGGCCTGTAGGGGACCATTTGATAGTGTAGATTTCCTTCGAATGAGCTTGTAAGTCATGGACGCAGGTGTCTTGTTTCATAGACCAAATTTTCAGTGTCATGTCATCAGAGCACGAAGCCAGAAGTTGTCCTTGTGGATCCCATTTGATGGCGTTTACTTCATTCTAGTAGAAAATAATAATATTTATATTGACAGAAAATTAAAAAACATTGAGCGCTAGATTTCTATTAATCAAATAATAAGGATGCCAACTATATACTTACAGTATGGCCCTGGAAGCTCTTGATGGGTTTATCAACGTGCAGCCTGCACACATGAATACACTGATCCGTAGAGCAAGATGCAAATGATGTGTTTGTTTGCCAGTCAACATCCAATGCAGGCGCAGAATGGAAGGAGAACTGCTGGGTGCACTGTCCTGATGCAGCATCCCAGATAATGGTGGTTTTATCAACCTGAAAGCAATATTTTTTTATAGGAAATGAGGAAAGCATCTGGAAACTTTTGGAAATGGCACATCACTATACATTACTTAATTGAGAATATTGCTCATTAATATAATAAGTATAATTTCATACAAGTTTATAAGAATTTTGAAACTAAGTTCACATTATGAACGCGTCTGCAAATGACAATATTAAGGCCCACGTTAATGTGTTGAAGTCGTATAAAATATCGTATTCAAGACAGCCAATCATGTGAATTATATGTGCAGTAAATTATACTGGTAAACATGTTGTTTTAATGATATGGTACATCTTAAACATTTATAAAATCCAATCCTGTTAATAAATGAAATTAAAAAAAATATTCGATATAATAACTTACCCCCGCACTCAAAATGTAGTTTCCGCGTTTATTCCATTTCAGAGCAAATATAGGTCCCTTGTGTTGACCCAATGTGGAAGCCAAAGTTCCATCAGTAGTCCAAATGCGAGCATAGCCGTCGTACGAGCCCGTGGCCAGCAAATTCCCGTCACACTACAGATCACAAGAATGTTAATGTGTACATCACTTACTTGAACATACATAGTATATTAATCCTCTTAAACTTAAACTACTTAAAAAAAATAAACGGTTCTGTTATAGTCTATCCGAAACTCTAAATTATGTAAATTTTGCAGAAATTAAATTACATTTAGGTCATAATATTTTCTTCTGTTTCCGTGACTGTCACACATTTAAATAAAACAATTTAAACGGATTATATCGCGTATATTAAGACCGCCTACCGTTGTACATTGTCTACCGTTATCAAAATTATTGTTCTGTATTGAATTTGTAAACTTTTTTGGTGTGTAATAAAGCATTTTGTATTTGTGTATACTAATTATTTGAGCCTTCCTAACGTTTCGGTACCTTTACAGATACCGTTGTCAAAGGTTGGAGTCAACCGAAACGAGTACGAGTACCGAAACGTCAGGAAGGCTCAAATAATCAATATACGCGATATAATCCGTTTAAATTGTTTTATTTTAATTACATTTAGGTTGTTTTTAACTTGTGGCACTTTGCTATAATTTTATCTTATGTTACAGATAAACTATACATAAAGCACAACAATGCATAATATAAAAACACTACTTACGAAATTAACTGTAATAATAACATAATTATCCAGCGAGCCTTTCCGGTAAGCTGGTAAGCTTTAATTTTGTTTGTAAAGAGGCTTCAATACAATATTAAAGCTATGAAACAGTTAGTGGTAAGGATTTAATAAAGTGATTACATACATTCCAGTCCAAAGAAGTGACATCTTTGTTACTGGGCACTTCCGCCCCACCTTTTTGGATGCAGTGTCTTAGTACTAGCTGGTTAGGAGTAGTAGCAGGGTTGTCTGACATGTCCCAAATCCTGAATTAAAAGGGAAAATAGAATTAATTGACGTTTAAGAACGTTTAAATTGCACTTGTGAACTAAAAAAGAAATTTATGGCATATTCTACCTCACGGATCAAATTTTGTGCATATTTAGTAATAAATGAATAAACTAACCTTGCTGTACTATCACCGGAGCCACTGGCTAATAGGTCTGTGCTAGGGTTCCAAGCACATATGAACACTTCCGACTCATGACCTCTGAGAACTGTGGCCTTACTGGCTGGTATCTCAATGGACTGATCAACTTCCATGTTCTCTGGAGCACTCGGGGTGGCTGCACTTCCGGGCGCCGCTGGCGGGTTGCATGTTGTCTAAAGTACAACACGGATTAAGAGGCCTTATTCCTTTTTAAATGCTGATTGTTTTAGACATTTTTCTCTATGATCAAACTTGTTTCTTAACATCAATAATATGTTACTACCTAGAACAAGGCTATTGGAATTTCTTGGTATATATTTAAAACCTACAGTTTGAATTTTTCATTGATAATTTTTGTTTCAAAAACTACTCGAAATTGACAAAATTCACGCGGAAAATTAGTTTTTTCAACTTATTTTCGACTGCACGTAATAAAAGCATGAAATAGCTATGTTACTTTCTAGAACTCAGGGTATAGTATTATTCACATCAAAAATTTGGTTGAAATTATCAATATATTTGTCATAATATGAAAAAAATACATTTTAAAAGGAATAAGGCCTCTTAATTAGTATTGATAAATTTCTAACATAATGAAAAAGTAGACACTCACTAAATTCAAAAAACAATAATTGATGTTTGTAAACAGGTCTAGCACAGGATAAACGGGCTGATTACATTGGGGACACCTTGTGGCACCCCATAACATAAATATTTAGCATGAGAAAAACAGTCATGTGTGCAACATGACAATACAGGCAGCACAACAACAATACAGACAGGCCTTGGTGAAGAAAGCAAGACAATCTAGACGTCCGCAAAAAGCTTTAGCCTTATGTAAGTCAGCCTGACTGCACAAAGCCAAATATGTCTTGAAACTAATAACAGTAAATTCAACACAAAACTGAATAAGAACTGTTATCAATTTAGTCCTTATTTTTAAATAACCTTTATTTATCTTTTTTATTTCTTATTCAGAATATGATAGAAATAACATAACAAAAATTCTAATACATTTTCCATAAGATATTCTCTCATAATCTCTCGGTTCTCAGAGATAGTATCTTTTATTTCGATGACTTTAAGAGAATTACTTATGTATGTATAGCCTAACAAGTGTAGGTCTGTCCCAGGGATAGTGGCGCTACCAACAGCTTCCATATGGCAATAATGTGTTTAAGTCATATATTTGCATTATTAAACGTCAACAGTGATTTGTCAAGAATTTGTCATTAACCAAATTCCAAACATTGTTTACCGGAACGCTGCTCAATCCTTCGTTCTTCTTGCGAAATAAATACTGAACCCTATTTTTAAAAACTTGATGTACATCACTGTAGATAGTTTTGGCTTTATTGTGCAAAAAATATTTGAAAGTTGCTGAATATTTAGTTCTGTTTCCTTCTTGTGACATTTACTGACATTCAACATCAGATACCAAAAATTTGTCGTTGCCAGTTAAATAAATTAGTACAACTAAAAATCCGCAATATGGCGTGGGTGAGTTGAGCAATAATATAGGTATATTCACAATGGAGATTCAAGAATTAGTGTACTTTTTTATATTGTGTAATAAAGTTAAAATAAATAAATATCTATTCATGTGAGAAAAATATTAATAAATCAGTTTGAACAGATTATTATGGTCTCTTTTTTGTTAAAAGTATGCTAACCTCTCCATAGTAAGAAATTGGAGAAATTATGCTATATTAGGTTTCTTATACAAAATGAAACTACCAATGCCATAGCAATTGTAGAAGGATGGTGTAATTTAGAAATAAGCTTACTTCAACTCCATTTTGTTCAGTCCCAGGGCCTTGCTCTGCTCTAATTGCTTGCTTCTGTGAATTGTGTGCATTTTGGCGAGCCGCTATTATCTCAGGGCTGACCGCATCAATCAAACTCAGGCTCTCTGTGAGTCGTATTTCATTACCTGAAAGATGATGTAAATTATTAAATATGAATGGGTGATGATGTTCTCATTGAATTTACTGCAGTTGTTAGCTAACTTTATTCTATGATATGCCCTATTTGTAGATGTAAAATAACTAAGCCCTGAGTTCTAAATAGTAATCATGTACCTAGTAAAAGAATGCTATTAGGCAACATAACTGACAAAATAAATGAGTTTCGTTTAGTGTTTTGCAGTCAGCTTTTTAAAATAAGTACAGATCTATATCATATTCTTATTAGTACACCCTGTAATCTTATGCTCAGTTTGGGGGCAAGAGATGGGGCAGTTGCGATAACAGATTATCAATAAAAAAAATTATTTACTCACTCAATAACATATCAAAAGATCTAATTCATACTTGACAGAGCTCTGCTATAGTGTTTTTTTTAAATCGTTATTAAATAAAAGATATTTATTTATTTATTATATGTTTCATAATAAATTAACAATATTTTTCCAAATTATATGAAGGCAAACTTCGTCGCCTGCTTGTAAAAACCCATTTCAAAAAGAAAAAAAAAAATTACTAGCAGGTGACGATTTTTCGACCTCTACAGATGTAACTGGCAAAAACTGTAGTTTTTGTAATGCTCTATGCAACTTTTGTTTACAACGCTGTTATCGGTTTGAACTTCCTTATTTTCTAACAACTGATTTATAATTTAATTCCGGATAGACTATACAACATTAGGCATCTAGTACAGTAGCGATCAAAAGTATTTTGACAACGGCAAAAGCTTTGATATTATATGCGATATGTTAGTTTTTCCAACTTAATTCTTGATAAAGTATTTCATGGCTTAAAAGCTTCTCGAAACAAGTAAAAAGTTTAGTTTCATTGAATTAAAATATAAACATAGCCACAAAAAATATTTATATTCCGGTTCAAAAATATTTTGACAATGTCTTTTTTCCAATTAACTGAGAAATGGGGCTGCAGAATTTAAATACTTTGTAGGAACTACAACTTGAGGCTTTTCTTAGCATGTCTCGACATAAATAATATTCGGAAGATTTTAAGTAACCCGTTGCGGCTGCATTTAAGAAGGGTAAGTCGCAAGCTGAGATTTCGTGAAGTTTTGGTATATCACGGCAATTCATTAGTGTCTGGAATAAGCAGTTCAAGGCTCGAAACAGCGTCACAAATAAGCCTGAAAACAGTCGTCCTCGAAAAACGACTTGTACAACTGATTGTGTAATAAAAAATTTAGACGTTGAAACCCAACGGAATAATGCAATACCAATTAAAGATGAGCTAACAAAAAACTACAACACAAATGTTTATATTTTTACTATTAAACGACGCCTAATAGACCATGGATCATATGGTCGACGCCCATTAAAAAAAACTAAAATGTTCAGCAAAGGATAAGGCATCCCGATTAGCATTTGCGATTCGTCACAAATCATGAACAAGTGCCGATTGGTCAAAAATTGTATGGAGTGACGCGAGCAAGTTAAATTTAATCTCGTGGGATGGTATCAAGATGTGCGTCGTCCTCATAATAAAACACACGATGTCTGATACTTGGTACCCACACTCAAGCATGGTGGCGGCAACGTAATGGTGCGGGGATATTTTCCTCGCCATGGCGTCGGGCCTCTCGTATGAATTGACGGGATAATAGGATCGATATGTGTACGAAAATATACTTTATACACATACGATACCCTATGAAAATAAATAAAGAAAAATATGCCACCTCGTTGGGTTTTTCAGCACCATAATGACCTCAGACACAATTCTAAAAATTTACAGGCTTTCTTAAAGCGTAAAAAAGTCAAGGTTTTTGAGGGGCCTAGTCAAAATGTCAGCATTGAATCCTATTGAGCATCTACGAGAAGAGTTGGATCGTCGAGTGAGGTGCAGAAATTACTCCAAGGGGCTTTTTTTCAAGCACTTCAGTCAGAAAGGACGAACATACCTTACGAACGTATATATAGAAGTTAATAGTGGACTATTATGACGGCTCCTTGTACAGCTGTTAGGAAGGGCAGAGGATATGCAACTAAATATTCATGAAACGTCTTATTTAACCCTGTTGCAAGTTCAGCAAAATAATTTTATGTAAGTGTCAAAATACTTTTGACCTACCTGAAGCGTGTATTATCAGTTTTTATTCTAAGTCCATTGTTAAGTTTTAGTTATCTAAGTGGAAACGTAACAAGAAAAGGGCCATAAGATGTTATCGTAACGTAATTATTAAATATATATTCAATTCATCAACATCTTGAAAAAAAAGGATTTGTCAAAATACTTTTGATCGCTACTGTACCTAGTAAGTCGTCTCTGTACCATTCCATAATTGTTCTCATCCTATCTGATTAAAAAGATGGAATTAATGAGTTATCTATAGAGCATTCACAAAAGAAGAATTTTATTTTGACAAGTAACTCTTTATAGATAAATATGAATCTACTAATTATGTGAAGCAACATCACTATTTTAGTTTGCCCCCAAACTGAGCATTAGATAACAGGGTGTACTTATTAGCCATACTACTCATCTAATCTGTTCCTGCCTGTTATAGTACATTACATACCTAGGGCAGCTAGTTTTGTGAATATCCCAGATCGCAAGTGTTTAATATACGATCTGGAGCTTTAAAAATTACTGCCTGTGATTTGTCTAAAGTTTTAAGCCTTGCCTTTGCCAGGAATTTAGATTTTCTCCTCGCATAGTGAGCAGAAAAACTGCCTTATGGCCTAGGGTGACGTAAATGGTATGTACCTACACAATATCATATATTAGTACAGAGCTTTTTTAGATATTGTCTTGGTGGCAAATTATTGCCATTTACCCTCTATACAACTAAACAATGACACATTTAATCACATGCAGCAAAAAAAATTTAGTCTCACCATCTTCCCCATAAGTAATTTCTGCTGTAGTGTATTCCAAACCTTTTTGCAGGATACTTAACAAAGCAGCTGGAGGCACAAGGGCTCCATTGATGTTGCTTTGTGATATATGGGACTCAATCCCAAATGTGTAAGCAGAGTGGTGAAAACCTGGAATAGTGTGTTTATAAAGAGATCAAATTATTCAATAAATTAAAAGTAACAATAAACCAAGTTCTTCATAGTACATACCAGATTCTTGTAGGTAGCGATAAACTAGAAAGTTCACTTCATCACTAGAGTAACTCATTTTGCAGCACTTTTAGTGTACAATATACAAACACAATATTGTTCAATTACAACATGAAGTTAATTTCACATGAATCATCACTTCAATTCAGGTGTTCATTTAGATACCTATGCACAACCACCAATTGCCAGAGGTTAAAATCTGTGGATGAATGGACATAATTTACTTTAATATAATAATATATTTTTAATGTAATTAAAAATCCGATATAAAAACAAAGTTCCGGAACGTAAGAGGAGAAATGTAGATTCGTGGGAGTAGGATTACCTAGAGACGGAAGTTCTGTTATAATGTAAACTCATTGGGCGCTCATGGAAAGCTATGAAGTAAAGACATGCATTGGCAAATTTAACGGTGCTCGACCTTAATCTGTAATCCTTGCCGGGTGAACGGGAATACACGCATGATCAAGCCTGAGGTTGCATCAGGTCAACTTTAAGCACTTGTAAAATCTATTAAACAATGCTCTTACAAACATAAAATAGGTGGGATACACGTATATTTTCCTTTCAAGTTCTCGGAACAAGGAGTCCACGGAGACGCCACCGAAACCAGAAACACGAACCTGCAAGAAAACTTGTAATGAAGAAGCTAACCCAGCGTTTAGTTAGTGATCTGTCAACTAAGAAAAATCATCAATATATACTTCGTTTACGGAGACAGATACCAATATAATCAAACGCTTTGGTTTATTAGCAGTAGTTGCCAAGCCAAGTGTTCAGAATAATAGAAATTAAGGTAAGTTATGCGGGTGTTACACGTTGCGACGGTCACAATCAAATACAAGGACTGAAGGGCTACTCCGATCTGATGTTCGAAATTCGAACGTCGTATAGCACCATTCCGCTCACTCAAATATACTTTGACAGGTTATCCAGAGGGATGGCAATATTCGATTCAACAGTCGAATTAAGAACATTGTAGTAGTCCTTCATATTGTCGTGGGACGACGTACGCCAACAAATCGGCGCGATGATTGCCGTTGGAATCGGTCACGTCTGGAAGCTCTTTTTCAACTAGTTCCGTATTCCGTGAACCTCATGCTGTCCGGCCGCGTCCACTCGGAGATAGTCCCCGTCCTTTATGGTGCAAATTTAGTAGCCCTCGCCAAAAAGGACGGCGGTATTCGCCCGATTGCCGTCGGGAGTACCCTCAGGCGCTTAACATCTAAGCTGTGTTGCCGAAAGTTTCACCAGAGGCTGGCTAAAATATTCAAGCCGCGACAACTGGGTGTCGGGGTAAAAGGCGGCTGCGAGGCAGCGGTACACTCTGCACGTTCCTTTTTGAGTCGTCCGGACTACGAGGTATTTTTAAAAATTGATGTAAAAAATGCATTTAATTCGGTCGATCGCGGTGCGCTCTTAGTCGAAGCCAGAAAAGAATTGCCAGAGCTTTATAAGTATCTCTGGCAATGCTATGGGGCACCCACTAAATTACTTTTTGGTGACAACACTATCCCATCAAGTGTGGGATGCCAGCAGGGAGACCCGCTTGGACCTGCTTTATTTAGTTTGGCTATTCATCCGGTGATCTCAAATCTAAATTCCAAATTTAATATGTGGTACCTGGACGACGGTTCCCTAGGTGGAGACGCCACCACCGTTTTACAGGATTTACAAATAATAGTGGAAAAATTTTCTCACATTGGACTTTGCCTAAATTCAACAAAATGTGAAATTTACCTTCCTAATCATCTTTCATTGGAAAAAAGAATTGAAATTATTACAAATTTTAACGCAGTCTTACCAAACATTTCGGTCCTATCAAATTCATCCCTCACACTTTTAGGCTCTCCAATTTTTGATGAAGCAGTAAAACCCATCATAGATTGCAAACTAAACCTCTTTAATAGCACATCAGACCTTTTATTTGAAATTAACCCACACATGGCACTTTTTATTATCAGATTCTGCTTATTTACACCAAAATTTATGTATTTAATCCGCAGTTGCCCGATATGGAAATTTCCATCTATTTTATCAGCCATAGACAATTCCCTTCGGTCGACAATTTCAAAAATATTAAACGTTAATTTCGATGACAGGACCTGGACTCAAGCGGTTCTCCCAATAAGATTTGGGGGCCTGGGCGTTCGCTCGTCGACTGGAGTGGCACTTCCGGCATTCTTGTCCTCCGCCTACAGCTCGATGTCTCTTGTCGGTATTATTTTAGATCTTCAACAGATTTCCGACACAGAGCTAGCTAGCCTGGCGGAGGCAAGAAATGCATGGTGTAACTCTTGTCCGGGAGCCGACATTCCATCCTCCAAATCTTGTCAGAGGGCCTGGGACGCTCCTCGTCTCAAGGCATCCCATACAGCCCTGATCGACAATAGTTCTGACGACTCAGATCGTGCCCGTATCTTGGCGGTGTCTGCGCCTGAATCAGGTCACTGGCTCCGCGCTCTGCCCTCCCACAACGTGGGAACAGTTCTTGACCCAGGCTGCCTGCGAATAGCAGTTTGCCTGAGGCTTGGGTCAAGAATATGCATCCCACATACGTGCTCCTGCGGCAAGGGCGTGGATCAGCTGGGTCGACACGGCCTCTCATGTCCCAGAAGCGCCGGTCGCCTATACCGCCACGGCGCCATAAATGACTTGGTCCGCCGTTCGCTTGCTACCGCCTCTGTACCTGCAATTTTGGAACCCGTGGGTATGGCCAGAGACGATGGCAAGCGTCCGGATGGCGCCACTTTGGTACCGTGGAAGCTGGGGCGAGTCCTGGTGTGGGACGCAACATGTGTCGACACGTTCGCCGCGTCCCACATCCAGGCGACTCGTTCACAAGCCGGCGCAGCTGCCGACCAGGCTCAAATCCTCAAGCGCCGCAAATACTCATCTTTGTCTAAAGATTATGAATTTGCGGCACTTGCGGTAGAGACATTAGGACCCTGGTCGGCCGATATGAAGGCATTTATGAGGGCCCTGTCGCCTCGGCTGGTACGTGTCTCAGGGGACCCCAGAGCTGGCGCGTACCTCTCACAGAGGATCGCTCTTGCGATCCAAAGAGGTAACGCCGCCAGCGTAATGGGAACCATGCCGCAGGCAGACCTTCTGGATGGGTTATTCTTTTTATAGAAAATGTATATATTTTATTCTTATTTTTTCTATTTAGTTTTAAAATATTGTACATAATAATTATCCTTTCTTTTAATGTTTATCTGTAGTTTTTAGTAGTGTAAATATTATATTGTATGTGTTTATTTTAAAATAAACTTTATAATTAAGTTCCGTATTTATTTTTACGACTCTGTGGTCATGTCAAATCAACGGAACGGCGCATGGGAACGGCGCCTTGGCGGCACCCATATAGAACCTACCCTAACCGAAAAATCTCTTTGATTATAGTTGTTCGTGGTTGTTAATAAAGTTGTTGAATTTCTTGCATATTAGGTCTACGATAGAAATATTAGGAACGGATCATATTTATATACGTATTAATATTATAATGGCTTCTAAAACCGAGTTTGAATGTTTAGACGACGAAGTTAAAGAACTTTTGCTAAACTACAAGTTTAAAAAAGCCACCGTCTACGAACCATGTACAAGAAATAACTTCAAGGAATGTTTAATTGGACTTACTGAGGTATATAATATATTATATTTCATTAAAACATATCATGTCTTTCTTTGTACTTAACTTACTTTAGCTTTACATTTAATTCGTTGTATTAACAGGAACTATCTAATAAAAAATTTCAGGAGTTTGAAGTACTAAATATCAACTACGTTTTTAACCCCTATTGCGACATTACGAAAGATCAGACACTGCACCCTGAAGCACTTGTGAAGTTTATTAATGCTGTTTGGACTGTATTACATTACCATAAGACTACCACAGAGAAAGCTGATAAGTTAACTGAAGAAAATCATGTACTTCAACATTTGAATAAGCAGTTAAATGTAAGTTTTAGTTCAGTTACTTCATAATTGGTCTAACTGAGTTTATGGCTGAAATTATGATTTAGTTGCATTATTGGATACTTTGGTACAGATAGTCACTAGGTATTTATCAAATACCAAGTTTATGTAACAGAAGAATATTAAATTAAAATTTTGTAATTTATTATTTCATTATATCCCAAGAGTTGATATGGATTAAGGCTACTATAAAACCTGGGGGAAAAACAAAATCAGCAAAGAAATTGTTTTCTTAAATTTTGTGACATTCTGAATCAAGTTGCTACATTATCATTATTACAGCTAATTTATCATCTTACCCAGCTGGGTTTCAAAAGATAAACTTTAAAAAAATTTGAATTACAGGGTGTTGTTGGAAAATTAAAAGAAAAAGTGAATGTTGAAAAACATGAGGCTAAAACATGCATAGCTGCTGCCCGCAGGATCTCTGACCATTCCGATGAAATTGTTCAGACTTTGGCTGAAACTAAAGCCAAACTGGCACAAGTGAATAAACAAAAAGAAACGTTGGAAAAAAGTCTGCGCAATGAAATCACTAGATTGAAACTTGAAAATGAAAAGTTATTAGATAGGCTAAGAAGTAAAAGTGGTATGTTAACATTTTAAATTAACTTTGTCTATCCATAAGTAGAATTATAATTATTCAACACAGTATTTAAAATACTTGTGATCAAAGACAATTAGAATTATTACAGGAGCAGGTAGATCCCTGATGATCATGTCTCCATGCCTCTACCTTCATGGCTCTTGTAAAATATGCATAACAATAATGAATACCTGACGACGCTGTTGGTGCAGATTGAACTGCACAGGTGCCTACTGAGCCGACTGTCCCGGGTTTGATCCCGGCCAGGGCAAATATTTGTGTAATGATCTCAAATATTTGTGCTTGTGTCATGGCAGTTCTATGTATTTAAGTATATAGTGTCCGCTGCAACCCAATGCAACTTGTAAGGCAACTGATGTTGACTGTGTTTTTGGCTTCCACTTCTTTAACAATAAATTACAAGTTGTATATATGTAACTAAGCATTAAATTGGCTAAAAAATATATACCTTTTTTAAATTTCATGAATAATGATAATGTTTGTATTTAATTTGAATTATGTTGACAAAGGTACCCATTTGTAGTAGTAATAAAGCCAGAAAAGAAAATTGTAAAATTCAGCATTTGATTGTAGGCTTTTGTTATTTTCTCCATATGGCGGCCTTACCCAAACAGGCGCCTTAGATCTGGTTAAAGATACGAGGCATAGGATAAGAGAGTTTTTTAGGGTTCTCACTCTATCTGAAATTTCATTTACACAATTACCCTTTTCTATACTTTTTGCTTTTCTCAACTCATCACGTTTGAGGGTCGAAAAAGTTTTGCTCCCAGACTCCGTATTCCGTAGTCCAATCCAATATTTGAATAAAGTTTATAAATTTTCAATATAATCTGACGGTTTCAGGTGGCTTCAAGCCCTGCAGTGAAGTGTGTGACTCCACAGTTCAGAGCTTGAAAGAACGAGACAGAAAACAGCAGGCAATGATTGCCAAACTGCAGAGCAATGTTCAGGATCTGCTCAAAGAAGTGCTCGCTATGAAAGAAAAAGTCATTTTACTTGGTCTTTAATCTTTTTTTCTGACTCTTCACTAATTAAGTAATCACATAATTAAAACTGATCAGTGATATTAAGTATTAATTGTTGTCGTAGAATATTAGTTAATAAGATTTACCCCGATTTCGTTGCTACGTTTGAAAAATGAGGGATATCGTTCTTATGCTCACCAGATGTGCCACTGGCAATTACAAAAATACACGGAAAATCTAGAATTATTGTATATTCGCATTAAATAAGTAGCGCTTCTAGCGCCGAATTTAATCGCGGTAGCCATTTGACCGCCACATTGAAAATTTGCAACATTGACGCCAACGACGTCGGCAAATGTTCTTGCCTACATGCCGCATTTCTCCCTTTTTTTTGCTATGTCATGGCACGGTGAATACTTCACCGCTTGGGGTTCAAAAGTTAAACTATTATTGAGTAATATCAGATTTTACTACGATTTTATTTAAGTTTCATTAAAAAACCATTGACTTACATTATAATAGTTAAAATTTAAATATTTGCATGTTTTTTAGGCCCATTACAATGCAAAATGGAAAGTGATATTTCTTGAAACTTAACAAAAATAAATGTAAATTATAACTACATATACGCCATAAATTACAATACAAATAAATTACACTTTGTTTTTTTACATTACTTAGTTGAGTCCTCATTAATCAACGACAAAAGCGATGTAGTACGGGTAGGTAGGTATAATAGTGCCTTATTATTTTTGGATAACAGTGTATTTGGATATAGTGATGGGCTGATGGAAAACAGTGTCATGTCATGTGCGTTAAATAAACTACTCATGAAGAAGAAAGATATAGTACTCGTAACACTGCACAGCGGTACCTAAATGATGTCTTGGTGGATGAGGTGACTGGCATAATCCGTAAAGCCGATTTGGGGCAACTTTATGCAGCAATTTCTGCTAATGATTGAAATTAAATTTTAAAATCCGATGATTTGGATTCAGCCACTTTAGTTTTGTATTCGAAATTAACACAATACGTCTCATTGAAAAAACCAAATATCAGTCGATATAACTTTATCCTACATGGTACACATCGGAAATTATCCATATTATAAGAGATAAGTATTTTCATCTAAAGAAATACAAAGAGACAGGTTCCGAATTCAACAAAGAACTTTTTAAGTACTACAGATGTCGCGCATTAACGCTTATTGACTTGGCATGCAAACAATATATTGGCAACATCGAGCGTGGTATTGGTGACGAACCAGCAAAGTTCTGGGATTTTGTAAAAAGTAAGCGTAAGGATAGACAACACCCTACCGACTATTCTTACAAAAATCACATTGTTTCTGGCCAGGCAGCAGCTGATGCGTTTGCTGAGTACTTTAGTTCCGTTTTTCAGAGCGAGGAACCTCTGCTGGATGCAGTGGCGGCTGCGGGACACGCGAGCGCAGATGCAACGCGAGTTGCTGTCGACAGTGTGAGCGCATGGGAGGTTCGTCGCGCAACTAGAAAGCTTAATCCGCGCTTCGCGGCCGGTCCTGACGGGATTCCCCCATTTCTGGCTAAGGACTGTTCTTGAGAAACTGCTTCTTTATATATTTAACCTAGCCTTACAACAGGCAATTTATCCGGCGTGCTGGAAAGTTTCCAAGGTCACCCCGGTACCAAAGGGTAATGCTGGTCTGACGTTACGCAGTATTTGTCAGTATTTGGTAAGATCTTCGAAAGGTTGACTTTCGTATAAACCAAGAGATTAGTCCTCAACTTGACGATGCCCAACATGGCTTTCGTACGGGGAAATCTACTACCACCAACCATGTATGCTTTCTGGACTACGCTATGGCGGCAATGGATCGTCATCACCAGACAATGATGTGTTGCTGCAAAAATTCGCAAAATTGGGGTACGCCTAAGCTTCTTCACTTCATTGCCGATTACGCGCATGCAATCGGTGCCATTACGTAAGGCTTGCAGGATTCCAGTCAGATACTTACTACACCAGGTCAGGAGTTAGTCAGGGTAGTACATTAGGACCGACTCTGTTCCTGGTCATGATAAATGATTTGCCCAAAGTTGTAAGCGCAGCTCAGTGCCTTATGTACGCGGACGACCTGAAACATCAAATTGTTTAATATACCCATGTGTTGGTCTTTATCATGTGTATTATTTGAGATCAAAATTATAACTAGTGGGTCTGTGAGCTGTAAACCTCGCGACTTTGTTTCGAAATGGCTAAAATTTGTTATTTTTACGTTTATACGTTTACAAGACCCCTATCTGCGCCATTTTGAAAATTTCTAAAAACTGACTCCACTAAGCATTCCATATAATTATTAAATCTGCTCACAAAATTTCACGAGAATCGGTTGAGAAATGCGGCTAGTAGGCGAGAACAGCCGGAAATGCAAACATCCGTACAAATCTGAAAGATATTTTAGCGAAGCTGAATCAGAGACGCTTCGCTCGCTTGGTTAATAATAGGTAGGTACCTAATGAAATAAAATTTACATGTACCTACTAAAGTAATACTTATATAGAAAACGAACGAGCCTGTTTTTGTCTCATTTAAAACACAATATTTTAATTAGGTATATCCTAACACTACACGAAACACACAAACAACAAAAACACAAATCAGGCATATGCCAAGTAAACCTGCAACACTGCAAAGATGCAATGTCCGAGTTAGGACAATATGTTGTCAGGAATAAAGTTGAAATAGCCTTGCTGCAAGAACCTTATGCATGGAGGAATAAAGTGACAGGCTTGGGACATCTGGGGGGGGCTCTCCACTACGAAAGGAATGGTGAGCTACCTCCTAGAGCATGCATTTTTGTAAGTAACAATGTACGAGTAGAGAACATGGGTTGTGTTATGACCTTATGTTACAGAGACCTTGTAGTGGTGGAAATATGCCTCATTGCTCAGGGCGGGGAGAGGAGGAGAGTGGCCCTGGCGTCCTGCTACCTACCGGGCGAGGGCAGTGCACCGACAGAGGAGCTCGAAGATGCGGTACAGATGTATCAAGGTAAGAGAGTACCCCTAATTATAGGTTGCGATGCCAACGCGCACAACGAAGTGTAGGGAAGCACCGACACCAATGGAAGGGGAGAATCACTACTAAAGTTCATAGTAAGTAAAGACCTAGACATACTGAACGAGGGGGACACCGCCACGTTCGTAACAAGGGTAAGAAAAGAGGTATTAGATATAACGATAGCCATGGGAGGAATTACCGAAAGAATAAAAGGATGGAGAGTCGACAGGTAGGACAGTATGTCGGACCACAGGAGACTACTCTATAAAATAGACTACCATATGGAGAAGATGAGGATAAGAAACCCACGAAAAACAGACTGGGCAAAATACGAAGAAGAACTGAAAGCCAATGCGCCAAAACCAAGAAGATGTAAGGACATCAAGGAGTTGGAAGAGGCTGCATTAGGGCTCGAGCGAAGCATCATAGAGGCATTCCACACAGCATGCCCTGAGCAAACAGTTCAGACTGGCAGGGGGCAACCATGGTGGAATAAAGAACTCCAAAAGCAAAGAAAGAAAACACGCAGGGCGATGAGAAAAGCCGTAAAAAGGAATGATACTCAGAGCTGGAACATGTACAGAGCAACTCGGAATGCTTACAGCAGGCTGAGGGAGAAATGCAGCCGGGAAGGCTGGAGACAATATACAGAAGAGATAAATAACTACTCGGAGGGGGCAAGGGTGGTGAAACTATTAGCAGGCGATAAGGCATGCCAGCTGGGAAGCCTGAAGGCAGGCGATAGTGTGATCACGGACACGGGAGAGGTTTTGGAAGTGATGCTGAAGGCGCACTTCCCAGACTGTGAAGTAGCCAGGGTAGAGGAAGAGGATTCGTCAGGATACGCTGAACCGGACTGGAAGACAGCCGAGGAGGTAGTAGCGGAGGAGAGACTGGCCTGGGCAGTCAAATCCTTCGCTCCTTTTAAAGCAGCGGGGCCGGACGGTGCAGTGTAATCCCGGGACTACTCCAAAAGGGTTACGAACTGATAAAGGAGCATCTGACGGAAATATTCAAAAGGAGTATTGCCCTAGGGTACATCCCGAAAGCATGGAGAGAAGTACGGGCAGTCTTTCTACCAAAGCCAAGGAAAAATACATACCAAGATGCAAAGTCATTCAGAAGCATAAGCCTATCATCATTCGTACTGAAAACACTGGAGAAAGTGATAGACGCATTCGTAAGAACACAAATAGGAGATAGTGGAAAGCCACTACATGGAAACCAACACGCCTATATGGCGGGAAAATCCACGGAAACGGCTCTACACAATTTGACAATAAGGATCGAGAGATCACTGGAAGCAAAACATTACGCACTGGGATGTTTCTTCGACGTGGAAGGGGCCTTCGACAAGGCGACCTTTGAAGCGGTGGAAGAAAGTCTAAGGAGAGATGGGATAAATCCTACTATTGGGTCCTGGATAAGCAAAATGCTCAGAGGAAAGGCTGTAACGGTGAAACTCGGAGGAGAAGTAAGACGGATAAGACCGAAAAGAGGCTTTCCACAAGGAGGATGTTTATCGCCACTGATGTGGGGCGTACTTCTAGACTCCTTAATTGAGAAAGCCAATAAAGGAGGTCTGTACGTGCAAGCGTACTCCGACGACGGAGTCATACGGGTACGACGAGTGGCCCTAAATGTGGTCAGAGACATAATGAGAAAAGGAGTGATGGAAATATTAGCATGGTGCAGGGGTAGAGGACTGGAACTAAACCCTGATAAAACAAAACTAATATTATTTACCAATAAGAGGAAAATAGAGAAAATGAAGCCTATCAGCATTCAAGGTAAAGAACTCGAAGTAGTCAAAGAGCTAAAATATCTGGGAATAACGCTAGACAGTTCTCTCAGATTTAAAACACATATAAGAGAACAATCAGCCAAGGCCATAAGAACGGTCTACCAGTGTAAAAGGGCGGTAGGAAGGAAATGGGGCCTGAAACCATCCATGATACACTGGATTTACAAGGCAGTGATACTACCCAGGATACTATACGGGGCCAAAGTATGGTGGCATAAGGCCAACATCAAAGAATACCACAAAGAACTATCAAAAGCACAAAGACTGGCATGTCTTATGATCACGGAGGCAATGAGGACAACGCCCACGCAAGCAATGGAAATCATGCTCGGTCTCAAGTCACTTAAAATAGAAGCGGAGAAGAGGGCCATGGAACAATAGTATAGAATGAAAGCAAGTAAGGAATGGAGAGGAAGTTGTGTGGACAAGGGATATGCACTCATTCAGAGGGAAGCATGTTCGAAGATGGGGATGCTCACCCAAAACAACGACCTCATAAAGAGACAAGAAATGATCGATAAGAAATATAGGATACAGGAGACAGGGACAACTGGAAAATAGAGGTAGAACACCCCGTGACTATCTGTTTTACGGATGGTTCTCGGCAGGTATCTACGATACTGGCAGGAGCCGGTTAAGTGATACCAAAGCTGGGGAAGAAGGTACACATACCTCTGGGGAGGTATGCTAGCGTATTTCAGGCAGAGGTAAGCGGCATAATGAGATGTGTGCAAATAATAGATGAATGTTCGCAGGAAGAGGGATCTGTTGTAATATACACAGATAGCCAAGCTGCGCTAAAAGAGTTAGACAAGCCGATGGTAAGCTCATCCTTGGTAAAGGAATGTAGGGAAGCCCTAAACAAACTTGGAGAGCACACAAAGATTACGGTAGCATGGGTACCTGGACATCAGGGTGTGACAGGGAATGAAAGGGCAGACGAGATGGCGAGACTAGGGGCAGAAAGGGAACTCATAGGACCCGAACCTGCACTGCCAATATCGGCAGAAGTCACGAAAGGAGTTATAGCCAGGCTAATGGAGGAAGAGGCCAACAGACAAAGGCGGGAGACAACGGACTGTCGAGAATCGAAGATGATCCTAGGAGGCATAAACAGGAAAAGGACCAGGTATCTCCTGGAACTAGGTAAGAAAAATCTCAGATTATTAACAGGCATAATCACGGGACATAATAGCCTTAACAGGCACCTCAACATTATGGGTGTAGTAAGTGACCCATGCTGCTCGCACTGTGGCCATGAGGAGACAAGTAAGCATGTTATAGCAGAGTGTGGCATGTATGCGATAGTACGCTATAGCATCTTCCGGAAAGATAAACTAGAAGAGGAGGAGCTGAGGGACATTAACCTTAAAGATGTCCTTTCCTTCTGCAGGAGAACAAGAAGATTCGAGGAAGAAGGCTGTATGGGAGCGCTGCCGGGACAGTAACCGTTGGCTCCAACTGGGAATTGGGCCTAATGAACGTAATCAAGCGATCGACAGCCCGCCTGTCTCCGGCCGGGCGTCCCTACACCAAATCATCATAGGTATATCCTTAACAATGTGCATTTGGTTACTAAATGCGTTAATTGATTTAACTTTGTAATTAGCATTTAACGATTGTTAGTCATGCTTTGGAAATATGCGTGTAGTTTTTTTTTTGAGGATAACAATCGAATCTATTGTTTATTGGGATCTAATTTCTATATCGGATTAACTGTTATTAGACTGTTCTAAAAGTCAGAAGTGATCGTCAAAGTTCAACATTCCTACGGAACGCTAAAATCGCTGATGTGGATAAAAGTGGATGTCATACGATTATTGTTTAGATTAAATTAAATTATAAGGATGTCGAAAACAATTTCAAAAATCTTTTCCATTAAAAAAAATATACAATTTGCGTACCTTTGACGTCACATGGTTACATAAATATTATTCATTTTTGGATTTTTTTCTTTGTGTCATGACTTCATGACATACTGAGCTAATTATATTCCTATGACTACAGTATGTTGTATTATTTAACATCAATCTACTTACACCCCTATTGGCAAAGCACCTATTAAAGTTTGGCGCTCGAACAATAGTGTAATGGTATGACGTTAGTTTATTAGTAGGCATGGTGGAACACGCATGTAGAATTATTAACGTGTGAGGATGGCGGCGACCGGCCGGCTCGCAGGCGGAAACTTGTGTCCGTCCGTATGTGCGCAGGCGTTGGCGACTGCGGCGCGCGCGGCTGCTGCCTCCGCTTCTGTGGCTCGCCGATCACTCATCGTCCGACCGCGAAACTGCGCGCGCGCTTCAGCGCCTTAAAGTAATGCTGCCTTATCGCTAGTGTTTTTACAAGTTTGATAAGATTGTTACATCACAGTGTGATAAGAGACGTTTAGTTCGGACACGGCTCAGAGGCGGGCAGTTCGTGGAAATGCTACGGCTGAATTAGAATTTAGCGCAGAGAGAGACAATAATCATCGTTGGTAGTAGTACTCAAGTTATTGTGTGAGGATTTAGCGAATGTCGCGGCACGCATCATGGGGACGACGAAAAGGCTGAAGATAACCGTGGTCGGAGACGGTATGGTTGGCAAGACCTGCCTGTTGTACGTCTACACTAAGAATGAGTTTCCCGAAGAATATGTGCCTACAGTGTAAGTATCTATCGTTTTACTTTAAATAAGAATAAGTACTTGGAAATTCGTTCGTGTTGATGCCGGCCGGTGCTTCGGTTAGTAAGAAGGCGCGACGAGAGGTCGAGCCACTAAATTAGCGAGTTGTCGCGGTGTCACAGCTGTCGCAATCGCAACCCGAGCGCGACTTGTGCGCATTCACTGTTCGTTTTAGTTATAGCACAGAATAGATAATAAATTTCTGCTTTTCTATGTTTTACGCTTTATCTCAATCCGCGCGCAAATTTACACAGTAGTAGTAAGCTTCGCGAACAATCTGGATAATAATATGTAGTACTTACGCTAGCGGCTCGCTTCGCGTTTCACGTAGATTATAAAATGTATACTTACGTCATAAAGTTATGATCAACATTTACGTTGGGGAAAACCTCATCAAAATACGTCGAGTATTTTATGAGATTATGCTTCGAGACCTTGTCCGTTCTAGAGGCGCGCAAATTTGTCACCCGAGCCGAATAGCCCTCCAATCTGGGTTGGATGTTTTCAAATGGCGCTATTGGACGCCAAATTAAAGTTCAACACTCTTACCTAGAACACAGTATAATAAAGAGTACTAACGTACAGTATGGACACTCCCTGCCTCCCCCCGAAAGTGCCGCCCACCCGCGCTCGGTTACCTCGCAGTTACCGGCTGGCAGGGACGCGACGACGCGGTGCGCAGAGCGGAGGCCACGTATAATATTCAAATATTAAACAAATACTTTTGTAACGGGCGTGTGTTGTGCTGTGTACGGTTGTTTAAGCTCTATAAACAACAAAAATAAAAGAAAGTTCTACAGATTCCCATTGGATGAATCAAGGCATGTACATACCCAGTTATTTTCAAAGTGTTTTATGTTTTAGTAGAAAACCAACTTACAATAGGTACTTATGTTTAGTATTTTTTTTGCCCTATCCGTTTTCGACCTAAACCTATCAGATCACACTGAAAACAACACAATATATATATGAACAAAAAATCATGTTTTCAACTTACGTAATATTTTGGTGGCCTGAATTTCCTTACAAAAAATTAGTTACTTCGTTTATACTGATTCAAAATAGGAAACTATTTGTATAAATCGAGCTTAGATACCCACCTTCCTAATTCGCGCAATGAGTTTTTAGTCATTGAGGTTATCGAATTTGAACGCGAGCGGAATAAGAAATCGTAGATTAACATTACTTTAATTATAAGCACACAAAATTAATTCGACGCCGCTATTACAAGGTCATCTCATATTGCTGCACATTGTGTTCCCGACTCGTGCGTTCAAAATGGCCGCAACCCTAGCATGTCTTATCTCACTCACACAAGCATGGTACGCGTTCACCTACACGAGCTTAGACTGTGTGCGTAGCAACGCGTTTCTTTCATACATTTGATCGCCATTGTCCGAGGTGTGCCTAGAAACCAAACTGATTGTTAGGGTTCCGTACATTGAGCGAAATTTTTGAAAATGTCCAGGTTTTATTACTTACCTAAAGGTCCGAAATATAATTCAAACTTGTATGATGTTTGATTATTATTTTATAAGGTTTCCTTCACGTCGAACACAGCGAACGCTGTTCAGAGTAAGAATGCCATTCCATTCGCTTATTGCTGAGTATTCAGCATTTATACTATTTATAGATTCTGATCACACCTAGTCATTTTTAGGGTTCCGTAGTCAACTAGGAACCCTTATAGTTTCGCCATGTCCGTCTGTCCGTCCGTCCGCGGCTTAGCTCTTTGATCATTAGTACTAGAAAGCTGAAATTTGGTATGAGTATGTGTATGTATTACGCCGACAAAACGGTAAAATAAAAAATAAAAAAATAATACTTTTTTTCGGGTACCTCTCGAACACCTAAAGTGGGAGTGAATTTTTTTTTTCGTCTCAACCACTAGTGTGTGGGGAGTCGTTGAATAGGTCTTTTAAAAATAATAAGGGTCTTCAAACATCATTTTTTGATCAAGACAGCGGTTTGGTAAAAAAAAATACATGAAAATGAGGCCTTATAAGTACTTTCAATGAAAACTATATTGATTAAAATTGGTCGAGCCGTTTTTGAGTTATTGCAAAATTTCATAATTTTCTTTAAAATGACGTAAGTGCCGCGCGGTGTCCTTATACTTCGAACGTTATATATATATATTAGTTAATTGCCATACTGCATTAAGACATTCCGCTCAATCTGGCGCGTATAATCAATAACTTCCAGAAGGTAATAAGTAATTACAGTTACTTTGGCGTTTACGACCTTTTTTATAGAGCTTGAAATCTTTCTCGTAATTTAAACCTCGAAGCACGTCTATTGTGAGGGATGGGCAACTACGGAACACTGCACTGAGCGTGGCCCGACATGCTCTTGGCCGGTTTTTCAAATATGCTCTTGCTAAGGATTTGATAAATACCTATTGAAGAAATGAATCACTCACCTGCACAATCAGATGGTTATCAGTGACGTCACCTTTACATAGGTACTCATTCAGTAGCTATTGATTCATCGTGAGTTATATACTTAGTATTATTCATTTCTGTATAAAATAAAATGCAAAATATTTGCATATAACGGAAACAAAATTTTCTTTTCAAATGGAAACCATATTTCGGCCTGACCCAGTTTCAGTCATAACCGACACTTTAGAAAAGTAATCTAATATTATATAAAATACGTTACATGGTCAATAGGACAGAATCTCTAGAATAACCGTGACACACAGCTCTGATGCACCAATTTGCCTGACTTTTTTCTTACCAAACCTACCGTCCACGAGCTAAGTTGTGTTAGCAGTGGTGTTCATTTTGAACGTAATAAAAGAAATACACACAGTAATTAAATTAATTTATGATGTTTAAATTGTGAAAGTAATTTTAAAATGGAATTTATCCACTTAAGTATGTAAACAGTTAACTAACAATGTTTACATAACAAAATTCTCCGAGGTCTTGAGGTACCGGCTAAAGTTTAGAAAAGTAGGCAACCATTGTATTAGAATAGAATAGAATAATTATTGTTTATTTCATGGCATGTTATCCCATTTACATTTACAAATCCCATAATGGTCATTAATACTATTTAAAACGTTTGTACACAAGAGGACAAAATAAAATGGATTAAAAATGTAAGTTTAAAATGTGCACAATTAATGCAATAAAATTCAAATTTGAAAATGTAGGTATATAAACAAAACCGAAAATAAAATTATTGAATTAAGATTTAAAACAATACCTACTATTTTTAGATTGAAAAGGAACAGAAATTACTTATTTGACGTCGATTATTTTCTACCACCAGAACAGACTATTAATAGATGTTTTGTATTCCCGGAAAACGATCTAGTATTGTTATGACGGTTGGAACTCTGTAGTTTTATATTAAAAGGGAAAATATTTACAGGGCTTTACGATACTTTATCTAACTATTGGCACTGTGTTTGCCGTGTCCCATAAGCGTTTAGAGAATACTAGTACGCATACATTACTTCGCGAAGACAGTTTAGGCTGCACTATTTATAAAGTCAAATGTGCGAGCACGTCGTGGTATTGTTGTATTGTGCACGATAGTCGCTTCCTCCTTTAGAAACAGGACACTTGTACACAACACCTACACAAACTTCCTTGCGATTCAATTTTCAATACTTTGGTGTCCTCAACGTTTTCGCTGCAGCATTATTACGTGTGCACAAGTAATTTTGCAAACAGACTACACGCACGGACCGTTACCTAAGATTATTGCGCTAATTATGTATTATAGAATTTCAATAATTTGTGTATAGGTACTAGGCGTCCGTTTTTGTTTGGCCAGAAACAGACGCAGAGTACCTACCTACACAAATTCTATAATAATTTCCGCAAAAATCGAACGGTCCGATTCAGAGCATTTCCTTCCCATTTATTTAGTTCCGTTAAGTTTGGTTCAGTTTTGGACAAGGAAACAGATGAGAACGATTTGAATAACCCGGTTACGTTAAGTTTGGACCTCATTTGTATCCGACGCCATAGTTATCAGGTGCAAACTTAACGTAAACTGATAGTATGGGAAAAGAAGCAGTGACATATACGTAATAATTATTATGCTATTGCCATTCCAAACACCGCGCACCGATCTAAAATGTTTGTCACCCCACGGGAAAATGCGTCGCCCATGTCATAATCTAGGCTGACAACAAAGGCTGATGGAAATAAGTACGAGCGAATACTGTGGTTTTATAACTTGAAAAAATAGGCAATATAAAAAAAGTTAATCGTTGCAGATTCGACAACTATGTGGACCGCATCACCGTGGACGGCGAAGAGGTGGAGATGGCTCTGTGGGACACGGCCGGCCAAGAAGACTACGAGAGGCTGAGGCCTCTATCTTACGGCAACGTAAGTAGCTCTTAGCGACGTTAATACACGCGCGGCCATCGGACTTCAATGTGTTATGTTTACTAATTAACAGGCTCGCTTCCTGCTTATGCGATTTGACGTAGCTAACTGGCGACACATCTTGAAAGACAAAGATGAAAGCAATTATTACTTGATTGAGCATAATATGGAGATAACTAATATGGACTGATGGAAAATAAATATATTATATTTATAATTTAATTAAAATACTTTTTAAATGTAAGTATTTCCATGGAATTATGCTGAGCGAACAGGATAATCTAATGAAAATAAGTAATAATAATAAAAAGTAAGTGTTCTAGGAGATAGCTAGCTTATAATTATATAGTTCATTTCAAATCTCATTACATTCTACCCAACTTTAAATCTGGTTGACCAAGTCTATACATTTTGGTCTAATGAAAAATAGAACGCTGAGCGAATTGAATAGTTTAAAGATGTCCGCGTGTGTCTGTATTGATAACGTAGGTTTAGGTAAACTACCTATATGTAAACAAGTACTTGTGTCGTTCTCTGGCAAAAGTTAAAGTGTGTAAATATGCAAGGTATAACTTTCCCTAATTGTACTATAGAATCAAAGATACAAATCCTAAAGAATTTTCTAACAGCAAGCAGTCAAAGTGGTCAAATAGTTCGTAACACATCCTTCCTGCTATGCAAATAAAGATCTGTTCCGATATATTTGGCTACTTTGACTGTACAGTCGAGTTCATTTACATCTACACACGAGAACAAAAATATATGAACACGACCCTATTGTCAGGAGCATAAAGTCGTGTTCAGACTGTACTACCTACTGCTACTAATGACAATGTGAGACGGGGGTGGGACCTTTAACCTAGAAACACAAATATAACAAACCTTACCGTCAAGCATTAAGACTGGCAGAGTTGTGCCTCTATACTTACTCATTTTTCCATAAAAAATAACTGACTTCAACGAGAAGAGATCGCATTTCCAAGAACAACTGAAAGAGTTACAAAAGAACCACCGAAATCGTCATAGATGAGACTATATATTTTAGGAGGTGCTTTGATTGATGCATGTATTTCGTCATCATATATATTTCTCTTTTTATTTTTCCTCTATTTGAAGTCTGTTGAAAAGAGTGACGCTTGCCAAGAAACAATTCCAATGAAAATATAATTTTCGCCCGCCATTCATAATTTAGATCGCTGCTAGTCCTCACACAAATCGGATGAATAGCCTTAGCAAGGTTTCCATGGAACCTGCGGTTTCTATATGTTTACTTATTTCAAGATAAATAAAGAAATATAAAAAAAACTTACTTAAGCTCCAACCCCAACCTTTTAAATGCTTACATTTTTTGATGCCAATGCTACGATAACACGAGTTGGAATGTCCAGGGTAAAGTGACTGCTTTGTATTGTGCCATATTGTAATGAATAATATATGTTTTGGTGCCTAACTTGTGAATATAATTATGTACATGCAGTCATAATTATGTACCATTAAAATAAATTGAAAAATTTATTCAAATAAATTTTGTCAATTTTACTGATTTTAAAGTCAAAGCACAAGTTGTTATCATTTAATTTAATTTATAATGCAACTTTTTAATGTTCCCATGGACTTTTCTTTCGATTTTTTATGAGGTTCCTGTCTACATAAAAGTGATAAAAGAGACTACAGTCCGTCGAACAAATACGAGTATAATGTATTGTATTGTACCTACTTGCAGCTTGACAATTGATTACATTAATTCTATTCCTAATTTTTTGAGCGGCGAATTTTGACTGGTTTTAATTATACTGACTCCAATAACTCCCTTACGGTTTCACCATACCCATATATTTTTCATTTGGTGGTGGTGAAATACGGATCTCGCATCACGGTCACTCGCTCACGTGTCGTTAACAGTGTTTGCATTTTTTCAGACTCATTGCTTTCTGGTGTGCTACTCCGTCAGCAGCCGCTCCTCGTACGAGAACGTCGTCCACAAGTGGTACCCGGAGCTAAAGCACTTTAGCGAATCGGTGCCTATAGTTTTAGTAGGTAAGGCTGAATCACGGCACTAGAATGAAATCTACTGAATTTACGATTTTATATATATTTTTTTTTTACTTAGATCCAACGGACTTGTCTATATTTTCGTGATATGTTCTCACGAGTTTAGTCTCCTCGCAATTTAATATATGACAATCGACGTGTCCCTGCTCAGTCTTGTCTTAGGATGTTAAGTTAATTCTTATTTAATAACAGGCCACATCAAGTTACCCTTTTAAAGGAAAGGGAGTAATTAAACTATCCTAAAAATTTGCATTCCATAAATAAGTAATATCGAAATGCTGTAAAAATAAAGTAACAACTAGCTTTAGCTATAGATAACTAAACGTTTCTCGCTTGATTTAGCTAAACGCAGTTTTATATTGACTTATGAAAAGCCTTTTTTATTGAAAATAAACTGTCCCATTGCGTCTGACTGCTAGTTTTTTAGGGGTTCCGTAGTTAACTAGGAACCCTTATAGTTTCGCAATGACCGTCTGTCCGTCCGCGGCTTAGCTCCGTTATCATTAGTACCTACTAGAAAGCTGAAATTTGGTATGAGTAGGTGTACCTACCTCTCGTACACCTAAAGTGGGGGTGAATTTTTTTGGGTGCTACTAGGGTGTGGGGTGTCGTTAAATAGGTCTTTTAAAAATAATAGGGGTCTCCAAACATTATTTTTAGGGTTCCGTAGCCAAATGGCAAAAAACGGAACCCTTATAGATTCGTCATGTCTGTCTGTCCGTCTGTCCGTCCGTATGTCACAGCCATTTTTTTCCGAAACTATAAGAGCTATACTGTTGAAACTTGGTAGGTACTAGGTAGATGTATTCTGTGAACCGCATTAAGATTTTGATGCAAAAATAAAAAAATAATAATAAATATTGGGGGCTCCCCATACTGGTCCCTCCCCCCCCCTCTAACTTCTAAAATAAGAAAATGAAAAATCTAAATAAAACATATGATGTACATTACTATAAAAACTACCAACGAAAATTGTTTTGAACGAGATCTAGTAAGTAGTTTTTTGAATACCTAACTTTGCACCTAATTTATATGGGGCGCTATACATACCAGGTGCAAACTTAACTTAACCACTTAGGGATGGAAAGTGTTTGTACGGAACCCTCGGTGCGCGAGTCCGACTCGCACTTGGCCGGTTTTTTGATAAAGTCAGCACTTTTTGTAAATATTCGCTTTAGAAATCCATAAAATAGCGTCACCCCCCTCTAACTTTTCAACCACGGGTCATTAAATTATGGAAAAATTCATGAAAATTAGGCTTCACAAGTACTTTCAATGAAAACTATATTGATTAAAATCGGTCGAGCCGTTTTTTACTTATCGCAAAATTTAATAATTTTCTTTAAAATGACGTAAGTGCCGCGTGGTGTTCTTACTTCGAACGTTACACATATTAGTTAAGTGCCATACTGTATTAAAATATTCCGCTCAATCTGGCGCGTATAATCGATAACTTCCAGAAGGTAATAAGTAATTACAGTTACTTTGGCGTTTACGAACTTTTGGCATACAGACCCAGCCCATATGTTAGAGTTATTTCGATTTTAACCATTAAGTAATCTGGACATTTTCACGGTAAATGGCGCTGGGAAGCAAGATGTGTTGTTTCTGTCTAGGTATTATTTCGTAAGTTACTTTGGTATGAAGTACAATTTGTATATTGCCGAGTCCGCGTATTTGTCTTTTACTGATCATAAATTGTTTTATTCTCCCATGTATATTGGTCAATTGTGAAAAATCAACAAACACGCACACAGTTTACTACAGCGGTTAATAACATATTTTTCCTTGATTGTATTTGAATAGAGTCGAAAACAATGAATAGATACATGTGGCAATAAACCCTAATGAAAATAAGCTAATGAGGAAGAAAGTAATTATTAACTTTTTGCATTTGTAACGATCACAATAATACGGTTTTGACTGTAGCCGAAATAAAAACAGGAAATAGAAATAAGACAAACTGTCATTTAACATTTGAATTTGTGAATTAATTGTTGAATTAGTATTTAATGGAATAACTTATCTACAACACGTACCGAGCTGAGCAACACTGCGGTAGCCCTCAACACTATGATAATTTGATCCCCATACACGTCAAAAAAATTAGTACCTAATGAATCATTCATTATTACTAATGATCATTGAGGTATTATGTTCGTTTTCTAAAGTTAAATTGTGGTTGTACAATTGTACACGCAGCGGTATACTGGGTGGCCCATTTGATTAGTCAATATGGACAAGTATGTATTATAATACATACGTACAAATGTCTGTTCTTAGGAACCATGTCATGGGCTTTGGTGGCAAGAAAAACTGAGTTCCTAGACATCAAAAATAAAAACTTGTATTTAGTTCGGCAATCGAACCCGGATATCGATGGTGTAGGTTATAAGAAGTGAATGTTACTATAAACATTCGTTCGTCGTGAGACGGAACTACGTCGTGCTCACTCTAACATATAACTGCGTCCTGTACAGTGCAACATAAAAGAGTAGAAAATAAATGAGGGCGCCACTTCCTTCGCAACTGCCACATTTTTGACGTAAAGTGCTTGAATATGGTAACAATTTTGTATGAAAAATTGTAGTTCCTTTATCATCCGTTTTCTACTCTTTTGTGTCGCACTGTAGGTTTGCCGTTGTTTGCCAAGCATATGTGGAGCCAGCAGAAAATGAATAAAATGCATTGCATTTCATGTCCTCTAATTTAAATAGGTAAATACTTTGGAGTGCATCATATTGACGCGAAATCGATATTAAGTACTTATAATTGCGACCTACAACTAAATCTAAAAACTATAATTTCCCAGAATATATCTATAATATTATGAAATTCAATCAGTTTTGTATGGGCAGGGGTCATGATTTCAGGAAAAATCTTAATAGCGCGATGCAGGCTCGTCTTTTGTTTTGTATGGACGCGCGGCGCCAGGCCAGTCTCGTCATATTTTCTTTGTCCTCTCATCACGCCAAAATGCCTGGACGAATGTTAAACAATTTTGGTACAGGGATAAGTGGACATCCTACACTCATAATCATTGTTGTAAGAGCGAGATCTGCTGCAATCCATCCACAAATTGATTGTAAGGAAGTATGTAAGTTAAGTCCATGAGCTCCCAGATTGCGATTCGGGTCTGGGTAAAAACTGAGAGGTTCTTATCTGGATCACGCGCGCGTATTATAAGAGCGAGTGGAACAGGTATAAAACGCGAATCGTATTTTGACAACTCACGCACTGTACGTCAAACTATTCGATGATTTACGGGAGTATTCAACGGACTAGGAAGTTTTATCCCACATTATCCTTCTTTATTCGAATGAATTTAATAATTGCTTTACATCCCGTTTGAATACGTAAGTAAACCTACTTTATATCGCACGGTTCTCACAGACGTAACAAACAGGAGGCAAAATGATTCACTTTGTGGGCAATTGGTACTTATAACTAAGAATGTGGAAAAATATAAATCCTTTGTCTTGGCAGTTACGTAATAATACCTATAACAACGAAAATCCGCGTGATATAAAGCGCGTCGACAGTGCGTTAAAAAATGCGATGTGCAAGGTCTTAGGGAATGGAAACACACGATGCTACATAGGTAATGGTAAATTTGCTACAATAAACCGTCCAAGAGCATGTCGGGCCACGCTCAGTATACCACCAGTAGGGTTCCGTAGTTGCCCATCCTTCACAATAGACGGGCTTAAAGCCCGAGGTTTACATTACGAGAAAGAATTCAAGCTCTATAAAAAAGTCGTAAACGCCAAAGTAACTGTAATTACATTACCTTCTGGAAGTTATCGATTGTGCGCCAGATTGAGCTATTTTTTTTTTTTTAGAAAAAAGTAAGGATTGATATAATAGCCTTAATCGCGTGTAAAGTTATATGAGCACCTGGAATTATTGGTATTGCATCGTATTACCCACGGTATTTTAAATATTTGTTAAAGTAAAGTGATATTTTCTGGCCGTTTTTTTGTTAGGCAGTTAGCGGTAAATAAATATTGAACGTATCGTCACTACGTAAAAAAAACTCCACTTCTTTTGCTCCAACAAAAACTATATACGAATAACCCTTATATAAGCACTTACCTACTATCCTTTTCCCGAGGTTGGTACAGTCATACCTACAAGGTTTTTTTCAAAATACCGACGGTAACTTTACTTTAAACGTACTTGATATCTAATTATAAATTCTCTATTACAGCAACCAAAACCGATCTCCGGGCATCAGACAAGGCTGTAATTACTACACAAGAAGGGAAAAAGTTAAAGAAAAAAATTAGGTAAATATACCTTCTTAAAGTAATGGGTACTCGGTTGTATGAATTTTCTAAGCAAAGTGTGTCCTTTTTATTCATATTCGACCATGGATAGTAGTGGAAACATGTTGTCATTATAGTTGAAATTAATATATCTTGCTATTATTTAAACAATAGTAAGTGAAAAGCGAGATAAGTGATATCGTGCCATGCGCGCGCGCCGGCAGCCGCGAGCTATCGCCCTTATCTGCCTCGATAAACCCGCCAACCACTGATATGACAACTACACATTTTATTTAATGTAATTTCGTTATACAAAAAATATACTTAACCGATGATGCATTGTAAAAAAAATATGAATGGTACACAAAATAACCCTATTTGCTAATTGATAAGATAACTAAGTACAACGGTCAACATTACATAGACGCACTCAAACTAATTGTAACTATGTCAAATATACGGGTCCATATTGTCTCACAAAAAAATCTAATTCCTTTTTTTTTGTTTTACTACCAGTTCATAATAACCACTCTTTTTTTTATACTTTTTTGTTCCTACATTTCATTACTACCAACTGAACTCATAATCATAACAGACAGTTAAATAATTTTTAATAATACTGTCATTACTAAGAACATGTTTGCCCGCATAATTACTTTTTTGAACTGTTTCCTCCTATCAGACAAATTATCATAATATTCTTATACTACTACGAAAACATTTGAACTCATAATAAGTATTGTTTTTCATAACGCTACCTATCTACCTAACTATTCAAAATAAGATGTACTTATATCGTTAATTATTTCTATCGCTGCATGTTTTGTCATATAAACTTTTTGCCTCAGAGTAATGAGAGATGGAGGGGTCCAAATGTTAGTTAATTACAAAGACGCAGGGACTTAAAATAAAAGGGTGTTTCTTCGCTCATCGTCTACAACATGTAAGAATTAGTTAAAAAATATATTCGGTTCTGGTGCTTCGCCGGCCGCTATAGCAGCACGCTCGCTTCGTGCGCTTTAGGGTTGCAGTTCTACCTAACACTCCTCACATCGCTCGTCGTCGTACCTAACGGATACCTTCCCCTTAAATACGTAATTTTACACCATCGGGAGTGTTCCAAGTTCCTGCGTCTTTATAAGGAAGTAACTTTTAATTTATTTTAAATAATGAGGATAAAATAATTATATGAATAAAAAATATATGAATATGAATTGAAGCGTAATGGAATTGGAATAATTTAGAGCTTTGATCGTTAGTATAAGAAAATATTATGAAAACAAATATTAAGTAGTATTAAACGAGTGTCTGGTTAGTGATATTATAAATTCTCATAATTATGAGTTTTAGTTAGTATGATAAATAAAGGATCCGGACTTCGAATAATACGACATAAAAAGTTATGATAAAAAAATACGCTCCCTGAATATACTGGTTTGCTATGGTGAATTTTTATTTAACATGGGTTATAACCACGTTATAACGTTAGTTCGGTATCGAGCGGTTCAGTTAGCTCATCGAGTATGAGGTTCCCAATCACTACGTCATTGTAGCCATAAGTCGACACGGGGAACTCTGCACGAAGAAGATTGTAGATGACTGTGCTTTAGTTTGTGTCATCAGCGGTTTAAAACACGTCATTGTTGGTCGACGATGAATCAATGTTTCAGATTCGTTCTTTCCTCTTCACCAGGAATTCTTGTTACAATTCGATTCCAATGATATGAATTCGTCTAGGTACCTACTTACCGTAATAGCAGTATTCTTATTAAGTGGTTTATGAATTTTATGATTTTAACGTAGTAAAGTACCTACTCGCATATTATCAACCCAGGTGACGTGATTCGAATTCATGACGTGACATGTAGCGTAAGGAATTTGCGGTATGCTGAAATCGGCGAACTTTGACGACGCGGTTGGCGCAGTTTGCAGACACCTGCCTACTGACCCGGCGGTCCCGGGTTCGAATCCCGGCCGGGGCAAATATTTGTGTGATGAACTCGAATATTTGTTCTTGGGTGATGGATGTTATCTATATATGTATTTATATATTCTTTATATCGTCGTCTAGTACCCATAGTACAAGCTTTGCTTAGTTTGGGACTAGGTCGAAGGGTGTATGATTGTCCCATAATATGTATTTTATTTTTATATTTATTTTATTTAATAGTAGGTACATTACTGCAGACGCCGCGAAAGAAGGGTTTGCCGGGTGAGTAGGTAGGTATAGATGGATAATGATACGAAGCCGGCCAGCCCTTTTCACGGCTAAGGCATGTATAGTGTTTTTCTCAAACATATGCAATGAAATAAAATAAAAAAACAATAAAAAAATATATAATTCAGCTGTTTAGCCTGTTCAAGTGTTAACAAAGAAAGGAGCCATGTTTAAAAAAAAATTACTTCCCGGCCTAGGCCTTCATTTTTGTGTCAAATTCCTTTACAGTTCTCTCGACTTGTTCCGCCCGAAACGTGATACTTCGAAGCTTGTTATAACGCACGTTATGGCGACATTTCATTGCATGTTAGAGAAAAAAATATAAAACGATTGCATAGGATATGATCTGATAGAATGATGGTAGGTATGATGTATTTAAGTCTCGCTAACTAATAATATTAAGGCAAAATAATTAGTGCGTTTTTCCTAGTAGTCCCACTGAATACAGCTGGGCTAAAATATCGGAATCGTGCATTATCCTGTTGTGCGCGACTTTAGTGGAATCCATTTTTTTTTCTCATAAGTCGGCCCGCAACGAGCTGTATGACGTGACGGCACAACAACAATATGTTATTTGAGTCAAAAACGCAAAAAAAAAGCTGTCAGACTATAATCGCCGCCGCCGGACTTAATGAAATAACTTATGTTATTAATTCAGCTGGTAACATATCAATATATCGATACTAGTAGGTTAAGGTACGATTGTTTATCGTAGGACATTTTAGAGCGCCTGCCGAGACAGTGTCAGCACCGCCGGCTCAAAGGCTGGTACCTGGTGTAAATAAAACGCCAACTAAGTAGGTGATACCTACTTACTAACAGCAACTTGTTTGTTTTTCCAGAGCTGCTCAACTGGTGGAGTGTTCTGCGCTGGAGCGCGTGAACATGAACGTAGTGTTCGAGGAGGCTGTGCGCGCGGCGCTACGCAGGAAGCCTGTGCGCGCGCGGACCTGTCAGTATCTGTGAACTCGTGCAGATTCCTGCCCTAAAAGTACAATTCAAAGACCGACCGCAGGCACCTACGACAGCCAGCCCACTTGAATACGTGGCGACTTTGTCGCCCTCGCTCGTAATGTTTCTCATATATACTCGTACACAACAGGATACCGAAACTGCTATGAAACCTGAGGTCGGATTTGGAGTGGTACAACTCCGATTGGCTGACTTTACTGTTCTACCTATAAAAGTGACGTTCTTAAACTACATAACCGATATTTACAATCTGTCTTCTTAGTAACACCGATAATATAACGTCAATCTGTACTGAAATTCTCTCTTAATGCAGAATGTATTCGGAGCTTGCCTATTTCAAAGAAAGGCGATTCAGAACAACGAAATCAGCTCGCACGCTCTATTTGTAAAATTAGTCGTCTTAATGTTTAATAATGAAGTACCTTATGTTAAAGCTAACTTTACCCTCGCTGGCTTACAATCAGTTGCAGTATTACATTATATTCTAAGCGAATGCTTTTTGTTTTCATTCTGCTCACGGCACTTGTCTCACCGCCGGCGAGGAAGTAACTAATAACCATCTTCAGATTATTTCCTCGGTCAAAAAACGATGAAAAGACATACATCCCGTGTCAGTAAAAGTGACACATAACTATGTTAATATTTGATCGCTAGCTGTTCACACTGCTGAGAACTCTCTCTTCACGAGGTTATCGCACTGACAAGAGCTATCGAAGATAAGACTCACTCAGCGATACTCACTTGGCAGTTAGAACTTATGCTCAGGAGCAGGACATAATTATCGGCCGCCCCGCCTTAGCGAGCGAGTGGTGCGATTAATCGGCGGTCACTCTATTATTCACATTCGCTCCTCGCTGCTCGCCCATTTACTACCTACTGGTTTCTAGCTAAAAATGCTTCTCGCTCATCATCGGCGGTGGGACAAGTGCCCTACTACGTTTAAAATAATGCATCAATAGAAAGACAACAATAATTTTTTAATATTTAATCCTTTAGGTATCTAGGATAAGACCTAACATACAATAAGAAAGTATTTTAGATGGGATATATTATACTATAAATTGTATATGTATAGAAGATATCATTATGGCAATTTTATGATAACCTTGAAATGTAAATGCTGAAACTATAATGAGATTAACGAGTTTTAATTTGTAATATTTACTTAGATAAAAGAGAGATTTTATTTTGCTACGTATTTGAAAGGTAAAAAGGGTTGGTCGCTCTAAGAAAAAGTATTGTAAAAATGAATGTGTAAGTATTATCATAGTATAATGAATATGACTAAATACAATTTTGGGCATTTTTGTTTCAACTTGTATCAAACTTGTATATTTAAGATAATCTTTTAGTTAATTTTCTGACAGAATTTATATATCTTTTACCTACATTCATTCACAGATTTGTGACGACCACGGGAACTGGCGGTACAAATTGAAATAAAAACGCCTGTCGTATTTGAACATTAGTATCACGTCTTATTTTATTATCCATGTATTTTCCTTTCGCACACCTAATAGCTAGGCCAACAACGATACTATGAAAGTTAGAAATAGATCTTCGAATCACGCCTTCCGCCTTCTGAAATATATAATTATTCTGTAACAGGAGAGCGAAAAGAGCTAAGTACTGTAAGAGCTGGCAATAAAAAAAGTATATCGCTTATCAGCGCGAAAGGAAAATCTCTTCAGTAGGTACAACTGGATAATGACCACCATTTTTTATCGTTAAAGTACTGCCTTAATAGATTATACGTAAGCTATAAACATTTTATTTATTGAATTAGATTGTCGAGTTTGCTATGCAACTAGCGTCATAAAACATATAAATGTATCTGTGCGGACAAGGTGCTCAAATATACATAGTATAAAAAAACATGTATTTTATTATTATTATAATATCTACACAAACGAAACAAAAATCCATGACATATTGGAAGTAATCCTTTTAAGGCTTCGCTATCTTGAACATAAACCCATATTTTCGCTATACCTATATGTTTTTGTATGTTCGCGGTCCGCTATCTAGGCAATCCTTAGTACACCTACAGACTAATAAGCAGACACCGGATTTCTCGTGGCACTTTTGAGCTGTCATAGGGACTTCTCATTTATCGACTTCCGATTAACTTATTATATCGATGGAAACACCCAAATATTCCGAAATAATTTATTCCGAATTTATTAATTCCGATTATTAAAACTCCGAATTTCATAATTCCTAGGAAATAAAATTCCGATTTTACTAAAAAACACGAAATTTATTAAACCGAATTTCAAAATTCCGATTGTATATTATTTCGATTTTTATAACTCCGAGCAACAAGTTGCGATCTGCTTTCTCGCTCTTTTTTTATTTTTGGTTAATATTTATCATTATTATAACTTAAAGGCTTGTATAAAAAATATAAACACGTTTAATATTAATAGTTAGAAGTTTTCGTATCAGTCTGACGTGTAAGCTATTATAAGATTAATCCTTATTAAAAGCCGAGATTAAAAATTATATTAAGTGAAGGTTCACTAAAGGTTCAGCATAAAAAAGGCACTGAAGGTTCAGCAAAGGTAGTATTTATGTGATTGTTAATTTACTTAGAAGATTAATATATAATTGTCTTACCGAAACCGAACAAGTGATCTCGACTTATTTACTTAAATTAATAATAAAAAACCATTTGTTATTTGTAATTGCGATGCAGATATTTTCTATTTTTGATTTATATTTAGGATAGGTACATTTTTTAAACAGGCTTGTCACTATAATATAAACACACTTAGGAGAGCTAAATTGATAGTTCTCTTATAATTCTGACACGGTGTTGATGTTGAGTTCTTAAAACGTGTTTAACTTACTGGAGCAAACTAGCTTTTGAGATAGATTGTGACTTAAACGGTGTGATTAAAATTTGTGTGAAGTTATAATAGGTAGTATATATTTTTCTGGAAACGTAATCTTTAACCGATTTATATTTAGGATATATTTTCTATAGATTTAGATCAACCGAGTGAGTGAAGCATCTCCGTTACAACTTGGCCAAACATATTTCCATGTTTTCGTATGTTCTCGCCTACCGGTCGCATGTCACAAGCGATTTTCATGAAATTTTGTATCTCTTGGCGACGCCCATGAGTACTATCCTTTTTTCTTCTCTATCATGCAGGGTCAGCATTATCTTGCCACGACTGCGCTTGCCGCGCGACTCGGCAGCACTTGACTTGCTCGACGAATAAATCAACTGACCGTCATTCAAGAATATGTTATTTTGAATGACGAGTTTTACAATAAATCAAAGTGTGCGGATGCGCCATATTGCGGAATTTCACTGGAACTTATTTCTTACACTGGTAATGATTTTTGATGGTTTGTCAACAATGTCAATGTGATTCGTACCTAGTGGTTTCTTTAAGAGACAAATATTTAAAAATATCCAAAGAAAATGCCTTAAACCATTCACAGCCGTAAACGTAATATTATAAATAATGTGTATACGTGTTTACTAAACGAAAAACAGTCAGGAAAACTGCATTCCATTAAATGCTTTTACGAGGTAGCCATAGGAACTGACAGGTATTTAAACTAATGTCATTATAGCGCGGTTGCGATTGGTTGCAAAATTGTTGCCGTATCCATATCCATACTAATATTATAAATGCGAAAGTGTGTCTGTCTGTTTGTTACCTCTTCACGCTTACACCGCTGAATCGATTTTGATGAAATTTGGCATGGAGATAGTTTAAGATCCGAGGAAGGACATAGGATAGTTTTCATCCTGGAAATTATCCCTAAAAAGATTGAAAAGTGAGTAGTTTGAGGGGTAGAATCTATTAGTGCGGGAAGTAGTGTCACCCAATGTATGGAACGTGCAAATTTTGGTATCGGATGAATTCACTTAGCACAGATGTAGTATACTCGTACGTAAAACTAAGCTAATTTAGCCTGGTAGCCATCCACCACCCCCTGGCGGGTAGGAAGGGGGGGCAGTCAAAATTACACGCCAGCATATCAGCTTCTATTTACCCACTACCACAAGTGTGGTGTCATTTTCTGATAAATCGGGCATGAGGAATTCATTTTAGAGACATTTAACTCCTCGTATGCTTAGACACGGATCCGTGCGGGACATTTGAACCTTATGTTAAATGTCAGTTAATTTTAATTTGATTAGCAAATTTTTGACGCCGCATACGAGGGGTTAATGTACAGTTTATTAGAAAAAAGGAAAATATTGACAAACATATCAAAAGTGGTTTGATTTTTTTTACTCTACTATCAGTATCTTTGAAAATCCCGAATTTTAAGCTAAAAAAAATACTTCCTTAAGGGATATTTATCTAGCCCTTTAATAATATATAATTTATCATAAATATATCTGAAAATAATCGAATATAGTACGCGGCGGTGCCTGGGAACTCTGCCAATCGTCTAGTCTCACTTAATTTTTTGCCAGTATTAAGTTGTTTTCTTATGCAAAATATATAGAATGCATTACTTATTTTAGTTATTGACTGTCGCTTATGGGTATGTCCACGAAAAATTGTACATTTGATATTTTTGCTTGACTCAATTTTATTTTAATTTACCGGGATCCTTATTTGATTATATAAAAGCTGTTGGATATTGTATAGAATTGTTTGTTGTTCCTAGTCGTCATCCCTATTCTTAACCCTTAAAGTCGCAAAATAAAAAGATTCCCAGGTTCAAACCTCGGTGCCGTTAAAATAGTCAAAAAATCTGTTTAACTAAAACTGCAAAAAGATGGTAAAACATATGTACTATATCTGGCTATACATAATGAAATTAAGGGTTAAGCGTACTCGATGTAAATAAAGAAAGTAATTACCTCGCAACAACAGGAACACGTTTTACCCGCAGTACCTTTAAACTTAGCTAAACTGATAATTCGTTTTTTTTTAAGAAACAATATGAAAAATCGATACTTACACAAATCGACCTAGGTAGTTCCAAACTAAGCAAAGCTTGTACAATGGGTACTAGACGACGATATACATAATATTTATATATTAGTTATAGACATACCTACATATATAGATAGCATCCATGACCCAGGAACAAATATTCGAGTTCATCACACAAATATTTGCCCCGGCCGGGATTCGAACCAAGGACCGTCGGCTTAGTACTTAGCTGCACTACAAACCGAGCCAACCACGTCGTCAAAGATTAATTATTAATTAAATAAATCATTTACACAAATCACAAATCCGACCTGCCCGCTCTTATTTTCGACCATGGTCAGTGCCTCTCATCTGTACCGTGGGAGCCCAGAACGATACCTACCTAAAGAGAACACAGATGTTGGTCACTTCGTTCGTCATCCTAAGCATCGATACGAACTTCACCGGTCTTTCACTTGCGAAGTGACCAACATCTGTGTTTTCTTTGTTTAACACGTTCACTGCGGGACAAATATTGAGAAACTTTCAACTGGTGCGGTTGAGATCGAATCAGCCCAAACCGAAGCTCTTTTTCAGTGCGGGTGAGGCCTAATCGACCTCAAATTTCAGTAGGTGCTTAAATCCTCCATAACTTTGCCTATACTCGGACTAGGCATTTTTTTTTATGTGCTCTACATTTGTCAGAAAATGCTTAAAATACCCTTAGCATCGCCCTTGGTTCTGACTTTTGGTGTGAGAAAAAAAACCTTAAGAATCTTTGAGGCCTTTCAGATCTCAAAATGCACTGAATTTTATCTAAACCTAGTGAAGTGAATAGCAATTATCGCTAAATTATCGATAAGTTTATTATTAGTTTTCTAGTAACTAGTGTACCTACATGCTTTACTTAGTTAAAAGGTTTCTTGTAATACTCTAAAAGGAAGAAATAAATCTTTCGATTACTTAAAACAAACCCGTTGATTTATAATATTCTGTAAACAATATAGTCGACATAGCCCGAAGGATAGCAAAACTTAAGTGGCAATGGGCAGTGCACATCGCTCGTAAAACCGACGGCCGCTGGGGCCATCGAGTTCTTGAGTGGCGACCACGCACCGGACGACGCAGCGTGGGTAAGCCCCCACAAGGTGGACTGATGACCTGGTGAAGGTCGCTGGAGTCCGCTGGATGCAGGAGGCGCAGGACCGGTCATGGTGGCGTTCTCTGGGGGAGGCCTATGTCCAGCAGTGGACTGATGATGATGAGTGTGTGTAATTTAATAAACAATAAACGTAAGGTAATTGACAAAACGAACTTGCGTAAAATCAACTTTCCCCCCGATCAAATCGGAAGGTAATTACTAGGGTGGTCCTTATTTATCGATTTTTGAAAAGTGAAACCTCCAAAATCGTTATTTAATATGAGTTATATCCACATTATTTAAAAAAAATAAATAAAAAAATATCAATTTTATGAATCGAGCCAACTGTTTATTCCTGCGTTTTTTTTTGTTAATTTTGCACTTTTTAAATGAAATCAAGTGCTATTGCCTAATATTGATGCACTATCGCGACTTCCACCCCCTTATCGCACCCCCGCAACGCGACCTGTAGTATTTCTATTTATTAGTGTTTCTAGAACTCATACAGAACATAATATCTATTGCAAAACATCAGTCATGTACCTGCCAAATTTAAGGTTGTCTTATTAAACGAACAAGCCTCAGATATATCTAATTACCTGCTTAGATGTATTGTCTCAAACATTCCGATAACAAATGTCTCATTAACAAATCTCTTTAAAATCTGGGGGCACGGCAGTTGGCGGGGAGTCGAGCAAACGCGCTTGCCGTCACGCCGTAACATCCTTTTCTCGAAGCCATTCAGACCATTTTCAAACTCCCAGTATTTCATTATGGACAAAGCTAGAAGCCTGAATTTTTAATGACCAGGAGAGCATGATATAACCTAGACATAGGGTAGTTTAGCCGGTTTTCGGCCAAGTAAGCAAAATTTTGACTTCAGGTGGATTTATTGGGCGATATATTTAGCAAACCTTAGTCTAAGTATTATTTACGAATCTTAGACATATTGTAGTTTCCTATTTCGTATCACATTTTGCCATGAATCCTATAGTTTTATTTTTATAATATAAAATATCAGAAAGTAGCTACTAAGTTGGCTTTCGGCCGCTTGTTTTGGTTTACGGCCGTTTATTTAGCCAGTTCTCGGCCACTGTTATTTATATTTTAAATTACCCTTATTTGAGAAACAATAGGTTTTCATATTCAATAAAACAAAAAAGTACAAATCTATGGAAAATTTAATTAGCTGCAACCTTTTTTTTACTGGATTAACACGTTCACTGCGAGAGAAGGCACAAAAAGCCCCATCCGTGGCCGAAACCCTGTGCGGCAACGAAAATTAGTGTACTTTCGTACGGTGCGGGGAGCGTATCTTGGCCGATCGTTGGAGTAGGACAGAGATAAATATAGTTTTATGTATATTTCTTAAATTTTGATAACATGGCATACTTAGTTTACGTGAGAGGCACATTAGACCTCTCCCGCACTGAATGACTTTTTTTTCATGTCAGTGCGGGAAGGGGTCCAATAGACCTTCGACCCATCAGACGCCCCATCCGCACTGAGTGTGTACCAATGTCAAAGAGTAGTGTTGTGCCACACGCGAAAGGTGATAGACGATTGTTTTAATTGCGTAATAGGTATTGTTTGTGTTTGTTTCGAAGAATTTCTGAAGAAAAATGAGTGCACCATCAAGGAGGACCAAAAATAAGTTGGATTTTTCATTCGACTCGGATGAAGAAAACGATAGTGAGGGATTAAGTTATCAAAAAGTGTACCAAGTTAGTCAAAATATGAATAGTGAAAATGTTACCGGAGGCATGGATATATAACAATTATACGTTTTTTGATTCGGATGGTGATGAATTGATGATAGCATTGGTTCGTAAGGTGTACGTATATAACGTAACGTATTCTCACTTGACAATATAGTAATCGTTTCCCATCCCTAATACTGCTTAAGTCGGTCAATTCAGTGCGGCAAAAGGTCTAAAAGACCCCATAATTTAATTATTTTTTTTAAAATAGTTCTAAAAGTCCGAGACCGGGGCGAAGCCAGAACCATATTGCTTAACACATGAAGATTGCTTAGGTATAAATCTTTATGCAGTACGGTAAACCTCCAAGGAAAAAAAAAACATTTTTTTTTTCTTGCGTGGTGGGGCACAATGGACGCACTGAAGTTTGTGCAGGGTAGAGGCTCTTTGGACCTATTAACGCACCAGAATAACAAACATGTAAATCAGGCTCGCAGCCAACGTGTTAATACGGCCGACATCTAAAAATATTTGAGTCGACTTTCGGCCGTCTTATATTTATAGGGACGAAAATGGAACACATACAAATTGTTTTTCGGCCGCATGATAAAGCAGGGCCGAAAAACTAAATTTGTTTTAGTTTACGGCCGCTTTCTGTCACCGCGGCCGAAAACAAACAATACTCTCCACCAATGCTCGGCCATGTTAACCGCAGTGGCCGTAAACTCGCTTTTAAAAGACTTATTTTCGGCCATTCCTTTATAATATTTAGTTACCGGCCGAAAACTAAATTAATTGTTTCTATTTTCCGGCCATTATCATTTACCTAGGCCGAAAACTAGTTATTCAAAATGTAGTTCTCGGCCGCCAAAAACAAACAATCATAAACTGATTTAAATCATTAATTTGTTTAAGATACATGCGGCCGGCACCTAAATACATGAAAGAGATAGTATCCAAATTTGTAATTGACATGATGTTTATTAAATAGATTTGAATTTAATAGCGATTTTGATCATTTAATAATATACGTATTCAAGTTATTTCTCGGCCCGGAGGCCGGAACGTAAATGATTTTACGAAATGCAATCTAGTCATCCGGCCATCACATTTGAAAGGATTTTGTTACATATTATATACATTTGAATATAAATGACATTATTTCAACTCTTCTAGAGCGTATAGAAGTCAAGGCAATGTTTCTAAAACCAAATAATCAACATTTTCACCTCACCAGCTCAAACATGGCGATTTTGCTGTCAGATAACAGTGAACAAAATGCGATTTTGTTTCGAGCGTGAGTAGAAAGTAGCTTTTTAATTTTTTCAATATCTGACCGCGAATTGTCATTCTTCAGCCAAAGGTTAATTATAAAATTCTAATCATTTGAGTCTCGATGCACTCTGTTTCTTTCATATGTATATAAAAGAGAGGGATAGAAACTTATCAATTTGAAATTATATTTTCGAATCCGACCTCGATTGAGAACAGTTCGGATACGCGTTATACCAAAAAATTAATTAAAAACACCCGAAAAAGTTTTAATTGCAACGTATTTTTTTTTTCATTATTATATTTTTATTTAACGACCGAATATTAAAATGATTGTGCCTTTTATATAAAACAATAGACCATTGCTCAAATATAATAAGATTTTTCACCTTATTACTTATTGTAAATTATATTTACTTATTGTAAAATATAATTTATAATTTCACCATTTATCATAGATGCATATTCGAAACGTACCTTAAAAAATATCGAGTTCATATCGTAATTGTAATTGTTATTTTCTTTTGCATATACATTTGTATGGTGTTTTAGGAGTAAAAATATTAATCAATGTATAAACAAAATCTCGTACCTAATATATAATATGTATTTATAAATAAACACGTCATGTATCTGCTAAATCTTCCAATTTGATCAAATAATGACAATAACCGTGTTGGTTGGTTGATTATAATTTCAATTAAATTATATTGTTATTCCTTTTTAAGCAGCACTTATCTATTTTCTGATTAATAATATTATTGAAATCAGCAACAAAGACTATAAACATAAGTTGGAAGAAAAAACACAAAATGTCGAATATGTTCTCGCTGATGAGGTGAAAAGTTGTGTGTGCTACACGAGAGCAAAGTTTTTTGCATCTCGTGCTGTTGAGTCCCTCGCTACACTCAGGATTCTAACATAGAATCACTCGCTACGCTCGTGATTCAAACGTAGAATCCTTCGCTTGCTCGGGACTCAAAATCAGCACTCATAACAAAAAACAACTTTGCTCTCTTGTTGCACAAATAACTATTTAACTTACTTTGAAGAAAATGGCGCGCACTATTTTTTTCACTAATTTTGACACACACTCACACTGACTAAATTGCGTTGGCGTACTGGCGAGCCAATTGAAACGTTATTAAGCGAAAACATTTAGGAGGCGTCAGTGTTAAGCGAATTTGAGTGACAACAGTATTTTTTTGAATGAGTGAGGTAAAATTTTCTTGTTATTGTAGTTTTACTGCGTAGAGGCCGAAAACCAGAGGGGGCCGGGAAACCGGCTAAACTAGCCTATTCCAAATTGCATTCAGTTTGAACCAGTAGTTTAAAAATTATTGCCAGTCAAAGTTCCTTAATTTTGTCACTCACTGATTTTTTTTATTTATTTATTTTTTATTTATTTATTTTAGGAGAACCAACAGCTAATACACTAAATATAGAAACTTAAATAGAAATACAGAGCCAATTACAGGAACTCACAAATAGTTGCTGTACATAAAACATAAACTTAAGTAAACAGCGCACATCGATGTACCGACGCGTGTGTGTTTGTGTGTGTTTGTGTTTGTTTGTGTTTGTTTGTGTTTGTTTGTGTTTGTTTGTGTTTGTTTGTGTCTGTTTGTGTCTGTTTGTGTTTGTTTGTGTTTGTTTGTGTTTGTTTGTGTCTGTTTGTGTCTGTTTGTGTTTGTTTGTGTTTGTTTGTGTTTGTTTGTGTCTGTTTGTGTTTGTTTGTGTCTGTTTGTGTCTGTTTGTGTTTGTTTGTGTTTGTTTGTGTCTGTTTGTGTTTGTTTGTGTTTGTTTGTGTTTGTTTGTGTCTCTTTGTGTCTGTTTGTGTTTGTTTGTGTCTGTTTGTGTTTGTTTGTGTCTGTTTGTGTCTGTTTGTGTTTGTTTGTGTTTGTTTGTGTCTGTTTGTGTTTGTTTGTGTTTGTTTGTGTTTGTTTGTGTCTCTTTGTGTCTGTTTGTGTTTGTTTGTGTTTGTTTGTGTCTGTTTGTGTCTGTTTGTGTTTGTTTGTGTTTGTTTGTGTGTGTTTGTGTTTGTTTGTGCTTGTTTGTGTTTGTTTGTGTTTGTTTGTGTCTGTTTGTGTGTGTTTGTGTCTGTTTGTGTCTGTTTGTGTTTGTTTGTGTTTGTTTGTGTGTGTTTGTGTCTGTTTGTGTTTGTTTGTGTTTGTTTGTGTCTGTTTGTGTGTGTTTGTGCTTGTTTGTGTCTGTTTGTGTGTGTTTGTGTCTGTTTGTGTCTGTTTGTGTTTGTTTGTGTTTGTTTGTGTGTGTTTGTGTTTGTTTGTGCTTGTTTGTGTTTGTTTGTGTTTGTTTGTGTCTGTTTGTGTGTGTTTGTGCTTGTTTGTGTTTGTTTGTGTTTGTTTGTGTCTGTTTGTGTGTGTTTGTGTTTGTTTGTGTTTGTTTGTGTTTGTTTGTGTCTGTTTGTGTCTGTTTGTGTTTGTTTGTGTTTGTTTGTGTTTGTTTGTGTCTGTTTGTGTTTGTTTGTGTCTGTTTGTGTCTGTTTGTGTTTGTTTGTGTTTGTTTGTGTCTGTTTGTGTTTGTTTGTGTTTGTTTGTGTCTGTTTGTGCTTGTTTGTGTTTGTTTGTGTTTGTTTGTGTCTGTTTGTGTTTGTTTGTGTTTGTTTGTGTCTGTTTGTGTTTGTTTGTGTCTGTTTGTGTCTGTTTGTGTTTGTTTGTGTCTGTTTGTGTGTGTTTGTGTCTGTTTGTGTCTGTTTGTGTTTGTTTGTGTTTGTTTGTGTGTGTTTGTGTTTGTTTGTGCTTGTTTGTGTTTGTTTGTGTTTGTTTGTGTCTGTTTGTGTGTGTTTGTGCTTGTTTGTGTTTGTTTGTGTCTGTTTGTGTGTGTTTGTGTTTGTTTGTGTTTGTTTGTGTTTGTTTGTGTCTGTTTGTGTCTGTTTGTGTTTGTTTGTGTTTGTTTGTGTTTGTTTGTGTCTGTTTGTGTTTGTTTGTGTCTGTTTGTGTCTGTTTGTGTTTGTTTGTGTTTGTTTGTGACTGTTTGTGTTTGTTTGTGTTTGTTTGTGTTTGTTTGTGTCTGTTTGTGTCTGTTTGTGTTTGTTTGTGTTTGTTTGTGTCTGTTTGTGTTTGTTTGTGTTTGTTTGTGTTTGTTTGTGTCTCTTTGTGTCTGTTTGTGTTTGTTTGTGTTTGTTTGTGTCTGTTTGTGTCTGTTTGTGTTTGTTTGTGTTTGTTTGTGTTTGTTTGTGTGTGTTTGTGTTTGTTTGTGCTTGTTTGTGTTTGTTTGTGTTTGTTTGTGTCTGTTTGTGTGTGTTTGTGCTTGTTTGTGTCTGTTTGTGTGTGTTTGTGTCTGTTTGTGTCTGTTTGTGTTTGTTTGTGTTTGTTTGTGTTTGTTTGTGTCTGTTTGTGTTTGTTTGTGTCTGTTTGTGTCTGTTTGTGTTTGTTTGTGTTTGTTTGTGTCTGTTTGTGTTTGTTTGTGTTTGTTTGTGTCTGTTTGTGTCTGTTTGTGTTTGTTTGTGTGTGTTTGTGTTTGTTTGTGCTTGTTTGTGTTTGTTTGTGTTTGTTTGTGTCTGTCGCGGGTTGCGGGCGGTAGACCCAACATCACGTTCGCTCACGCTAACGAGTTAAAATTAAAACAATGTCGCGAAACGACGTTGAACAACTCAAATCACTATTAATAAGTGCCCTAAAACCATTTGAACAAAAACTTAGTGTATTGTTCAATAAAATAGACAGTTTAAGCAGTGAATTATGCGATTTAAAAACCGTTATCTTGGCGAAAAATATCGTGGATTCCAGTAAAGTGGTCAATAATTGTGAACAGAGAGCTGCGCATGCGCCACCGACTCAGATATCGACAAGTAACTCGTCGACACCGACTAGCCGTCCTGCTCCCGCGCAGGCACCTAGCCGCATACAGCGACCCGCGGCTACACGAACGAAAGAGAAGATAGCTACGCAGGCTAATCAACAAAAGCGTACTAAACGAACGGACCAGCCAGCGAAACATGAACCGCAACAAAGTATGGCCGCCGCCAAAATAACAACGAATATGTTAAAAACTGACAACTGTTCTTCGAGTACCTTGAACCCGACAGATATTTCAATAAATAATGCATTGTCGAATGACACTAGCAGGACAGCAGGTCATGATTATCGAATTACTGACCACGAACCCCAAACATGCGACGATGGCTTCCAACCCGTTCAAAGCCGCTATCAGCGGCGAAAAAATCTTAAAATTTCAGCAGTTATAAAGGGGACTGCCACTGACATTTCTCTAAAGGGGGTGGAGATGCATAAATATTTACACGGATGTTATTTTAAGACGGACACAACACCGGATAGTGTCATTAACCACTTGAAAAGCATTCATAACGGCGTTCAGTACACAGCTGAAAAAATCCAATCTAAACGGGATACTTACAACTCATTCAAGATTGGCATCCCAGCTGCCGTATACGAAAAGTTTCTCTCAACATCTGTATGGCCTGTAAACACCAGTATATCTGAATGGAGGCCCTTTCTCCGTCCCAGGGAGGCAGAGCCTCCCTCTGACAACTGTGCCCCAGGCCAAAATAAGTAAAATAAGGGATCTTCAGATGCAACAAGAGAAAAAGGATGCTTTGTGCGCAGCGGAGCCGGCTCGTGGGAGCGCGCCGCCGGACACACGGCCTCCGCGGACGTCGACCGACCTCCTCACGGTGTGCCATCAAAACATTCGGTGCCTTAATAATAAGACTAAATCACTCGAAGTGCTGTTGTGTAACGATTTAAAATGTGACGTGCTTGTACTAACAGAACACTGGCTGCGGGATGACGAGATTATCTCTGTAACATTACATAACTATGACCTGATATCATATTATTGTAGGCCATCAATTTTACACGGAGGGAGCTGCATCTTTGTGCGATCTGGTATTAGGGTTCTTAATAGGCCAGACATTACTAGTATGTCCGTTCAACAGGTTTTCGATGTGTGTGCGACCCACCTTTTGGACTACGATATTTTAATTGTCGGAATCTACCATTCTAACTGTACAAGCGATCAGGATTTTCTGATCTTATTAAAAGCGCTTCTATCGAAAATAAACTCAGAGAATCTTATTGCTATCATAGTAGGTGACATTAATATAGACTTTCTTTCAAACACACCTTGCAAAAAACAAGTGTTAGATATTCTATCATGTCATAATTTTAATCAACATATAAACTTCCCTACACGTACCTGCAATAATAGCTCGACCTTACTAGACCACGCATATTCGAATATTTGTACCGACCGTGTGTGCGGCGTCCCCGTTATCACCCGACTCAGCGATCATACGGCACAAAAGATAACAATCGTAAACAAGTCGCCCGTAGAATGCGCATCAATACCTAAACGCATTTATAATACACATAACAAATATAGTTTCTATACTGCGTTAGAATCTATTGACTGGCCTGAGGTTGTTGTAAATAGTCGCAACGACTGCGTATCGCTAGCTGTATCGCTCTTAAATATATTAATTAATAAATTTGATACGTGTTTTCCGATTAAATTACCCAATGCAAATGTAACTAAATATCCCTGGATCGACGAAGAAGTATGGAACACAAAACTACTCCTTCACGACATCTCAGTACTAAAAGAGAAATTCCCCTCTTATAACCATATTTCAGACATGTATAATAGCATCAATTCTAAATATATATCAATGTTGAAACGCAAGCGTACTGATTATTACAGCGCCCTAATAAATAACGCCCCGAACAAGTGCAAGAAAATGTGGGGAGTTATCAATAAAGAATTGGGACGCAAATGTCACGAACGCGCGGACTACACAGATGTCATTAAGGACAGTCGTGGCTTAGCTTTCATCTCTAAAAAACATGCAGTTGACGCAATTAACGCTGAATTTATAAGTGCAGCCACTGCATGCGGTGCGCCGGCGCCGAACGTCCAGCGCTCATTGTCCGCTATAGCTACTAATATCCCTGAGTGCGACTGTTCTTTGAGATTTAGATTATTTACATCCCATGAAGTAGAATCAACACTAAAAATCCACATCGCACCGAAAAACAGCACTGACATCTACGACATCTCAGCCAGTATCCTTCGATACGTGGGCCCTGCGCTGTCTTTTGTATTATCTGAGTTATATAACTACTGTATACGACAAGGAACTGTGCCCGACAGCCTAAAAAAAGTTAAAATTGCCCCGTTGTACAAAGGCAAAGGCGCCAAGACGGCCCTAAAGTCTTATCGCCCTATATCACTAGTACCAGCAATCAGTAAAATCCTAGAAGTTGGAATCAACACCAGATTACTATCCTTCTGGTTCCCACAGCAAACAATATCCGACAAACAATACGCATATCGGCAGAACCGCTCGACTACAGATCTAGTACGCGAAGTGGTATGGCGGACATTGAGCTCGCGAGAGGCCGGACTGCAGGTCGCGGTAGTGTGTTGCGACCTCTCACGTGCTTTTGACACCGCAAACCATGGACTCAACGCACAAAAACTTAGCCACTACGGTATTCGGGGTCCGGCACTGGCACTGCTATTGTCATTCATGTCCGATAGATGTCAAGTGGTCGTTGGTGATAGCGGTCGTGTCAAGTCTGTTGAAATGACGAACCAGCTAGGGGTACCGCAGGGATCCTGCCTTTCTAACACCCTCTTCAGCATCCTACTTAATGATCTCCCACAAGTCATAAAAGAGTGCAGCATTTTCATGTACGCGGACGACGTGACGGCTGTTGTCACCGGCACGTCCCTAGCGCAGTTGGAAACGAACGTCAATAACACCCTTAAACAGTTGTGTTATTGGTTTGAAACAAATGGCTTGGCCCTCAATAAAGATAAAACTTTCGTCATGAGATTTAATTTAAACGGTCATGCATCTCAGTCCATGACGGCGTATGCCGGGGATGACACTGTCCGTCAAGTAGGAGACATGAAACTGCTGGGCTTCTTTATCGACAGTAGTCTAAAGTGGGATGTGCACATCGACCACCTGTGTGCGAGGCTCGGCAGCGCATGCTACGCATTAAAGCGTCTCGCTAGTACCGCGACCAGGGACGTCGTCAGGAGCTGCTATTTTGCGACCGTGCACGCGCTCATATCGTACGGAACGGAGCTCTGGGCCGGAGCCGCCGAATGGCGTCGGGTATTCACGTTACAAAAACGTGCCGTACGAGCAATTGCCGGCGTTCCTGACGACGTGTCTGCTCGTCAGTACTTTACAGAGTACAGTGTACTCACGCTTCCTTGTGTACTTATCCAACAAATAGCAATATTTACTTATAACAACCTTGATAAGTTTACTACGAAACAAGCAAACGCTAATCACCATCTCCGTAGCAACAAAGACGCAGGCTGCCTCGCATCCGTACCTCACAAACTAAAAAAAAGCGGGCGATCTGCCTACATACTCGGTCCACGGATATATAACCATCTACCGAAAAGCATTAGAGATGCACCTTCCTCTCACAATTTTAAAATAAGGTTAAAAAAATGGTTACTAACGTCTCAGTTTTATGACTTAGATGAATATTTTTTCCGTAGGAACCAATATGAATAATAACATTTTATAAATTCAAGGTGAAAATCAGATACGATAATAAAATTATGATTATAATGTTTTGCCTTATGGTTAACTAGTAGAGAATGCCTCATGACATGGTCCACCATTTTATACCTATGTGTCTTAATGTGCAATAAAGTTTGAATAAATACATAAACATTAATTATATATAATTATTAAAATGATTAATATAACTGACTGATAAACTATAATTATTTAAATTATACCTACATATTAAACAAATGTAATAAGAATATGACCTGTAACGAATGTTATCAATAAATTTTTCATTTTCATTTTCATTTTCATTTGTGTGTGTTTGTGCTTGTTTGTGTTTGTTTGTGTTTGTTTGTGTCTGTTTGTGTGTGTTTGGCCGTGGGGTGATCGGCCTTAGAATTGTCCCCCACCATATCGTCCCGTGGTTGCAGTAGAAGCCTGCTAAGGGAATAATAATATACCGGGAGATGGGCAGCAGCGTCTTCCAGACCTTAAAAAAAAAAAAAAAAACTGCGCGCGCCAACCCGCCTGCCAAGCGTGGCGCGTATGGCAAAACCCCCTTTATGATAAGTCACATTAATACCAGGCCCCCAGTCTCCGGCAGCTCCGCTATCCCTGGCGTGGGTAGCGGCCAAGGTAATGGCGGAGCAGGGGGTGCTAAGAATCCCCGGACGAAATCCGGCTACCCATCCCCACGACGACTGGCCCTGGTAACACACAACATACGCACAATGAGGACTGACGAAAAGATTTGCGAGTTGGAAGAGGAACTGAGCAGGTTACACTGGGACATTGTAGGATTATGCGAAGTCCGTAGAGAGGGGGAGGACACCGTAACCCTGAAGTCTGGTAACCTGCTCTACTACCGGGAGGGCGCCCAACAGTCCCAAGGCGGTGTCGGGTTTCTCGTTCACAAGTCCCTCGTTAACAACATAACTACCATCGACAGTGTGTCGAGCAGGGTGGTATACCTAATACTCAGAATATCCAAAAGATATTCGTTGAAGGTCATTCAGGTATACGCACCGACCTCGTCACATTCTGATGAGGAAGTAGAGGCTATGTATGAGGACGTAAGTAGGGCCATACATACTTCCAAAACCTACTTCACTGTTGTTATGGGGGACTTCAATGCAAAGTTGGGCAAGAACAGCGGTGATGAGTTGAGAGTGGGGCAATTTGGATACGGGCAACGGAACCCTAGGGGACAGAGGCTGGCCGACTTTCTGGAGAAAGAGGAACTCTTCATGATGAACTCTTTCTTCCAGAAGCCGCCTCACAGGAAATGGACCTGGATAAGTCCCGATGGTTCCACGAGAAACGAGATTGACTTCATCATGACCGACAAGAAACGGATTTTCAGTGATGTGTCTGTGATCAATAGGGTAAAGACCGGCAGTGATCATCGAATCGTAAGAGGCACACTGAATATCAATGTTAAACTGGAAAGGTCCAGTCTGATGAAGTCTACGCTCCGACCTACTCGGGCCCATATTCAAAACCCCGAGAGCTTTCAACTCGAGCTCTCCAACCGCTTCGCTTGTCTGGAGAACTTTGCCTCAGTGGACGAGATCAACGACGGGCTAGTGGAAACTGTCCACACGGTAGGGTCTAAGTTTTTCAGACCCCGCCGTAAAGATAGACCTCAGAAATTGTCTGATCGAACCTTAAACCTCATGGCTGAACGACGCTCGCTACAGTTGCAGTCTCCCGATGACGCGAGGTCATATAGGCAGCTTAATAGACGTATATCGAAGTCCTTGCGACATGATCTGCGGCTCTTTAATACGAACCGTGTTAAAGAGACCATTGAGCAGAACAAAGGCTCCAAAGTGTTCGCAAAGGACAAGTCTATTGGACAAAGCCAGCTGACCAAGCTGAAACGGGAAGATGGCAGCATAGCGTCGACCAAAGCAGAGGTTCTAGGCGAGATCGAGAGGTTCTATGGTCAGTTATACACTTCAGTCGCAAAGCCCGTTGACAGCTTGGTAGGCGATCCAAGAGCCAAGCTGTCCCGACATTATACCGAAGACATCCCGGACATCAGTCTGTACGAGATTAGGATGGCCCTGAAGCAGCTTAAGAACAACAAGGCGCCGGGCGAAGACGGAATCACCTCAGAGCTTCTGAGAGCGGGTGGAACACCGGTACTTAAGGTCCTCCAGAAGCTCTTTAATTCCGTCTTGTCCGAGGGCAAAACGCCTGAAGCATGGAATAGAGGCGAGGTGGTACTGTTCTTCAAGAAAGGTGATAACAGCCTATTGAAGAACTACAGGCCCATCACGCTTCTAAGCCATGTTTATAAGTTGTTTTCAAGGGTCATCACGAACCGTCTCGAACATAGACTTGATGACTTCCAGCCTCCCGAACAAGCCGGTTTCCGAAGAAGCTATAGTACCATAGACCACATACATACGCTGCGGCAAGTTATACAGAAGACTGAAGAGTATAACTTGCCATTATGCTTAGCGTTTGTGGACTATGAGAAAGCCTTCGATTCGGTGGAAACATGGGCGGTGCTCGAGTCACTTCAGCGATGCCATATTGACTATCGGTACATTGAAGTGTTGAAGTGTTTGTATAGTAACGCCACCATGTCGGTCCGAGTTCAGGAGCAGAGCACAAAGGCCATTCCATTGAGAAGAGGCGTGAGACAGGGGGACGTTGTGTCCCCGAAACTGTTTACGGCCGTTATGGAAGACGCCTTCAAGCTCCTGGAATGGCAAGGACTTGGCATCAACATCAATGGCGAATACATCACTCACCTTCGGTTTGCCGACGACATCGTAGTCATGGCAAAGTCGATGGAGGAACTCAGCATGATGCTCGATGACCTCAATCGAGTTTCTCAACGGGTGGGCTTAAAAATGAACATGGACAAGACGAAACTCATGTCAAATGCCAAGGTTGTGCCCATCCCAGTCTCTGTTGAAAACTCGGTACTCGAAGTTGTTGACTCATACATCTACCTAGGACAAGTGGTCCAATTAGGTAGGTCCAACTTCGAGAAAGAGGTCAACCGCCGAATCCAACTCGGCTGGGCAGCGTTCGGGAAACTACGCAATGTCTTTTCGTCCGACATACCTCAGTGCCTCAAGACGAAAGTCTTCAACCAATGTGTGTTACCAGTGATGACTTACGGCACCGAAACGTGGTCTTTCACTATCGGCCTCATCTCAAAGCTCAAAGTCGCTCAACGAGCAATGGAGAGGGCTATGCTCGGGGTGTCTCTACGTGATCGAATCAGAAATGAGGAAATCCGTAGACGAACTAAAGTGACCGATATAGCTCACCGGATTAGCAAGTTGAAGTGGCAATGGGCAGGCCACATAGCACGCAGAGCAGATGGCCGATGGGGCCGTAAAGTGCTCGAGTGGAGACCTCGGACCAGCAAGCGCAGCGTAGGACGTCCACCTACGAGATGGACAGATGACCTTGTAAAGGTCGCCGGAAGGCGCTGGATGCAGGTCGCTTCCAACCGGTATATATGGAAGTCCAAAGGGGAGGCCTATGTTCAGCAGTGGACGTCCTATGGCTGAGATGATGATGATGATGATGATGTGTGTGTTTGTGTTTGTTTGTGTTTGTTTGTGTCTGTTTGTGTCTGTTTGTGTTTGTTTGTATTTGTTTGTGTTTGTTTGTGTCTGTTTGTGTTTGTTTGTGTCTGTTTGTGTCTGTTTGTGTTTGTTTGTGTTTGTTTGTGTCTGTTTGTGTTTGTTTGTGTTTGTTTGTGTCTCTTTGTGTCTGTTTGTGTTTGTTTGTGTTTGTTTGTGTCTGTTTGTGTCTGTTTGTGTTTGTTTGTGTTTGTGTGTGTTTGTGTTTGTTTGTGCTTGTTTGTGTTTGTTTGTGTTTGTTTGTGTCTGTTTGTGTGTGTTTGTGTCTGTTAGTGTCTGTTTGTGTCTGTTTGTGTTTGTTTGTGTTTGTTTGTGTGTGTTTGTGTTTGTTTGTGCTTGTTTGTGTTTGTTTGTGTTTGTTTGTGTCTGTTTGTGTTTGTTTGTGTTTGTTTGTGTCTGTTTGTGTTTGTTTGTGTCTGTTTGTGTCTGTTTGTGTTTGTTTGTGTTTGTTTGTGTTTGTTTGTGTCTGTTTGTGTCTGTTTGTGTTTGTTTGTGTTTGTTTGTGTGTGTTTGTGTCTGTTTGTGTTTGTTTGTGTCTGTTTGTGTCTGTTTGTGCTTGTTTGTGTTTGTTTGTGTTTGTTTGTGTCTGTTTGTGTGTGTTTGTGTCTGTTTGTGTCTGTTTGTGTTTGTTTGTGTTTGTTTGTGTGTGTTTGTGTTTGTTTGTGCTTGTTTGTGTTTGTTTGTGTTTGTTTGTGTCTGTTTGTGTCTGTTTGTGTCTGTTTGTGTTTGTTTGTGTCTGTTTGTGTTTGTTTGTGTCTGTTTGTGTTTGTTTGTGTCTGTTTGTGTTTGTTTGTGTTTGTTTGTGTCTGTTTGTGTGTGTTTGTGCTTGTGTGTGTTTGTGTTTGTTTGTGTCTGTTTGTGTTTGTTTGTGTTTGTTTGTGTGTGTTTGTGTTTGTTTGTGCTTGTTTGTGTTTGTTTGTGTTTGTTTGTGTCTGTTTGTGTGTGTTTGTGCTTGTTTGTGTTTGTTTGTGTTTGTTTGTGTCTGTTTGTGTGTGTTTGTGTTTGTTTGTGTTTGTTTGTGTTTTTTTTATGTCTGTTTGTGTCTGTTTGTGTTTGTTTGTGTTTGTTTGTGTTTGTTTGTGTCTCTTTGTGTCTGTTTGTGTCTGTTTGTGTTTGTTTGTGTCTGTTTGTGTTTGTTTGTGTTTGTTTGTGTGTGTTTGTGTTTGTTTGTGCTTGTTTGTGTCTGTTTGTGTGTGTTTGTGTCTGTTTGTGTCTGTTTGTGTTTGTTTGTGTTTGTTTGTGTGTGTTTGTGTTTGTTTGTGCTTGTTTGTGTTTGTTTGTGTCTGTTTGTGTTTGTTTGTGTCTGTTTGTGTTTGTTTGTGTTTGTTTGTGTCTGTTTGTGTGTGTTTGTGCTTGTGTGTGTTTGTGTTTGTTTGTGTCTGTTTGTGTTTGTTTGTGTTTGTTTGTGTGTGTTTGTGTTTGTTTGTGCTTGTTTGTGTTTGTTTGTGTTTGTTTGTGTCTGTTTGTGTGTGTTTGTGCTTGTTTGTGTTTGTTTGTGTTTGTTTGTGTCTGTTTGTGTGTGTTTGTGTTTGTTTGTGTTTTTTTTATGTCTGTTTGTGTCTGTTTGTGTTTGTTTGTGTTTGTTTGTGTTTGTTTGTGTCTCTTTGTGTCTGTTTGTGTCTGTTTGTGTTTGTTTGTGTCTGTTTGTGTTTGTTTGTGTTTGTTTGTGTGTGTTTGTGTTTGTTTGTGCTTGTTTGTGTCTGTTTGTGTGTGTTTGTGTCTGTTTGTGTCTGTTTGTGTTTGTTTGTGTTTGTTTGTGTGTGTTTGTGTTTGTTTGTGCTTGTTTGTGTTTGTTTGTGTTTGTTTGTGTCTGTTTGTGTGTGTTTGTGCTTGTTTGTGTTTGTTTGTGTTTGTTTGTGTCTGTTTTTGTGTTTGTTTGTGTTTGTTTGTGTTTGTTTGTGTCTGTTTGTGTCTGTTTGTGTCTGTTTGTGTTTGTTTGTGTTTGTTTGTGTTTGTTTGTGTCTGTTTGTGTTTGTTTGTGTCTGTTTGTGTTTGTTTGTGTCTGTTTGTGTTTGTTTGTGTCTGTTTGTGTTTGTTTGTGTTTGTTTGTGTCTGTTTGTGTGTGTTTGTGCTTGTGTGTGTTTGTGTCTGTTTGTGTTTGTTTGTGTTTGTTTGTGTTTGTTTGTGTCTGTTTGTGTTTGTTTGTGTCTGTTTGTGGATGTTTGTGTTTGTTTGTGTTTGTTTGTGTCTGTTTGTGTCTGTTTGTGTTTGTTTGTGTTTGTTTGTGTTTGTTTGTGTCTGTTTGTGTTTGTTTGTGTCTGTTTGTGTCTGTTTGTGTTTGTTTGTGTTTGTTTGTGTCTGTTTGTGTTTGTTTGTGTTCGTTTGTGTTTGTTTGTGTCTCTTTGTGTCTGTTTGTGTTTGTTTGTGTTTGTTTGTGTCTGTTTGTGTCTGTTTGTGTTTGTTTGTGTTTGTTTGTGTGTGTTTGTGTTTGTTTGTGCTTGTTTGTGTTTGTTTGTGTTTGTTTGTGTCTGTTTGTGTGTGTTTGTGTCTGTTTGTGTCTGTTTGTGTTTGTTTGTGTTTGTTTGTGTCTGTTTGTGTTTGTTTGTGTTTGTTTGTGTCTGTTTGTGTTTGTTTGTGTCTGTTTGTGTCTGTTTGTGTTTGTTTGTGTTTGTTTGTGTTTGTTTGTGTCTGTTTGTGTCTGTTTGTGTTTGTTTGTGTTTGTTTGTGTTTGTTTGTGTCTGTTTGTGTCTGTTTGTGTTTGTTTGTGTTTGTTTGTGTGTGTTTGTGTTTGTTTGTGTTTGTTTGTGTCTGTTTGTGTGTGTGTAGGAGCCAGTTAGCCCTTACACTTGCCTGATGTTGTTGAGTGCGTTGAGAGAGTGAAGAGGTTGAGCTCACGTTAAACTTGTTTATTGTATGTTAAATGGTTACAAATTAAGTTGACTAATTAGCCGTTCCTTCAATTGATGTTTATCGTATGCAAGTTGGGTACGCACTGTCGTTAACTTAGTTATAATATTTTAGTATGGCTCGGTCTAAAGTAGGTTGCAGCGTGAGCGGAAAAATGTACAGTAGTGAGACTGTACATGCTGGCAACTCCAAAGAAAGGAAGTTAAGATAATTGTCAACTCGATCCAGGCGTCCTTACATGACGTGTGCGCTACGTCACATGGAGTACGCGTTCGATGCCCTATTAACTTTGCTTCGCATGGGATATTTTCATTGTGAAGGTTGAACACTGGTAAGTTTTTGTAGCATATAAAGTTGTCACGTTTTAGTTGGACGCATTGTTGAAGGTCCTCTTCCCTTAATGATATGTAGGTATTTTTCTGAAGGTTAACGGCTATGTAACTGGCGCTAGTTTTCACGATGACGGTCTCTTGAGCAGTCTTGACAGGCAGCGGTATAGCGCGATGTAGTGTATAGTCTTCATCCGAAATCAGAGGTATGTTGAGCTCAAATAAGAAATAACTGTCGGTGACTCGAGCTTTAACGTACAGTACCTTGTAAAGGTCCTTTATTTCTTCTCGTATGTTATTAACAGGCAACGATACGGTTCTTGGTAGCTTGCCTGCGATAATGTTCATCTGTTCGATGAGGTTAACCGGCGTCACGAGGTGGACGTCGATGTGGCCCTTGTAGGCATCAGTTAAAGTGTTAAAGAGCATTTCTTGCATGTTCTTCAGATTGTTGATTAGTAGATAAGCTGAGAATGATGCGGAGTTAAAATAAGCGGTAGCCATAGCGATCTCCACTGCTGACTCAATTTTAGCTAGGTTTATATTCGTTTGGTTCATGAATGTTTCCATAACGTTAAATTGTTGTAGAATGTTGGCTTCGTTTTTCTTTAAAACCTTGTTTTCTAATTCAACGATAGATGTCTGGTTTTTTATTAGTTCGAGTAAGTAGTTTTCGTTGTTATGCACAGCTTCTATGTCTGTTTTGTATTTTTCGGCAAAACGCTGATCGAGGATTCCGAATAAACTGTTGGTTAAATATCCAACCCCATCAAAAAGTCCTCGTTTCTTCCTGTCAGTCAGATGTTTGTGAGGGCTAATCAACATGGTGTTGTAATATTTTAGGAGGTCCATCTCGTGGTACAGTTGGTTGAGAGTAGTTTTGCAATATCTTGGGTCGGTCTTCTCACACCAGTTCTCCACTCCGTGCAGGTACGTTTCAATACGACGAACTCCTTCCCAATAGTTAGTTAGGTTGTAATACATTAATAATGTCCATTTATTATGTATTACTTGGACCTTGCCAATTGTATCGTAGTATATCGGTCGCTCGGGTTCAAGGCTTGTAATATGTGCCGACGTTTGAAGCATTGGCGCGCCGGCGGCGTGTGACTCTGATATGGCGCACATGGTTAGCAAAGTTGTAAACAATGTGAAAAAACATTGCTTGGCGTTTTTGATTCTTCTAGGGCATCTTGTAGGGTTTCTCGTGTTGTTTTGTTTACTTTCGTCTTTTTCCAGCGATGATTTGTTCTTCTGTTCAGTTTTTGGTTCGATCGGTAAGGGTGAAAGTTTGACAATGGGACGCTTGAGAGTCCCATTTTGAGTTTTTATAGTTGTTACTCGAGTTAGGCCGTCGGCGCCAGGGTGAACGGCTATGACGCGGCCAAGGGCCCATTTTGCTGGAGGTATGTTGTCCTCCTTCACAAGAACTATGTCGTTCTTTTCAATATTTTTGGCGGGTGTGCTCCACTTGCTTCGACGTTGAAGTTGAGTTAAATAGTCATAAGACCAAGCTTTCCAAAATTGTTGCGTCATGTGTTCAATGAGCTGCCATCTTCGACGCAGATCGATGTTTTTGGTGTCGCTGTGATCCGAGTGTGGCAGTGATAGTGTAGCGGAGCCGGTCAAAAAATGTCCCGGAGTTAAACAATTGTAGTATTCGTCGGGGTCCTCGGTCAGAGGGCAAAGCGGCCTTGAGTTCAAGCACGCTTCGATCTTCGCCAGCAAGGAGATAAATTCCTCAAAGGTTAGTTTCTGCTCCCCGAGTACTCTTCTTAAGTGATATTTTAATGACTTTACTGCGGCTTCCCATATTTCGCCCCCACTAGGCCACGCAGGGGCGTTGAAGTGCCATTCCACTTCCAATTTACCAATTGTGTCAAAGAAACTTGAGTTAATTAGCATCTGTTTGAATTGTTCAAATTCTTGGCGCATAATCTTTGACGCCCCAATAAAGTTTGTACCGCAGTCAGAATATACATGTTTAGGCGTGCCGCGGCGGGCACATAATCGTTCGAAAGCGGCCAGAAACGTTTCGGCGCTCATGTCTGATGTAAGCTCTATGTGCACAGCTTTCGTGGCTAAACACACGAAAATGACAATGTATCCTTTCGATGTCTTGACACCTCGTCCTTTGTTAATTTTGACCTCTACGCTCCCCGTGAAGTCCACACCGGTGTGCGTAAATGGCCTAGATGGGATAGTTCTCTGCGGGGGTAAGTCCGCCATTAGTTGATAAGTGTTCGACGGCTTGAATCGGTGGCAGCGTACGCAGTGCTGTAATTGATGCTTTACCGCCCTGTTTCCACCGATGATCCAGTAACGCTGCCTTATGTAGTTAAGGGCCACGCGTGCTCCGCCGTGTAAGGTTGACATATGCCCGTGATGAATAACAAGATGAGTCATGCGCCCCTTCCTGGGTAAGATAACTGGATTTTTCATTCCAGGGGGCAAGTTGGAGTTGTTTAGGCGTCCGCCAACTCGAATTAACCCCTTCTCATCCAGGTAAGGCTTCAGTTTGTACATACAGCTTTGCTTCGAAGTAGCTTTATTTTTGGATAATAGTTTGTATTCGTTAGCAAACGCCTCCTTTTGTGCGCATCTGGTTAAATATTCATTTGCAGCGAGCAATTCATTTGTAGTTATATAGTTGGTGTCCGCTTTCTGCTTGCGCCGCAAGGTTGTAGTGAATCGCATTATCCACGCCGTAATTCGAATTACTCGTGATAACGAACTGCATTTATCAAGTAGGCCATGTATGAAGTTAGTGTCTTGATTTGTGGCTAGGGCTGCCTCTTCGTTTTGCATTTTTTTGATGCCAGTAGTAACATGGAAAGTTTGGGCTTGAAGTTCATTTTTTAAGTTTGTTTCGGGAAGTGACGGTCCGTGCCACCAGAGGTCGAGGTTAATTAGTTTGCTCGGGGACACGCCTCTTGAAGCACAGTCACTTGGGTTATCCTCAGATTTGATGTAATGCCATTTGTCTGCCGGTATTACTTGCTTGATTTTCATGACTCGGTTGGCCACGTATTTATCCCAACGCGTTACATCCCCCTGCAGCCATGCGAGAGTTACTTGGGAGTCGCAAAATGCTCGTATGGTTATATCATAATCTTTGTAGGCTTCCATCACCTTCATCATTAGTTGGGATAGTAGTAGGGTTCCGCATAGTTCCAATCTAGGAAGAGTAGTTTTCTGCGATATGGGGGCAACCCTAGTTTTTGTCTGTTTGTGTTTGTTTGTGTCTGTTTGTGTCTGTTTGTGTTTGTTTGTGTTTGTTTGTGTCTGTTTGTGTTTGTTTGTGTTTGTTTGTGTTTGTTTGTGTCTCTTTGTGTCTGTTTGTGTCTGTTTGTGTTTGTTTGTGTTTGTTTGTGTGTGTTTGTGTTTGTTTGTGCTTGTTTGTGTTTGTTTGTGTTTGTTTGTGTCTGTTTGTGTGTGTTTGTGTCTGTTTGTGTTTGTTTGTGTTTGTTTGTGTCTGTTTGTGTCTGTTTGTGTGTGTTTGTGTTTGTTTGTGTTTGTTTGTGTTTGTTTGTGTCTGTTTGTGTCTGTTTGTGTTTGTTTGTGTTTTTTGTGTCTGTTTGTGTTTGTTTGTGTCTGTTTGTATCTGTTTGTGTTTGTTTGTGTTTGTTTGTGCTTGTTTGTGTTTGTTTGTGTTTGTTTGTGTCTGTTTGTGTGTGTTTGTGTTTGTTTGTGTTTGTTTGTGTCTGTTTGTGTTTGTTTGTGTTTGTTTGTGTCTGTTTGTGTCTGTTTGTGTTTGTTTGTGTTTGATTGTGTGTGTTTGTGTTTGTTTGTGCTTGTTTGTGTTTGTTTGTGTTTGTTTGTGTCTGTTTGTGTCTGTTTGTGTTTGTTTGTGTCTGTTTGTGTGTGTTTGTGTCTGTTTGTGTCTGTTTGTGTTTGTTTGTGTTTGTTTGTGTCTGTTTGTGTTTGTTTGTGTTTGTTTGTGTCTGTTTGTGTTTGTTTGTGTCTGTTTGTGTCTGTTTGTGTTTGTTTGTGTTTGTTTGTGTTTGTTTGTGTCTGTTTGTGTCTGTTTGTGTTTGTTTGTGTTTGTTTGTGTTTGTTTGTGTCTGTTTGTGTCTGTTTGTGTTTGTTTGTGTTTGTTTGTGTGTGTTTGTGTTTGTTTGTGTTTGTTTGTGTCTGTTTGTGTGTGTTTGTGTCTGTTTGTGTCTGTTTGTGTTTGTTTGTGTTTGTTTGTGTGTGTTTGTGTTTGTTTGTGCTTGTTTGTGTTTGTTTGTGTTTGTTTGTGTCTGTTTGTGTGTGTTTGTGCTTGTTTGTGTCTGTTTGTGTGTGTTTGTGTCTGTTTGTGTTTGTTTGTGCTTGTTTGTGTTTGTTTGTGTTTGTTTGTGTCTGTTTGTGTGTGTTTGTGCTTGTTTGTGTTTGTTTGTGTTTGTTTGTGTCTGTTTGTGTGTGTTTGTGTTTGTTTGTGTTTGTTTGTGTTTGTTTGTGTCTGTTTGTGTCTGTTTGTGTTTGTTTGTGTGTGTTTGTGTCTGTTTGTGTCTGTTTGTGTTTGTTTGTGTTTGTTTGTGTGTGTTTGTGTTTGTTTGTGCTTGTTTGTGTTTGTTTGTGTCTCTTTGTGTCTGTTTGTGTTTGTTTGTGTTTGTTTGTGTCTGTTTGTGTCTGTTTGTGTTTGTTTGTGTTTGTTTGTGTGTGTTTGTGTTTGTTTGTGCTTGTTTGTGTTTGTTTGTGTTTGTTTGTGTCTGTTTGTGTGTGTTTGTGTCTGTTTGTGTCTGTTTGTGTTTGTTTGTGTTTGTTTGTGTGTGTTTGTGTTTGTTTGTGCTTGTTTGTGTTTGTTTGTGTTTGTTTGTGTCTGTCGCGGGTTGCGGGCGGTAGACCCAACATCACGTTCGCTCACGCTAACGAGTTAAAATTAAAACAATGTCGCGAAACGACGTTGAACAACTCAAATCACTATTAATAAGTGCCCTAAAACCATTTGAACAAAAACTTAGTGTATTGTTCAATAAAATAGACAGTTTAAGCAGTGAATTATGCGATTTAAAAACCGTTATCTTGGCGAAAAATATCGTGGATTCCAGTAAAGTGGTCAATAATTGTGAACAGAGAGCTGCGCATGCGCCACCGACTCAGATATCGACAAGTAACTCGTCGACACCGACTAGCCGTCCTGCTCCCGCGCAGGCACCTAGCCGCATACAGCGACCCGCGGCTACACGAACGAAAGAGAAGATAGCTACGCAGGCTAATCAACAAAAGCGTACTAAACGAACGGACCAGCCAGCGAAACATGAACCGCAACAAAGTATGGCCGCCGCCAAAATAACAACGAATATGTTAAAAACTGACAACTGTTCTTCGAGTACCTTGAACCCGACAGATATTTCAATAAATAATGCATTGTCGAATGACACTAGCAGGACAGCAGGTCATGATTATCGAATTACTGACCACGAACCCCAAACATGCGACGATGGCTTCCAACCCGTTCAAAGCCGCTATCAGCGGCGAAAAAATCTTAAAATTTCAGCAGTTATAAAGGGGACTGCCATTGACATTTCTCTAAAGGGGGTGGAGATGCATAAATATTTACACGGATGTTATTTTAAGACGGACACAACACCGGATAGTGTCATTAACCACTTGAAAAGCATTCATAACGGCGTTCAGTACACAGCTGAAAAAATCCAATCTAAACGGGATACTTACAACTCATTCAAGATTGGCATCCCAGCTGCCGTATACGAAAAGTTTCTCTCAACATCTGTATGGCCTGTAAACACCAGTATATCTGAATGGAGGCCCTTTCTCCGTCCCAGGGAGGCAGAGCCTCCCTCTGACAACTGTGCCCCAGGCCAAAATAAGTAAAATAAGGGATCTTCAGATGCAACAAGAGAAAAAGGATGCTTTGTGCGCAGCGGAGCCGGCTCGTGGGAGCGCGCCGCCGGACACACGGCCTCCGCGGACGTGGACCGACCTCCTCACGGTGTGCCATCAAAACATTCGGTGCCTTAATAATAAGACTAAATCACTCGAAGTGCTGTTGTGTAACGATTTAAAATGTGACGTGCTTGTACTAACAGAACACTGGCTGCGGGATGACGAGATTATCTCTGTAACATTACATAACTATGACCTGATATCATATTATTGTAGGCCATCAATTTTACACGGAGGGAGCTGCATCTTTGTGCGATCTGGTATTAGGGTTCTTAATAGGCCAGACATTACTAGTATGTCCGTTCAACAGGTTTTCGATGTGTGTGCGACCCACCTTTTGGACTACGATATTTTAATTGTCGGAATCTACCATTCTAACTGTACAAGCGATCAGGATTTTCTGATCTTATTAAAAGCGCTTCTATCGAAAATAAACTCAGAGAATCTTATTGCTATCATAGTAGGTGACATTAATATAGACTTTCTTTCAAACACACCTTGCAAAAAACAAGTGTTAGATATTCTATCATGTCATAATTTTAATCAACATATAAACTTCCCTACACGTACCTGCAATAATAGCTCGACCTTACTAGACCACGCATATTCGAATATTTGTACCGACCGTGTGTGCGGCGTCCCCGTTATCACCCGACTCAGCGATCATACGGCACAAAAGATAACAATCGTAAACAAGTCGCCCGTAGAATGCGCATCAATACCTAAACGCATTTATAATACACATAACAAATATAGTTTCTATACTGCGTTAGAATCTATTGACTGGCCTGAGGTTGTTGTAAATAGTCGCAACGACTGCGTATCCCTAGCTGTATCGCTCTTAAATATATTAATTAATAAATTTGATACGTGTTTTCCGATTAAATTACCCAATGCAAATGTAACTAAATATCCCTGGATCGACGAAGAAGTATGGAACACAAAACTACTCCTTCACGACATCTCAGTACTAAAAGAGAAATTCCCCTCTTATAACCATATTTCAGACATGTATAATAGCATCAATTCTAAATATATCGATGGCAAAAAGCGAGAACGTAGTAACCGCCAAAATGCAAACTTTACACCAGAGCCAAAAAACTTTTCGATTTCGAGAAAAAAAATCATAACTCTTTCATTTATGAACGAAAGTGCTTGATATTTGGACCTAATTCATAACTTATGGTTTTCTTTCAACTGGCATATTTAATATTTAACAAAAAAGACTGGTTTACGACTTAGTGGCGGTTACGACAATAGAACTCTTTTTTTCGTTACGCGAAAACGCTGTAAACGCCAGAAGTAAATGTACTAAAATGGTGAAACGAGTATTATTTCCATAAAGCATAAATGCTGTAACCAGATGCATATTTATTTTAAGATTCAATAATTTTGACGTAAATGTCATTACTTTCTTTATAGGACTAACTGAAATGTGGTAAGTGTCCACCGGCAAAAAGAAACTGTGAAAATAAAACGACTTAAGTATCAATCAACTTTTATCAACATACTT